>OX579651.1:14668155-15314574 GCA_951230895.1 Carpatolechia fugitivella
TGCTTCCATCTGGTGAACAGACGTGAATCGGGCTTTAGCTTCACTCAACACCTTGACATAGACATGATGTACGGTCGGCAACAAAACAGTAATGTCACTGTTGCCAAATAAATTATTTATCTAGCTATCTATTGTTCGCTCTGCAAACAAACCGTTCCAATTCTATCTACGTATATATTTTAAACAAACTAAAACATTCAAGGCCTGGAGTTATCACTAGCATCGAATAAACTGATATTCTTTCGAGGGATATTGTCAAAGACGTAATTAACAGTAAACAACAGAGATAAGAATAAAATAAAAAGAACAAGGAGATATAAATAAAGGAAGAAATACTTCTAGTATTTTACATAAGTTAAAAAAGTCGCAGCAGAAGTAACAGTAGTGCAGTTGGTGGAACAGAAAAATTTCGCTGTTAACTAATCACTTCAATATACTACTACAATACTACTTTATAACAAAAAATATATAAATTAAATACTTTATGTAAATTTCATGGATTACTTTTTATTATTTGATTCATCAACATCAACGGCCCGTTACAGTCCACTGCTGGACTATGAGCCTCCTCCACTTAAGTGGAGGGTTTTGCCATAATCTCCACGCTTGGTAGGCGGGTTGGAGATCGCAGAGTAAAAGGTTACTGTATCAGAGAGCGCTGCTGCCCGTTCCCTGTTCAATGTGTAGTCCCTAAGTCGCCTCTTACGACACCCACGGGAAGAGTAGGGGTTGGTGACAAATGTATTCTACTCCCATGTATTATTATTTGATTAGATGATTTTTATTATACTTACTAACGATGTTCAGCAAATGTATATTTTATTTTTAAAATTTTCAAAACTAACCATTCTCGAATCTATAGTAAGTGGTAAGCGGTTGACTGTACCAGAAACATAATTACGAGTATAGTACAGTACAATATCATTGAAGTTGGCATAATATGGCCGCAAAATATGCAATTAAAATTGTAAACTAGCATTATCTGTTATCAGATTAATATTCGTTTGTGAAGCAACGAGCAAGGCTGTGCGATTTGGCCGCAAAAGTAGAATGTAACATTAATTGGTTTGTTTGTCGAAGTTTTCATCTTTTTCCTTTATTCCTTGCTAAAAGTCCATGACCTTTAAGCCTAAAATATTTTTATCAATGGTATATTATATACCTACTCGTACTCGTGTATTATAGTACATTGTTATACGAGGGGTGAAAGTAACTTATTTAGCGCCAAGACGGGGTTAATAGTGCGAGGCACTAAATAAGTTTTTAACCAGAGGTAAACACTGAGCTTTTCATTACGAATACAAGGAAAGTAAAAATAAAAACACGAATTAGCTAAAGAAAAAATGAGTGACTTCCATATCTGAATCAGATGAACTCATTGTAAACAAAACCCTTAAAAACACCATTTGTGGTGTTTTTAAGATAATGTTATTATTATTAGTAGAAATAAATATCTTATTTTTATAATAATTTACGCTTTTGTTTCTTTATGTTTTTTTTTAGTCTTTGGTTTGGGGATTGTTGGGTTGGTAAATGGGACTTTTCAACCCACACGATTTGATAATAACTGCAGTCTTAACAGGGGGCCGTGGAAAAAGACGAGGAGGGCGAAACATAGTTTATCATGTATAGTCATAGTTTTGACATCCAAATTAAAACTATCGGGTGTTTTTTATCGTTTATTCCCGTATGCCACCCCCTAGCTTGCCACCGGGGTGGCCAACGCCACTAAATTAGTTTTGTATGCCACCCCCGAATATTTTTTATTTTTATATTGTTTTTTTTATCGATAGTCCCCTAATGTCGAATCTGTTGCTAGAGTGAAAACAAGTGGCCGCCATTTTGAACTTTTTAGTCTCAAACCGAGTTTCACCGAAATCGGTTCATAAACAAAAAAGTTGGCCGCCATCTTGGATTTTTGTAATTTTTAGCATTGCGTTGTTGTTTTTTTGTCAAAATAGTGTCTCAAACCGAGTTTCACCGAAATCGGTTCATAAACAAAAAAGATGGTCGCCATCTTGGATTTTTGTCATTTTTATCATTGCGTTTTAGTTTTTTTTGTCAAAATAGTATCTCAAACCGAGTTTCACCGAAATAGGTCCAAAAACAAAAAAGTTGGCCGCCATCTTGAATTGTTTTTTTTTTATAATTGCGTTGTTGTTTTTTTGACAAAATGGTGTCTCAAACCGAGTTTCACCGCAATTGGTCTATAAAAAAAAAAGTTGGCCGCCATCTTGGATTTTACTTTTTTTTTTACATTGCGGTGGTGTCTTCTTGTTAAAATAACGATATAATTATAAATTATATAACCCTCCTTTTGACTTCTCCGCCCGCAATCGTATTGTTGGTTAGTGGCGTTGGCCACCCCGGTGGCAAGCTAGGGGATGGCATACAGGAACAAAAATTAGTGGTGTTGGCCACCCCGGTGGCAAGCTAGGGGGTGGCATACGGGAATAAACGTTTTTTATCAATAGACTCTTTCAGTTATTTCTTATCTGAATCCGGTAAGAGAATAATTGACCCTAACATTTAATGTTACCCTTAGACATCAATTACCATTATCTTGAAGATAACAAGTTTTAATTATCTTCAGTTAAAGTCAATGTTCGTTTATCACTTAGCGTATGATTATGAAAACGTGCGTCTTTTCTTTACAATGTAACTTAATACATGGAGAAAACATCTCTTCCAATGCTTTTCTCTTCGGTTTCTAACTACGCTTGAAACTATCACTAACGCCTTTTTAATATTTACTTACCTTCTATGATACATTTTTATGAGAAGTTTAGTACCTACTGCAGCATTACTGCAGGTTTTTTAATAACCTTTTTGGTATGGCTCTTTTTTCTTTTGGCCGGTTTTTATGTCACATTTTCAAATTTAAAATTTTCTTGGTTTGACCTTTTTCTAAATTGTTGATTGTTTTTTCTCAGTTGTCGTCTGTCAGGAGAGAGAAACGTTTTATCCCTTGAACGTGCTTGAATTTTTTCTAAATAAATATCTGTCTGCCTTGGGATACGGTATCTCGTGCTAATGCGGTGAATAATAAGTCGGAGTACTAATAAATCTGATATCGCGGATTCCTACTTTTACGTTGGCCGGGTAAGTCTTGTGCTGTCTTCCTCCTGGTTTTTATCGACGTACTTTTTCTTTCCCTGACTTGGTCGGATGTCGATTATTTTTCTTTGGTAATCTTTACAGTGTATTTCCGGTCTCTGCGGCACCCACACGAGGGTCCCTCCGAGCCTTTCTCGTTCTCTCGCCGTGGTTCCGGACCCCTGAGGCCACCGGGCGTTGGACGTGCCTGGACCCCTGCGTTGTGCGCGCCCGCGCCCGTGCCAGCTGAGTGCCGCAGACCCGCGCTCTGGCTTCCCCCCTGGGATACTGCCCATCCTTTTTTAGCCTGTTTTTTTATATCAGTGTATTTTTGTATGCGGATTTTGCCAAATTTAAATTCTATTTTCTAAATTCTAAAAAGGCCCTTTAGGTTTCTCTGGCCCTCCCTTTTTTGGTTCCCATTTGGCTATACTCTCTCGGGGTACTCCGCGGTTTTGGTACACCTTCCTGCATCGATACACCACAACACAACACTACTCCAGCGACACGATATCGACGGAGTCCCCTCAGGACTCGACTCTCGGCTCATGCTTGGCAATTTCTAGGCCTTTTTAAATTGATATTATACCTTTCGGACAAATTTAACTAACTCTTTCTTTGTACACCTAAATTTAACGTTTCGCCTGTGGTCGTCGACCACAGGTTAGCTAGCATTTTTTTTTTAACGCTACACTACGTAATATAAAGTAAGGTTAATAAGTAAAATCGATATGAAAAATATAGATATATTTTTTTTACTTACAGCCACTGGAGCATTTCCACACCCTCACGACTCTCACGGCCCCATTTATACTTGCCCAAGTACAGTGGCGAGTCAACTAAATCCATGAACTAAATCCCAATACAGAAATCTAAACAAGTGGCAAGTACGCGAGTAGCTGTCAAAATATACCGGGCTATCGGCAAGCTGTCAAAATAGAACAGACTTCTATTTTGTGTTTTGTTCCTACTGTCTACAAGTGGTAACTAACTTACTACTTTTTTCTTTTTAGGTGCACTTAAATTTAACTGAAGAGTGGAATGCTCTCCCTACGTCTGTATGTTCGGTATCGTAAACGCAACGCAAATCCTGTCGGATGGTAGTACAACCAACGAAACATGAACTGTTTGACAACTTTTCACAATTCTCAAAATTAAATTTGAATTTTCATACAAATCGAGTCCGTTTGTATGAAAAGTAAAAAAAAAAATATCTAAGAAAAAATACACTATAATTTGGAAAAGTTCTTGAAATGTTTTTTATTAAAACTTTGTGTGTACAAATATCAAATTCTTATTTCGATGCCCTTCACTGTAACTATTTACTTACCATTTGCATGGGTGGGTACCTACTTGGTCCGTGGTGGGTACCCATGCACGTCTCAAATGACAAGGCTTTCTCTCACTGACCAACAGATGAACCTAAGCAAAGGTCGGCGTATTTGTTATGACGACCCCACGTAGCAGTTTTCCAACAATTTTCTGTCATTTGAATGAAATTGCATCACCCTGAGTGCATCTGAAAGTGACGATGCGTTTATATTCTGCATCTCAAATGGAAGGTTGCGATTAGGTAACCTTAGATTTTCTTATGGTTAGGCTAAAGTCAATGCGGTGTCTAATCAAGATGTCATTGAAAGGACTCTCCACCAGATGGAAGTAGAAATTTGATTACAATATTGTCTTATTGCTTTATTTTTCCATATATTTTTTGAATTAGGTATCACGAACTTCCAAGATTCCAAAATTCTATTGTTTATCATCAAGTCTATAGCATTTTGTAATAATTTACCTGGAAATAGGGCGTATTTTATCAACAATTAATAAAATTAAGATAGGTACTTTAACAATGTTCGTGACCGTGAATTTCGTGGGAGATTAAGGCCAGCAAAATATTAAAAACAACAATGTTTTCCTGAAAAACTATCAAATACGAATATTCTTCCTATTAATATAATAAATGTGAAAGTTTGGATTTGGATGAAATAAGACACACAGTTATTTTAGGTTTAGATCGAGATGGATGGCGTGTTCTCGTCTCGGAGGCCAAGGTCCACTTTGGATCGCTGAGCCAGCGGAGTAAGTATGTAAGTAGTTATTTTAGGTAACCTGGAAGTTGGTACCCTAAGAACTTTTTACTGGAAAAAGTCTTATTCTCACGAAAAAAATGCACCCAGCATAGCCGCATACTATTATAATAAGAGGAATCAATTAGCTTATTTCCTTTACTTAATTCAATTTATTAATTCTCGGAGCTTGTACTATTGTGATAGGATCACACGTCGCGAGCTTGCGCGGAACCTTGGCGGCGCGTTTGCGCAACAATAATTGAATGAGCAACAACGTTATGAAGTAACTAACGCGAGTGTTATAAAACTTCGCGCGACTGTGGGAATCGCGCACTGTCATAATTCGCTTTGACTACCAGACAAAGGTTATTAGATTAGTCTCCTTTTTAACACACTTTTTTGCTAAGAGACTTGAGAATTTTTAATCCTTATGTCATTCTTTTTTTCATAGTTTGACGGCTAGCGCCATCTATTGTTGAAAGTTTCTAAGGCGCCCAAAGGGCCTCTGACAAATCAAATCAGAAATTATTTATGTCCATAGGATGTTATTACATCACTTAGATCCGTCATACATTTTTTTGGGTGAGTTCACTAACATGGCTTTACGACTACCACGAAGGCGCCAAGACAGTAAACCGGGATAACATTTGTATCGAGAAGATTTTTACCAAACATGTTTTGGTCAGGATGTAACGTAGATAATAGAGTCAAATAATATATTTTAGAAAATCAATACACTGACTGGCGTAAATAATGAGATATAATTCAACAATAATCTTGAAAATTTCCGAAACACCGAGCGAGTGATAATATAGTTAGCAAAAATCTGTACATGAATTTTAAATTCAGTGGTCGAAAGTACGAATCCAGGACTTTCGGAATGAAAGACAATTCTACCGATCCTGTCTCTTGATTTCCCCATTTAGTAAATTAAAACATGTATAAAGGTAATGAAAAAAATTATCCTAGATCGAATCTAGACTTTACCAAGGTAATAGGTAGGTAGGTATGTGGGGATAGGTAGGTAGGTAATATGTATTTGTTTTGTGGATTTTCTTTATTGATCCAACCATTTTTTGTTGACATGAAAGAACAAAATTTTAAAGTTATAGCTTTATACTCAGAGAAGGGCGCGAATTTTCTAACAGTAATATGAACAGTTAGAATTTGTAGCAAACCCGTAGTACAATAGTTATCTAACATTACATAATTCGCGACAAATGCAAACTGACGCACTAATCGTGCATTTTATGGCCATGTTATGTTATGGCATAACTTCTACTGCATTCCATTTCCATGAAGGGAATAAAAATTAAAATAAAGAGTGTGGGTATGCGCAACTTCCTGCGTGTTGTCACTGCGCACGCGCATCGCACAATGACAGCCGGTGGCCGTGACGTCAGGGAAGATTAATCGCCTTTTAGAACTGTTTTCCAAAAACGAATCGTCATTTAAGCCTCATTTACATTTCGACAAGTACAATGGTGAGTTAAGTTACCTTGTCGCTTAATTCAGTTGAATGGAAGTACGAAATTGAATGGTTTTTGATGAGATTTTCCTCTTCTCCTTTTCTTTTGACTGCTTTATCTATGACTGATTGAGCTCGCGCATTTTTATTAGTATTCAAAAGGAATATGCTTAATTCGTACAATAATATCTCGCCAAACTGTTACCCAGTTTGTTGGCGTGTTGGCATTTTGACAGCTTCATTTTTTTTTCTTAATCCCTAATCATAATCAATAACAGGCTTTTTAAAACTGCTTTAGTGGGGCAGGCTACTGTACTGTGGAAATGTAAACACAGCTTCATTAAACGAACATTCCTTCGTTGAGTGCGTCAGCATTACGCACAAAAGAAGAGTCTGTCACAAAGATAATAATATAACAGTCTGTCATAAAGATAATTATCCGAACTTGCACTAGAAACAAAAAAATAATAATAAAGAAATAATAATAATATAATATGAATTGTATGTTGTTATTTAATAAAGAATGTTTTAACTAGAAACATTTCAAAGAGAACTCCTGATATGGCATGATTGACTATAGAAACAAAAGAATGATTTTAGTCTTAAGATCTTGCGTGATTTCAAAGAATCAGCTGTTTGTGAGTGAGTAGGTATACATAGTCGATTGCGAGAAGAGAGAGAAATGATTTTCCCAATTTTCCCGCGCGCTCAGGGGCCGCGCGCGCAGCAATCAGGGCGCGGCCGACGATGCCACCGCTGCTCGACAAACGTGCCAGCCAACAGTGTTCCAGTGTGAAGCCATGATACAGAGTCTTAATAAAAACACTAATCTATTTTATTGGTTTGTTGTATGGAGAAACGTTTGTCTTTCAATCCGAAGAAGGTTGGAATAGCGGCGGGACCATGTGAAACAGAATTTACTTTGCGAGGCTGCTTTTTATCAGGTCATGGCGATTGATCATCTAGGTGGTCCACGGGAATATGGATAGCATGTTTGAGTCCAGATCAAAATTCGATACTCCAACGTATAGAATCTGTATAACTCGCAGTCTAGCTAGATGTGAGCTAGCTTATCAACACCTAGCATCTTGCTTGCACCACTGCTTTTGACCACTTACACTCTTAACTAAGTCAGACAGTCTTATCTCTGTACCCTGTATTGCACATGACTGCTGCGTGGAGGCATCTTATTAGAAGCGTAACGCTTAGCACCGATTACTATGCGAATAACTCCTTATTAATTGCAGAGATAACAACAAAATTACACCACGATGAACGATGCGCATCATCAATTTTTATCGCGCTCTTTCGGAGCGGTGTTCATCATACATTTAAGCAGGCTCTTGCAAAATATGTTTCTTGAGAGAATACACCTAGTTTAGCAATCTTTTTACAAGATTGACATATTACAGAGCTGCTGAGCACTACACGAAGAGTGGTTGTAGAGGGTTATGTGACAATAACCAAGGTTCAGTCCGAAGAAAAGGAATTTATATATTTATAATTATATTATTTATTATATAACTGTCATGGAAAACGGTAGAAAATAGTAGATAAGCTGTTTACTATCGGAGATTAGGACATGAAGTGAGGAATTTGGTAGAAAAAAGACAAAATCGAAACGTAAGAAATCTAAATTTGAAAATGAATTTAAAATGAAAGATAAAACTGCCAGCAAGAAAAGTTGCCAGTCATAAAACAGGAAAGAGGACGAATGCCTCGTTACAGTAGTATATTATAGTTGACAGTACGCCTGCCTACTCTAAATGATTCTGGTTCTAGATTCTGGCTTTAGTTACAGGGATGGGACTACCCGTTCAAAAACCCCTTCAGACGTTTGGGTTTTAAGTGTTTACAGAATGATAATTGAAATAAATATATGTTTATCAGATTCCTTGATAGGGTTACCCTGCTGGATTTGCAAACGTTATAATTATAGCATAATAAGAGTACGAGATATCGTTGATTAAAATCGTAAGGCTTCCAGTCCTTGCTTAGTTAATTTCCCAGTTAAGTTTGAATGCACTATTCCGTACAATGTCATCCTTAATGTGGTTGGTTTTGTTAAAATCTAACCATGATAATCTGCTTCCGAAGACAAATCATGGTTTAACAATTTTGATGTCACTGATAAATAAACTAGGGGCATCTTCATAGAGATACCAATTACCACTAAACTACTTATAACGCAGAGCGTTACATATTTGCTAACAATCTAAAAGAACTGAAGCGAAAGAGAAACTCAGAAGATCTGGGTGTATAGTTTCAACCTGCCTATGCAATAGTACCGCGAGATTCAGTCCATGACTGTTTCGTCACAAAGACACATCTGATATCCATATTCCTGATTCTTATATCAGGGCCCCGTTTTACGAAGCAACAATTTACAAGTAACAAGTTACAATTTGATGTTCATTGCGAAGCCAATTCGCCTAAACTGTAAGTCCTTATCGTTTTATCTCATTGTCTAATCTAAGCGATGTGCATCGAATTGTACTTCTGGCAGCCTTTGTGATCGACTGGTTGACCATTCGGCTGTCGTCGTCCCGTCAAACATAATTTGTTTTGTGAGACTAACCCAAGACGTCGCAAGCTAGTCTGAACAGAAAGATGATTCCGTGCCTCGAAATACACGTTTAGCCGTTGGATGGTACCGATTGCGGAAATAAGCTTTTAGTGCCTCAATAATAAATGAGGGATTTTCAGACAGCTCTTTAAAAAATAAAATTAATAGTTCTAATTAAGACGATAGATGGCGCCAGGTGTACTTCGTGGATTCTTTTTTTTTAATCCTTTTACTTTTCTTGATTTCTTCGGATCCGCGCCCACTATATTACCACTCTGGTATAAATAGTGATTAGGTCCGTCAAAAAAAAAAAAAAACTTCGGATCCACGAATCGTCAATGCCATCTACCGAAGTTTTATGAACTATTTTTCTTTAATGGCTGTCGGAAAATCCCCCATTCAGACACTGTCGGTCGTCGACGACGATTTAAAACCTCACAAAGCTACCAAGGATGAATGTTCCCCTAATGTTGACATTTCATCCCTGTTTGAGGAGCCGTCTGAGTCAGCATGTTTGCTTTTGACACCCCAGCTTGGAGATATTAAAGCCGCAGGCGCAGGGGTGTCGTTTATACCTTTCTTTACTTGGAGCTGTAATGAAGGAGGAAGGAAGGTGGTTAGGGTAACTAACCGCCTTCTGAATAAATAAATAATAATAAATCATTTTCTATGAAGAAGTGGTCCATCTTATATTATTTTCTTTCTTTATAAAAATAAAAATAAGACTAGGTAATTACGTCCTAAAAATAAATTATCGATATAGCAAACAACCTACGAGTATTAGTTATTTAATTAAACTATTTACTTAGTTAATCGCAATTTTAGACAAAGTCGAAGTCAATTCGAAGTAGGTTCAAAGGTTGGGAAGTCTATTGCTATAGTCACCTGGTCTAGTGATTGACCAAGGTGTGCTATTGCCTAATTTTAGGGCAGGCTCGATACTTTACTATTTGTCTCTCCAAGATACTGTCTTCATATTTTTTATCATATTATAACTGCATCCGTGGCCGAGTGGTCGAGATTTCGACGAACATTACGGAGATTCCGGGTTCGATTCCCGGTGGGGGCACTGTCAAGCAAAAAACTCTTTGTGAGACTTTCCCCAGTTTGGTTAGGACATTGCAGGCTGAATCACCTGATTGTCCGAAAGGAATGATTCCGATGATTCCGTGCTTCGGAAGGCAGTTAAGCCGCTGGTCCCGGCTACTATCTAGTCGTTACACGAGCCATGTCATTGGCCTTTGGCGGCTCTATAACACTGACACCAGGGTTTGTGAGGTCGGTTGTCGACCTTACAACAGTTACAACCCACACGACGATGATGATGATGTTGATCATATTACTATTGTTAATGATAATAACTGTGTGTAGTATACGAGTCTAAAGCTGTTTAGAACATGGATTTATCAACGGTGTATTGTTTTCAAAAGCAGACTGGACTATTCAAAATGAAATGGAGCAGACAGACATTGTTGGCAAAGGTATTCACTTCAATCCAGTTCAGACAAGATATGAAATGTTTTTATTTTATAAACACCTGTGTTGGCGTCCTCGTTTTGTCCTTAACACAATAAGTATACGATTCATACCAGACTACCAACTTCATCATGTTGGTAGTAAG
Organism: Carpatolechia fugitivella; assembly: GCA_951230895.1. Lineage (NCBI taxonomy): Eukaryota > Metazoa > Arthropoda > Insecta > Lepidoptera > Gelechiidae > Carpatolechia > Carpatolechia fugitivella. Next base: position 14,678,976 of record OX579651.1, read on the forward strand.
TACACTTGTGTAAACAATCAGACTATACTGTTTTTAACAGGGTGGTTGATTTTATTCAAAAATATTGTATACTACTTTTTATTTAAGAAAATAGACCACCTTTTATTATAGAGTCTGCTACAAAGACGAGTATGATTTAAAGTTTGTCTGTCTGTATCATCAAACAGCCTATTGCAGTCCACTGCTGAACGTAGGCCTCCCCACGGGCACGACCACCCGCTTTCCTCATCCAGCCACCACCAGCGACCTTCCTCAGGTCATCAGTCCACCTGGCAGGGAGGCGTCCCACACTACGTTTCCCGAGACGTGGTCTCCATTCGAGAACCCGTCTGCTCCAGCGCTCATCGGTTCTACGACAGACGTGTCTGTATGCTCGGCTTTAATGACAACACTAAACTTTGACTTTGACTTTTTGTAAATTTTGTATGAATCTACTGAACTGGTTTAGATGAAATTTGGTACAAAGTAAGCCTATGACACCTAAGAAAGGACAATGGCTACATCTCACCGTGGAATAATTTTACTCCCACGGGAATAATAGGCGTGATTCATTAGTCAAAATAAACTGATCCAAAACTCTTTCATATTTGTTACATTTGTGTAAATTATTGGACCGAATTTCAATTTTTGACTGTATTGTATTCCGTAAAACCCGCAAGGCCGGGGTTCTGTTCTGTAGCGTGCAAATTAGTGCAACTGCGTATTTTAAATGAATATTGGACACGATTCTGGCAGATGAGCCTAATTTAATTTTATTAGTTTAGTTTAATACTCGTTTTGAGGCTCTTAGAACGAACATAGTATTGTTCAGTCAGTACCTATTGCTCGATCGGTTTTGTTTGTAACGAATAATATAAATGACTTACTGAGCCTAAAACTGAAGTTTCGTAAGTACTAGAACAACACAAATGTTTTTTTTAATATAGGTTCTAAAGCAATGTATTTGTTCCTTTTTCCCTAAAGAGACAGAAAAAATACTAACCACACTAAAACTCAAGCAGTCCACACTAAAACTTAAATAGAATACAGACCGTCTAACACTTGTCTTCATCATCTAGAATAACGAAGTGTGCAAGAATAGGAGCTTAGCTGAGCGGCCATTTTGAAACCTTCAAGCCTCCTCCGTTTTAATTGACAATTGTTTTATTATGAAGGTGACTAATTAATTGTTACACGTAATTACATGGTTCTTTTAAATAATTACTCGGTATATGATCTTAATTAGCCAGGAGAGGAGGCTGGGCAAAAGGCTCCTACTTTTTATATCCTACCTCTAGGTCAGCATAAAATTTTTAGGATATGAAAATCACTATGCTAAGAAAGTATATAGCCACAAGCCACTCTGACATAGCCTATTACAAATTGATATTATTATTACGCCATCACAACAGCAAGCCATGCTTTTCGACATGATTATACTAATTGTTTTTAAATCAAGTTAAACTGTAATTTAGAATATAATTAGAATAAGTTCCTAAGCAATTATCAAACCCAAACGAAAGTTATATCATAATTTGTTCTAATTTATATTTCAAACTTGAACAACATTTTCGCTACGGGGTGGTATAATAACTGTAATGTGAAAGCATTGTCATCCGAGTATCTGTCTGTTTATTGCTTTTTAGTGACTTAACGATTCAATTTGAACTAGCTGTACTATACTAGCAATTTATCCGTGGGATAACATTTTTGCCCGTAGTAAAAACTTTTCTATGTTCGTCTGAGATAGTTTGAGTTATTTAATTAACATGTTGCATACAACATCAACGGCCCGTTACAGTCCACTGCTGGACTATAAGTCTCCTCCACTTAAGTGGAGGGTTTTGCCATAATCTCCACGCTTGGCAGGCGGGTTGGAGATCGCAGATTAAAAGGTTACTGTATCAGAGAGCGCTGCTGCCCGTTCCCTGTTCAATGTGTAGTCCCTAAGTCGCCTCTTACAACACCCACGGGAAGAGTAGGGGTTGGTGACAAATGTATTCTACTCTGCCGTCACCACACGGCCAATAAATAAAGTACAATTATTAGTATTAATACTATATAAAATAAATCTCAGACTGGATAACGCTATTATCGAATGGGAAAATAATGAACTCTTAGCTTTTAAACTATAATTACATATCATAGTATATAGATATATTTACATCACAACACAAAGTTGGAAGACACGATAATACGCTACGATACTTGTGCGTAAGACTGTTTGCGTCGGCGCAATCCCTGCACTGGAAAACACTCGTCATCTCGATTTCAATTCGGAACGCCATCTGCTGCTCACTCTTCGCGGTACAAAACAACAGAGATGGAAATAGAGGTATCGAATGTTTTCGTATAGAGTGGTAGTAGGGCTGGCAAGTTTCGAACGAATTTACACAATACATCTGCAGGCGGAATAATTAGGCCCTAATAACTGCTTTCTGAGCCATTAATTCCATTACAAATCAAATTGTCTGTCCGATGTGAACTTTAACACTGCAATCATATAATTGTATGCAATTTTAAGATGAAACAATGGTTTCTTGGGGCACTGCACTGGTCAGATCACTGTCACTGAAGTAAGTAATTAGAATAAATAGAGTACACACAAGAATGACTTAGGAAACAAATATAGTTCAGAAGAATAATGGAAAATGGTCAACCTTATTGCTAAGGAAGTAATTTCTTCCAGGCTATCGTAGAATGCATTAGCTGCCCTTTCTTCCCGGAGAAGTCATGAAAGCCAGGGAAGGGCTTTGCGTACAGTGCACATAGTACAATACAATCGGAGCTTTGCCTTCATTTTTTTTATTTTTGGGACATTTCCCACACGGCCATCTGATACCAAACTAAAGAAAGCTTGTACTATAGGTATCAGACAGCGGATATACATTACTTAAATAGATAATTACATATCTATATAGATAAACCATATCCAGACACAAGGTAAATACAAGTGTTCATCACACGAATATTTGCCCTGGGCGGGATTCGAACCAACGACCTTGTGCTTCGCAGGCAGAAGTACTTCCCAACTCTAAGCCATCAAATTAAATCTAGGAGCTGACTTTTCAACCGCTATTACCGTAAATCTCACGCGTGGTAATCTAATCCCTAAAAATATGTACGCTTTCTAAAATCTCTAAAAAACCTTGAGCTATAAACAAAGACTACTTTATTTCTTAACTTGAAATTGTTCGATTGTGTTTATTATTCATAGCTATAAAATTGGATGGCTTAAACACAGATGCCCGTCCTTAAAACCCATAAAATTGGACTCCCCTTGGAATTGGAGCAAGCGTAAAACAAGAGTAATTAAAACGAGTCGCGTTTACTCTTCCAAACGATCGGTTAGAGCCGATTCACGTTCCTGTTACATAGATATTTAATGTTATTGGAAAATGTCTAGTCACGTTACATAACCACTCAAAGTAGTTCAGCAAAAAATGAAACAAAAAGATGTCAATTTTAAGAATTTGTATATGTACACCATCTTATTACCTTACCGATGCTCCACAATAAAGCAATTTAAATTTCAATTAGACAGGACACATAGCATGAAAACAGGTCGAAAACTATACAATACCAAATATTATTATTTATTTACAACAAAAAAATCAAGAGGAAAAAATAATAAATAGAACAGAGAAGTCAAAAGGCGGCCTTATTGCTAAGGTAGCAATCTCTACCAGGCAACCCCTAAGGTTTTACTTTTTTATACTTTTTAGAAAGGCAAAGCGGATTGGTGGTTATTACTGTAGTGGGGTTGGGTAAATTCTTCATGATACAAGTAATTAAGAAGAGCCACATCATCATCAACATCAACGGCCCGGTACAGTCCACTGCTGGACTATGAGCCTTCTCCACTCAAGTGGAGGGTTTTGCTATAATCCCCACGCTTGGCAGGCGGGTTGGAGATCGCAAATTAAAAGGTTACTGTATCAGAGAGCGCTGCTGCCCGTTCCCTGTTCAATGTGTAGTCCCTAAGTCGCCTCTTACGACACCCACGGGAAGAGTAGGGGTTGGTGACAAATGTATTCTACTCTGCCGTCTATATAGATGTCAATTTCGTCAACGTCATCGTTTACTGACATGTGGCTGCAATAAATCATCAAGCAGCTCATATACGTCCCCACGAAGGGGCTCGATCTACCCTGAAATGGGGTAGCAGGCCTGGTGGATGGATAACTAAACTGAATTTGGATTAGGCTATATTATACTATAGAAAATACCTATATTTAAGGATAATTTATTCTAATTTATAATTTTAAAGCTTTCGGAGGCATTATCATAACATTTCATTTTCTTTTTTTTTTTAATCGGGTCTCCACAACAAAAATAATATCGCGGTAAGCCCGTAAAATGTCTCATAGATGTTATTCTAATTTATACGGTAATCTTAGCTGACAACTTATTATTAAAGTCAATTTATTATTATTATTATTACAACTGGGTAAAAGCTTTTGGTAGAGTGCGTTGAGATTATGCATTAGATTTATAACTAAAAAATATATATATAAGAAAACAGTACTTTAATAATTTATTGCTTTAATCTTCAATCGTTGATCATAAATGATTGATGTCATTGATTTGAATCAGATATCGTAAGCTCTATCACTCACGTATACCAGTTATATGAATTAGCAGCATGTCCAAACAATGAATGTCCCAGTTACCTACGGGCCTACATAGCTCTCCGTAACAATCGTGTCAGTGATCGCGATGAACCGATAACGACCGCCATTACGTTTAACACGTCAACAGCTGGACTGCTACGGCGTAGCGAGCGTAGTATCGTAAAAGATAATGGTGTTATTCGGCATATGCCCAACTAAACTAACTAAATTAGTCCTGTCACTTTCTAACATTTTTAATTGAAAAGGGACCGAAGATCATCGGTTTTGTTTTTGTCTATGACTTTACGACTAACTGTCAAATTTAGTCTTGTTTCAGTGCCTACCTAACAAAAAAAGCTAAAAAAGCCACTAAAATTGACAGTTAGTCGTGAAGTCAAAGACAAAAACAAAACCGATGATCTTCGGTCCTTTTTCAAAGTGACAGGACTAATTTTAGTTTAGTTTAGTTGGGGCGTATGCCGAATCGACACCAATGTGTGTTACAAATTTTATAGACGCTTGCTGCGTTGAATGCGACGAGGGAACGTTTAGTAAAACTTTACGATAGACGAAAAATCTGATTCGTTTATGCATTTATTGTACGAGTAATTACGATACGTACACCATAGGAATTTTCCAGCAACAAATCAAATCTGTATGAAACATTGAAATGAAATGAAAATAAAATACGTTAAAATTCATCATGACACCCAAAATTTAAATAAAATAGGCATTACAGAATACATGTTTCTACTAATCTGCTTTGAAAGCTAGGCATTATATCGTAGTAATTCATAGTCATAGATTGTTTCAAATACGACTATTGTTACCGTGGGAAAATATATTGTCCTTACTATTGAGTACTATGTATATTAATTATGTGCTATTGAGTAAATTTTGGGTGTCATGATGAACTTTAACGAACTTTACATTCATTTAATTTGAATGTTTCATAAAGATTTGTTTTGTTGCTGGAAAAACCCTGTATCGTAATTACAATAAATGAATAAAGTAATTGGATTTTTCGCAGCAAGCGTCTTTAAAATTTGTAACAATACATCTTTTACATTACTTTGCTACGCGCTACGATGCTACGCTCGCTACGCCGTAGCAGTCCAGCAGTTGACGGATCCTTACGAAAAAATCTATAATCCACGCGATCAAAGCTAGGGAGGACAGCTGTGTAATAAATAAAATAGCAAGTATGCAATACCTTACCTACTTATCTGCTAAATTCGTTCTTTTTTAATAATTTATAAAGCGAAAATTTTTTTTTTCGATCTTGGACAGGACTTGAACCCGCATCTCCTTGGCTATCCGGGCCAGAAACAAGCGCATTACCAATTATACCACCAAGCTCTGTGAAAGGTCGACGCCAGACACTGCTTTTTACTTTAATGCTCAGACTGCATTACATTATTAGATATTTCGTTAACAGACGTAAATTTATTTAACCATTTATTGTACACATTAAACAAGAAAATGACAATAACACAAAGAAAAACGACACAACAAACTGTAACAATAATTAATAATCTATAGAAGTATCAGATCTGTAGAAGTAATATCTAAGAATAATCTATAGTTCTTTTTAATCAGTTTCCTATAATCTTAATATATAGTTTTTGTGTTAAAAGCAACTGTGTTACGTTTGAAAATTTTATGACAAACTTCTTGTTACAAAATCTGGATTAACCAGTTTGCGGATCTGAGGCTTATCTCGCCGCTGATGTCATTCTGTTATCATTATAATTCCTAACACGTTTTCTTTTCAAAAACTAGTCTCGCCAAAATTAATTAAACAATTAACATGTGCATGATATATCCATGTCTGAATACATAATACTGGAACGAATTTATTCGTAGCACATGCATACTAATACTATAAATGTGAAAGTGTGTGTGTTTGTATGTTTGTCCGTCGTCGAAATGGAGCGTTAGACGGAATAGCCGGTATTGATGACGTCATCAGACAAGACGGCCGCTTCCGATCATGTGTAAAGTTAGGTAAAGTGCACTGACCCCGGTCAATGTTAACGACCGCGATTCTAGCAGACTCTGATAAAATTACAACGATTTAAACGCAGTTAGTACAGAGGACAAAGGATATAGTCAGGCCACGCTGCTTGAAACGGATTAAGTTTTCTCTGATAATTATTTATGTTTTGTCATGAAATTTCGCATAATTGTGCAGTTCGGTAAACAATACTACATGTAAACAAAATTTTATATAAAAATTTAAAAAAAACCTCTTGAGAAAATTCAAACCGTTTCAAGCGGCCCGGCCTGATTATATCCTTTGTCCTCTGTACAACATAATTGTATAGATGATTGTATTGCAAAAAAGATAAACATCTAGGAAATAGGAAATAGATCGTCCTACATTATTCGAATAAATCGATACATTTTAAACAATTCAACATTATATTACAAACTAAAAAAATGCAGAAACGATCATCACAACATACAGACACGAGCAGGTCACGCTTTGCCATTTGCTTTGATGTTCTATACGAGTCACTGTTTTGATGTTTAATAATAGAGACTGATTTGGTTGGTCGACATGATTAGTAAAAACTACTCAATTTTATTTTTTATTTGAAGAACCATACAACGTGTTAGCAAAATAACACAACACCTCTCGAGTGGTAGGTAGGTCAGCCAATGAAACTGAACCACTTTTGTTCGACAACTTTTTTAAACTCTCTAATTGACACATCACATACGATACCAGTATAGTTGCCTTTGCTTTGTCAAATATACGTTTCAAACTTAAAGCTTTGTCTGCCAGAATCGGAGTCAAAGTCAGCTGTTAACGATTGCTATACCACGCTATACTTAGCTCAGGTGTTTGTACTTGCAAGGGAAATGTATTGACTGGTTTTATATTTACGTCAGTGCGAGCTATAGTACGTTGAAAGAGATAATCCAACCTGCCTCAGTATAATCTTTATAGAGTTGTTAGTGTTCAAAAGGTATCTGAACTTCTAGAAACTAGTGGCTCTGTGAGCTGTAGACCTCGCGAGTATATTTTTTTAATGGCTGATTTATGTTTTTTTTACGTTATCAACCCTCATAAACTCCGTCATTTTTTAACATTTCCAAAACCTTTTTTGTGAACTACTTTACTCGACAAAAAAAAAGATTAATTTATCGAATCTGCTTACAAAATTTCACGAGAATCGGTTGAGAAACGTGACCTGTAGAGTGGGACAAACAGACAGATGGACAGATAGACAGAATCAATTTTGGCTAAGCTGAAACGGAGATGCTTCGCGCTCGCTCGGTCAATGAGATTCAGTCATAAGGGGGCACCCATGCTCTTTTAATCAGTTATCATCTCGTCGGTGGTGCAGTGGCTAGGGCCACTGCCTCCCATCCAGGAGACGTAGGTTCAAACCACACCAAGCGCAGCAATGTTGTTTTCGAAAATTGAATTTATATGTACGTTCATTCGACGCTCTTACGGTGAAGGAAAATATCGCGAAGAAGCCTGCACACTCCTGAGAAGGAATTCAAAGGTTGTTTGTGCGGTTGGTTGCTCTAATTAGGGTAGGCTCGAGCCCCTCGTTAGGTATATGAACTATATAAACACTTGATACGTGACGGGTTCTGGACTCCCCGTTCGAGAAGCAGCGATTTACAAAATTGAAGTTTGAGATGTTAAACAGGCCTTCTATAAAAAAAGCGTCTATACAAGTAGTTTGTGATCTCTCAATACAATAGCAGTGGAAAGTGAAGAATAAGAAAGTGTAGCGTCGTGTTAGCGTTAGCGGACGATCTGCGGCGGTAATTCACTGATTCTGCTGTTAGACGGGAATTCGAACGGAACGGTGTTAAACATGCTAAACACCCAAATGTATTGTCATTGTGCCCTAGTGAATGGACCAAGAGCATTTAGGGTCAGTTTAATATATTTGAATTTGGAATACAATGGTGTTAAAATGGCTTGTGATGCGCTCCTAAACTCCGCAGCAAAGAGTATAGAAATATAGCGGCTCCGCCAAAGATTTCTGACGCGCGTCGCCAGCGAAGCGATCGTCTTTTGTTCCTCTGAGGGCTCCGCGGTGGTCGGCGACGGTGACCGGCGACGGTGACGGCGTTAATCATGTAGTGTAGGTACTGAAAAGCCCTGGGGGGGCGTTAATGCTCCTTGTGGTGAGCGTACGGGTCTTATACCCTGTGTCGACACTACTTAAAATAAAGATGGATATTTTGAGATACCGACGACCGACGACCTGGTGAGGATCGCTGGGTCTCGTTGGATGCAGGTGGCTATGGACCGGTCGCGCTGGAGTGCGATTGGAGAGGCCTATGTTCAGCAGTGGACTTTAACAGGCTGAAATGATGATGATGATGATGATCTTGAGATAAATCCGTTTATTCCGCTTGAAAGCTAATTTTAGACAGATCATAATTAAAAAACATATAAAAGAGCGCGTTCGATGAATGCCTTTCAAAAATACACCGATAGCCAGTAACGCAGAAGATTGTAAGTAAAAAGGTTCGAACGCGACAGTACTGACTTGTTACATCAGCTTCTTTTAATTAAATGTCAAACACGTCGTGACGTCACAAAGTATTATGATAGTTTATGTACTATTTGTAGTTAGATTTAAAATAATAAATCTTAAAACAATATAAAACTTGATACAAACTCGGTCCAAGCGAATAATATTTTGGACGATCTATTGCCTGAATAGTGTAAAATTATTTATTTAAAATACAATTAACTGCCCAATTCCTATTGTTTTTGCGTTTAGGTGCTCAGATATTCATATGATTTAAAATGCAAACTGCAGTGAAGTTAGCTGTAAGAGCCATTCGACACTGCAGCACTTGCAGTTTGGCGTAGAACGCTGCAACGCAATGAATTTATAAGAAACATATTTTGTTGTGGTACTTATTTGGTCTTAAGGAATCTTAATTGGTCTTAAGGCAGCTAACGTACACACGTGTCAGTAAGTAATAATATTGGGTAGAATAATAGTATCAATTACTGACACTCGTAGAATAAATTAATACTTGGAGTAACGTAAATATGATATGCTTAAGAATTGTGAAAATCTTGCTACGCCGTAGCATAGTCGTAGCCGCAGAGGTAGCTATTTTATTAAATCAGAAGCAAGAAAAAGTTAAGAATTTAAATGCATTTATTTAACAGCTAACGAATGATAGAAGTAAAATATCAATCCTATTATATTTCAAATTTGATAATAAACATTCTCAAAAAAAAACACTGTAAAAAATGCCACAACATTTTTTTTTATAGTAAGTATTTTTGATCTTATAAATATACAGGGAGTAAATTAAGATGACGATGATGATGATGATGGTGTTTGGTGTTGGTCGAAACTTGAATAATTCCAAGTATTTTCTTTTATAAAATACACGTTTTTACCTATTTTAACATTGCAACTCTCTTGCGTCCAAATAGAAAAATTAAATAATTAACTATCTCACACCTACATGACCATGATAAAAAGTCGTTTCCTGTCGTAGTGTCACAGTCACATCGTAGAAGCTCACTTTGTACAAATTACTAACAATATAAACGCGAAAGTTTGTAAGTATGGATGGATGTTTGTTACTCTTTCACGCCAAAACTACTGAACGGATTGGGATGAAATTTGGAATAGAGATAGTTTGTACCCTGGATTAACACATAGGATACTTTTTACGGAAAAAAGTCTTATTCCCACGGGAAAATCTTACACAATGCAAGCATAGCCGCGGGCGGACCGCTAGTTGTTCAATAAATTATATTACGAGGGTTCTATTGTTGGATAATTTATTAAATCATCTATCTCAATTGACTAACAATAATCGCTTCATAGGGGAATTCGAAAACGAATTACATAGGTATATTGTTAGATGTGTGGCCCAGCAGCCGCCACGGAGTTGCTGGGCACCACACGAAGAGTGTTGTAGTGGATATTTATAAAACGTGGCAAAAAACAGGGTTCAGTCCGAAGGAAAAGGTATTTATTTATGTATTAATAGAATTTATATTATAAAAACTGGAAAATAGTAACGAGGATTCGGAATAGTAAAAGGATAACTGAGCTTTTCCCTGTTAGAGATCAGGACATGAAGTGAGAAATTTAGCAGAAAAAAAAGACAAAATCGAAACGTAAGAAATCCAATTTAAAATAAAAGATAAAACTGCCAGCAGAAAGGTTGCCAGTCATATCATGAGGACGAATGTCACGTTACAGATGTTCTGTTTGGTAAAACAAATTTAATTAGCTGACCGCCCGCGGGTACGCTCGCGTCGAGTAAAATTTTCCCATGGGAACAAGACTTTTTCTTGTAAAAATCCAAAGATTCAAATATTTATTTGTGAAACACATGTCATAAAGATAACATAGGTAGAATTACCAAATACCCAAACTCACTTTCACATTTTATAATTTTAGAGTGATGTGATGTAATTTTGAGTTTCTGGATCATTGTAAAAAAGTAATAGTAGTTTTGAGCTTTTCATCATCGATCATGACATAAAAACTGCAATAAAAAATTAATATAATATCAAATCCATTGTTATACATGGTGGCACGATGCATTTAATATATGCATTTTCCACACACAATGCACAACGTAAATCTGTAAGAAGGGAAGTAGTTACTGCACTCACTGACGGTGTATCACAGTTACGGTACGGAGCCCCTGTTCTTTATCATCGCCATTGTATGTCAGTATGTGCTAACTACATACAGCTCTCTAATGACGGCGGCGCGGGCGCAGACGCCGCACTCGCGTGACGGAGCACCGAGATTTATTACCACTGAAAACGGGATGGAAATGACTCGTTTCCATTGTCTGACAACACTCTCACGACTTTCGGACGAACAAAAATGCATATCGCGTGCTAGACATACCTGGAAAACAATCGACTGTTGCAATGTGGGTAAACAATCGGTAGAAATTGAATTGTCCGGATTATCGATTAAGAATTAAAGATGTACCAGTGATCAGTTTTCTAAATTCTGCCTTCTCTCCTTTCCAGGTAGCATGATGAGGTGTCTGTGATCGTAAGCAAAAGGCGTTAGCGGCGCCTACGCAACACGAAGATGACGTCAGAGCGAGCCATACCTCACCTGAGAGACATCTTCGGACTGACCCAGCAGTACGACACTAAAAGCTTCGACGACGTCGACAGCAAAACCGTAAAGACTGTCAAAAAGAAGAAGGATGACTACCGCTCATACGGAAACGGCGATGTGAAGACCCTGGAGAGACACCTCAGTATGAAGAAGACTATACGGAAAAAGATAATGCGCGATCTTCAGCAAGCGTTCGTTGAAGACCCTAACGAGTTTAAGGTCGAGAACACGAGCCCTGAGAAGCTGAAGGCGGAGCTTAGCGCAGAAGCTGTGAAAATCGAGAAGAATGTGAAGAAGAACGACCCGACGTTCCTTGACATGCTGCGAGGGGAGACGAGGGGAGAGGAGGCGCGGGAGGAGCAGCCGCCGGCGGAGAAGACGAGCTTCTGGCGGCGTCTTACCATGAAGAATAAAAACAAGAGATAAAGTCAATTGGAAGCCGTGAGAATACGCCATTTTGTTTTCACCAGTTAATCCTTAGAGCGTCATTTTAAATAGGCGGATTAAATAAATAAAAGTTAAATAATAAGACTAATCAGATTTTAGTATTATGGGGCCATGTTTGCTATTTCCAATTTTATTGAGGAGTCTTTTATCCTATGCATCTACGTTAAGGTAGAACTTTCTTAGACTTATTTTTCCCCTCTACGTTTAAAATGCCGCTCTAAATGTTTGTAAAAATATAAAATTATATTGAATGTCTATAGATGTGTGTGTATTTATATCAGGCTTACCTGAAGCTTTTATAGATTTCAATACTAGGTATATACAAGTTATTCCGTTTATTAAAATATGTACCTACCTACTGTGTAACGTGTAACAAAAATTCATCCATTTTTTATTGATCTCGTCATTTACAAAATACCCTAATTTGGAATGTTGTCAATTGTTTAACTGTAGGTTTTAGAGCGTATCCATATAAACCACAAACTGTATTCTTTATAATTCAATAACTTTATACTTTCAACCTTTACCAGATACGAAAAAATTTAAATAATACACTTAATCCTCAAATAAGTGTGATGACAGACAACATACTCAAAGCCTTATGCAGACTAAATTTCGTTCAAAATAGGAACACCTGCTTACCTATTATTATTCAGTAATTTTATATCCAATTTGAATAGAAATTATGGATACTCTAAGAAATGTTTCTGTACAGTGACTTGACGAAATATTTCTTTTTAAAATAATCATAATCTTCACGCATTTGCATTACATATATTTACTCATCTACTTCAACGTGCTTGCATATTTAAATTATATCATATATAATATATTTTATCGCATAATAAATGTTAATTTTTTAATGACATTTGGATTTTATATATTGTGGTGAAGACTTGAAATTTTATAGTTTGTAAGGTGTTATTTTAATTGGTGAAAACGAACTGACGTGCAAAATGTTCTTCGGCCATTGTTACTTATAATAAAAATATCTCGTTCTGATGTGATGTAAATTAAGTCGACGCTAGAGTAAGTTTAGAAACCTAAATTTATATAGGTTAAGGATTTCGTAAACAATTGTGTAAGGTAGACTCGTGGCAATTCCTTGTTGTGACAATTTATTATTATATGCAATATAAATAATTTTACACATTACTGGTGTCAGTTTTATTTTATGCCCTTTTTTATCTTCAACCCAAGTCATTATCTTCCTCATCAAGAGCTCATGCAAGTCCCCAACAAGGGGCTCGAAGCCGCCCTCAAACCCAGGCCTTGCGCTAGCCCAGAGCGGGTTGGTAGACTTCACTCACACACAACCTTTGAATTTCTTCGCCTGGTTTCTTTCACCGTCCACCCGAGTAAGTCTAAATAAATATAAAAGTATATTTGGTAATGCCTAGCTTGTTGACTTGATGAGCGACGAATGGAAATTCAGTAAAGCGGCATCTACCTTTTTACATAGATATCGTCTAAGTACCTAGTCGGTCAATCAACGGCTACACGAAACCTACCGCTTTTACCACCGCCATCTAGTTAAAACTTGTAAAACTAGCTAGTGTTGTGCTGTCGTAGCACCCAGTAGCCGTAGACGTAGTACGCGGTTGTAGCCAACTTTTTTTTGGACAGGGCAGGGCATAGAGGGCAGGATGATGTTTGTGTTTTCGCCTGCTGACCTTCGGTAGATTTGTTTGAGTTTCTTTCTTTGAGTGCGCTAAAATCGATTTCAGCGCGTCTTGGAACGCCGGGTGTATAGTCCGCTATGGGAGCAAGCGAATGGAATGCAACGAAGCTATATGTTCTGATCAAAGTCTCATAGTACCTCTTTCCTTTCTTATATATAATATTAGACTTGGCCTAGGTCAACCAGTCATATTTTTATACGATTTCTTCAGTAGTCAGTTTTGCAGTGTTTTTTCCTTCTTAGCTTAGTATTAGGTATCAGATTCGAGTCCCGGCCGCAAAATTTTGAATGATGATTGAAATACATAGCTTTTTCATGTTTGGGTATTGCTTGTGTGAGTATTGTCATTCATTATAAAATCTGACTTAACCAGAAAATGTAATACAATTTTTCTCTAGACTCTACACACGTTTGAATTCGTTATATTATGGACAAAAAGTTGAGTGATGTGTTACCTATAATAAATAATTTTTGTGATCCAAGTAGCTAAGCCGCGACTAGGCTATAGCTCAATCGATACTTTCCATGATGATGTATTTTTTTCAGGACGACTGTTGGAATACTAATAACACACATATCTACCGGGTTATTTATTACCACGATTTTGCTTTTTAATGAGCTTACCGATATTTCGACTATGTGTGTTATTAATATTAACTACCTAAAAGTGTTGGAATACGGTTATTCATACTTCTACGTGACAAGAGGTACTTTATTAATAGGTTTGTTTGCTTTTCGTGATGATGAATTCTAATTTTTCTTTCCGCTATTTTCCCTAAGACCTGTCCAATACTCAAAATAATTAAATACTTACCTAGATCTAGCACTAATGACGTGGTTGCTAGATTTGTACCTAGTATCTACTTTTTTCTAGATGATTTATGTCCTCTACTATTTAAAATATAAATTGTAGACATATTTTAATTTATTACCATCCCATTATGATTAAATAAAAAAGAAACGTAGGTTTTAGTAAATATAACAGAACCTACTATAGAAACTACCTAGGTAAGTAAGTATTCATAATCTCTACAATACCATTACATAAACATAAACAGTATAATTCGACAGATTTCCAGAGTCTTCGAGAGCGAGTTAGACAAGGACAGAAAATATACGAGAGAACTCAGCTAAGTATTGCCAGATGCACAGTAAATTGAACAGATCTGCTGTATTTTTAAACCACCTACTCTTCACTGCATGCATGATAAAGCATCTACGTACGTAGACTATAATAATTATAAGAATTATTCTTGTCTGTATTTTAGTTCCGTGTGCTTTTGGCATAGAATTAAGTATATTCTAATCTAATTGTTTTAAGGAGTTATAACAGAAAATGCCAGTCACTAAAATAATGATATTAAAATAAATTAACAATGCTTTGTAGTATTGTTTTATTTTATGCGTAGCACCGTCAAGGGAAAATTCTTTCAGCGTCGGTATTTTCAGATTCGTACACGAAAAGCGATCAAGTAATATGGATGACACATTATTTAATCTAAAATGCTTACCATCATCTTAAAAGAAGAGACAGAAATATATTATGGTAACTGAAAATAAATTGTAAGTAAGTAAGTAAGTAAATATTGCACATAAAAGTAACATAGAAGCAGTCATTTAAATAAATAAAAAATAAATTTATTAAATTTATTTTAATATATTTATTAAATAAATTTTAATGTCATCAAAGAATAATAGTAGATTGTTAGCCAAGGGGTGAAACCGATCATTAACACCCGAGGTATTTTGGCGCACGAACGTAGCGAGGGCGCTTATAGTATGGGGTGGAATTGCTCTTTCCCGCGAGGAGGTGTACACTCTGCTTTTTATATCTATTGCGAGGAAAAAAACCAAACATTTGTAATTAAAAAACATAAATGGGTTTCATACCATACGCGCTATATTAATGCATCCGTTTCATACACGAACTAGGTTTTCAGTTAATGTGTACTGACAATTAAAATTCACGCAGAGGCTTAAATTTCATAATTTCTTGGTTAAAATAAACATAATTTACAAAATAATTTACCAAAATATTGATTAAAATCATAGAATATAATATTATAAAAAAAAATAGGACTTACTTTCTTACTTTTTTAGTGTCATTATTATTAGTAAACACTGCTTTTATAGGTATCATTAATAAAAATAATAATAAAATATGTAGAAAATAATAATTTTCAGCTCATATTACATACGCGTACAGACATACGCGTCTCCAATGACGGGCTGAAGTCTACCTAAAAAACTCAAAACACGAAAATAAATATAGCAAAGCTTAAAAAAAATCTTTTTAATGCGCCTCTACGAAATATTTTAATTATCGTGTTTTATTTTTTGGTAAACGTATACTTCATTATTTTTCTTTGCGCTCCTCCTTTATATTTCGTAATAAAATGTTATTTTTATTGATTTTTGTCTGGCAACATTGACTACTCTAGAAAGAGAAGCGTAAATACATACATCAATATTGAGAATATTCTAGCAAACGTAATTGCGTCGACCTATGTCTGGGGATACCATCGGTAGCGCTACTAAATTCCCGATTTACTTATTGTTATTTCAACGACTCTACCTTACATATTAGCAAAATGTTTTATGAAGTCTCTACATAAAATTTACTAAATACTTCATGTAAAAAATACGTACAAAAATAATGATTAAAAAACTAAATTTTTTTAAGAGTTTTTTATTTGGGGGCATACATTGCATAATATAGTAGTGATATCATATAGTAGTTTTTTTATTAAATTCATTTTATTAATATAAGTATGATTTGTTTTTTGATATAAATTGTTTTGTATAGTCATCTACAAAATATATATTAAAATTAAAATTATCATAGTAATTATAATGTCACATAAAATACAATGTCAAATTTAAAACAAAAATACAATGTCATAAAAATTAAAACAATAACAAAAACAATAAAAAACCTTAGTCAAATAAGCCACCCCGAACAGCCCCTCGACCAAACGTACCCAAGATGCAAAGTCAAAGTCAAAGTCAAAGTCAAAGTCAAATTTTTTTATTCGAATTAAGATTTTTACAAATCATTTTTTGACGTCAAAGCTCGCAGCATTGCCGCGCTGAACAGTTAGGGAGATCTGCTGCATCAGGAAGAAGCCGGAACGAGGATCCTTACCCCTCTCCCTTAACCGACGGCCAATCTCCCCCACGAGACATCTAGCCTCCGAGCACCATGGACCCGCGGTCTCGACAGCAAATGGCACAAAATCATACACTGATTCCAGGTTCGAATACTTCGCTCGCTTTCTCCGGGACACGGCTCCAGCCGCACCACCAGCCGAACGCTGAGTATTTGGCAGGTGGCAGGTCGCATAGGTGCAAACACATGTCGCGTCCCAGATCAGGGAGCGACCTCTCCGCCATGGAACCAACGTGAGACCATCTGGCCGCTTACCGTCCGACCGAGATAGCCCCGGACGCTCAAGCACACAAGGTACCTCAGCTGACACAAGGGCCCGCCTGATCAGATCATTAATGGCGTTATGACGTGGACGTCGCGTCGGCCCGCACACTTAGAACAGCTTAACCCGTGGTAGCCATTGGATTCGACAGCGGTTCCACAGACACATGTGTGAGGCTCACAGACAGCACAACCAAGACGTAGCGCAGCAGCTACTCTGAGGGAGTCATCATCCAGAAGCGTGCCCATATACGGAGATGGTAAGGCATGCAACCATATCATATAGTAGTAGTATATACTAGTAATAAAATAACATTTACCCAAAATATTAATAAAATCGGAACACAATAAAAAGTGCAGTACCTTTTGATAACATTTATAAAATAAAACTGATATAATTAAATTACAAATAAATAAGTATGGACAAACTAAATCCATGAACGAAATAAAATATTCTGGTGCAATTAAGAAATCCTAATTATGGTGTATGTAGGTATATGTTTTTTTATATAATACTAGTTTATAAAATACGTCATAATCATAATAAGTTTATTAAATAATTACAAGTAAGTAAGTAATTTCAATACTTTTACTATGTTTGAAATATCCAACACTTAAACTGCCATAAAACAATACACAATCATTATTTTTTACCTTTATCCATTATAATCATATGTTCTGTTACAAATAAATTGCTATTTAAATAAACGCTTGCTACAACAAAATACCCGAAATTAAGGTAAATTTTCTACATTTGCCACACGCAAGGTTGCTTTCTCTGTCTTTTGGCATGTATTTCTCTCTGTCGCACCATGCACAACAAAAGCAAAGTTCTCGAACGTTCCACCCCAATGCTATTCTGAATGGCCCATCTAGAAACTTCTCCCCTGTGATTGGACGAGCGGCGACCGGGTATATAAGGCGCGGAGAGCGCGGCAAACTCAATAGTATTTGAAACGAGAACCAAGTGAGAAGAAGCGAACGGGTGGAAACACCAAACATAATAAACTAAACCAGCGAATTCAAGGATTATTCGTGTACTGAAGAAAGAATATTAAAGATTACGATCAAAATGCCAGCTGTAGGAATTGATCTTGGAACAACTTACTCGTGTGTTGGAGTTTGGCAACACGGCAACGTAGAAATCATCGCAAACGACCAAGGAAACAGGACTACACCGTCTTACGTCGCGTTCACTGACACCGAACGACTTATCGGCGATGCTGCTAAGAACCAGGTGGCTCTCAACCCCAACAACACAGTCTTCGACGCCAAGCGACTCATCGGCCGCAAGTTTGACGACCCGAAGATCCAGCAAGACATGAAACACTGGCCGTTTAAGGTCATCAGCGACTGCGGCAAACCCAAAATCCAGGTGGAGTTCAAGGGCGAAACAAAACGATTTGCACCAGAGGAGATTAGCAGCATGGTTTTGACGAAAATGAAGGACACTGCTGAGGCGTACTTGGGAACGACGGTGCGGGATGCGGTAATCACAGTTCCAGCTTATTTCAACGACTCTCAGCGCCAAGCCACTAAAGATGCGGGCGCTATCGCCGGATTGAACGTACTTCGTATCATCAACGAGCCCACAGCCGCTGCTCTCGCATATGGCCTCGATAAGAACTTGAAAGGCGAACGAAATGTGCTGATATTCGACCTAGGTGGCGGAACCTTCGATGTCTCCATCCTAACCATCGACGAAGGCTCACTGTTCGAGGTGAAGGCGACCGCTGGCGATACGCATCTGGGAGGCGAAGATTTTGACAACAGGCTTGTGACGCATCTCGCTGAGGAATTCAAGCGGAAATACAGGAAAGATCTTCGAAACAATCCACGAGCCCTTCGACGCCTACGCACGGCCGCCGAGCGAGCCAAACGCACGCTGTCATCGAGCACTGAAGCCACCATCGAGATCGATGCGCTTTACGAAGGCGTCGACTTCTACACCCGAGTGTCCCGCGCCCGCTTCGAAGAGCTGAACTCGGACCTATTCCGAGGTACCTTGGAGCCGGTCGAGAAGGCACTCAAAGACGCCAAGCTAGACAAGAGCTCGATCCACGACGTCGTGCTAGTCGGTGGCTCTACGCGCATCCCAAAGATCCAGAGCATGCTTCAGAACTTCTTCTGCGGCAAGAAGCTGAATCTATCCATCAACCCCGACGAGGCAGTAGCTTACGGCGCCGCAGTACAAGCAGCTATTCTCAGCGGTGCACAGGACAGCAAGATCCAAGACGTGCTTCTCGTCGACGTCGCTCCACTGTCACTCGGTATCGAAACTGCTGGCGGCGTTATGTCTAAGATCGTTGAGCGCAACGCAAAGATTCCATGCAAACAGTCGCAGACATTCACCACCTACTCTGACAACCAGCCAGCAGTCACCATCCAAGTATACGAGGGAGAACGTGCGATGACGAAAGACAACAACTTGCTCGGCCGCTTCGATTTGACTGGCATTCCACCTGCGCCTAGAGGAGTACCGAAGATCGACGTCACCTTTGACCTGGACGCGAACGGTATCCTGAACGTGTCGGCTAAGGAGAATAGCACTGGCCGCAGCAAGAACATCGTAATAAAGAACGACAAAGGTCGTCTGTCGCAAGCCGAGATCGACCGTATGGTTTCTGAAGCGGAGAGGTACAAGGAGGAAGATGATCGCCAGCGTGAGAGGGTAGCGTCTCGTAACCAACTCGAGGCGTACGTGTTCAGCGTGAAGCAAGCCCTGGATGACGCTGGTGACAAACTAAGCGAGAGCGACAAGGACACAGCGAGACGGGAATGCGATGAGGCGCTGAGATGGCTAGATAACAACACCTTGGCAGATAAGGAAGAGTATGAGCACAAACTGAAGGAGATTCAGAGGGTGTGCATGCCAGTGATGAGCAAGATGCACGGAGCGGACGCGGGCGCGGGCGCAGGTCCCAACATGGGTGGCTACCAGCAACAGTCTTACAATAACAGCCACTCCGGCCCAACCGTGGAAGAAGTAGACTAAGTTAAATATCACGACAACTCAACGTCGAAGTAAAAAGAACTGTTCCTAAACCCACCATATTTAAATACTAAGACTGTAAATACTATGTAAATAATTTTAAGTAGGCTTTTCAAATTGTCATTCCAACAAATGATCACAAACTGTTACGTAGGTAATTAATTAGTTCTAGTAGTAGGTATTAGTATTTAGTGTGTTAATGTATTTTTGTATAGTAGACGATCTCAGTTTAATTTCAGTGTATCAAATCCAACTTTATGATCACAAGTTGTTCCAATAAATAACATAAATTAAATTAAATTCTTTTATTTCCCTTTTACGACCTTTCTACAGAAACAGGACTCTACTGAACTTCCATTCATCTCGACTACTCCAACCAATTTTTGTGTTATTATTATTTAGATAAATGATAAATAAAAATAAATGATTTTGATTTTGAATGGTTAGATCAATTGCATTGGTCGAGTTGGGTGGCCGTAACGTCAGTAAAGATAATCCTTACATTAATAACTTATACTAATTACTAAATCTGTATAAACATTTTCATGCACTCACTGCAGCGCTAATCATAGTCTTGATTGCTAATCACATACGTCCCCACTGAGGGGCTAGTCTGGTATAAACTTAAACCATGCGCTAGCTACACTATCATAAAAATATACATAATATTTTAAAACAGACTAATCGAAATGCAGTGCTACGGTTGCTACGAACTGCTACGCTGACCTCTACGCTATGAAAAAGATATCAACGCAGGCGTTGTATGCCTACAGCGAGTCGCTAAACCAAACTATATAATTTCTTGTTTTATTACTATGCTACGATGTACGATCAGAAGATGTCTTTGATCCTGTTTCACGTAGCTGGCTACGCAAGTTGCTACGCAGTAGTTAGAACGATCGATCAACCCAGGCAACACCAAATAATTTAACAACTTGCCCAGCAGTGGGAGTCTCCCACCAAAGACTACCTAAGAATATTAATTAAATATGTACACACACACACACACACACACATAAAAGTACACTCTTATCCGGCAGCGTAAACATAGTTTTACTTGGCTGGCTCACCAGGAACACGTACTAAAATCACATTGGCATAATTTATTAGGACGACAACGTACGTTTAAAGTCAAGTCCCAGTCTCCGTGGTCGAGCGGTACAGCGTTCAGCAGTTCTCAATACAAAGGCAACAACAATAACCGTAGACAGAGAAGATCCTATTCTCCCTCTACGACAATAACAAAGGTTCGAGTATCGGTAATGCACAGGGTGCGGTACATAGAGGAAGTAAAACTACGTTTTGTGCGGTAGGGCACAGAACACTATTACTCCTGGCCGCGGCCAGATTAAAATCACCTGATTGTCCGAAGATCCCGGCTCCACAGAAATATATTATTGGTTGACAATACAAGCTGGAAACTCTGTTTTCAAATATTACCGCCACCTTATGCATGTAGTGACGGAATATTGGGAATATTTAAATTCTTTGTAAGAGAGATAATAAATTATTTGATTGTTGACCAACACTTTCTAAACAGTATAAATTATTATTACTCATTTATTAAATTAGAACCACACGAAAACACCAAGGCTGTATATGGTAGAGCCACGGCATAATGTATAAAGGAATTAAAAAAAGAATAAAGATCGATCATTCGTTTATTCACGTTTTATTCTACCGTAGACAGAGACGTTTTACTCACTATGAAACGATTCGTTCGTTCATTCGTTCTATTCATTCGCGATTTGTTTTTCGGTCGGGGCGCATGTGTGCAATGTTTATTTGATATTCGTTAACAAATAAAAAGTGCGCTGTTTATTAAATGCTTCGGTAATTCAGAAGAATGGCACCGAATTTCAGTAGATTGAGTTCAAGGACAGACGTGAAGGTGGGCTTTGCGGCTGCTG
Organism: Carpatolechia fugitivella; assembly: GCA_951230895.1. Lineage (NCBI taxonomy): Eukaryota > Metazoa > Arthropoda > Insecta > Lepidoptera > Gelechiidae > Carpatolechia > Carpatolechia fugitivella. Next base: position 14,701,134 of record OX579651.1, read on the forward strand.
CGGCGCTCAGTGCATGGTTAATAAGGAATTCTCTAAAGTCAAGGTGAGGGAGAAGTATAGTTATTTTCCATTGATTGCATTGATTTGGTTTTCGATCTGAGACAATACTGTTCGTCTGATAGAGAAAGAAGAGTAGTTTACTGCTCATAAAAGCTAAGCCCGGAACATTGCTTTATTACTACTAGTTGTAATTTGAAATGTTAATTGGGTGTTTACTCAGTGTACATGAGTTGGTATATTTTTGTTCTGGTAAATTCATAGATCGCTTCCGGATTCCAAAGCAGTCGATTTAGGATTTCAATTTCGATTAGCCCCTTGTATTGTATCAAAATATTCAAAGTTTAGGTTATGACTAAGACTACTAAAATACTTGATAATAAGTACTTACTCAAAATTAAATGAGCTAAACACTGGCTGGTCTACAAGACAGCATGAGCTCTACAAAAAGCTTCAAACCTATTATTTTTGAAGATACAAGTCTTATGGAATTTACTCTGGCCGTTCTTTTACAAAACACTGTAGAAAAACTTTGTCCTTGTTCATCAAAAAATTAATTGGACAATCCACCTTTAAATAAGTACCTACCAAAGGATTTCTTTATATATTTAATTTTTGAGAGTTAGCTCTCTGTATGCTATGAGAGAGGGGCATACCCCCATATTCCCACCACATCGGATCTGCCCTTGACTGATTCACAAGTAGGTACTTACAAGTAGGAAATAAATTGATAAATTTTATTTTGCAATGTTATTTATGCAATATTGTTATTTTACATTAGGTGTGGTAAATAAAAAGATATGAAAGTATATATTGTTTGATAAGATTATATCATTTGGTAATGAGATTAACAGCTGCTTTCTTATTTATTATAACAATAAAATATATATTTTTTTCCTATAATAAGAAAACAGGTCTGCTGGAAGATATTTCCTTACAAATAAGTTGGCCTGTTGTGGTGTTTTAAATAAATAGTTATATTTGTTATAAATAAATATTTGTTTTAATTAATAAATAAGTAAAAAGATTTACTATATTCAAATATTGATAAAGTAAACTCCACTTCCTAAACTAGGGAAACCTGCCACTTAAGAGCCAAGAATTGCATTGCATTATATTAATAAATTAAATCTTATAAGTACCTACTAGTAAACAAATAAATTGTGTAGGCTTGAACTTGAGGCATAGTCCCATTGTCAGCCATATTGTACTGTACACATTTGAATTATCTGGTTCACTTAATAAAAATCCAATTTTTTTTTTCTTTTTTTGATATCAAGAAAAACAGAAATAGAATGAAATGACATGTTTTATCATTTTTATTAAAAAATCATAATTTCAGCTAAAAAATGCCTACTGCTGGACAAAGCCCTCCCCAAATAGATCAAATATAGAATTAGTAAAACATAATAATTAATTAAATTAATAAAACATTATAATAATTACACTGGATATGATACTAATATTTACGAAATTTCAGCTCCAAAAATGTCAAAAACAAATCAAAGAAGCTGTCGCCGGAAGAACAAATACAATACATGATCACAGACAAAAACAAAAAAGGGCCTAGAGCGGCAGTGGATGCGAAATTCTTTGCTGAACTGAAAGTGCTATGGAAGATCATGTTTCCTGGTCTGTGGAGCAAGGAGTCAGCTCTCATGGTGCTGATAGCACTATCGCTCATATCAAGGTCTATGTGTGACCTATGGCTCATCCAGCATAGCACATTAATTGAAGGGTAAGTTTCTTATGTCTTTGGTTTCCCCTTTTTTCAGAAATGTTATATATTAATGTTTATAGCAATTTCTGGCTATTCTAACGTAATAAATATGATATTTATGATCTTATTGGATAAAACTGGCATTAATGTCTTAAAACAATGATTATTTATTTCATATGACTTGGCAAGTTTATTCAAGTAAGATCACCCAGTTGTTCTACTCACTAATCTATTGGCATTATTGGATAAATTAAACTAAAAAAAATACATTATTTTGTGTGCCAAATTTCATCCAAATCCATTCTGCCATTTGTGCAAAATTGAATCACAAACATTTTTACGAATTACTTGGGTTTATTATTAGTGTGTTTTTAATTTGTTTTAAATGCCTTGTTAAACCCTCTTAATATGCACTTAGTTATATAATATCTGCTTTCACCTACCCTTGAAAGATAATTATAGTCTTATCCTTATCAAATTCTAATTATTTTTATATCTATTGATATTTAATACATTAGTAAGAGTGACATTTTCTTTTATTTAACCAAACATTGTGTGGTATATTTTTTTCTTGTATCTTTTTAAATTTATTTAATTATTGATTTCATAACTTTACAAGTAAATTTGCAACTAAATAACTAGAAATAAAAAAAAAACCTTTTTCTTTCTTTACATGTAGGTCAATATGATATTCTAGATTTATACAAAGCCTATTATTTATCGCACGGAAACTTCTTATCCCCCACGAGAAAAAAAAAAACCACATGGGCATGATAGGACATCTAATTAATTGAATGATATTAGTAAAGTAAAGTAAGACCTGCAACTTGCAGGTGTAAAGTGTCCGTGACTGGTCAATGTTTTGAATAAGCTGAAACTGTCATTGAATTCAAAGCGTTGGGGTCAAGCTTGTGCATAACTTTAAACTAAGCAATGAATCTACATAACATTGTTGTCGAATCGGCATACGCCCAACTAAAATTACTCCTGTCACTTTCTAACATTTTTAATTGAAAAGGGACCGAAGATCATCGGTTTTGTTTTTGTCTATGACTTCACGACTAACTGTCAAATTTAGTCTTGTTTTAGTGCCTACCTAACACCATGACGAATAAAAAGCCACTAAAATTGACAGTTAGTCGTGAAGTCAAAGACAAAAACAAAATCGATGATCTTCGGTCCCGTTTCAATTAAAAATAATAGAAAGTGACAGGACAAATTTTTAGTTTAGATTAGTTGGGCGTATGCCGAATCGACACCATTGATTCAAAGTTACCAGGTGGAAAATAATAAATCCAAAGAATGCGATGCCCTTCTCAACGGAGTCAGGCATTGTTAGGGCCTAGGTTGGCTATCCAAAATGCCATGATCAAGACCCATGTCGACCGTAAGATTCCTCAAAGCTGTTACTTTGAAGAATGCTTATTAAATTAAATTTGAAGGCGACTATACACATTGTCAGGTCCCAGTATTTGGGACTGGTATTAAACGAACCCTAAATAATTTCGATATTTTTCTTAATACACACAATAACAATATCCATTTTGTTACAGGTCCATTATTACAATGAATCACAAGGAGTTCAAAAGGCTTTTATTACATTTATTCACTGCCATGCCATTGGTGAGTGGATTCTTACTCTATTTGTTAATATTTCCATTTATCAATAAGGCCATATCAATCCATTGCTACTGACTATTATGTCACCGGAAAAATGTAAGATACGTTAGTCTATCACAACAAAACTCGTGTGAATGTAATCTATCCGATATATTGTTTATAGACAGTGAAGTTCACGATTGAACGCATACAATTTACGATAATTTTCAATTTTGTAATGTCTAGTCTAGCTGAGAATTTGTGAATGATAAAGACTAACATCCCTTATGGTGCTTATGATAAAGTAGCTTGTCTTTGACATTCTATTAGGTTGCTCATATTTTACTGTCTCACAGGTGACTTAGAACTTATTCTCAAAATGACCTCTGGTCGTATAAGGACTATAAAAGACCTATACGAGATATACCCTTTCTGTATTTGTAAATGTCCTTTTAAGGAAATACCCTATTATCAATCAATCAATCAGCCTATTGCAGTCCACTGCTGGACGTAGGCCTCCCCAAGGGTACGCCAAAGCGCACGATCACCCGCTTTCATCATCCAGCCACCACCATTCGAGAACCCGTCTGCTCCAACGCTCATCGGTTCTGCGACAGACGTGGCCAGTCCACTGCCACTTCAGCTTGCTACACTTCTGGACCCTATTATACTAAAGACTTATTGTTAAATGTGTCTACCGAGGGAAATGATTCATTTTTAACCAGGGAGTGTGAGAACTATGATAATTTTTTACCGCACCATTTTGGCCCAGTTGCATTCGCAGTGTTTGCCAGTGGACTGCAGCTTGCTAACTAGACCGAAACGTCGGGATCATAAAAAAATAATTATTACAAAGGATATTGTGGGCAATATCAATAGTCAGACTGTGATGATGATCTATCCGACCGATTTCGGCCATGGCGACCACTTCTACTCCTAGTCAGTCGGGCGCTGGTGCACCCGAAGATGGCTTATGTAGCCGATCTTCGCAGCAAACTCCCGTGCACAGTGAGGGCACGTGAGCACGCCCCTTACATAATTATAGTCGATGGCGGCGGGTGGACGGGCCTTCAGCTCGTCACGCTTATCGTCGAGGTCAGCTTTACGCTGCTCCTCGAACTCGCGTACTCGCCTCTTCACAATCCCGCGCCATCAAGGCTTCTGCCCCGGCTTGAAAACCACTATCTGCAATAAAAGCTGATACCTGCTTAACGTGCCTTGCAGAGTTCTATTCATAAAGTTTAACACGGTCTAAGTGGATAGATGAATATTGATTTAATATTGTTAGTGGTTTTCGGATGCTCTAGCACGGCACAGGAAACATTAAGAACATTGATTGATTATTGTAAACAACATTTTTGTAAAAAAATAATAATTACAAAAGATGCCAATCCTGTGGAGTTTCTTCTGGTGGTTCTTCTCCACAGTGAGCGTACACTTGCAGTGAATGGGCCATCTTGCTTTGACGTCGAAAAATAATTCTCGTAAATCTTACTTCGAAGAAAGACATTTTTATCTTTTGTCAGTACTGGGCCCAGAAAATATCAGTTTTATCATTGTGAAGGAAGGTGGAGGCGATATTAAATACAATTGACTAGATGCAGTAATAATCTTTTATTATAACTTTTTAAGAGGTTTGCGAGTTTTATGTTTACATCAAGACGGATCACAATTGAATCCGCTCTCCAGCGTTTGAAACCGATTTGTTTCATTTTAAATTCAAATATTTAAATAACACCAAAGATACTGATAGGTAATACTGACTGCCAGCACACATACCTAACAACCCTCCCTCTCTGGGAAAGAGCGCATTCAAAGAAGAAGATTGGTCTTTTGTCAGCATCTGACAATGGCGGACGTGTCTCCGTTTTATTTTTTTATTTTAGTTTATTGAAGTGTTTAGTGTATAATTTCGATAGTGTATTATCCAGTGAATGTTTCGGAACTATAAACTTTAATAGAACAATTGAATCGCTTACATTTTTAGATGATGCCAAGAGGCCTTGTGGTGGCTTCAGTAATTGTACTATCACATTATTGAGCCCAATTCACCGAACAATCATCCAAGGATATATATAGGATATATATCTTAAACATACAAATATCACTCGACACTGGCGAAATACGTCGATGATGTGTCGCCATTAGTTAGGAAGAAGAAAAAATAAAGAAGAAGATTGACAGTCTACTTAAAGTGATCAGATCTTTCACTGGCTGGAAAAAAATATGATAGTAGAACGATTTCATTACTCATCTATCCATCAGTGATTCATTATTCAATGTTGATTCAATTAGTGCTAACGTGAACGCGTTGTGTTCAGGTGTCGGTACATTCACCTCTTATAGGTGCTCGTTACACTTAAACATGTTTTACTATTTAACTATAAGCATTCGGGTAATTTGGATGTCTACGACTGTTAATTCCGAAAATTGGCAAACTTCCATCAAAACGAGTTTGAATTTGAATTTTTTGAATTTTGTATTTTCAAATGCGGCGGTATTTTCTACTCAAACCACGTTTAACTTTAAGTCTAGTTAAGCTAGTGCCATAAATAAAAAAAAAAGTAGTTTCTACCTAGACGTGCATTTACTTTGCTTAGTACAAAATATTGCCGCTTTTTCGGAATAAACTTACTATTCGAATTACACAAATGCACACTATTCAAGATGAATTAGTTCAAACTAGCATTGTAAATTAAAATTTAAATTATTCTTATAATCGAGTCTGTAGAAAAGTTTACACAACTCCTGATTCATATTAAGATTTAATTTTTTTAAATGTACACCAAATCATAGGCGATAGGCACACACCTTTGCACCCACGAATGAATACGAATTTTGTAGATGTCCCACTGATACTTTTTGTGGACATGTAAAAATATGTGGTGTGGTATTCCGCCGTGTGGTGACGGCAGAGTAGAATACATTTGTCAGCAACCCCTACTCTTCCCGTGGGTGTCGTAAGAGGCGACTTAGGGACTACGCATTGAACAGGGAACGGGCAGCAGCGCTCTCTGATACAGTAACCTTTTAATCTGCGATCTCCAACCCGCCTGCCAAGCGTGGAGATTATGGCAAAACCAAACACTCATAGTCCAGCAGTGGACTGTAACGGGCCGTTGATTTGATTTGAAAACTATGTAAAAATTCAGTGATTGAGTGATCGGATAACATAACATTATGATACATTGAAATATTTATGATAAGACATAATATTTTTCATTATGCAAGAATTATCGTGCTTTATTTTGATTGACAACCTCCGTGGCCGAGTGGTCGAGATTTCGACGCCCGGAGGTTCCGGGTTCGATTCCCGGTAGGGAGACTGTCAAGCAAAAATCTCTTTGTGAGACTTTCCCCAATTTGGTTAGGATATTGCAAGCTGAATCCCCTGATTGTCCGAAAAGAAGGCACGGCCATTGGTCCCGGCTACTATCTAGTCGTTACACGATCCATATCAGTGGCCTTGGCGGCTCTATAACACTGACACCAGGGTTTGTGAGGTCGGTTGTCGACCTTTCAACCCACACGATGATGATGATGATGATGACTAGAAGATCTTTTCTATTAGATTGGTTGGTGACGATCTCTTCAACAAACCCAACGCCATTGAATTATTTCCTCGTAGATATAAAAACTAATGATCTAATTCTATTTTTCTTTCAGATATCACTAGTAAATAACGTATTAAAATGGAGCATAGGAGAAACCAAATTAAGGATACGAACCAACCTCACGATGCATTTATACCAACAGTACCTAAAGTAAGTGTAATCTAAGCATGATATGTTTTTTTTTACACAAAATTGTTATTCTTCGCATACTATCTTATCATTATCATCCACCCACTGCTAAGTTTCGCCTCTTGTGGTAACTCTAACAACGTCTAACGACTCTCATTACGGAGGTTCCGGGTTCGAGTCCCAGTAGGGCCACTGTCAAATAAAAATCTCTTTGAAGACTTTCTCCGGTTTGCTAAGGTTCATAAATCACCTAATTGTCCAAAAAGAAAGATGATTCCGTGCTTCAGATGGCACGTTGATCCCGGCTATTATCAACGGAAGTACCTACTCATTACACGAGCCATGTCAGAGGCCTTTGGCGGCTCTATTCTATAGGTATAACACTGACACCAAGGTTTGTAAGGTCGGTTGTTGACCCTACATACAAACCACACGGTGAACTATCACGATTCCATGTTGTACAGAATCTGTTTTAGTAAGATAATGAGGCTAATTCTCACTGTCACGCTCTAATGCTTAATTTAAGTTCGTCCGTCCTTTTCACCTTTTAAAGATTGAAAAGGGACAGGAGATGGCCATCCTAATATTAAAGCTGTCAAACATCGAATTTGAACCTTATGGCCGTGTCGATTGCACAATTTTAGAGAGCACTTAAAACATGCGATTTAAAAATCTCTTAATCTGACAGCTATGCCCTTATTTTAGGTTATCATTCGTTCATCTGAATTCATCACCTCTTTCATTGGTCATAAAAACGAAATGGATAGCTAGATTTAAAAATTAGAATTAGAGCATGACTTCCCGAATCGGGGCCATTTGCCTCAATTCACAATACAGATTTGTCTATAATATTTGAAGAATAAAAACATGTCTCCAAGTAAAGTCTTAAAATTTTGCAATTCATTTTGTCAACTCTATCTACAATCGCTACACGCAATAAGTAATATTTAATAATATTAGTATCTGCAAAAAAAATCGACTAGTAGGTAAAGTAAGTTTCCTCATACATTATTTCTATGACATAGAGTACAGCATTCTATAACTTTATCAGTTGTATGTATAATAATAATAATAAATAAGACGTTTCCCCACAATAATATTCATTTATTCAAGTTACTAAGACTCAAAGGTGTTAGTAGGTATAAATTACAGACTATGTTAGAAATACATTCACAATTAGTCCGCGCCCACTATATTACCACTCTAGTATAAATAGTGATTAGGTCCGTCAAAAAAAAAAAACATTCACAATTAATAAGAAGAGAAAAAGAAAAAAAAAATGTTTATTTCTAAAAAAAGTCATGGTATACAACATGAAATTTACATCGTTTTGTTCCCGCCGTGTAGTGTTAGTACCCGTCAAACTGAACAACTTTTCACGAAAAAAAAATTCCTGTGACAAAATAGTTTTTGGTCTCTCCATACAAAATGGGTCGGTCGGGTCGGGACGGGAGTCTCACTTTGTATGGAGAGGCCAAAAATATTTTTGTCGCAGGAAATTTTTTTTTCGTGAAAAGTTATTCAGTTTGACGGGTACTATCACTACACGGCGGGAACAAAACGATGTAAATTTCACGGTGTACAGGTAATTTCTGCCCCATCCCAATAATACACTTAAACAGTGAAGTATGTTCAATAATATATTTTCTATTTACAAAAACAGTCTCAAACGCAAGTTCCTTTCGTAGTCAACACTAATTCAGACGTTCATTACGATAATGAACGTTGTCTTTGTTTAATTAACATTAACCTTGAACAACTATTTTAAAAGCAAAGTGCTCATGATAATAATTATTCGTGTTGTCATTTTATTTCGATTCAGAACGCAATGATCTAAATTTTAAAGCCTAAACATCTACAAAAAAAAAAAAACATTGATATACTAGGTAAAATATCAGTGTTTAGAACCTAAAAATGCTTTTACTGTTCTGTGTAAAAAATGCATGTAGTTAATAATAGTAATAATAAAATAATATATATATATATTGTTGGTAATAGTTTGTCATCCTAGTTACTATCTGAGAAATTCCTACATAAAATAATTCTTACAATTTGTGTTTTTTTTTTAGTTAAATTAAAGTTTGCGGTTAATTTCGTACAAAATTCAAATAAGTACCCTATTATTCTGTGTCCTATTAACACGTTCATAAGATCCGAATGTCGTTCATTTATATTTTCTAATAACAATACAATATTCTTTCAATCACCAACAGCTCATATACGTCCCCACCGAGGGGCTTAATGACACCCAAATATAAGAGAAAGGAAAAACAACGTAAGAAAAAAAAACATTAAACTGGACGAAATAAAACGACCTTTAGCGATCAGAATCGAGAGTAACATTGTAACGAGGCGTTTGTCCTCTTTCCTGTTTTATGACTGGCAACCTTTCTTGCTGGCAGTTTTATCTTTCATTTTAAATTCATTTTCAAATTTAGATTTCTTACGTTTCGATTTTGTCTTTTTCCTGCCAAATTCTTCACTTCATGTCCTGATCTCCGATAGTTCATACCTTAAACTTTTCTACTATTCTCTACTATTTGTCAGTTAATATATAAATACCTTTTTTTTTCCTTGGACTGTGCCCTGGTTATTGCCACATAACCCTCTACAACACTCTTCGTGTAGTGCCCAGCAGATACGTGGCGGCTGCTGGGCCACAACATTATACAAAACTCGTATTGTAATACAAGTAGGAAGTATAGCTACAGTACTTGAAAACCTGTTTACTATATAGGTATATATTTAGTCTTTTATTTTGAGGCAACTAAGCGTCGATGGTCTAGTGGCCAGGGCCATTGCCTCCTGTCCGGGAGACATGGATTCGATCCCCACCACGTACCAATGTGTTTTCGAATTTCGAATTCATATGTACGTTTACGGTAAAGGAAAACATCGTGATGAAACCTGCTCACTCTTGCGAAGAAATTCAAAGGTTGTGTGTGAAGTCGACCAATCCGCACTGGGCTAGCGTGGTCGACTAAGGCCTAATCGTGGTGGGGATGTATATGAGCTGTTGATGAACTAGATGTAGCAGTGACGTCATACTGTATGATAACGGCTGTGGCTCTGTATGAAGGACATTTCAGTACTAATTTACCGTCACAAGTGCGATCTAAACACAGCAATGTCATCTGAATTAGTATCTAGATCTACGACGACCTAATCCCTGTTTTAAAAGGGCAGAGTAACTGTTAAAATACCCACACTTGGTAAACCCTTATCTTGGTATGAATCTATGAGACTCGCTCTTCGGGTTAACGGTCTCCTTAGTAGATCCTATCAGACCAGGCACACTTCTGTGTGCTTCATTTTATCAGCTGCTTGTAATATATAATAGGGCTTAGTATATAATAGGGATTAATGTAGGTAATGAAATGAGTCACATACATCCAATCATTAAAAAAATGTTAGTGAAATAACGCAAAACCTCTCGGGTAGTAATTTAGCCCATCAAACTGAACAATTTTTATTCTTGAACTTTTCCGAAATCGCATTTTATTTTTCTTTACATATAATCTCATCAGCTAGCCAAATCAATTTGTAATGGAAAGTAAAAAACTTTTTTTGCGATTTCAGTCAAGTTCCAAAACAAATAAGTTGTTCAGTTTCATGCTCTTCTCCACAGATTCCGCCATTGTGTTAGTGAACTCACCCAAAAAAATGTAATGACGGATCTAAGTGATGTAATAACATCCTATGGAAATAAATGATTTTGACTTTGAGAGATTTTGCGTTATTTCACTATGATGATGATCATGATCTATCCGATCGATTTCCATTCCGATTGCCATGGCGACCACTTCTACTCCTAGTCAGTCGGGCGCTGGTGCACCCGAACGAAGATGGCTTATTATGTAGCCGATCTTCGCAGCAAACTTCCGTGTACAGCGAGGGCATATTTCACTATATTAATTTGATAAAGGTTCTTAAGGCGGGGTTATGTGGAAATAGCGCCCATAGTCGCTACTTTGACGATCAAATACCAGCACTTCTATTGATTCTATAAATGTAAAAAAATATATGCTAACAGAATATATATACTTAATTAAATTATAAATCGAGTAGAATTTTTAAATACATTATAATTATTTAGAAATAAAAAGCACAAGTTTTTTAAAAAACGCAGCAAAAATATTTTTTGACGTCCTAGATCTCGTAACTTATAGCGATAACCATAGTTTTTTTTTTTTCGTAAATATAACTTACCAATTACTGACTTAGATTTTAAATCGATCACATTTTTCATAAACTCTGCCATTTTCTGTTAATAAGCAAAAGAGTTCAAGAAAAACGAGTTTTTCGCACGATTCCTGCGCAGTGTCGGACGTAACCACCGTGAAGCATCGCACGCTAATATGAACGTTATTTCAGTAATGCGTCGGTTGAACTTTCAACTAAACCGCGTTGAGTTGCTAATTTTTGCAATAACCCGGCCTTAAATATTAATAATTTTAACACCAGCGGCTAAGAAATGTGCGACACGCCGACTCCTGCCTTGTTATCATTTTATTGAACACTGGTAATGATAGTAAATGGTCAGACTTGTATTATGTCACCTCACGAACTTTGACGCTGTTGTTTAAAGTCCGAAAGACCGGTTTTACATTCACAGTTCAATATTTGTAAGCAAGTCTATATTTTTGTATCGCCGTTGTAGAATATTCCGCGGTCTTACGGCGAAACAAAACATTCTGATGAAACCGGCAAGCGTCTATAAAGTAATTCAAAGGTTGTGTGAATTATGTTAAGTCGCCTAATCCCGCGTTAATTCTGGGTACAAACAGCTGGAAACAAATGAAACTAACCAATTTTCCTCAAGAAATATTGGGTGAGAAATCGGAATAATAAATGCAATTTTTCCTTCTGCCACGTGACAACGCAGAAACAACCCGGCAGGGCATGATTATCAGCGTAGAGATAATTTTAATTTATTGAAAGTGACATAAGGCTACTTTTTCCCGCGGGAAGATATCTTTTCCCTTAGTCACAGTAGACAGCTAGTTGAAAGTAAAATAAAAAGAAATAACTTAATGTTTAAGTAAGTAAGTGCGGTCCATTTTACAGCTGGTAATAAAAATGGTTTTGTTTTGGTTAAAGAATTTCAAGGTCGGTTGTTCAATGCTATCCGTATTCGTAGCATTTTAAACAAACATTCAATTCAAAACGTTAAAGTAAACAACACTAAAATTTTACGATTACAATTACAACACTAAAATTTTCTCTCAATCTGCGATTGGTTATCAAATAATTCACAGTTTATCGCCTAATCGCATGCAAAGCACAAGTTGTTATTATCAGCTCGTTTACAACAACTAGTACGTACGTAGTCATAGAGAACAAGCTATGACGAATTTCGGTAGTTCTGTGGTGTAGTCGTTAGCACTGTAACGAGGCATTCGTCCTCTTTCCTGTTTTATGACTGGCGACCTTTCTTGCTGGCAGTTTTATCTTTCATTTTAAATTCATTTTTAAATTTAGATTTCTTACGTTTCGATTTTGTCTTTTTTCTGCCAAATTCTTCACTTCATGTCCTGATCTCCAACAGTGAACTTACCCATGTTACTATTTTCTACGCTAGTTATTTAATATATAGTAAATTATATATTATATATATACATAAATAAATACCTTCGCTCTGAGCCCTGGTCATTTGCCACGCTTTATTTTCCTATCCTCTACAACACTCTTCGTGTGGTGCTCGCAGCTCCGTGGCGGCTGCTGGGTCACAGCACGTTGGAAGTAAAAATAACCAAAAACGCGAGTTTCAGAATTAGCCTTCCCCGCGACTACAATCACAGTTATCGTAAAAATCTGGTGTTTTCCGCCGTAAAATATACATATAAATGTATTTATGTAGTCTATTGGCATGTATGTATGTATGTACGAGGAGGGATAAAAAAGTAGTGAGAACGAACATACTCCTTGGTAAGAAAAAAAATACTGGCAGGCATAGCTCAGATACATATTTGTAATATTAATAAAGAAAAAAAATCTTCGATTCTCTATTGTTTTTTCTGAATGTAGTCATTTGTTTGCTTCGTGTCGGAACGTGTTCTCGAAAATGGAGAAAAACTAAGTGCGAGCCGTTATTAAATACCTCTGTTTAAAAAAGTTAACGACTCAAGAGATTCATTGCGATTTGGAGGCAACATTAGGAGAGTCTGCTCCGCCGTATTCTACTGTCGCAAGGTGGGCTTCTCAATTTCGAGTAGGGAGAACGAGCACGGAAGACGAACATCGTTGCGGCCGTCCATCGACGTCAGTCACCCAAGAAAATGTTGTGAAAGTCGAGAAAATTGTATTGAGCGATCGAAGAGTTACCATCCGATACTTAATTCAAGAAACGGGCATTTCATATGGAGGTATTCAATCCATATTGAAACAATCTTTGAATATGAGAAAAGTTTCCGCAAGATGGGTGCCGAGAATGTTAACCGACAGTCAGAAACAAAATCGACTTGACATTTCGAAGATATTGTTGGACAAGTTTCAAGAAGATTCTGAGAATTTTTTGTGTCGTTTCGTAACAATGGACGAAACATGGGTCCATCATTTTGATCCTGAGACAAAACAGCAATCTTCGCAATGGAAACGGCCATCATCACCGACCCCGAAGAAGTTTCGTGCCGTGGCATCGGCTGGCAAGGTTATGGCCTCAATATTTTGGGACTCAGAAGGGATATTGTTGATTGATTACCTGGAGCGTGGAACCACTATTACAGGCCAATATTATGCAGCTTTAATTCCCAAGTTGAGGAATGCCATCAAAGAGAAAAAGAGAGGGAAACTTCGAAGGGGCGTGCTGTTTCATCACGACAACGCACCCGCGCACAGGTCGGCAGTTGCGATGGCTGCCATTCAGCAAGCTGGCTTCGAATTGGTTGACCACCCCCCTTATTCACCAGATCTGGCGCCTAGCGATTTTTATCTGTTCCCCAAATTGAAAGAATACTTAAGGGGAAACAGGTACGAAGACGATAACGAGATGATGGATGCCGTGGAGAGCTTTTTGCAGGACCAATGCAAAACTTTTTTTTTAAAAGGGATTGAAGCCTTGGAAAAGCGCTGGACTCGGTGTGTAGAGAGACTCGGAGACTATGTAGAAAAATAAATTATTAAGTTATCAATAGTCATTATATTCTATTTCATTCTCACTACTTTTTGATCCCTCCTCGTATTAATTAAGTATGTTAAATTCTAGTACACGTTCTTGTCATCCCACTTTAATTAAGTGTCTCTCACAACACATTGGTTGGCTGGAAGATATCTTTCTTTAGATAAGCTCGCTATTAATAATATAATATCTGTATAGTGTACTGTTGCAATAAAAATATATAAATATATATAAAATAGCGGCGCGGATCTAGGCTCTTAGCAAGTTGTCTTCGTATCAAGAATGAAAGACGATGAAAAACAAATTTCCGAAATTATAAGTATATTCTATTCTATAATACAGTTAGGATCACATGCCTTTGTAATTTGTCTAGGTGTACTGTAAGAAGCGGACTCCTTTGTGGTTACTGGCTGTTGGTCGGATTTCACGTTCCATTCTAAACGTTTTGAATATTTTGAATAACGAACTGGAACTTTTTTTGTTTGCGTCTCTCGTGGCTGATGTTCTCGAGAGAAGTCGCGTTCCTTGTTTTTCTATGAAACACCATAATTAAAATATAATATCTTTAAACTTTAAAATAGTATTTCTTTATAACTTCATAGCTTAGGGCCTACGCCTCCCTATTGTACCGAGAGTTGGGTTCGATCCTCGTACGGCTAGGTTTATGGAAGATGAATTTAAATAAGTACTAAGGTTCTGGTGTTCCTTTCTGTATCGAAACAAGGATAGCGTTGCGTTGTCTTTTTGTGCATTTACAGCACTCGCCCCCCAGGAGCGGAATACTCTCCCTACACATACAAAATTATATCTCCCTGCGTATATATTTCTATAACTTATAACTTTAGTGTATTCAAAGCAAGAGTGAAAAGGCATCTTCTGGGTAATCAAGTTCCACCTTTGATCTCGACTTTACCTTTGGAAACCCGAGATTTGTGAAACGCAATCTTGTTTACTATATAATAGCGACGGGTGTTGTTATTTACTTTATGTAGTTAGTTCATTCATTTAACTATTGCATTGCACACAACACAATAAGCAATAAAAAGACAATTGCTAGAAATGACCTAAGCAGGCAATTTATTTGCTTAGATAAGAAAAACATTTTCTACAATTGGATATTCGTTGATCTCGGGTCTCCAAATATATATTGTGGGTCATACCAGTACGGAACAAATACTTAATACTTACTTAGTCATCGTAAGCAATAGCAAGGATGTTTGCCGCTTCGAGAATTTGGTAGGTAGATAGACCAAATGATGATGATGATAATATAATAATAATAATAATTGTTTATTTATCTTCCCACAAGTCTTAATTACGCACATGTATAACAAATAATGTTAGAAAGCAAAGTTACATGACTATTGACTTGGTGTTGTGGGAGATCTGGCGCCTAAACTAGGAAATATCCTGTACCAGGACCGATGATGATGATGATGATGATGATTTGGTTGTTTGGTTTGTTCACTATTCACCGCCACCGCCCCCCGTCAATGGAGGAAGCAACAGAATGAAATACCTTTTTTTTTATTTATTTATTTATTTTAGCACAAATCCTTAGACACAAATCATACAAATTCTTTGCGTGCGTGGACGGCCTTATTGCTTTGAGCAATTTCTTCCAGGCTTTGACTTATTGGTTTGTCCTCGCAGCAACACATAACGAATCGATTATATTTTTCGCACAGAGATAGATCATGGACCTTAGATGATACTGCTTTACCTGGGAAATAAATTTATTCCTACGGAAAAAATCGAAAACAATACAAACGGACAGCGAGTTTACTAACGTATCTTACTATACTAATAATGATGTAATCGCGTTATGTGTGCTAGACGGCGCGGTACTCTCGTAGTAATATCATCATGCCTCTCTCAACCGGTTCTATCGTAAGAGCGTACTTTTACCTCGAGTGCTAGCTAGTAACTATACATAGTAATAGACCTCTATTTCTATTCTGTGATCGTGTACCTTACAATTTTTTGGAGACCAATCACTTACACCATTATACAGCATGATTTTGTAATCCCTAGCAAAATTTAAATATAATGTTCCAGACCATCATAAGCAACAACTTTTCCCAAGGAACATGTGTTGAAAACCCCCAAAAAAAATCTACTTTTCATACAAAATACACAATCAACTTTACTAACTTGTATGGGAAGTCGGAATTTTTTTGGGGGTTTTCAACGCATGATCCTTGGGAAAAGTTGTTGCTTAAAATTTGCTAGGGATAACAAAATCATGCTGTATGTTTTTCATCGTTTTGAGATCCAATGGACATTTTTGTCCAACTCTTTCTTTCTTCTTGGTGGTATGGAGTCTTTTGGCTCATGATAATAAATGAACATTTTCGGAACAATGACTTGCAAGTGATATAGGGCGCATTCCGAATTAGACTTTCAGCGCTGTCAGCGATCAGAAAAGCAAAAAAATGTATGGCTGACAGTGATTCGGAACGCGATTACGAGTGCTTTAATCGATTTCAGCGCGTCTCGGAACGCAGGGATAGTTGGGTTACTGTAAGATGAGCTCTGACAGATTAAAATTGTAAAAACTTTTTAATATTATTTCGTTTATTTATTAAGTAAAATTACATACTGTTTAATGATAAAATAAGAGGTGAAGTTACTTTATTTTTAATTATTAGCTATTATGGTTTTTAAACTGAATATTATAAAGAAAAAGAATTTTGAAGCTGTCAGAACTCATCCTATAATAACCCAACTATAATGATACAACTTGAATGAATGAATGAAACATACTTGCTGTTACATCTCGAAATAATTATGTTCTTATTTTACGTGGTAGTAAATTAGTTGTAATGATGGAATCTATTAGTGTCGGATCGTGTTCTGCTAGTGACCTCATTTATAGCACCATCAGCCGTGATTAAACTCTCTAATCGTATATTTTTTCTGCTTAATTAAACTTTTTACATTGTGAAAGAATATTTTTCTTTCTTTCTCAATCGGGGATCGGACTTTTAGTTTTATTTTATAAATCCAAACTTGTTAGTTTCTGCTATCGAACACTAAAATAATTTTTGCTCTATCTTTAAAATTGACCGAGTTATAAAGGTTTGAAATTCAAGATTAGACAGAGAGGCACATACCCTTGTGACGTCATTTGTTAGTAACGCCATATAATCGTATCTGTCTAAGTCTGTCCATGTCTTATTTAATAAAATAAATAAAATAAAATAATCTCGATACAAAAAATCGTTTTTTAAAGAGACAGACATATTGAAACTTTAAAAAATCACTGGAAATTCGTTTTCAACCGATTCTGATGTTTTCTTCGCTAATCGTCTGCTACTAATCTATATTTTAAAAATGATTCATAAAATATGGTAAATTTAGGAACAGTCCTCTCGGTTGGGACGTATGAGTTCTCTTTCTTATTTTTCTTTCCATTTCACACTAGGGCTTATAACAATAAAACTATTGTTAAATGACGTGGATTTATGTGAACACTGGTCGTTAATATTATTTTTATGCGACAATCGACGGCTCCGTAGCCCAGGTGGTAGTGTATTTGCCTCTGCCAAACGGCAAACATTCGTGTGATGAGCACTTGTGTTTGCCTTGTGTCTGAAAGTTATGTAGTGGTTTACCACTTTTCATTCAATTTCCTAGTTATCGAAAATTCCAATAAGGTTTATACTCGGTATCTGACAGATCGTTCTGCAAACGAAAATAATCTTTGTTGTTCTATAATTTGCAACTGACATTCAACTTTAGGGTGGTAAACCAATTTATTGGTGACTTTACAAAACGAAAACCCGTTATAATCCTACTATCCTACTAATATTATAAATGCGAAAGTTTGGATGTTTGTTGCCGAATCACGCTTGAACCACTAGACGGATCGGGATGAAACTTAGCACACATTTAGGTTAGGCCCTGGAATAGGACATAGGCTACTTTTTACCGCGGGAAAACTCATTAAACGCGGGTGAAACCGCGGGCGGAAAGCTAGTATAGATATATTTCATACAACCATACAATTTAAGTTGTATTCATCAAAAGCTAATTCGCATCTTATTTTCCAGAGGCTTCACATACTACCAAGTAACGAACTTAGACAATCGGATATCAAACGCTGATCAGCTGCTGACGACTGACATTGACAAGTTCTGCGAGACCGTCATAGATTTGTATAGTAATATCAGCAAACCCATGCTGGATATCGGCATATATTTGTACAGGCTCACCGTCAATTTGGGACCTTCGGTAAGTGGATGTTAATCTTCATAACACGAGGTTGTTTTATCCACGGAATATAAAACAAGAGTGGAAAGGACAAACGTAATTTTTTCTATGAGAACCAGTGTCGCCAAAATCACACATAGATAGCACTGTTTACATCACACACAGACTAAGACAATCTGGCATTTGACTTATCAGAGCTGTTGTACCCGTTTCAAACAAGAACGTTATATATACTTCATTACTAAATGTAAATGTTACATTACCATTAAACGCAAGAGCTCAGATATACTTTCTTCACGTAGTTCAACGTTTCTGATCTAGATGGCGTACTACAAGATGCAAGACCAATACATACCTTAGCCTAAAGAAAATAGGAGTAGTTTTTGCAAGCTCGGCGAACTAAACAAAACTATGCGGACCTACTCATAGTTATGACACACGCGCCCCGCCCACTTGTCCATTCCTCTCTTGTTTTATATTCCGTGGTTTTATCAACGCTGGCCAGCTAGCTACTATAATGATAATGATTTATTTGCTAAGAAAATGGTACATGTTTGCAGGTGTACAGCATCATAAAAAGCGAGCACATTTTCAGTCACATCAAAGTAACATGCAAATTATAAATGTCATAAAAACTTAACGCAAAAAATGCAAAGCGGGGTCAAACAAAATGGCGAATCAATCAGTGACCGGCCATTCTGCTTGACCCCCGCTTTGCACACAAAGTGAATGGCGACGAGAGAGTTAGCTACCTCGTGCTATAAGATCGTATCTTAACCGTCTGTAACACCCTATATTTAAAGAAATAAATATAGTCATTTACAAAACTAATGCTAATTGAATATTGAAAACCTTTTGGGCGGTAGTACATACAGCCCAAGTATTTTCTTGTTAATTGAAATGATATTTATTTACAGACACCAGGGATAATGATGGCGTATCTTCTATTATCGGGTGTCTTCCTCACATATTTGAGGAGACCTACAGGTGAGCTAAATATTTTCAATAGGCTAGTTTATGTCATGATTATCTTTTGAACTGCATAAAATCCCAGTAATTAGAAGAAATTAGGAAATCAATATACTGTAATGTACGTACATACGCTGTAAATACTTAAAGCGATTTTTTAAATTAGGTATTAAGTTTAACCGCGTAACTGAAGAAAGAATTCTACACGGTTTTAACTCTTCAAAATGATTGTGTAATTAAACTGCTAGTTGTAAGTGACGTTGGTCACAGTTAGTGTTAGCAATTTTGCACAAAAACGTAAAGTCACGATGGTAATAATTATGTTTTCTTTCTCGTGAAAATATATGAAAAAGTTAAATTATTCATAGAACCATTCAATAAAATTCATTTATTCATCAACGATACAATCATTGTGTTTGAAATTATATCTTAAAAACTACATTTCGAATTAAAAATACATTAAATAGAATTTAATTAAAAGTCACATTCCACACATTCTTATAAAAATTTATAAAACATTATATACAAATTACAATAATAATAATCATTAAAAAATTCATTTATTATATTACGCCTTTCTTTAACGGATATAATCGCTATTACTATGCCGTCCTGACAGCAGGCAGGAAATATGAAAACCAAATGGGTGCAAAAGAGACAGAAGAAAAATTATATTGTATGACAGCTGTCAGGACGGCATTCTTACGATGCAATTGGTATACCAGCGAAATTATGTTATGCCTCTTTCCCGGAGGGGTGTAGCAGACACCACATAATTTCTTCCTTGTTATACATTTTCACAATTTTTTTTCTGTGTGATATACATAGTATTATCTTATCTTATTTAGTCCACACTGTCCCACTGATGGGCAAAGGCCCAGGAATCCCTCTTCTTCTTCCACTTCTCTCTATCTTCGGCTTCCTCAGCCAACCCCCCGGTCGAGCTCGGCCTCCCATCCCTTCCAGACCGTCCACGTCTCTACATAATCTGTTTGAGACTGTTTGTGAGCTCCAGATAGTTTGTTTTGCACGTTGTACAATAATAATAAAGCGTCGGATGACGCGGGAGACGCGGGTTCGATCCCCACCACGTACCAATGTGTTTTCGAATTTCGAATCCATATGTACGTTTATTCGACGCTCTTACGGTGAAGGAAAACATCGTGATGAAACCTGCACACTCCTGCGAAGAAATTCAAAGGTTGTGTGTGAAGTCGACCAACCCGCACTGGGCCAGCTTGGGTGACTAAGGTCTAATTCAGGTAGGCTCGAGCCCCTCGGTGAGGACGTATATGAGCTGTTGATGGTTGATGATAATAATAATTATAATTTTAGCCCGGATGACTGTCCAAGAGCAGAAACTGGAAGGAGAATTCAGATACGTGAACTCAAGGCTGATAACGAATTCCGAAGAAATAGCGTTCTACCAAGTAAGCAATGCTTTTTTTATCAATATCACATACATAATTCTACGCTCTTATTTCTAAAGGGAGGTGGCCCTTTTAAATCAAGAAGTTTAGAGACACCGACGAGAAGATGGAACGATATTTACGCAAGTATGAAAAAAATAAACAAGTTTTGGCTAGTTCAGGAATATCAATGCCAGGAATAGAACCTGGAACTCGCGATATCCTGTGCACAAGACACTTACACAGTTACAAAAGACGAAATTATTGTGGGACAAAACTTTAAATTTCATTTTTTTTTTATTCATTCAGTAAATTTTTTAATTCATTTTTTTTTAGCTTTTATACGTTCACGCCGAGGGACTCGACCCTAACCTGAAGTAGAGCGATCAGGGGTCAGGCCATAATCGACCACGCTGGCCCAGTGCGGATTGGTTCACTTCACACACAACCAATGATTTTCTTCCGAGTTGTGTGCCGGTTTCCTCACGATGTTTTTCTTCACCGAACTTTAAATTAAAGAATGAAAGTAAAAGTGGTAACGTTTCAAGGTTAACTAGTTTTTCTATGGGATCTTTACGTATGATTTGTATGTCCTCGTGTTCAACATTCATCATCTGCGCAGTCGCACAATAGTCGTTTGTATGGCTGTCCAAACGTGACATCTTTCGGCTACTAGACTTGCCCCTATTGTATGAGAGGACTGGAGATTATTATAAATGATCTTGACCGTGAAATTGTAACTAGCTACTACATGTCTAAGTTCAAAATGGGTAGGTTTGAATATTTGTGTTAAAGTATTTACGTATATGTGCCGGCCACTGTACATAAAATTCTATTCTATTCAACATTAAATAATGTACAGTAATAATGTATGTGTAATAGTGTATGCCGTGTGGTGACGGCAGAGTAGAATACATTAGTCACCAACCCCTACTCTTCCCGTGGGTGTCGTAAGAGGCGACTTAGGGACTACACATTGAACAGGGAACGGGCAGCAGCGCTCTCTGATACAGTAACCTTTTAATCTGCGATCTCCAACCCGCCTGCCAAGCGTGGAGATTATGGCAAAACCAAACACGCGGAGTGGAGGAGGCTCATAGTCCAGCAGTGGACTGTAACGGGCCGTTGATGTTGATGAATAATGTATGTATAATTGTGTATGTATATTTTTTAAGTACAGTAGCCGGCACATACGGCTGGACACGGTTGACCTTGAGAACGCGCTTATTCCGTCCTATAAAAACTGCTTTATGTTGATTACAGGGTAACCACAGGGAGCAGCTGACACTCCTCGCCAGTTTCCACAAGCTGACGCGGCATCTGAGGAACTTCCTCAACTTCAGGGTCGGCATGGGCTTCATCGACAACATTATTGCCAAGTGTGAGTTTACATTCTCATCAAAACTTTTTTCGTAGCTAAAAGTTTTATTTACAATAATATTATATGCAAGCTTAAAGAATCATCTGTAAGTGGTCGATGTATTTGAGAAAAAATAATTTTAGTAGTCTTGGGTCGTTAGAAGCAAAAACTATTATTTTTAGAATATAATTTGTTAGTTTGTCTGTCTGTTCGTGCATCACGCACAAACTATTGCACGAAATTGGATGCGGTTTTCAAAACTGGTGCATGTAAACTGGTGCATGTAATACGCCGCCCAGAAGCCCAATTATCTTCATTTTTGTGCTAAAAATATTCATCTCGGAGATAAAACTTTGATCACGCAAACGAAGTTGCGGGCAGAGCGCTAATTAGTACATTACTGCTGCGGCCGCAAAATTAGTTATTTCTGAACGAGGGCACGTTCAGAGTTCAGAAGACTTTTATTGTGTACGAGTCCAGCAAGAGTTATTGCGGCCGAGGCTTGTATAGTGGTTTTCTCTGAATTATGCGAAGAAATTATAAAATACTAAAAATATGTGCAACCTTAAATTAGATGTCTACTTCGTACTAAACTTATAAGTTCTAATCTTTATCACTTTAATCTCTATTTCAACTTCTTGAACTATTCACTGTTAATGTTATAATATTTGCCTAATTCAATGATAAGTTAATTCCATCATGAAAAATAAGTAAAAATAGTACGATAAAAATTACGAAAATTACAAACTTTTCTTATTTTGATGTTCTGTGCTAGTGTCATACAGAGCAAACAGCCAACTCAGTTCACTACGATTCGTGTACGATTCATTTAAAATTAGAATTTAGAACATAATATGAGTATGCTGTAAAAAGACTCAAAAACATTGAAATTTCTTAACAAAGGTTACTTTTGGCCGAGGCCGTTTGAGGGCACATTATCGGCCGCTGTTTTGTATAGAGTCAATGTTTCATCCAAAAATGAGTCATTTCGCGTACTGTTTTTTTGCAGTAATGATCATATTTCGAGCGTGTCGGAGATAAATAATTATGTTTTCATTGCAGACATCGCGATAACGGTCGGTTTCTACGCGGTGTCGCGGCCCTTCTTCGCGATGAATCACAACCTGCTTACTACGGGCACTGAAAACGATAGGTTTAAGGTAATAACACTTAAGCTAACTACTTCGAAGACAATCATATTGCGTATGACGTCTACCTATAGCCATTAGACGAATTAAATAAACTGGCGAATTGAGGAAACTCGCGAGTGCCTACCCGACCCCACTAAGCGTGGCTAGTGGTTATTCAGATGAACGGTAAATGAAGCGTGCTAGGAACAAGGAAAAGGCATGCAAACCAGGCTTAAAGCAGCAAAGAAGTGCATTATTCTGCACACTTTTTACTTATGACGTTAACAGTTTGCTAGAATGAGACAACTGTACAGTGTCCGTTTCGCATTTGTGTAGGTCGTCAATAGGTACAATTTTGTAAGGTATTTCTGAATGTCGATAATATTTATCGATTAAATTAAATGAACCCTATCTTAGCTTTTTTATTTATGGCGGTTCGCCAGTATGTCAATGTCATGTCATCGTAAAAAAAGAATACATCATATATATTGCAAATACCTTTTAAAGCTGATAGGATATAAGAACACCAACGAACACCATTTTGACATAAGGAAATTTGATGTTTATGAAATTTCAGAATAATAAAAACTGAAAATGATGTTTCTGTTTTGCTAACACTTAGGTGATGCTAAAGAACAAATGAGTAAAAAATGAATAAGATACCGTGAAATTTACATCGTTTTGTTCCCGCCGTGTAGTCCAGCAGTGGACTGTAGATAGTAATCGTCAAACTGAACAACTTTTTGCGAAAAAAAAAGTTCCTGCGACAAAAAAATTTATGGTCTCTCCATACAAAATGTGACTTCTAACTTCTAACCGACCCATTTTGTATGGAGAGCACAAAAATATTTTTGTCGCAGGAATTGTTTTTTCGTGAAAAGTTGTTCAGTTTGACGGGTACTATCACTACACGGCGGGAACTAAACGATGTAAATTTCATGCTGTATGTAAAATTAGTCCTCCTTCCATGCCTTTTCCTTGTTCCTAGGAAGCGTGTAAACAGCCGCGGCAATCATTTATTCATTTGTTTCACTGCAGGTTGTCAGAATAAATTGTTTCTTTATATTTTAAAATACATGGTATACATGGTAAATACGTGATATACATGGTTTTGAAATAGTGTGTTACATGGAAATGTTCATAGAATATTTTAGCACCATGAATTATTTTAGAAATAAGGATTTGCGATCGAGAAATTTCAACACACTACCTGTTACCGCGAAAAATACTCAGACATTTATTCACTTTACATTTTGCTTCTAAACACATGAAGTCGTTCACCGTTCATCATTCACTGCCGTTCATCGAAAATGAACCACTTTGGATGAACCGTCTAATACCGCCTTTAGCTACCAAGGAACTCACACCAAAACCACGTTCAGCAATAATTTTGAGTTAAGATTCGGCGTATACGCACAGCGCGGCAGATTCTCGGTGGCCGTTGGGCAAAGACGTAGCGATTGTCTTACTTCCAGCTATTTTTCGAATGCAGATTTCTAACCGAAACATTACCTTCCAGCACTACTACACATACGGTCGTATGTTAGTCAAGATGGCGGAGGGCATCGGTCGCCTGGTGTTGTCGGGGCGCGAGATGAGCAAGCTGGCGGGGCTCACCACGCGCGTCACGCAGCTGCGCACCGTGCTCGCCGACATCAACGGCGGCCAGTACACGCGCACCATGGTCAAACCCACCAACGGACACGGTCAGTCGCCACTCGCCAGTCACGTCAAGCGCGAATAGTTACCAGCAGGAACCATAACCCACCAACCGACACGGTCAGTCGCCACTCGCCAGTCACGTCAAGCGAGAATAGTTACCAGCAGGAACCATAACCCACCAACCGACACGGTCAGTCGCCACTCGCCAGTCACGTCAAGCGCGAATAGTTACCAGCAGGAACCATAACCCACCAACCGACACGGTCAGTCGCCACTCGCCAGTCACGTCAAGCGCGAATAGTTACTAGCGGGAACCATAACCCACCAACCGACACGGTCAGTCGCCACTCGCCAGTCACGTCAAGCGCGAATAGTTACCAGCAGGAACCATAACCCACCAACCGACACGGTCAGTCGCCACTCGCCAGTCACGTCAAGCGCGAATAGTTACTAGCGGGAACCATAACCCACCAACCGACACGGTCAGTCGCCACTCGCCAGTCACGTCAAGTGCGAATAGTTACTAGCAGGAACCATAACCCACCAACCGACACGGTCAGTCGCCACTCGCCAGTCACGTCAAGCGCGAATAGTTACTAGCAGGAACCATAACCCACCAACCGACACGGTCAGTTGCCACTCGCCAGTCACGTCAAGCGCGAATAGTTACTAGCAGGAACCATAACCCACCAACCGACACGGTCAGTGGCCACTCGCCAGTCACGTCAAGTGCGAATAGTTACTAGCAGGAACCATAACTCACCAACCGACACGGTCAGTCGCCACACGCCAGTCACGTCAAGCGCGAATAGTTACTAGCAGGAACCATAACCCACCAACCGACACGGTCAGTGGCCACTCGCCAGTCACGTCAAGCGCGAATAGTTACTAGCAGGAACCATAACCCACCAACCGACACGGTCAGTTGCCACTCGCCAATCACGTCAAGCGCGAATAGTTACTAGCAGGAACCATAACCCACCAACCGACACGGTCAGTGGCCACTCGCCAGTCACGTCAAGCGCAAATAGTTACTAGCAGGAACCATAACCCACCAACCGACACGGTCAGTCGCCACACGCCAGTCACGTCAAGTGCGAATAGTTACTAGCAGGAACCATAACCCACCAACCGACACGGTCAGTCGCCAGTCACGTCAAGCGCGAATAGTTACTAGCAGGAACCATAACCCACCAACCGACACGGTCAGTCGCCACTCGCTAGTCACGTCAAGCGCGAATAGTTACTAGCAGGAACCATAACCCACCAACCGACACGGTCAGTCGCCACTCGCCAGTCACGTCAAGCGCGAATAGTTACTAGCAGGAACCATAACCCACCAACCGACACGGTCAGTGGCCACTCGCCAGTCACGTCAAGCGCGAATAGTTACTAGCAGGAACCATAACCCACCAACCGACACGGTCAGTCGCCACACGCCAGTCACGTCAAGAGAGAATAGTTACTAGCAGGAACCATAACCCACCAACCGACACGGTCAGTCGCCACTCGCCAGTCACGTCAAGCGAGAATAGTTACTAGCAGGAACCATAACCCACCAACCGACACGGTCAGTCGCCACTCGCCAGTCACGTCAAGCGCGAATAGTTACCAGCAGGAACCATAACCCACCAACCGACACGGTCAGTCGCCACTCGCCAGTCACGTCAAGTGCGAATAGTTACTAGCAGGAACCATAACCCACCAACCGACACGGTCAGTCGCCACTCGCCAGTCACGTCAAGCGCGAATAGTTACTAGCAGGAACCATAACCCACCAACCGACACGGTCAGTTGCCACTCGCCAGTCACGTCAAGCGCGAATAGTTACTAGCAGGAACCATAACCCACCAACCGACACGGTCAGTGGCCACTCGCCAGTCACGTCAAGTGCGAATAGTTACTAGCAGGAACCATAACTCACCAACCGACACGGTCAGTCGCCACACGCCAGTCACGTCAAGCGCGAATAGTTACTAGCAGGAACCATAACCCACCAACCGACACGGTCAGTGGCCACTCGCCAGTCACGTCAAGCGCGAATAGTTACTAGCAGGAACCATAACCCACCAACCGACACGGTCAGTGGCCACTCGCCAGTCACGTCAAGCGCGAATAGTTACTAGCAGGAACCATAACCCACCAACCGACACGGTCAGTCACCACACGCCAGTCACGTCAAGCGCGAATAGTTACTAGCAGGAACCATAACCCACCAACCGACACGGTCAGTCGCCACACGCCAGTCACGTCAAGCGCGAATAGTTACTAGCAGGAACCATAACCCACCAACCGACACGGTCAGTTGCCACTCGCCAGTCACGTCAAGCGCGAATAGTTACTAGCAGGAACCATAACCCACCAACCGACACGGTCAGTGGCCACTCGCCAGTCACGTCAAGCGCGAATAGTTACTAGCAGGAACCATAACCCACCAACCGACACGGTCAGTCGCCACACGCCTGTCACGTCAAGCGCGAATAGTTACTATCAGGAACCATAACCCACCAACCGACACGGTCAGTCGCCACACGCCAGTCACGTCAAGCGCGAATAGTTACTAGCAGGAACCATAACCCACCAACCGACACGGTCAGTCGCCACTCGCCAGTCACGTTAAGCGCGAATAGTTACTAGCAGGAACCATAACCCACCAACCGACACGGTCAGTGGCCACTCGCCAGTCACGTCAATCGCGAATAGTTACTAGCAGGAACCATAACCCACCAACCGACACGGTCAGTCGCCACTCGCCAGTCACGTCAAGCGCGAATAGTTACTAGCAGGAACCATAACCCACCAACCGACACGGTCAGTGGCCACTCGCCAGTCACGTCAAGCGCGAATAGTTACTAGCAGGAACCATAACCCACCAACTGACACGGTCAGTCGCCACTCGCCAGTCACGTCAAGCGCGAATAGTTACCAGCAGGAACCATAACCCACCAACCGACACGGTCAGTCGCCACTCGCCAGTCACGTCAAGCGCGAATAGTTATTAGCAGGAACCATAACCCACCAACCGACACGGTCAGTCGCCACTCGCCAGTCACGTCAAGCGCGAATAGTTACTAGCAGGAACCATAACCCACCAACCGACACGGTCAGTGGCCACTCGCCAGTCACGTCAAGTGCGAATAGTTACTAGCAGGAACCATAACTCACCAACCGACACGGTCAGTCGCCACACGCCAGTCACGTCAAGCGCGAATAGTTACTAGCAGGAACCATAACCCACCAACCGACACGGTCAGTCGCCAGTCACGTCAAGCACGAATAGTTACTAGCAGGAACCATAACCCACCAACCGACACGGTCAGTCGCCACTCGCCAGTCACGTCAAGCGAGAATAGTTACTAGCAGGAACCATAACCCACCAACCGACACGGTCAGTCGCCACTCGCCAGTCACGTCAAGCGCGAATAGTTACCAGCAGGAACCATAACCCACCAACCGACACGGTCAGTCGCCACTCGCCAGTCACGTCAAGCGCGAATAGTTACTAGCAGGAACCATAACCCACCAACCGACACGGTCAGTCGCCACTCGCCAGTCACGTCAAGCGCGAATAGTTACTAGCAGGAACCATAACCCACCAACCGACACGGTCAGTGGCCACTCGCCAGTCACGTCAAGCGCGAATAGTTACTAGCAGGAACCATAACCCACCAACCGACACGGTCAGTGGCCACTCGCCAGTCACGTCAAGCGCGAATAGTTACTAGCAGGAACCATAACCCACCAACCGACACGGTCAGTCGCCACACGCCAGTCACGTCAAGCGAGAATAGTTACTAGCAGGAACCATAACCCACCAACCGACACGGTCAGTGGCCACTCGCCAGTCACGTCAAGCGCGAATAGTTACTAGCAGGAACCATAACCCACCAACCGACACGGTCAGTGGCCACTCGCCAGTCACGTCAAGCGCGAATAGTTACTAGCAGGAACCATAACCCACCAACCGACACGGTCAGTCGCCACACGCCAGTCACGTCAAGCGAGAATAGTTACTAGCAGGAACCATAACCCACCAACCGACACGGTCAGTCGCCACTCGCCAGTCACGTCAAGCGAGAATAGTTACTAGCAGGAACCATAACCCACCAACCGACACGGTCAGTCGCCACTCGCCAGTCACGTCAAGCGCGAATAGTTACTAGCAGGAACCATAACCCACCAACCGACACGGTCAGTCGCCACACGCCAGTCACGTCAAGCGAAAATAGTTACTAGCAGGAACCATAACCCACCAACCGACACGGTCAGTCGCCACTCGCTAGTCACGTCAAGCGCGAATAGTTACTAGCAGGAACCATAACCCACCAACCGACACGGTCAGTCGCCACTCGCTAGTCACGTCAAGCGCGAATAGTTACTAGCAGGAACCATAACCCACCAACCGACACGGTCAGTCGCCACTCGCTAGTCACGTCAAGCGCGAATAGTTACTAGCAGGAACCATAACCCACTAACCGACGGTTCGTCCAAGAGCGCCGTGTAAATGAAATTATTTTTCGTTTTTAAAACTAACAAGTGTAATTTTACCAGCGATGAACGGAGACAGCGCCCCGATGATAATGTCGCCCGGAGCGGGCCGCATCATCTACGCAGACAAGATCATCAAGTTCAACAAAGTGCCGCTCGTCACGCCCAACGGAGACATCCTCATACCGGAGCTCACCTTCGAGGTCAAGTGAGTACAAGGCCGCGAACAGTTGGCGCGTAATCTTAGCGCATTAATAACCGCATAGAATGTTGCACAAATTAGATACGATGTTACATTGCGCTACGTGGAGCTAGTAGCATTCATCAACATCATCTACAGCTCATGTACGTCCCCAACGAGGGGCTCGAGCCTACCCTGAATTAGGGCGATTAGGCCTTAGTCGACCACGCTGGCCCAGAGCGGGTTGGTCGACTTCACACACAACCTTTGAATTTCTTCGTAGGAGTGTGCAGGTTTCATCACGATGTTTTCCTTCGCCGTAAGAGCGTCGAATAAACTTACATATGAATTCGAAATTCGAAAATACATTGATACGTAGTGGGGATCGAACCCGCGTCTCCCGGACGGGAGGCAGCGGCCCTAGCCACTAGACCACCGACCTCTCAGTAGCATTCAAAGTATTTTTATTAGCAGTTAAGATTCAAAATAGAAGTGATCATCAGGTTACAACAAATTGCAACTGATCTCTAGAAAAAGGCTTATTTTCCTGGGGATATCGGAATAAAGAGAGAAGAGAGCGTCGGTGGTTTAGTGGCTAGGGCCGCTGCCTCCCGTCTGGGAGACGCGGGTTCTATCCCCACCGGATTCGAATTTCGAATTCATATTACGTTTATTCGACGTTCTTACGGTGAAGGAAAACATCGTGATGAAACCTACACACTCCTGCGAAAAAATTCAAAGTTTGTGTGTGAAGTTGACCAAGCCGCACTGGGCCAGTGTGGTCGACTAAGGCCTAATCACTCTAAATCAGGGTAGGCTCGAACCCCTTGGTGGGGACGTATATGAGATGTTGATGATAGGAATAAAATCAAAAACTCAACCGAACATTAATTACTACTTGTTATATTAGAATGATTGTTTCTTCAGGGTTGGTATAAACGCGCTAGTGACATAGATATAGACTGTCCTTTGTCTTTCCCCCCATAATGTTAATCACACTAATATTATAAATGTGAAAATATATTTGGATGTTCGTTCCGCCTTCACGCTTAAAG
The DNA here is from genome assembly GCA_951230895.1 of Carpatolechia fugitivella. Taxonomy (NCBI): domain Eukaryota; kingdom Metazoa; phylum Arthropoda; class Insecta; order Lepidoptera; family Gelechiidae; genus Carpatolechia; species Carpatolechia fugitivella. The sequence goes on from OX579651.1 coordinate 14,731,779, forward strand.
TACTCAACAAATTTGGATGAAATTTGTATTGGAGATAGTTTGTAACCTAGATTAACACATAGGATACTTTTTACAGGAAAAAGTCTTATTCCCACGGGAAAATCTTACATAACGCGAGCGTAGCCGCGGGCGGACCGCAAGTATACTCATATTATAGAAGAGTGACATGCACTCTGAGCATTAAAGTAAAAAGCGGTGTCAAATTTCGTCGACCTTTCACAGAGCTTGGTGGCATAATTGGTAAAGTGCCTGTTTCTGGCTCGGATAGCCAAGGAGATGCAGGTTCGAGTCCTGTCCAAGATCGACAAAAATTTTAATTTTTCGCTTTATAATGATTACTCATATTCCTTAGACACAGTCATCATCTATCTGTCCTTCTCTTTCACCTTAGTAACATATCTCCGTTTCTTTCCTTTAGGGCGGGTATAAACGTGTTGGTGTGCGGCCCTAACGGCTGCGGCAAGTCCAGCATGTTCCGCATCCTGGGCGAGCTGTGGCCGATATTCGGCGGCGAGCTGACCAAGCCGCCCAAGGGGAAGCTGTTCTACGTGCCGCAGAGACCGTACATGACGCTGGGGACGCTGAGGGACCAGGTAAACTTACATTTCATTATGTGTACAAACTCACAGAAGCTCCGTCCCTGACATGTTTTAAATCGAAGTTAAAATGCTGTTAATTTTGTAATAGCGACATCTATACTCATAAAGTCGTTCTATCTTTCCTATGCATGACGCACCTTCAGCTTCACACTGATAGATCGCTACGTTGTACACCGTACTGGTTATAGATGGCGCTACCACGAGGTTCCCGTGACGTCATCACGCTTGTATAAAACTGTTTGCGTCGTGGGCTCGCCCTCTTTTTCCCGCCCGGCACCCCTGAGGAAATACACGCTTCTACCTGGCCTACCACACCGGCCTTTTATTCCTACAAATGCTGGCTTCTCGAGCAAATTTTCTAAACCGTAAATTAATTTCTGGAAATAAATTGTGGTAAAATATACCTGACTTACCACTCTGGTGTTTAATAATCTTCCATCCACCCTTTTGCACCCATAATTCCATTTAACACCGGGTTATTATTAGGACAGTATCAATGAATTCCACAACTTAACTAACTCGAATTATTATACCCAATGGAGAACACCGATAGGTTCTTATTTCACATTAAAACATGCCTCATATTAAAGTTTATATCATGTACATTATATTATTTTTTATTTCACTTCAATACATGCAATATTACCAAAGTTATGACCGCGAGAAGTTCCGAGCGTGTGACGTCATATGCAGGCGGTTGCGGGCGGTGTAGTAGGAACGTTGCGTGCATATGACGTCAATATGACGTCACAGCTACCACTCGCCTCGTGCAGAAGTGTGCACTTTGATCGTTAATAACTCAGTAATTTTTAAAGATATAAAAAAAATATAAAAAAAACAGTATTTTTTGTAATTTTTTATAGAACATTTTGGCATTTTCAGTTAAAATCGTTGGTCAGACCCATTGTGGGATAAACACGTCTCTTTCTTCCCTAGGTGATCTACCCCCAAACCCGGGAAGAGATGATTCGCCGGAGCCGCACAGACGAGCAGCTGGACCAATTCCTGGAGATCGTGCAGCTGTCGTACCTCACGGCGAGGGACGGCGGCTGGGACGCTGTGGAAGACTGGATGGATGTGCTGTCAGGGGGAGAGAAGCAGAGGATAGCGGTTAGTGCCAGATTACTTGATTCTCGTACATGTATTGTGCAAACGAAACACAAAGTCAAAAAAGTTTCCTCGGCTGCACGCGCGGTCGAGTTTTCTCCGAAAAGCGGGACATTTAATTGTGATATAAAAATCGGGACGTCTGGCAACCCAGTCAACAGAGAGTCAACTCTGCTGGACGACTTATTCGGTCGATCTCGCGTGTGACTGGCCTCCGCTCGCTGTTAGCATGTTTACATGTGAGAGCGTCGGTGGTCTAGTGGCTAGGGCCGCTGCCTTCCGTCGTCCGGGAGACCCGGGTTCCATCCCCACCACGCGTACCAACGTGTTTTAGAATTTTGAATTCATATGTACGTTTATTCGACGCTCTTACGGTGAAGGAAAACATCGTGATGAAACCTGCACACTCCTGCGAAGAAATTCAAAGGTTGTGTGTCGACCATGCTGGCTCGCACTGGGCCAGCATGGTCGACTAAAGGGTATCACACACGGCAGCTATAATGTACATTACATCCCGGGATGTATGCTTACACGCAGCAGGTAAATGTAATACATCTTTCCCTTCACAGGGTGTTCTTATTTTTATGTTAAATATTATGGACCCCTCGAGTTACTTAGATTTACTAGATAGTTCATCAGAAGATGATTCTGATTGGAATTTTGATGTGCGTATTGCCAGATGCGAAAGTTGCACCAAAATTGGTCCTATTATTTTATTTTATATTATTGTTTACATTAGTCACCAACCCCTACTCTTCCCGTGGGTGTCGTAAGAGGCGACTTAGGGACTACACATTGAACAGGGAACGGGCAGCAGCGCTCTCTGATACAGTAACCTTTTAATCTGCGATCTCCAACCCGCCTGCCAAGCGTGGAGATTATGGCAAAACCAAACACGCGGAGTGGAGGAGGCTCATAGTCCAGCAGTGGACTGGAACGGGCCGTTGATGTTGATGTTATTGTTTCAATGAAATAAACAGGGCCACTATCAGAAGACATATCAACTTGACGCTGTCTCGTTCTCACTTCTCACCGGTTACAAGAACTGAGACGGCACATTAATAACGTCAAGGTGTAGTGATACGCAATAGTTTTCAAGTTTCGTTAGACAAGCTTCGGAGACTTAAGAACTTTTTAGCCCTCTTGAGCCTATGGTCCTTTTTGGTCCTCGGAGAACTAAAATTTTGCGCAGAGTTTTAGAGCTCTTTAGCCTTTCAGCCTCCGCAGTCCCTACAAAAAGCCTGCGCGCCGTATAAGAGAGCTAAATAAAAGACCATGGTCCTTTGGAACACTACCTCCAAGCCATCTCATTTATGCAAAACTACGTACCTACCTGAACATAATGTTTTGTTAGCAATAATTTTAAATAGGAAGGTTTTACTAATATAACGCAAATAACTATAAACAACAAACATAAATAACCCGATAGAACTAAAAAACTAACAGACCAAACAAAGACAATACATAAAAATATAGACTTTCTGTTGATTAATTGATATTTTACTACGCCCTACCTAATCTCACTCTATTTTGAGGTAAGCAAATTTAAGTGTAATCAAAAATTGTTGTAATTTTGCAACAATAAAGAACAGATTTAAAATACCCAGCAATTTGGGTATTTACCCGGTAGGGTACAATGGGTATTTACCGGTGGGCCCATCTCTAGTCCTGATTTACGCGGGATTTAGTACCTACTTTGTGGTGTCTCTGTCTATCATAGAAAATCACTGAAATTTTTTAACACCCTTTTCGAAGCGAGATGTATTGACAGGTATAGAAAGGTATTGGCAGGTATTGAGATATATCGAGATATATCGAGATGCATATTTTCATACCGCTCGGTATCTTTGATGCGAAGATGTAAAAATGTATATTACCTGCGCCGTGTGTTGTCTCCGACGATTTCTATGGAAAGATGTAATGAGATATATCGACAGGTATCGTGCTATAATGTACATCTTTACATTATAGCTGCCGTGTGTGATGCCCTTAAGGCCTAATCACTCTAAATCAGGGTAGGCTCGAGCCCCTCGGTGGGGACGTATAATGAGCTATTGATGATATGTAAAATTGATGTGCCTTTAGTAAATAGAATGTTTGTGACAGATGGCGCGTCTGTTCTACCACGAGCCGCAGTTCGCGATCCTGGACGAGTGCACGAGCGCCGTGTCCGTGGACGTGGAGGGACAGATGTACCAGTACTGCAGACGGGTGAGTTTACGTTCATTGAGATAATACTCCCATTAATCTTTTTCCTAATCCAGCAAAGCCAGTATAATTGAACGAGCGAGCGAAGCGTCTCCGTTTCAGCTTGGCCAAAATTCCTTTTGTATGTCTATCTGTTCATCTGTCTGTTTACTCCACTCTACAGGTCGCGTTCCTCAAACGATTCTCGTGAAATTTTGGAACGAAGGTAGAGGTGGTCTTTTTAACTGAAAGATTGATAATTTCAAGAGATGTTTTTATTTTCTTTTTAAAGAGATTTTTCACACGCGCAGTCTAACCTAGAATCTGCTCTTTTTTTTCCAAGTCAAAACTTATCTTCCAATTTTAAATAAATCCAAATGTTTACGGCCAGCAACAGCCAAAGAGGCAAAGGGGTATAGGTATGTACACATACCTAACAAATTTTGTGAGCAGGTTCGATAAATTAATCGAATTTTATTGTCGAATAAATTTTTGGAAATTTAAAAAAAATTACCGAGTTATGGGAAATATCCTATGTCCTATTCCAGGGCCTAACCTAAATGTGTGCCAAGTTTCATCCCAATCCGTCCGGTGGTTCAAGCGTGATTCGGCAACATCCAAACTTCCGCATTTATAATATTAGTAGGATTACTGTCTCATTCATGAATGTTTGTCCGTAGATGGGCATAGCGTTGTTCACGGTGTCTCACCGCAAGTCGCTGTGGGCGCACCACGACCACTACCTGCAGATGGACGGCCGCGGCGGGTACGTCTTCGGGGAAATCGACGACGAAACCAGCGAGTTCGGATCCTAACACAATTTAACCTTTTTACACCGATTATAGAGCTAATACGGGAAGTCGTGAACTGATTCTTTATTTAAAGTTCGGCTGTCCTTTTCGCTTTGACTATTCATCATGCAACTTCAAGGAAGAGGCAGTCTAGAATATGCACGTTTAAAAAGACACAGTGTACCAAATCTAACTGATAGATTCGACAAAGTATGAGGAGGAAGTCAATGGACTTTTATCTTTTAGAGATGACACATTCAGAGTTAAACCAGACACGGATTGGCTTATTGTATCCTATACAGCTTGCCATGTAGCAGAAGACAAAAAAAAACTTCTTCACCCTAGTGTCAGTGTTATAGAGCTGCCAAAGGCCACTGACGTGGCTCGTGTAACGTGTGCTTTCCGAAGCGCGGAATCATCTTTCTTTTCGGACAATCAGGTGATTCAGCCTGCAATGTCCTAACCAAACTGGGGAAAGTTTTACAAAGAGATTTTTGCTTGGCAGTGTCCCCACCGGGAATTGAACCCAGATCCTTCGTAATGGGCGTCGAAATTTCGACCACTCTGCCACGGAGGAAGAAAAGAGATGATAGATCAACCCTGCGTTCTGAGACGCGCTGTAATCGATTACAGCACCCGTAATCGCGTACAAAATTACTGTCAGTGGGTGAAACCCATACTTTTTTTGCTTTTCTGATCGCTGACGGTTGAAAGTCTGATTCGGAATGCGCCCATTATTGTGAATTAATGGGGGATTTTCCGACAGCGAATTAAAAAAACATAGTTCATAAAACTTCGATAGATGGCGTTGACGATTCGTCAATCAATCAATCAATCAGCCTATTGCAGTCCACTGCTGGACGTAGGCCTCCTCAAGGGCACGCCAAAGCACACGATCACCCGCTTTCCTCATCCAGCCACCACCAGCGACCTTCCTCAGGTCACCAGTCCCCCTGGCAGGGGGGCGTCCCACACTACGTGTCCCGAGACGCGGTCTCCATTCGAGAGCCCGTCTGCTCCAACGCTCGTCGGTTCTGCGACAGACGTGGCCAGCCCACAAACACTTCAGCTTGCTACATTTCTGGACGATATCCACCACCTTGGTCCCCTGCCGGATGATTTCGTAGATCTTTCCATAGCTCGCTGAGTGACATGTAGCCGGTGAGCCAGCGTCACCGTCATGTTTCGACGATTCGTGGATCCGAAGAATAAAAGAGCCATCTATCGTCTTAATTAGAACTATTATTATTATTTTTAAAGAGCTGTCAGAAAATCCCCCATTATAATCTAACAAAAAATTAAGGCAAATTAAGAAAGTTTTAAATCTGTATTTACGTCCGTTCTAAAATTATGCGATCGACATAAGGATCTAAATCCGAAGCTTGTCTATAAAAAGGTCTTTTTTTTAATCTTCAAAAAGCGAAAAGGTCGCACGAACTTAAATTAAAGATTTGAGCGTAATTTTCCCGAATCAGCCCCAATGTATATCTAAAATGTGTTCCTCAAATCAATTTCAAGAATAATTATGTATAGTTCTCTTAGATTACAAAGCGACACAAAAGAAAGGAAGTAGATTTAAAACGAGGGCGTTGTTTAGTGTGAATATATCTCTTAAGCGGGTAGGCGAAGGTTATCTATCACTGCAACTTCAGAACGTACCAGCGGTCTGTGCCTTCACTACGCTCTGACGTTGCAGTTCCAATAGTAGGGAATATTATTCATTAATCGAAATATTTCAAGTTCCAGATAAACAAAAAATATTTTTTCAAATATCTTGCTCAGAAACCAAGTTATAAGGCTTCAAAGTTGATGGTTAGACAGAGGTCCGACGTGACATGTGATGTCATATGTCACGCGGACCATACATTCCCCATATAGTTATTGTAAGAGGGACAGACATATTTGTTTAATAATGTTGTATCTAGTTTGTTTTTCGATCAATTTCGATTCTGTTTTGACTATCAGTATTCAATTTTTGTATATTTCAGACGAACTATGAAAAAAACTAATATATATTTTCTATACAATTTATTTTTCTAATATTTTCCCTATTCATTCACAGAGTTCATTGACAACACTGTTGATTTCTCAGCCAATCATTGCACTTATATACAACCAATCGCTACCGGTTTATTTGAATTATTTTATAATGCTAATCCCTTGTGTCGTACTGTAATGTATTTACATACTTTTTCCAATACTATTTTAGTATTCCAATCTGATTTAGTCGAAATTCAAATGATAAAAGTAAGTACCAATGTAATACCTACAATAGCAATTTCTTATGAATTAAGTAAGTAAACTATTGTGATCCGTAAATAAATTTGTAGATTTCTATAAAATAGACACTACATGAATAATTATTTATAATAGATTTAATTATAATAAATAAATAACTCTTACACATCATGATACTGTTCTATTCAAGTCTCTGAATGTTAATTTGAATTGCCATACTCGTATTCTGATGTATTTTTTTATTGTATTTTGATGTATTAGAGGCAAAAACATTTTATTTGAAAGGTGTATTTGAATTATTTTTTGTGTCCGCACATTATTGATTTATTACTTTGAATTTTGTAGCATTTTTGTGTAATTTAGTATCGTTGCGATAGTCATTTACTAATAAACTAAACGTTACATCAGTTTGTCCGTTAAACAGCAACTTCGTTCCGTTTCTGTTGTTACGTTCGACAACATACTGCCTGTGCTATGTTTCCTGTAAAACAAGAAATCAAACCGAGTACTTATAAGATAAATGTCGTAAATGTAAAAACGTAGTAATCGTTGATTATTTTTTTGTTTTTTATGTACTTTTTTGACATATTTTATTTACTTTGCGTCATTTAACTTTTCTTTTTTTCTTTTGACTGTAAATAAATATTAAAATATTTTTTATGTACTTTATGTGTTGTATCTATGGGAAAACATTTATTGATTATTTAGGAAAATGGATTGTTTGATAAGATTACAAAGAAATATATTTACAACTTATACTTTAATGTAAATAGCAGAAAGTTACCATTAATTAATCATATTCTCATAATCATGACAACATTTATTCATTCCATACACTTCTAGACTATAAGTAAACTATGTTATTTGAACAAACTTTTTATACTTAAGTAATTATTAGTTTTTGGTGAATAAATAATTTGGTTTTAATTAAGTTGCCTTGATCGAATTGTTATCTTTGTTATCAAAATGCCTATTGCAATAGGTATCTGCATAGGGTTTGACCCCATTAGGCCTACAAAATTGGCCAGATGGCTAAGTTACTCATAATGAGTTGGTGCGTGATGCGATGATACAATTTCATACAATCTTTATTAGCGACGTAAAAATACTACTGGTGACCTCTCGTCGACTATAGTGTGTATACAGACGGCGGCCAACTAAAATGGCGACACACAGCCGCATAGTGGCCGGCCATTTTGTTTAGCCGCCATTTATAATAGTTTATAAACAACAAGAGGTCACCAGCTCCTTTAGATATATTATTGTATTTTCTATGTCTGTAAAACAGCCTTTACGCCTAGTGAGGTCGACCATTAAGATGTAAATTAAAAAAATAAAATCTTAAGTAATGTTAAAGACTTCTGCACATGGGAGTTGCACCTTTAGAAATAATGTCGCCAATAGAAGTTTCAAATACTTTCTTGTGCAGAGACTTGTAACTACACCATCCTGTATAGTCTTAAATGTGACAGTCGCTGTGATAGCAGTTAAGTTTGAGTTGTTCTAAGAATGAAATGAGGGTGCTGGGAAATAAAGAAGGTTGAGGACATTTTGTGCAGTTTCATTCTAGCAAATAATAGACGTACGTACGGCTAGACGTTTATTGCAAGACTAAAAATGAATCTACCTACGTAACAAATATATATCAATACCTCCACCCTTAATTAACAATAATAAGATTGATATTTCTAATATTATACAAAGTATTAAATATAAGACAAACCAATACACTAAAATAATTCATCAAGACCATAACGTACGGGTGCCCTCCTATTTCTTACAGTTTTAAATACATCGTTGTCCGATGACGGTGACAAGTCATGAGCACTGTTTCCCGGCTCACTGGGTCGCACCTCACTACGTCTTTCCTCCCCCGCAACGACTGTCGGAGCCTCCGTGGTCGGAACCGACATTCCGCCGCCCGCCGGCGCAGGCGAACGCTCCCCCGGTGCACTCCCCCGGCCAGCGCCGAGCGGCAATATTAACGAACTACGAGTACAACGTCGATCTGAGCGTTCCGGCGGTATACGTATATAGTATACGTATCCTCAGCGATACCCGACACCCGGTGCCTTAATTGGTCAATATGTCTATGCACTTCAGTTCCATTACTATATTTAACCTGATAATCTGTATTGCCTACCTTTTTTGTTATCAAGCCCGGAACCCATCTGTCCTGTGATCTGAAGTCACGTGACCACACAGCTTCGCCTTGCTCAAGCTGTCGCTGACGTGCCGCCCCCGCTGCACCGCTGTACGTCACTTCCTGTCGTTTGGAGACTAGGCCGATGCGGTCAGGCCTGATCCAAACGCATTCTTAATCCCCTACCTTGCAATATTTTCGCTGGACTTTCACCGGTCGTGTAATGTTCTGTATTCCTATAGGCTAATAAAAACCTGATAAGAGCGGTATCAACGTCAACTTTTTGTTTTATAGCCTTTTTGATTGAGCGTTTAAAAATTTTGACAGCGTTTTCTGCAGCTCCATTTGAAGCTGGATGATAGGGTGCTGAGAAAAGATGGCTGATTCCGTTATTGTCTAAAAACTTCTTGAATTCTGCACTTGAAAATGGAGGGCCGTTATCGCTGACGATCTGTTTCGGCAAGCCAAATCTTGCCCACATCTCACGCAACACAGAGATGACTGCTGCCGCCGTAGTACTTTTCATTTTGATAGCCTCAATCCATTTAGAACACGCATCTACTACAATTAAGTAAGTTGAACCTGATATGGGACCCAGGAAATCCAGATGTAGCCTAGACCAAGCGCGATCAGGCCATGGCCACGGACTCGGCGCGTGCGCGGGCGGCGCATCTGCTACACTGGCGCACACCTCGCACGCTCGGCATGCGGCTTCCAGCGCCTCGTCTATGCCAGGCCACCACACATAACTACTCGCAGCCTTAGTTTTGACAACACCCATGTGAGAGTCATGTAACTCTTTTGTACCCTACTTCTACACGATGCTGGTATGACTACTCGGTGGCCCCACATTATACAACCCAGCTCACAATAAAGTTCTTTTTTCCTGTTAAAATATGGTTTGAGTTCTTTTATGTTCACTTCTGAGGCCCATCCATCCTTTATGTAACTTACTACCCTAATAATGGATCCGAAACAGTTTCCCTTTTTAACATCCTATAATCCAATAAAAGTGCTTCTGTTGCGAAATGCAGGTAAGTTTGCTCAGGCAGTTCCTGTTCTGTAACAACCGCACATTCTTTATGAATCTTTATTAAACGCGAAAGAGCATCTGCTGTATTTTTATCAGTGTTTATGTACTCAATTTTAAAGTCGTACGCGGAAAGTTTTATCGCCCATCTTTGCAGACGACTCGCCGCTGTAATAGGAATTCCTACACTTGGTCCGAAAATACTGACTAACGGTTTGTGATCAGAGCGTAAAATGAATTTCCTTCCAAATAAGTACTGTAAGTACATTCAAGTTTCCTTGTAACAAAACAATGACCTAAAATATTTAGACCATCCTAAAATAGGTTGTTTGCTTGCTAAGATCAGGGTTTTTTTTTCAACAGCTTCACGTTTTGTTTTGTGGCCTGAATAAGGGCCTGGCACAAAGTAAAGTAGGTAGATCCCGAAGTTTTCGAAGTATGTATTAGTACACCACTAACAAATCTGCTTACGTTTGCTTAGATTTTAAATAAATGCTTTACGCTGGTTTTAACAAGATACGACTTTATTTTACGTACTTAGTGTGGATTTACCATAATGAGAGTATACGTACTTCCTGATTGTTACCACCTACTCTTGAATTTCCCGCACAAAGCAGCTTGGGCGTCGCATGACGTCATAGTGACGTAATGCTCTATTTGACTGTAGTTTTCTGTCTCACGCATAGTGCATTTATATTATTATATAAAATATAAAAAAAAACTAAATAAATAGATCTAAAAAGAACAGAGTTAGAATAAAAAAACTCGAAATCATAATTTCTATTAATTCACACTATTTGGTTTACTGAAAATCTAGGCTTTATAAAATTAACTTGTAAAATCTTGCTTTTTAGCGTGGAATGGAGTGTAAAAGATCACTGCTCCGCATCAGCTGTTGTAAAAAAAAATAACGGGAATCGCGAAAAGAGACTGGTCACACCGAGCGACGGCCACATCAAAAATCTGGGGGTCTGGCGTGTGACCCTGTTATTTCTATCCTGCAATAAAATAGCTGTGTAATCTAAAGATAAGTAGTGCACAGTGAAACAGTGTTAATCGTAAATTCTAGTGTAATTCATGTGTAAAATATGGAACGTGCGACTGGAACAGAGGTGTATGACGGGTGTGGCTCGCCCCAAAGCACAGACATAACGCTGAACATACAAACGACCACTGGTGGGAATTTCTCCATCAGTCTGAACGGTAAAAGTACCGTCGAACACCTGAAGAAGTTGGTTTCGAAGAAGTTGAAGGTGTCCAAGGATCGAATATGCTTGCTACACCGCGAAAGGTGAGTGGACGGATAGCATCTATTGTCAAACAGCGTACGGAAATGTTGCGTCGATACGATGACGCATCCGCGTCGTGTTGTAGCGAATCTATAGCGAATTGTGCGTGATGGTTTGGTGCGTGTTGCAGGCAGCTGCGCGACGGGACGCTGGCGGAGAATGGGCTGCTGGACGGGTCGCGCGTCATCCTGCTGCCGAGCGTTGAAACGGGCCTCCTGGTAAGTTAACGCGATTTCGACACCCCTCGCTCTCTGATTCAGATCGTCACGTGTTTTAACACGACGTGAAACCTATCGATACGCGCGTTTATCTCTCAGTCTCTATTAACTAATTATGTTTCACTAACATCTTGGTAATGTTGTCCACAGAGTCAAAGACCCGAGAATTCGGTTATGCAGGCATTGGAGTCCCTTAATGATTCACAGGTGAATGATTTTTTGAGTGGGAAATCACCCCTAAACCTCACCATGAGGTTAGGTGACCATATGATGCTTATACAGTTGCAGCTGTCTACCCTAAATGCCAGTTCTACCAGCAGCTCCCGATCCCTAAGGAACTCTACCGCTTCTAAGACCTCTACATCCTCAACCCGTACTAAAAGTGATGGCAGGGACCCCAGCCCTCAGGACACACCTCAGAAATCCTCAACTAGCGACGAGACTTGTAAAGATAGTGATAAAAATAAACAACAATATTACCAGCCTACGCTTCTGCATAAACATGAAATAGAAATTTTGAAAAATGCTTTAAAAATGTGCCACTCTATGGCAGAAGAGAAATTTTCTGAGAAATTAGAGGCGACTGAAGATAAAGATGAAACTGTGGACACTTCCAGCTGCTCCCTCACAGATGTATCAGATACTTCGACAGAAAATGATCAGTCTCCTATCAAATCTTTGTCCAACTTGGTGTCTAGTCCTATAGCTGCAACAGCCTCTGATACTAGAATAGTTAATACGTCAAAATTGGCTAACAGTAATTTGATAGAAATGTTAACTAATAATAAAGTAAGCAGCAGTGATGTCGTCCCTTCCACAAGTGCCATGAGTGACAAAACAAGTCCTCCTACTTCTTCCCTCACTCCAGATAGTTCTCTCAGCGATGACAGTGATAATTTCACTGACCAAAGCTCATTCCTAGCCGAAAGTACCATAGACGAGTATCCCATGGAAAACTTATTCAACAGTGCTGTAGACAAAGGACTATTTGAAGACCAGGATGAATCCATGATGGATAGAGAAATATCAAATCTGGCTACAACAAGCCACGGACAAGAGTCTACCACAGGCCCGCTACCTTCTTTCCAAAGCCTAAATGAACCTCTAAAAAACAAGCGCTTCCAGTATCTACTACATAAAACTTCTAAGTTCAAGCATCCTATTGGGCAAAGCAAGCAAAATGCTTTTATGCAGTCTGTAGTCAATAAACACAAGAAAAGAATGCAGTTGCGGCAAGAGAGTAACTTATACCAGCCTTCCACTTCACAAACTGAACCTTATATAACAAATACTAGGAAACTTATCCTGCAACCGAGTCCAAGCACGAGTAGTGATCATGCGGTGGATCTAGCTACACCTTCAACATCAAAACAGGTCTTCAAAGCTCCGGAAGTTCCTAAGAAGCCTCAAAAAGTGGTTGCTGCCCCTGCAATAGATACAAAGGCACTCATTGAAGCATCAAAGAATTTAACACAAAAACTGAAGAAGCTGTCAAAGGAAGTGTTGACAAAAAAAGTTGAGGAGACAGTGCGCTCGAAGATAGGCCCTGGGGCTGTGATAGAGTCCATGAAGCACCATGGCAAAGGAATATATTCAGGAACCTTCTCGGGCACATTGAACCCAGCCCTGCAAGACAGGTATCTATATATTTCTTTTTTTGTAAATATTTATACAGGTTTTCTTTGTCTATAAATACAGAAAGAGGTCTAAGCTAAAATATTGTGCTCTTCTATTGCTTTTTGCGTCATACTTTAAATAGTGCAAAGAACAATAATTGATATTGATTCCTTTTTCAAACCTTTGAATTTGCATTATATTGGCCCCTAGAGAGTTAAGAATGGCAATGGATAAGTGAGCTTGATCGTTTGATTATAATTATAATTAAAAAATAATAGGATAATTAGGTAATTTACCAATGACCTTTGTCCATTAATTATGATCATTTAGTTTCCACTGCTATTATTAATTTCTTAGATCACATTTCTACGAGGAAACTATAAAGTTGAATAAACTAGATAAGAGATCATTATAGAATTACGTTTTGTTTGGAGACTTTATCAGTAATTTCACACAATGTGGAGTGTAAGTTAAAATTGCAGTAGGTAATATGTTTATGACGCGCGCGGTGTTTCGTTTCAGATATGGCCGACCAAAGAGAGACATTTCCACAATCATCCACATACTGAACGATTTGCTGTGCGCCGCGCCATCCATGACTGTGGCACAGGTAATATACATATTAAATGTTTTATAAAGTCTCACTTATACTGAAATGATACTGACTAAAGAATAAAGGAAAGGATAAACACCAATCCCTTAGTCGCCTACCTATAGACGCCAACAGAGAAAAATATGTGGTGACCCCATTCTTGAGTCGGGAACCACATGGTTGTATTATAAACTGGATAGTAAGTGACTGAATCAAATAATGAAGACTATTCAGCGAGCGTATTTGGCGGTTTGTTTGTTCCGCTTGTTGGTGTGTACTGGGTTTTATCCTCAGTCAAGCAGATGTTTGAACGATGTTTATATCTGTTCTATGTCGTGAGTTTCATTTCTGTATATGTCCAATATAGTGTTACTGCACACTGACTCCATTAAAAATGTTTCAATAAGAATTCTGCTAAAATGCCGTCTGTTGTTGAGACCAGTGGTTCCTTACCTTTCGGTTCAAATATTTTAATTTAACAAATAAAGACATACAATGTCATTTGAGAAAAGAAGTAATGTATTATACAATTTTTGGGATCATTTCACCACTGATTCCTTTTAGTGATGAGAGACCTTTTGACGATTTTTTGTCTTGCTATGGACCACTGTACACGTCAGACCGAGAATTAATGTTTTACTAAACTGTAAATTCGATCACGTTGCTAAAATTTGTTGGGAATATTCTCGCCATAATAATATGTGGAAATAAACGCAAGTTTTTTAATCGTCACTCTTAAAGGTAGCCAAATAGCCATATTCTCAAGCCTATTTCTTTGAATATTTACAGAAGGATTCGAGCACGAGCAAGCACACTTGCGGCACCAACACGGGTTGCGAGTCGTCGTGTTCGTACGGGCACTGCGACGGGCACGACACCGCCTGCCACTCCTGCACACCGCAAGAGACCTGCAAGAAGTGCGACAACGCCAAAACACTCGCCCAGGACAACTCCAAGACCAAAGGCAAGCTCGAACAACTTCGCCTCGTCATGCAGCAGAAGAAGCAGCGCCGGGAAGCGCGCAAGCTCAAGACCCTCCCCTACAGCCCCCCGCCCAAGGCGCTCCCCTCCCCCGAGCCAACGCCCGTCCAGGAAGAAGTCGAGACGCTTGCCTAATATGCGCTCGAGTAAGGCACGTTTCCGAAACCGTGCAGTTATTTTGCAAACGTTTGCAGTTGAGATCTCCTCGTTAGCTATTTTGGTCATATTGACCCGGAATCCTTCGAAATTGCCACGCTGTTTAGAATTTGCAGAGTTGCAGTCCGACGCCTTTATAGTTTACACGGGCATTTTTCCCGAGCCATGTGATTTGTGTAATTAGAATCCGTTGGGAAACGTGCATGCGTATCTAAAGACGCGACATTTACGTGAAAATACAACGCTTTTGAAATGCAAAATGCGAATTTATGCAAACACGACTTATTGTCTTGCTAGTTCAAAACTTGACTTGGGGCCGAAGGCTTTCTTTTCCGCTCGCAACGTCATCTGAAAGATGACGCCAAGAGCTGAGTAATATGTCGAGACTGTTGTAGTATTTGAACGGCGTGAGCGTAGGGCTCGGCCCGCTTATATTCTAAATTACCATTTGACTAAGTTCTGTTTGTAGGTGTAATGTTATAAGTGCTATTATACGCATGTACAAAGTAAAACATTGAGTTAGCGAAATCACTAGTTTTAACCTTAGGTCCTCCGATGTAAGTTGCCGGTGTGCTGGAAACTGAATTCTGTTGTTATTTTTTAGATTATATTTTTATTATTTTATTGGTTCGACTACTTTTGGACGCTGTATTTAGCAACTAATTAACTTTTGAATTAGCTGTTGATATATCCGAAATTAATTCTTGCTAATTAATTATTTAGTCGATCACACTTCGGCTGCGTAAAACAACTGACTTTAATTTCTTCCTAACTACATAGAACAATATATTCCAATTCTTTTTAGACATAATTGGCACTGTTACTCTTATAGTTATTTTTACTTGTTTTCTTTTTCCTTTCACGGATGTTGTTTAAAAGTAATAAAATGTTTTCTTAATTACGCATATTTCATTAGTTTTTTTTTGTTATTTATTAGCTTTAGTTAATAACTAAAAAACTCAAGAACTTATTGTTATCAACCCATGCAAATGACGACTCTAAATTAAATTTAATAGGAAATTAAGAGCTTTGTAAAAAGACGATAGGTATTGCAATCATTTTGATAGCCTGCTATCACGATTTAATCTCAAACAAAGCACTTTATTTCAAATTCTATAAATTGTACATAGCAGTCAAAATAAGTTAGATTGTTTGCTGTAGTCACATAGCAATAGGTACTCTCGAACAGATTCCCTTATGTAACTCAGTCTTCCGTTTCTAAACCATCTGACTTTCGCATACAAAATCGAATAACGGAATCCATGAAATTTTGCGACGCACGCACTAGATGGGAAACTATTATGCTGACGAACGTGATCAGTCGCGCGTGAGATTATTTATACATCTAATTTTTAAATAGGTTCCGTAAATTCATGTTGTCTCTCAAAGTTTCGGTCTGTATATTCAGAAAAAAAAAATAGATTTAAAACCTCCTAAAATATATTGTTAAAAGGAGTAAATGAATGTTGTCTGTTATTGTGTAATACTATGGAAGATCAGGGCCCCGTTTCACGAAGCAACAATTTACTAGTAACAAGTTACAATTTGATATTCATTACGTAGTTAATTCGCCTAAACTGTAAGCCCTTATCGTTTTAATCTCACTGTCTATGCAATGTACATCGAATTGTACTTGTAATTTGTAACTTGTAGTTTCGTGAAACGGCCCCCTGGCATATTAGTTCCATTGACAGAGACTAATAGCACTACTTCATTCATGTCTTAGTACTTAGATAATAGAGTATAGAATCAACCATCATCATCATCATCATCACCACCCTTGAAACAACATTTGTCTTCCCATCTACGGAAACTCATCCACAAGTGTTCTAGCATAACACCTTTCCTTATTACCCCGTGGCACGGGCCATATAAATTGCTGTATAACTATTCAAAAATAAGTGCCTGATGGGGTAGAGAGAAACCCGAAGCCTAAACTTCGTGTCTCTTATGATTACTGCCTTTTTCTTCGTCACCATGGTCACAGATGTTAGTTATTTACAGCTCCAGCCAAATAGTGCGGCCCACTAGATTATATAGTTCTGTAGTGTAGCTTCTATCGTGCGATGTCAAATCACTCCAGGAAATTACTAATAAGCTAATGCCTTTTTACCCCTTATAAATGTTTGCATGGAATTACCCCAACTATTTGAATGGAAAAAGAACTTATTAAAACGTGGTTGGTTGTAAATTATTTGAACGGAAATTTGATGAAAATGGAATTCTGTAAATCCCCAGTAATCTCTATGTTTTTGTTTGTACATAAAGTTGTTACCATTTTCTTATAATTTTAGTTGTGAAATCGTGTTTTTTCGTGTCTGTATTTTGCATGTATAGCAAGAGGAATAAAGTTATAATTACCACTAAACTTCTTGTTTTTCAGTTTATTAAAATAGATTCTTTTGTGTACCCAAAACAAAGAATACTTTACTATGGTTTTAGAAGTTGCAACTTAGACAAAATAATAAATACTGTTATATTCTTAACTTTATTTACTGTTCGTGTCATGTGAAAAAGAACTCTACACATAGTCGTTCTGACTACCAGAACGTATGTGCCCTAAATAAACAACAACATAATTCACAACAAAATATACACTATGTTCTACTAAGTAGGTACGTCTTTTACAAAACACTCGATTCCAACCAGAACTTAAAATTTAAATAAGTTTTGCAAGTAGCCTTAACAAAGTCGGATCGTTAACTTATATAAATTATAAAACTACAAACAATTTAATAAAAATATTAATCGATCTGCATTGGAAGGAGTCGCAAAATATACAATTTTAGTGCCGGCCGACGTATTCGCAAAAAATACATTATCTGTAAATTTAATTCGTTTTTAATCAATAACTTCGGTCGGCGGCGTTATCTAGGTTAGTGATAAAAACACTGTGTACTTGTCGTAATTTATTTTATTATAAAGTTCGTCTCATATAAATAACACATAACCCACTCACGCCACACACTCGCCCCCCCCCGCCCCGCACGTCACCGCGGAACCTGTTCCGTGCGGGGCGCGGCCGGAATTTATCTACCAAAGCCTTTAAAATCAGCGACTATAAAACAAGTGAAAATATTTACTTTTTACTGAATATTGTCAAAGAAATTATGACTCGAAATGTCTTCATACTAGGATAAAAAAAATACACGATGATAACGCGCTCGGTTCCCATATAGCACTACCCTTATAATAATGTAAGACAACAATCAATCTTGCATACTTATTCAGTTCGTTTCTAACACTGCAAATAACTTAGGTAAGGTAGCGAGTTGAGATTGTACAAGCCATGGTGTCATGATTCCATACCTTTTCTAACGCTCAGAGACGTTCTTTAAAACAAGAAATATTGCTTACGTGCCGCCAACATTTCTGACGCTTATTATGTTATTAAAAATAATTAAAAGTGTTTTAAGTAAAGTAACAAACATGAGAAAACAGAAAAATCTATTCTAGCGGAAGAAAAGACTAAAATTGAAAACCCAACGCAGTACAATCTTACGCTTCGGCACCTTCACAAAGCCTTCGCACCCGTTTAAGGCCGCTGACATAAAAACCTAACTAAACTAGAAGAGCAGTGTGCTCATGCCGCCCATCTCGGCTTGTTCTTTGACGAAGATCTCGAAGTACTGGTAGATGATGGTGACGGCCAGCAGGATCCCGGTGCCGGAGCCGATGGCGCCGAGGAAGTCGGCCAGTACTGATAGGGCTCCGATACAGAGGCCTCCGAAGGCGGCGGCGGTCGGGATGTACCGGTTGAGCTCGTGGATCATGGAGTTGTCTCGGTGGCCGCGCATCACCATCTGCTGCTCTTTCAGCTGTTTCGCCACCTGGAGAAGAGATTAGAGGATTATTTGGTGTTTATTTGATGCTTGTCCTTTCATATTTTTTTGCTTTATGGGGGGGAGACACGCACACACGACTATTTGAATCCTAATTAAGCAGAGCTTGCACTATGAAATAGAAATGAATGGGTAGAATGAATAGATACGTATCAGGCAGGTGATTTACATAAACAAATAAACATTTTTGTATTACATAAATAGATAAATAAAAAAAATTGTTTGTAGTGTTAACCGAACTTTATTGATTCACTAGTGGCTGTGTCCATAGAGCGCATGCGCACAACACTAGTGGGGGGACTTTGACAGATAGTGCTCTCGCGCCAATTTGGTAGCTCTTGTGAAATATAATAATAACGTGTGTAAGATAGTGTTCTACTTATTTATTATTTAATAGTAGGTATTACTTGAAATTGTTGTGCTTCTATCCAATTCTTTGATAAATTCTCACTGCCAAGGTGTGCTGTAAGATATTTCTTTAGAAATAAACCTGTTGTGTCGTTTTTCTATGTATTTGTTTTCTGTTCAATCACACTAATATTATAAATTTGAAAATATATTTGGATGTTTAGATGTTTGTTCGCCTTCACGCTTAAAGTACTCAGCGGATTTAGATAAAATTTAGAATGGAGACAGTTTGTAACCTGGAATAACACTACTACTACTTTTTACGGGAAAAAGTATCATTCGCACGGGGAAATTCTTACACAACGCGAGCGAAGCCGCGGGCGGATCGCTAGCAAATAAAAAAATAACTTACATCCTTAGCCGAGGAGCCGGACACATCGATCCAGGTCTTCGAGAAGAAGGCGCACGAGCCCAGCATGAAGATGATGTACAAGACCGCGTGTAGCGGGTCGTGTGCGATGTGGGCCAGCGACTCGGGCGGGCTGAAGTAGTAGCACAGGCCGCCCACCGGGTAGGCGCGCGCCGGCCCGCCGCCGCCCACGTCCGCCCACACGCCCAGCAGGTTCACCAGGAAGTTGCCGCTGAACTTCACGGCTAACATCTGTCAACATCATCATAGATTAAAAAGACGGCACAGCTTTATCAAGGAAGTTGCTCCATTAAATGGGGAAGCTTCCCAAGCCCGGCTTAATTCCTGGAAGGAGAGATACCCCTCAGTAACATTTACTCGAATGACAGAGACGTGGAAGTCTCTTAACAGACTCCGGACTCAAGTCGGTCGAAGTAAAGAAAACATGCTTAGGTGGGGATATACAACTGATAGTGCATGTCTGTGTGGTGGCTCGCCACAAACAATGGCTCACTTGTCCTGCCAGTTGTCCCAACACCTACCCTACACCTACCCTTGATCATTTTGTATTGGAAAACGAAATTGTCGTTTTTTTCTTCTGTTACTCATTATTTATCTGAATTTCCACAAATATTTCAAGATCAAAATTAGCCAAATCGGTCCAGCCATTCTCGTGTATTAGGGAGACAAAACGAACAGCAATTGATTTTTATATAAATAGATTGTTTTTATGTAATTGTAAATAAGTTAATTTGTGAGTTTTCATATTGCATGTGGTTTTTAATTTACTGTACACACTACAATCTAATCCAAACAATAAACTAACAACAAGTAACATTATATGGTTTTGTTTTAGTCACGCTTGAACAAAGCGAACAATACACAAACGCTGGCATAACACCATGAAGCACTCACCTGTGAGATGACGTAGAGGTTGGAGACGAGCGCCGACTGCAGGATGATGGGGATGTTGGAGGTGTAGAACAGCTTGATGGGGTACGAGGAGTACTGGCCGCGGTAACGCGCCGACTTGATCGGAAGGTCCACGCGGAAGCCCTGGAAATAACACATGGTTTGAGTCAAAAACATTAAACAGCTAAACCTAGTCTTAAGTCTATCGGCAGTGTAGATGCCTTTTGATAGTTTTCATATAAAAAAATCCATCATCATTCGCTTGCCTTTAGCCCCATCATTTGGGGTCGGCGCTGTATGTTTTCTTCCTCCATTTATCCCTATCAGCCGTCATTTCAACACTCACATCCTTCCTGATCATATCATCTTTTACACAATCCATCCATCTTTTCTTTGGTCGTCCTCTCCCAACATATCCACCCACATTCAAATTCAATACCTTTTTCCCTACGTAACATTCATTTCTCCGCATTACGTGCCCATACCAGGTAAGGCTTTCAAAGTTCCTCTTATATATTCATTCCTAAACTTGTCCATTCTTGTTACTCCACATATCCATCTCAGCATTCATATAAAAAAATCCGCGATATTTATTACATAATCTGCATAAACATCTGGAAAGATGACAAAAGTATGCATGCAATATTTTTGATAGTATCATCGATAGGCCAAAATAGTTGTGCTACCAACAAATTTAGTATTTACTATCAGTCTTGATTATAGAGTCCTGACGATCGGCTGTACTAATTTAAATGACGAATTTGTGTTTATGTTTTTATTTTATTTTGGGTTTTTGTCTGTTTTCTTGACATTGACTCTCAATTCTTATATCTTTCAATTCATTGACTTTCCCTGATTTTCCAGAAAACAAACATCTTGAAGGATTATTTCTGGTCGCATTGCAGTGGCTATTTATCTATAAAATCATATTATCAAATTAAAAGATTTTTACTAAAGCAAATTATTATTAACTCGTTGCCTCACCTGGAAGTATATGACGATAGCAAAGACGAGTACAGTGGCCAGCAGGTTCATGAGGTTGGGCAGGTTCTGTCGGTAGAAGGCCTCCCGCAGGGCGCGCACCTTGTCGGGGCGGGTTGCCAGCAGGTGGAACAGCGCTATCACGGCGCCCTCGAACTCCGTGCCGCGACCTGGGAGAACAGGTGAAGTTTGCATCAACAATAACCGGCCTAGTACGAGTCAGTCGATGCTCGTGTCCAATCGATTTTTTGTTATAGTGGTAACAGAAATGCACACTCTGTGAAAGATTCTTGAGATACAGATAAGCAGAGGCTCAGCAACAGCCTCCGTGGCCGAGTGGTCGAGATTTCGACACCCATTACAGAGGTTTCGGGTTCGATTCCCGATGGGGATACTGTCAAGCAAAAATCTCTTTGTGACTTTCCCCAGTTTGGTTAGGACATTGCAGGCTGAGTCCGAAAAGAAAGATGATTCCGTGCTTCGGAAGGCACGTTAAGCCGTTTGGTCCTGGCCACTATCTAGTCGTTACACAAGCCAAGTCAGTGGCCTTTGGCGGCTCTATAACGCTGACACCGGGGTTTGTGAGGTTGGTTGTCGACCTTACAACCCACACGGTGATGATGATGATGAATAATAGGGTTGCATAGGAATCCTTTAGGTAAAGAATTATAATATTAATTCTGTCAGACTAAACCAATAGTTAAATAATATGATCGCACTGTAGTTGGTACATCTAAACTGTTCAGCAGTTACCTTATCTACCTGCAGTTTAGTTCAAATCTTTAATCAACATGAAAGTTTCAATATTCTTAAATAACAGGTTTAAGTAACTTACCAGTATTAACAGTGGCAGGAGAGAATGCCTTCCAGACAATAGTTTCACAGATGTTGGTGGCGATAAACAGTGATATACCAGATCCGAGACCATAACCTGTGAAAAAAATATTTTCACTCCATTTTAATTGCTAATTATGAATCAGTGTTGAAATTACATCATTTTAATAACTATTTATGAAATAGCGAAGAAGTTACTCCATTTTAATAACTGGTGGTGTTGTCTTTCAGCTGAGATGATGATGATGAATAACTGGTTGAATAAAAGAAATTGTATTTTTTCATAGCTAGTTTTAAAAAACAGTAATGAAAATGGACCAGATAAGAATACTCAAGCTTCTTTAAAGGTTAAAGGGCATAGCATTTTAATTATTCATTATGTAACATGTTTTACGTCAATGTGGTTATTTCTTTACAACGGTTTTTATATATTAAGGTCCTCTTACAATATTTGATTAAGAATACAGCAAAACTGACGTCCAATACTGAACTACCTAAATATATTCTGTGAGTAAAACAACAAAACAAAATTACAAAAAAATAGAGTAGGTATTAATTTTTATCATAATATTTACTGATCGCGCTAATTAAGACAACTCCAGCTTCAGTGGGGATGTCTATAATCTTAAGACTAAAGGTACAACATGTTCCAAGACTGGAATTAAGGGTGAAATAGTTCTTATTTATAGAGCAGATCCAGGGACCGGACTACCCATTGAAAAAACCCTTTTAGTTGTTAGGTTAGGTTAGTATTTACAGAATTATAAATTAAAATAAATTTATGTTTATCAGATTCCTGGATAGGGTTACCCTGTTGGATTTGCAAACGTTATAATTATAGCATAATAAGAGTACGAGATATCGTTGATCAAAATCGTAAGGGTTCCAGTCCAGCAGACGTCCCCCATTATACATACATACATACAACATGTTCCATAGTAAAGTAAAAACATCAGGTTTTATAAATTCCAATTTCCAAATTGCGAACCCACCTTTCTGCAGAAGCTCGTCGAGCAACAACACAATGAGACCGGCGACAAACAGCTGGATGATGATAAGCAGACACACACCAGCTCCGATTTCGCTGGGCTCTCCGTACATGCCGGTCATTACGTACACGATGGCTTGACCCACCGTGATTACCATGCCGAACACTGTGGAAAGCAGGAGGGTTATTTGTGGCCAGGCGTAGTTTTAAGATTTTATAAGATAAGGATTTTTTCACTCTGTAGCAGCTGCAGTGAATCTGGCGCGATTTGAACGCGGCAGAAAAGATCTTAAATGCTATAGAAAGAGAAGGCAGCTACAGTAATCTCGTATGTCTCCTACATCTTTACTAAAGTGTATAAAAGAGAAAGCATTATAATTGAAAACTACAATACCAGATCACTTTAGACAAGATACAATTTCAATCAATGAAACTTTCACCTTTCCCTTTCTTTTCTTTCTCTTTCTAATGGTAATTTTAATTGATCTACATAATTTGTGACCTGTAATCTAACAATGTAATAAAACAAATCCCAAAAGAAATAGTCCAATTTCAATGAGTTTTAAACATTGCGCAGGTAGTCTACAAGTAGGATACAAAACATTCTTATTGTGTACATTTTGGCATATTAAGAATATAAGGTGCCTACTATCTATGTAAAACATTGGCAGTTTGCCTCTTTATATTTTTGTAACATAAAAATAACCATAATAAAACATAAGCATTGGAAAACAAATACATAAATATAAGAAATTAACTGCTGTTATTCTCATAGATTTGTTCTCCTATGGTAAAAAAATTGCATATTATGTGAATTTTCAAGTTGGGTACCTATGTCAAAAAAGCTAAAAAAAAAAATAGCACAAATACAACAGAACTTACATTTCTGTGCACCGTTGAACAAAGCTCTGTCTTTTGGAGTGTCACCAACTTCAATAATCTTAGCGCCGGCAAGCAGCTGCATGATCAAGCCTGATGTCACAATGGGGGAGATACCGAGTTCCATGAGCGTTCCTCTGTTGGACGCGAGGATCACACGGATCCAGTAGAAAGGGTCAGCACTGTCCGAGGACATGATGCCAAAGAGGGGGATCTAGAATGTGTAAAATAAATGTAAGAATGTCCTAACCTACTTCTTCTAATGACTTAAATACTTCAGTTTTATTATTTCAATTTACTTCATTAAAAACTGTGACTTAACTATACTCTCATTACTATTTCATTCATGTTATTATAAAGTGCTGATACTTAACATATTTAGCGTAATAAAATGTTAATACCTAAGCATTTTATCATCCTTCTGGGACAAAGACAAGCTTATAGCTTACAGATAGTCACAAGCCTGTTATTGAAAAGTAGGGCATTTGCAAATGCCCTACTTTTCAAACTTAGACACATTGACTGCTATGGAAATAATTTATTGAAATAGTTTTGAATACAATAGATTTTTTTGTTAACCTATTTTACTTTTACAGCAAGAAGGCAGTGCCCGTCAGTATTCATTGTTGAATTAGAAATAAATTATATTATATAAAATATCTTTCTAACTAAATAAAAATTGAGAATTTTATGCTATAGTTGGGTTACTGTAACATGAGCTCTGACAGATTAAAATTTTAAAAACTTTTTAATATTATTTTGTTTATTTATTTATTTATTAAGTAAAATCACATACTGTTTAATGATAAAATAAGAGGTGAAGTTAATTTATTTTTAATTATTAGCTATTATGGTTTGTAAACCGAATATTATAAAAAAAAATTGTTGTGTTGTATGAAGAATTTTGAAGCTGTCAGAACTCATCCTATAATAAAGAGCCATTGAAAAAAAAAACCCCAACTTTAGTTAGCAGTTCACAAATTGATAACTCTGACATTCTTATCATACAAAAATAAACTTTAGATATCTGTTATAAATACTATCAGTGGGATTATATTTTTCTTATTATAAGTAGGTACCTATTCTATTTTTAAGGTGAAAACAAAAAGTAATTTTTTTTACTTTCACTGACTGATACCCACAAGTATCATTTAGGGTAATTAGCCAGTGTAACATATGGTTGACATATTCAACTTAATTTTTTTTGCTACCTAGGAGTAGAAGTTATCTTTATAATAATGCTTGAATTTGGTCTTACCTGACAGCATACTAAGAAAATAAATAGTGTGATGGCTGTCCATAGTACTTTCTCCCGAAATTGGATCTGAAAGGAAACATATTCAGTCAGAAATGAAGTTATTTATAGATTCAAAAACTGCCTTGTTGGACATTTTACAGTTACTCATCCTAAAATCATTTTGAAGGTTAAGTATGCACTTTCACCTGATTTATAACGAAGAAATGGTTGAAATAAAACCTCAAATCGTAGGTTATGATTTCCACAACAAGAATTACATTATTTGGTGCTGGGTATAATGACAAAACTGAAAGAAACGTCTCAAAAGGTGTGGGCTTACCTTCCTTTCTGGTTTCGCTATTTCAGGCAATATGCTGCAAAAGGGCTTTATAACTTCGAGGAATTTGACTGTAAACGAAAAAAAGACACGTTATAATTCACGTTTATCACAGAAATATACGAACTATATCCATAATCTCATCAAAAACTGGCAATACGTGTACATTTAAAAATAACACTTTTTAACTAAATATAACAAGGATACTCACTTCCCATTTTGATTTATTGAGATTTCACTATCCTAACTATAATATTAACTGATTAAACCGACTAAAACCATTCAACTTTTGTTCATTAGTAACACTCCAATACGACTTTTTACAAAATGTGCCCTGCGCAACACCGCCAACGAGCTGTCTGCAAATGACACGTCCACAACGTCATGTCACGTGACCAGTGATGTTGGCGTTTATAATGTTGCCATTTTTAGAAATATTTCAAATATTTTATTGTTGGCTTTAGTTAGCTTTTTTTATTAAATAATAAATACTTTTTACAAAAATTTAAATGTAAGAAAATATATTTGAAATAGTTCAAAGTTTCGACGTTCAAAGAAACTTCAAACATTTTCAATAGATTTTTCACAACGTTCGCACGTTGAAAACAGTTTAATATTGCCCTATTAAAAAAAATTGCTTGAAATGCGGGAAAAATATAAAAGAATAGTAATTTTTTGGATGGAGGTAAAGCTCTGCTCACACTGTCACAAATGCCGCCGCTCGGAATCGTATCAGCTATTTACTCATTCACATGTAAGTACTTGCAAATTTCCCATCCCGCATGCTCAATCGAGCTAGGGATATTCGTAACCCCCTTATTGCATGAAATACCAAAGGTATGGAATAATTTTTTTTTTCAGAGAAAATCTTGTTTATTTTCTTTAAGTAATAAGTCTAAATAAAATAAAAATACAGTCTTTATTTTAGAAATTATTTAAAAGAGCCATTTATGGCTACGTATGCATTACAGTAAAATAATACCAATCCATATATGGCTTCGTATGCGTACAAATACTTATTCAATTATATTGTTAATACACTTTAACATTGTTAACTTAGTCCAAAGGGGTTTGAAGATTTTGGATTAGTCATGTTGTTGTTATTAAAATGGCGGCGCACGATAAATCCTACATATATCTTAGCAAGCGGACTTTTAACATTACTATGACCCTATTGTATGAAGTGTAACTATGTTTAAAAAGTTTGTATGTAATTCATTACAAAATCGCTTAAGTCTTTCCAGTTTTTACAATCAAAATGAAAATACGAATCAATAAAACAAGCACTTTACAGCCAACTATTAATTGATCCAAAAAAGATGATTTAGGAAGTAAAAGAATACCTTCATCAGTTTTTTTATTTTTATGCTCGATCTCTCTTAACATACTAAATGATTGTATGTAGACAATATTATAATTGAAGATATATCAATTTATAATAATTATAAAAAGTTAAATAAAAAAGAAATAAATAATACAAAATTATAATATTATATTTTAAATCTACGACTTTCAGCTTAACGTTTTAGTGCTATCTATTGAAGTTTTACTGCTTTATTCGACTATTTTTCTACGCAAAAGGTTCAAGTATTAGATGTATACACATCTTGAATAGTTTTATTACTTTAGTATAATATAGATACATCAAAGTAAAAATTACATTTTTGTATCAAATAATAATTTATTTCCAATTAAATTAGTTTCTTCTTTTAAATCAGTTTTGTATTATAATCATATTTACATGCTTTAATCCTTTAAAGATTGATGATTTCTCTTGAAGACAAATGTGGCTTATTTTTACATACAAAATATATTATACAGCCTGACTATTGAATAACAAAAATTAATTTCAGCAGTATTTACAAAATGTAATCGAACACAGTTGTCGCAGAATCCTTGCTGTTTTTGATAGATTGTGTAGTTTTTTACTCTTTGCGATTTACGTCGCTATCTTTTGTAGTTTTGCTTGAGTTGGTTGTGGTCGAATACAAAATAATATAAATTAATTATTTCTTTCATGTGTGTCATTCATTCGTTTGTATGAAATTGTATACAAAACCCTACAACTCAAGAAACAAATGATAATCGGATTGTTACTTTCCCGCCTAATTTTACTTTTTTCTGTGGCGTTTTTCATATCCATCATTGAAAATGGTAAATATTTTGCCCAAATCTATATTATTTTAAAGAAAAAGTTGAAAGTCAACTATAATAAAGTCATTTAAAAATGTATATTCTTTAATTCATACTTAATTTTATGTTATTTCAATTTAACACGATGCCTCAGCTATGCACCTACTATATAGGTGGAGCATGCTAGGACCGCCGTGCGGGTAAACCCGCCTCGTAGGTGCAATCATTTCCTAGTGTGACTGCGCGGCCCCTACGTCTTGGTGCGCTGTTACCAACCTGTTACCTGTTAAGTAACAGGCTGTAACCTGCTGTTCGCATGGCTGTATTATTGCGTTTTTTTTGTTCAGAAGGCAAAGTGTTAAAATTGCGCTGTAATTGGGTGGCTGTATAGAAAGATGGAACATAGTTCAAAGATGTCAGTTTGAAGCGATTCTCCCTTGGGCTTAAAAGTATTACCTCCAACCCGCTCCTCAGGCAACTTCAGACCTACTTTTCGAGTATGAGTAGTGAAAAAGCATTTAATAAGTTAGTTTTTTTAAGATAATTTTAATTTATCATAATCGAACTTTTTTTGCAAATAACTCTGTAACATGACACTTTAGGATATATTGAACCTTATGATTTTTTGTTAAGTATCCCCAATCGATATATATAGGATTTATCGTGCGCCGCCATTTTGAAAAAATAACAACAAATATCAACACGAAAACGAGCACTAAGCCAGGCTCCATACAAAAATCTTCAAACCCCTTTACTATTGTTTTGTTTTTTAATTATTGCGTGGTCTATTTTATTTTGTTCCCGCCGTGTAGTGATAGTACCCATCAAACTGAACAACTTTTCACGAAAAAAAAATTCCTGTGACAAAAAAATTTTTGGTCTCTCCATACAAAATGGGTCGGTCGGGAGTCTCACTTTGTATGGAGAAACCAAAAATTTTTTTGTTTGTAAAATAAATTTATTTCTCAACGTAGTTTCCTTCTACCTCGATGCATTTAGTCCAGCGCTTCTCCAATGCCGTTACACCAGTTTGATAAAATGTTTTCTCCAACCCCTCAAAATACTCGTCCACGGCAACAATGACTTCTTCATTTGATGAAAATCTCTGGCCACCTAACCATTTTTTCAGGTTTGGGAATAAGTGGAAGTCACACGAGGCCAGATTCGGGGAATAGGGTGGATGCGGTAGCAATTCGAACCGCAATTCATGGAGTTTGGCGACTGCAACCATTGACGTGTGTGCAGGTGCGTTGTCATGGTGGAACAAAACTTTTTTCTTGGCCAAATGTGGTCGTTTTTTCTGGATTTCTTCACTTAATTTTTGCAGCAAGCTTGCGTAGTACTCTCCATTTATTGTTTTTCCTTTTTGCAGATAATCCACTACAATAATCCCTCGAGCATCCCAAAAAACAGTCGCCATCACTTTGCCGGCCGACAAAACCGTTTTTGCTTTCTTCGGCGCAGGTCTTCCGCTCTCAGTCCACTGCTTAGATTGTTCTTTTGTCTCGGGAGTATAATGATGTATCCAGGTTTCATCGACTGTTACATAACGCCGCGAAAACTCGTTAGGATCTCGGTTAAACAGCGCCAAACACTCCGATGAATCGTCCACTCGACGTTGCTTTTGGTCAACAGTGAGCAAACGCGGCACCCATCGCGCGCAAAGCTTTTTCATTCCCAAATGTTGGTGCAAAATATTAAAAACGCGTTCAGATTAAATGCTCACCATCTCTGCTATCTCTCGCAACTTCAAGCGCCGATCATTCAATACAATTTTGTGAATTTTTTTGATCATGTCCGGATTCGTGACTTCATTTGGACGGCCAGACCTGTGGGCGTCTTCGCAGCTCTGTCTTCCACGTTTAAAATCAGTTACCCAGGTGTGAATTGTACTCAATGCAGGAGCAGAATTACATAAAACACTGTCTAGCTTGGTTTTAATCTGGGTTGCTGTTTTCTGTTTTAAAACGTAAAACGTTATCACCGCACGAATTTCGTTTCTTTCCATTGTTAAGAAAATTTACGACAGAGAAAGTTCTACGTCCTATCAAACAAATTCCACCAGTTCGATTAAATTCAAATTTGGCGTTCTATTTTTAAAAAGATGCCAAAATATAATGTAATATATTTTTTTTGCGTATCATTTTTTTAAGTTCGTCGTTTCGGCCAGTTATCAATCAGCCCAGGTAAATTTCACGGTGTATATCTACAAAGTAGTAACTAGCCCTGACAGAGACCTCGGTCTATAAGGGCTGTTACTGCTACCACATTGTGTTTGTAAGCGCTTGTTATTAATGTTTATTTATTTATTTATTTTATTTATTTATGTGAATAAATATGTGGTTTATTTAAGTCAAATATGTAAACATTGTATAAAATAAATAAAATTGTATGAAAATCTTTAAAACAGTTTCTTTTCTCATAAACACAATATTTTTCACATTTTATGAAAGCTCAAAAAGCCGTGCAGTTCTGGCATAGTGGCAATTTTCTTTCGTCCATTTGGAGAAATGATCTACGCTGTTAGAACGCACGGAATCCAAAGGTAGTTCCTGATGCCTGACTAGGGCTTTTCGTGGGCTTTTTTTGAGGGTATTGGAGAATCAGGCAAGCTGGATTTCTTTCATATTCTTATTGGCTCGACTAGAGGTCGGTGTTCTGAGGACACAACCTGGTTGTCTATGTTTTCTGGCAGCACTTTGGCTTGTCGACTGATGACCACGTTTTTTAGTAACAACCAAAACCTTTCCAGCCTTACGCCAGCCGGAACATATTTCTGACACTGCTAACTTGAAATCAAAGAGAGGCATGTATTTGTTCAGCTCATAATCAGGGTTGGAGTCCGATGCAATATCGTTGTCACTAATAGAACCATCACCAGGAATAGGATTGACATCCTTCGAGGCCATAAAACCCCAAAGGGTCCATTTCTGTAAGAGGCAAAAAAGCTAGCTTGAATGCATACGAAGCCACATATGAGCAACAATATTATTAACATTTTAAACTCTCGCGATTTTCACACATTTTTAGACCCGTTAAAACATATTTTTACGGGAACGCATACGAATTCAAATATGGCAAATTCAAAATAAGCCCCAAAAGCACAAAAACCCAGGAAAAAAAGAAAAAGTGAAAAACACTTTACGTTTTTGAATATAAAAAAGAACATTGTTTATTTTATTACTTACCGTTTTATAGTTTTTTTCACTGATAAATGTACCAATAAATTCATTGCACTTTACCATCCGATGCACATACACATAATCTACAATATCTAGACAGTTGACCTCCACCATAGATAATAAAATTAACGATCCGTTACACAGTAAAATTGATAATTAGAATACAATAAATAATTATTAAAAATAATATTTTTTCTTAACAATTTTGAAAAGAGTTGGCTTTGGCTCCACAGTCACACACGCTTTGGATTTTTTTTTCCCGAGATAAAGGAATGTCAAATATAATAATAATCTAAAAATAAATAATACGCTTTTTCGCAGTAGACATTGCAAATAATTTTTAGTTAGCTGTTCTGACGATTTTAATAATGTTCAAACACTATCGCATCCCATTCCACCATCCAATTGACCACGAAAAAAGCAAGACTGTTCCGCACTATTTTCGCAGAGTTTTCGTACCGCTGCATTATCAATGTGGCATGTGCTGTGCCACTGTTGCTTGGCTGCTTAAACTTTTCCAACATCAAAGGGTAGATAAAATTTTTATATAGCAACACTGTGCTTTGGAGTAGCCAGCCATAACCGTAAAACCTAATATAAAAAAATACTACCAGCTCAAAAGGACTCTGAACCCAGAGCCGTAAAACAAAATCTCATATAGCAACACTGTTTTGTCTGTCAAATGATGCGCTTAAGTTGCACTATTATTGCTGTTTTTAAAACATCCAACAGAGACAGTGCTATACAAATAATGTGTTTTGCTTTTACGTTTTTCATTTTGAGTGTAGTTTATTTAATAAAAATTACCGCATCACAACAATTTGTGTGCAGTTCCCATGTGCTTTTATTTTGGTCAAATTGTTTAATTTTCGTACAGTTTTATGTGGATATTACTTAAAAAATGCAGCAAGCTCATCGTGCTGGTAATCTGAAGCAAAGCAATAAAGTTCACAAGTCCCGTCATCGCTCTAAACGAGGGATATCTGCTGCTGTAAAAGGTTAGATTTTGCAAGTCTTTAAACTCTTAAAAAATCTTGTTTTACAGATTGATATTCCATTGAGTACCTCTTACGATTGCGAATATAAACTACGTGCTTTGATTTGAGTATACTTACGACCAGTAACACTTGATTATTTGTAATTACAGGCAAAGTGAATGTGAAAGAGTTTGTTCGTCGCAACCGACGTGAGTTGAAGAAGGATGAGCGGCGTCACCAGGCCCTCCAGCTCCGTAAGAACAAGCGCGAGGAGGTGCTGGCCAAGAAGCGAGCCCTGGGCGGCACCAGGAACCCTCCGTTCTTAATCTGTGTGGTGCCTCTAAATGCTCAGTTGGATGTAAAGTCAGCTCTGGCTATTTTGAAAACTTGTACGGAAGGTGTGGTTGTTACTGAGGCTGAAAGAGGGATTCTGCATATTGGGTAATTGCCTCTTAGTATTATTTCTGCTAAGTATTTATTTTTTGTAAAGTTTATTTTCATATTTCATGGACCTTTATCTAAGTGTCATTAAAATCTGTTACAAATTTTCAAAACAAATACAGTTCATTCACTATATTAGGTACTCATTTGGAAAATTAGTGACGCATGTTTATTCTGAATGTTCCAGGTTACCAAATTTCAAGCAACGCTTTTCCTTCATTTGCCCAGAAGTAGACAATGATTTTGCTTTACTTGATGCCTTGAAAATAGCTGACACAGCTCTTTTCATCAGCTCGGCTTTAGATGAACCCGTCGATGAATGGGGAGAAAAAGTCTTAGCATTATCAATGGCACAGGGCATGCCCACCCCGGTTGTAGTAGCTATGGACATAGAAGGAGTCCACCCCAAAAAACGTACATCAGAGAAACAGAATGTCCAAAAGTTGGTCTCAAAATGGTTACCAGAAGAAAAAGTCGTGCAGTTAGACAAAAACTCAGATGGTTTGAACTTGTTACGTAGAATCGGCAATCAAAAACGTAAAATAAATCACCACAGAGAGAAAAGACCATACATGCTTGCTGAAGAAGTGGAATACGTACAAGATTCAGAAGGAGATAGTGGTACTTTGAAAGTCAGTGGATACATACGTGGTATGCCATTAAATGTCAATGGTTTAATTCATATTACTGGCCTGGGTGACTTCCAAATGTCACAAATTGATGGTTTAGATGATCCTCATCCATTAAGTTTAAACGAGAGTAGAAAAGAGAACAGTAAGAGTGATTCAATGGAGGCTGAAGTGACTAAAGTTTCGGTGTTGCAAGTGGCTGACCCAGCTAAACAAGAGAGCTTGCAGTCGGAGAATGTACCTGATCCTATGGATGCTGAACAAACTTGGCCTACCGAGGAAGAGATTGAACTAGCTAATGCTGAGGTATTTTATTTTTCTTTTATAACATGAGCACTTGTCAACGAAATTATAATGTTTACAGTCTGGATCCATTGTTAGTCAACAAATTATCTATAACAGTGGTGGGCAAACTTTTTTTAAGAAGAGCCAAAAAGTTTAATAAATTTTAGAGGAGGGCCAGGATTATAGACAAAATGCATTTTGTTTTGAAATATATTTTTTTTAAATTTTTATTTTATGGCATAGTAGGTTAGAGACATATGAAACTGTTTTTGATTATCCATACTATCTTCAAATGCAGGTTCGTGTTGTGATGAAGTAACTTTCAGCAGCGAGAAAAGGTGTTCATCAGTTGGCATCCGCATCTATTAATAAAATACTACTAATATTGTTCTACTTTTTTACTGTTGGCCATATACTATTTCAGGGGTTTCGAAGGACCATAGGCAGCCGGATTAATTCCTTTTGCGGGCCGTACTTTGCCCATCACTGATCTATAATCTAGAAGAGTAACTATGATTCAAACTTGACCCCACCAAATGAATACCAAAGAAGCAAAACTATACCATATAACATTCGAATACGCGGTACAATAATGTTTTATATGACTTGGTTTAAGTAAGCTTCAATGTACAGCAGCGACATCATCTGCCTGTCTGTCGGCGTCGTCGCGTCTGTCAACATTAATTAGGTGCCATGTTTTAGCGGGCTTTGTGAGACGGTTACTCTTCTAGACTAGATAGATAATTCGTTGTTAAATGGTCGACAAAGAGTTATGGAGCTGCTGGAGGCTTCTGACATTTTATTATAAAATAACCAAAGAACTTAATACACACACCTTACTTATATACACACTTTAAGAACTTATACACACACCAGCCTAGACATAGGCAACTATTAAAATACTGGGTGTCCAAAAAGGGTATTTGCACTTTTAAATATCAATAAATCGTCTTAATGATGGTAGATAGCAAAAACAAATATAATGTCATACATGGAATTTATTGGAAATTTAGTTGAAAAAGATTCGTATACCGGAGCTCAGCGCGCATTATGTGTACGAGCTTATTATCAAAACAATAATTCGATAATAACAGCTCGCCGCTTACATCGCGCGCAGTTCAATGTACGGGACATTTCTTTATCTCCCAGTACGAATATCATTAGAAAATGGATTTAGACGTAATGGACGTCATTTGGACAACATATTTTTTTTGTCGTAAACTTTCCATATTTACTTTTTGCAAATAGTAATAAAATTATGAAATGATATATTTTTCATATATAATTTTTGGGTATAAACTGCCAACACCCTTTTTGGACACCCTGTTCACCCTGTTTCACCCTGTTTGAAATGACTATGTTCATATATGGTCATGTTCATTTACTTAATGTATTAAAGTTTCTTCCAGCTATGTAAAATTGGACCTATGTGCCTGAACCATGATTTACAATACCATACAATACAAATATAAAAATATATATTTACTTAGATAGAGCCTTGTTGTTTTCAGACAAAAAAGAAGAAAGTAAAGAAAATCCCTAAAGGTTGGTCAGACTACCAAGCAGCGTGGATTGTGGAATCTGATGCAGAGGGAGAAGGCTCGGCAGATGGAAGTGGTAGTGAGGTAATAAAAAATGCAATTCATCAACATCATCAACGGCCCGTTACAGTCCACTGCTGGACTATGAGCCTCCTATAGTTAAGTGGAGGGTTTTGCCATAATCTCCACGCTTGGCAGGCGGGATGGAGATCGCAGATTAAAAGGTTACTGTATCGGAGAGCGCTGCTGCCCGTTCCCTGTTCAATGTGTAGACCCTAAGTCGCCTCTTACGACACCCACGGGAAGACACCACAATGCAATTAAATTAAACTAATTCAATTAAATACAATCATTATTAGAAAGAGCGTCGGTGGTGTAGTGGCTAGGGCCGCTGCCTCCCGTCCGGGAGACGCGGGTTCGATCCCCACCATGTACCAATGTGTTTTTGAGTTTCGAATTCATATGTAATATAAACGTACGTTTATTCAACGCTCTTACGGTGAAGGAAAACATGATGAAACCTGCACACTCCTGCGAAGAAATTCAAAGGTTGTGTGTGAAGTTGACCAACCCACACCTGGCCAGCGTGGTCGACTAAGGCCTAACCGCTCTAATTCAGGGTAGGCTCGAGCTCCTCGTTGGGGACGTATGTGAGCCGTTGATGATGATGATGATTATTAGAAATATACACCAAAAAAGTTTCTTCTGGCCGTTGTTCTCTACAGAAGGTGTACTGTACACTTGTAGTGAACGGGCCTTCTTGCTTTGACGCCGAAAAATGGTTTTGTTAAATCTTACTTCGAATAAAGATACTTTTATCTTTATCTTTAAAACTTCTAAACAGATGCGCATCAAACATTGCTTAAGCAGCTGGTTTGAATAGCAGTTGTCCATACATTTTCATGTTTCAGGACTCTGATGAAGACAAGGAGAATGAAGAGTTTATGTCATGCGAGGAAGATGACTCTGAACAGGATGACGATAAAGACGAGGAAGACAATGATTTCGAGTCTGTCACCGAGTCAGAAATTGGACCTACTGACGAGAAGTGAGTTCACAAGTTTTTTGGGGTTTGGCCAAGTTTGATTTTGGTCCAATCAAGTGGTTTTAGCTAAAAATCACAAAGACAGGGAATGGGTTATGTGCGTGTACACACCGCAAGCTAGCTAGCTGCGAATAATAACGTGCCAGCCATGATAGCTTTGATGTCGAAAAATGATTGGTAAAAATTTTAATTCGAATAAAATATTTTTGATTTGATTGATTGATCTGAGCTTCGCCTAAAAGCTCTCTGTAAGACAACTAAAACTCTTGAGAGAATAACTTTAAAAATTAAAAGCCTACAAAAATAAGCTTTTTTTTGCCCCTAATGTCGTAAAATCTAAAAAAAATAATAATTAAAACAAACGTCAAAGTTTCGCTAAGCATACTGTTACGGTCAGGGGTTCGTAATTTGGATTAAAACACCAATGACGTAATTCGAGGGTTTATTCGACGATGAACAACTGGTTCCAGGGCAAATCACACTATATTCCAATTCGCACAGTCACTCGTAGTCCGTAGGTATCGCTTAGGTCGCAGGTTTCTTCGCTCTTGATCGCTTTGAAGTTTTCACTCCGATAGCTCACTCGAAACTGAACTGAACTCGCTTTTTTTTTTTTTTTGACGGACCTAATCACTATTTATACCAGAGTGGTAATATAGTGGGCGCGGACTTGCGGGGGAGCAGAAGGCTCGTACCCCTTAGGAATTTTATGACAACGTATCTGGGGGCGCCCTCAGACGGGCTCGGACCGCGGCCCAGAACGTTGCCAGGGCGAGAAGCGCGTCGGAGAAGAATGACCCCTACCGGGTCTTACTGAATTAATTCTACTATTAGTTCCGAGGCGGGGGGGTTGCTACCTGAAGGGCATTCTGTGGTAGTGTGTGGCCTACACGCAATGGCAGCTTTAATCGCGACGGTGATCTCATCGTCCGGATCTGTGAGAGCGTGTCTAGGACGACGCTTGAATCGCGTAGTGGGATGCGGAAAGTAAATTGACGCTTTTCTCACCAGAAAGTTCGGGTGAGTAACGGCCGAATCGAAATATCGTTTAGACGCTTGACGCATGTACTCCTTAATGGAGGGGACCTCGAGGTCAATGTGGAGATTCCTATTGCGCACGTACCACGGACAGCCCGTGGCCTTGCGCATGAAACGATTTTGAATCATGAACTGAACTCGCGCAGAGCCGGCCGCCTTATATATGCGCCGAAATCGGGTCTAGAATCTTCCAGAAACTACTAGTGCAGTCCTACACCAGGGGCGTGCACAGGGTTTAGGGCTAGGGTAGGCAGGCAGGTATAAAAAGGATAAAAAAGCACTTACCAAAAAAAATTCATGAATTAGGTTACTGTATTGTGTTGACCGGTGGTGTTTCCATGCAATGAGTGATGTAATGTAAGTTTGGCCACCTCAAGTATCTAACCAGGTGATTGAATATTTGGAACAAGTCACACTAGAGATAACCGAAATGGCCTTTAAAATTGACATAGCCGGCATCGTCCCAAACGTTCAAAGAAATGCAGAATATAATACACGGAAAACAAATAACTATTGGTGTGTACATACACAACGTTAACCAGTTGAAAGTCTCGTAAGATTTTATTTGAAAATGACTTGCGTTGCAACGAGTTGCAATGCAATTAACTCAAAGGAATTGCAATTTAGACAAACACGGCCCGTCGGCACAAAGTTCACAGCTATTACTCATTGTTATTAATGTAATTTACTAACACAAAAAGCACTAATTGCTCAAAAAAACTATCAAAAACTTCAAAAATCACTGCGCGTTAAAACAACAAAAGTAAACAATATGGCGAATAATGAGTGACGTTTGACGTTTCCAACCCTGCATTCCGAGACGCGCTGAAATCGATTAAAGTACTCGTAATCGCGTTCCGGATCACTGTCAGCCATACATTTTTTGCTTTTCTGATCGCTGCTGACAGCGCTGAAGGTCTGATTCGGAATGCGCCCTTCTTTTTGTTTGGTTTTACCCAATACGCGCTTTTTCATACGACTGGTGCGTTGTGATTGGTCGTTGGTCGGGACAGAAAAGCTGGGCTTTTCGTATTTGTATGGAGCGAAATCACGCACACTAACGCATTGACAAGTTTTGTGTTCGCACATAGGGTCTTTATAGCACACAGTCATATATTTTCTCTCACTACATGTAAGTAAACGTCAGTTGGAATAGGCAGTGCTTTTGGCGAACTTAAACAAAAGACGAGTGGAATTTGTTAAAGATCAGGATGTGTAAAATTAATATGGGTGTTATGGTAGTTAATATGATAGTGTAGTGAGTTAATTAATGTATATTATTGAGAAGGTATTTATCTGAAAATGACAGGGTAGGCAGTGCTTTTCTGCCTCTATGAAGCGCACGCCCCTGTCCTACACTACGACGAAAATTCTGGAATAGATTCGCCATCTAGACGTATTACTTACACAGCTCTCGAGCGTCTTGAGATATCTAGATAGTGCCCGGCTCTGTGGATAGATGGCGCTAGTTGCTACTGCTAGACCGTAACAATACATATAAAAGAAACCGGTGAATGGGGCATTTTCTGACAGCTCTAAAATAAAAATAATAGTTCTAATTAAGATGATAGATGGCGCCAGGTGTACTTCGTGGATTCTTTTTTTAAATCCTTTTATGGCCCTGGGGGACTCGCCGGATTTCTTCGGATCCACGAATCGTCAACGCCATCTATCGAAGATTTATGAACAATTTTTTTTTTTTAATTGGCTGTCGTAAAGTTCCCCATTGAGAACCTCTTGCTTGAACACAGTTAAAAAATGAAGAAATTGATGTAGAAATACGCTTTCCTAAGAGTGTGACTTCATGTCATAGTATTGTAACGTACGTACGTTCACAAACTACGTTAGCTCAAAATGAAGGTTTGTAAAATCCGTAATTTTGAGCTAACGTAGTTTTGAACGCACCAGCAACTGATTTCAATCTGTCAAATGAATGTAAACAAGTTTCGTGCAGTGCTAATTAAAATGTTCAATTTCTTTAAAAATGCAAAACAACAGCGTTACATTATAGAATAGAATAATTTATTCAGCATAGCACAAAATACAATACAGGTTAAACATAAATGTACAAGGAACGATAACTATATTAATAAAAGTAACTATGCTAAAAAGGTGCCGACTCAGCATACTGTTACTAGCTTGGCCAGTAACGCAGATTTTCAGTCGTAAACCTAAAAGTGCGGGTGAGCGAAAGGCGCCGACAAAAACCAGACTACACAGCTTTAAACAAACAAAGAAACAAAACAAAAATATATTTCCACAAACAAAAGACAATTTAAAACTAGTATGTAGCAAGAACAGTTTTTTTTTAATGTAAAATAGGTTCGCGTTTGACCACAGTCTCACCTGATGGAAAGTGATGACGAGGTCGAAGATGATACACGCTCACCCAAAAGATGCCTATTCACTCTTGCCTTGAATACACAATACCTATACTCAAGATAGATAACAAAATACCTATACTCAAAAGTAACTCTTGAGCGTACTCACGTTATAACTGCTATCAGGCTGGTACTGATAGTGACAACACTGGGAATTAAAAAAAAATATATTACGGCCGATGTAACTTTTACGCGTCGGCCTAATATTTTTGTTATAGCTTTTTTAAATTGTTGCGCTCACATAGCAGCTGTAATTTATCATAGAAGTAGTGTAAAATTTAAAGTTCTTTGATTATATCTAAGAAGTGTGCGTCAAAAGTGCTTCTTTTCTTGTTTTTTATTTGTACGCTGGTACAAGGTTATCGTTCTTTGGTAAGTACATGAAACTTCAAAAGTCGCTTCATAAAGTGGCCCGACTATAGTAACCACCGGACCATAAAACTTAAAAAAAAAAACAATGTCAAAAAAATAAATCAATACAGAAAATAATACATCTATCTATATACATAAAATCGCAGTAAGAAAGCAATTCCAGTATGAATAAATTTTCTATATTTACATCTATTTCTCCAGGTACGACGCGACGATAGACGCCCACGAGGAACACGAGATGCTGCAGAAGCTCCAAGCCGCCAAAGAAGACCGGCAGTTCCCGGACGAAGTGGACACTCCCCAGGATGTACCGGCCAGGGAGAGGTTCCTGAGGTACCGGGGACTGGAGTCCTTCAGGTATGTGTTTACTCATATTATGTTCATCCATTCAAATAAAAAAAATCAACGGCCCGTTACAGTCCACTGCTGGACTATGAGCCTCCTCCACTTAAGTTGAGGGTTTTGCCATAATCTCCACGCTTGGCAGGCAGGTTGGAGATCGCAGATTAAAAGGTTACTGTATCAGAGAGCGCTGCTGCCCGTTCCCTGTTCAATGTGTAGTCCCTAAGTCGCCTCTTACGACACCCACGGGAAGAGTAGGGGTTGGTGACAAAATGTATTCTACTCTGCCGTCACCACACGGCGTTGTTCATCCATTAGTTTATATATATCCAGTTAAAACTCGGCTACCCTTTTGGGGACAGCTCCGTAGCCTAGTTGGTAATAGTCGCAGGTTCGAATCCCGCCCAAGGCAAACGTTCTTGTGATTTCTAATATGTAAAAAAATGGTGATTCAGATGCACGGACCAAGTAGGAAGAGGACTAGGCGCTATAAACAATTTCATACAGATTACGTGTGACATCGCGCGGGGTCGAAGTCTGAGACGCGGGGAGGGTGACTCCGCCCTTTTTATCTCTAGCCACCTAGTGGCGAAAACCAGAATTAACAGTCACGTACATGTTGCGGATAGTTACACTATTCACCACTAGAGGGCGAAACGTGTTAAAAACATACTTATACAGGGCCGTACTGAGATTTTATTTTTAAAAATAAGTACGTCCTCTCGATCAAAGTACCTATATCGTCTCAGTCTTAGATCAAAGTACCTATATCGTGTACAGTGATGAACTTGGAAAAATTAGCGCGTGGGTCAGATTACAAACACATTTTTAAAACAAGAAATAATTTTAATAGGTACAAGAAACAATAAAGAAATAAGGACAAATTATTTCTTTCTTTCTTGCAAAACTTCGTAAAAAATGGTATTCCGTCGTAAACAGAGTTGATAAAACTCCACCCTTTGCTTAGACAATACAAGACATTTATGTGAAGATCATTTTGATGTAAGTACATATTACTAATTTACTATTTACTAATAATATGCATGTATGTTTGGATGTATGGTTGTTTGGTTGGATATATATAGACGTTAATAAGCTACTTTTAAAACCTGTACCTAATTCATTTAATCACCCATAAATAGAACAATTTTATTTAACTGCTGTCATTTCGTTTCTCGAATATTCTCACAAATTCATTCTCTAAATGCGGCCCGTTGTCGCAAGTGTTGCCTGTTTAGGGAAGGTTGGGAGATTTTGCACAGATTATAATTATAAATTAATACCTCAATGAAAATGGATATTTCACTTTGAAATAATAATATTGTCTTTTTTACACTTATAAACAAAAGATATGTAATAATTAAGATGAAAAACTAAGAAGATGAAAGTAAACAATTCCAAATAGGTATGACTGCACGGGTTATTACATAATTAACATGTTTACTTAATAAAAGCGTGCGTCACACTAATATTATAAAATTTATAATATATTTGGATGTTTAGATGTTTGTTCCGCTTTCATGCCTTAACCACTGAACGGATTTGAATGAAATTTGGAATGGAGATAGTTGGTACCCTGGATTAACACATAGGATATGGAAAAAAGTCTTATTCCCATGGGAAAATCTTACAAATAACGCGAGCGTAGCCGCGGGCGGAAAGCTAGTGTAGAATCAAAATCAGTAATACGTAACACCAATAATTGCGATTATTTTGAGAACCTCTTTTATCTTAGCATATCGCACATTTTAGGATATTTACTTGGTCCGTGCATAAAATCCTCCCGACAAATCGGGAGAATTTATAACACTACCACATATTTTCCTTACTAGTACATTTTCTGCACGCTAGATGGCGATCTCGCGTCATCTGACCGCGGGGATTTTTTCGACGAATATAATAGTTTAACAGAAAATCTAGTTTATAAATTAATAAGTTTTCTAAATTTCATGATAGAATCTAATGAAATATAAACATTAAAGCTCACATAGTCGCAATTACACTTACTTATTAACCAATCTTTATTAGCCATCTAGTAGCACAAAGCGTAATTTACTCCTCGTATCAATTATTACAGAAAAGTTGGGATGCAAATACTGAAATAAGTTACTTACACGTGAAATGATAACTTTTCAGCTGTTTCTCCTTGCCTCTCAGAACAATTTCGACGCATAGGTACACAACACTTCATATTTTTAGCATTATTTACTCAAATTTCAATAATTTTTGACCGCACGACGACAAGTGTTTTAGTCGCAAGTAAATAGCGTAATGGCCGCTAAGCCCCGCCCCCTCCGTGACGTCATGGCCGACTAAATTATCACGCGGCCTAGTTCATAGAGCCTAGTCCTCTTCCTACTTGGTCCGTGTTCAGATGCTTGGGACGTGGCACCTGAAAAAATGTTTAACGTCATTATTTGGGCAACCCTGTATGTATATCAGATATCTGACACCCATAGACCACTTTTTCGAATATTTTAATTTGTCGCTACGCATTGTATGCATTAACAAGAGTGACAACAGTAATTAGAGACCTAAAAATACTTAATCCATAGACAAAATAATGTGCATATAATGTCTGTTACGAAATTATTATTAAATCAAAGCAAGTAATATTATTTTTGTTGATCTTGGAAAGTACTTGGATCTGGTCACAGATAAGAAAAAATATTGTTGTATGGATTGTTGTGGGTGTCGTAAGAGGCGACTTAGGGATTACACATCGAACAGGGAACGGGCAGCAGCGCTCTCTGATGCAGTAACCTTTTAATCTGCGATCTCCAACCCGCCTGCCAAGCGTGGAGATTATGGCAAAACCAAACACTTGAGTGGAGGAGGCTCATAGTCCAGCAGTGGACTGTAACGGGCCGTTGATGTTGATGATGTTGTATGGATCTAGTGTTGTTTAAGTTTGTAACTAAATCGATAGATGGCGGTACATGCATTCATTTAATTAAAAGAAAGAAGCGATAGCATTTTCTGCACCTTTTTATTAAGGAGATAAACTTAATATTTTATTTGCATTACCATTGAAATATTAAATTATACTGAAGTAAGTTTTGACTACCGACAAGAGCAAGCCTCTTAAATTGAAGAAGTTTTGGTATTAAATAGATCTTTAAATTTTTTGAAAAATATAACTAGTGATGCGCCCGCGGCTACGCTCGCGTTTTGTAAGATTTTCCAGTGGGAATAAGACTTTTTCTCGTAAAAAATATCTGATGTGCTAATCCAGGGTACAAACTATCTCTATTCCAAATTTCATCCCAATCCGTTAAGTAATTTTTGCGTGAAAGAAGATGTAACAAGCATCCATCCATACAAACTTTCGCGTTTATAATATTAGTAAGGATTTTATCATTACTTCGATTTCAAAATATTGCTATGAGGTAAACCTTAAAATCAACATCAACAGCTCATATACGTCCCCACCGAGGGGCTCGAGCCTACCCTGATTTAGAGTGATTAGGCCTTAGTCGACCACGCTGGCCCAGTGCGGGTTGGTCAACTTCACACACAACCTTCGAATTTCTTTGCATGCAGGTTTCATCACGATGTTTTCCTTCACCGTAAGAGCGTCGAAATTCAAAATTCGAAAACACATTGGTACGTGGTGGGGATCGAACCCGCGTCTCCCGGACGGGAGGTAGCGGCCCTAGCCACTAGACCACCGACGCTCTCCTTAGAATACCGTCACTTATGTTATATGTTATTGTAGGACATCCTCATGGGACCCCAAGGAGAATTTGCCGTCAGATTTTGCGCGCATCTTCCAGTTCGAGAACTACGACCGCACGCGCAGGCGCGTCTTCAAGGAGAACGAGGATAGCCTCGTCAATATGGTGAGAGGAATAGTTAGTCGTCAGCTCATATACAGAGGGGCTCGAGCCTACCCTAAATGAGGCCTGATTAGGAGATTTGTGTTATCTAAAAACGAATAAACAAAAAGCTAAGCACGCTGTAACGTGCTAAGTGGTTGCCTATTATGGTGACGTCATAATTTCATAGAAAACAAGCAAGAACGAATTTCGGCGCTGCTACTATGCCCTCCGTGGTGTAGTTGGTAAGCAGTGTAAGCACGTTGGCTGCTTATAGGCCGAAGGCCAACTCCCGCCGGAAGATTTACGTTTTTGGCTGTTTTCTATAAATCTAAAAAATATTTAATATCTTTCTAGTGTTCGGATAAATATATTGACTTCGT
This sequence comes from Carpatolechia fugitivella, assembly GCA_951230895.1. Lineage (NCBI taxonomy): Eukaryota > Metazoa > Arthropoda > Insecta > Lepidoptera > Gelechiidae > Carpatolechia > Carpatolechia fugitivella. Next base: position 14,776,061 of record OX579651.1, read on the forward strand.
CAACCAAGTTGGTCCGGCCAGTAAGGGTTATTCTACTTCAGACACAGCCCTTGAATTTCTTTACGGGAGTGTTCACACTCACGATATTTTTCTAAAACATAATATATTAGTATGTTTAGTTTAATTGATTAACTCGATTTGCCAATTAAATTACATTTTAAATTTCTTAAAACTATAAAAAATTCGCAAAGAGCACGGCAAAGAGTATAAAAAAAAAAAAAATATCATATCAAATGATTATTATTTTTTAATAATATTTTTGTGCTCGTTTACTGAGTATAATGGGTTATCCAATAAAAGGTGTTTCAGTCGACGGCCAAATGCTTCGTCAGATATTTCATTTATGTGGTGTGTTAGAGTCCAAATCAGCATTTCTTAGACGGCAGGTAGTAGCTCTAACCACCACACCACTGATGCTTCCACAACAATCCACAAATAAACATTTTAAAGAAATTTCGTGGTCTCAATTTGGTTCTCAATTATTTTTTTCGTGGTTTCTGTCAATAAGGCCTCGAAGATTTCAGAAGCGCGTCGCCGTTCTTATATAGAATTTTAAAGCCTCCGTGGCTGAGTGGTCGAGATGTCGATGCCATTACGGAGGTTCCGGGTTCGATTCCCGGTGGGGACACTGTCAAGCAAAAATCTCTTTGTGAGACTTTCCCCAGTTTGATTAAGACATTGCAGGCTGATTCACCTGATTGTCCGAAAGGAAAGATGATTCCGTGCTTCGGAAGGCACGTTAAGCCGTTGGTCCCGGCTACTATCTAGTCGTGACACGAGCCAAGTGGCCTTTGGCGGCTCTATAACGCTGACACCAGGGTTTGTGAGGTCGGTTGTCGACCTTACAACCCACGCGATGATGATGATGATGATGATGAATTCAATGAAAAAATCATGAACAGAGGTTTTGTTAATATTATCTTTAGGAGTGAAGCGACCTATCCAATCCCACATTAGACTGAAGATATAAAAGATTTCAAAACACGTCTATCCAACCTCTCACGAAGTTTTTCTAAGTTGTAATTTTGTCCCAACAACTTTATTATTAGCTCCTCACACCACCCTTATTTCCAGTACGGCTTCTACATAACGATCCACGTAAAAAACGTCCGCCAAGATCTCTGGAAGTCGTTCAGCTCAGCCAACGCAGGCGCACCGCTTTCCGTATTCGGGTTACTCCCGCACGAACACAAGATGTCGCTCATGAACGTCGTGTTGAAGAGAACCGGCGCGAGCGACGAGCCGATCCAGAGCAAGGAGAGGCTCATCTTACAAGTTGGGTACAGGCGGATCATAGTCAACCCTATCTTCAGTCAGCATACCAACGGGAGTAAACATAAGGTTGGTTATCTCAATACTATTAGTTTTGTTTACAGGTATAAACGGCACAAAACGCCAAGTGACAGTGAACGACGAGAGAGTGGAGTATGGCCATCTTCTTCTTCTTAGCGAGGTCGAGTCGATGGCAAGTCCAATTTTATAATGTTGTAGCCCAGAATGTGGCCACTTGGACGGCGGATTGTGTGGCGTCCATCAAATCTTGCTGCGTGCAGGTGGCAGGGCACGCAGGACATGATGTCAGGTGGGCCATCGTCTGTACTTCTCCGCACATGCAGTTTGTCAGTATTATTGGAGAATCCCCACCTAGACATGTTATCTTTACTCCGGCCGACCTGAGTCCGAAGTCTATTTAAAGACTTCCAGATCGGCCACGACAACTGATGTCCGGGTAGGGATACAATACTTAAATAGATAAATACATCATCAACATCAACGGCCTGTTACAGTCCACATAAATACATACTTATATAAAAACAACAGCCAGACACCAGACAAACACAAGTGCTCATCACACGAATGTTTGCCCTGGGCGAGATTCAAACCCGCGACCCTGTGCTTCGCAGGCAGGCGTACTACCAACTCAGCTATGGGGCCGTCAATAACATAAAACTGGGTGGTAGCTCAACCCATTAAGCAACTTTAGTTCCACTACTTCTTTTAATTTTAATTCATACAAACGAGCCAATTCCTAGAAGTCTTTTTTTTTCGTAAAACAAAAATTTTAGAAGAATAGTAGATTTTACAACAAGTGCACAAAACGAACCATTTTTATCCGAGGCTTTTAGCAGCCCGAGCCGAAGGTGAGGGCTGATAGTAATGTCGAGGATAAAATGGTTTTGTGGACGAGTTATAAACTCTGCTTTTCACAACGATTGCGAGGAAATAAAACAGTAGTACAACATAACATTTCTTTAATTAACCAATTTACAAAATTATCGTAAACTTTGAGGTATTTTTTCCGAGACTTTGGCGGTAATATCTGTTGCACAACTCTCTGTGCATTAATTTCCATAAGCGGAAATTTTTAACAATTTTAGCAAATTGAAGAAATTAATAAACGCACGAAAAAACAAGAGCTGTTTCCCGGCGCTTTATTTTTTTAAATAATACGACATTGATATTAGGCTTGGGCTGCAGACCTATACAGCCTACTATTAAATTAATTTTGTAATAATATTTTTCTTAAATTAATTAAATAACCTACCGTACTTGAATTTAAATTTTAATATCTTTTATGTCTTAAAAACACATAAAGCAAATAAATCAAAGTAAATATTATAAAATAACAAATTCTATCTATGAACTTCTTATTGTGTTTGGCTGTATGGCTCATTTTCTTTGCCTTAATATAGATACATTTATGAGTAGATACGTTAATATTTTGTGCACAAGTGCAAAATTCGATTTTGTGCAGCCTATATCCTGCACAAATAAGCACTTTCAGAGTGTGAGAAGTGAAAAGGTTATTAAATTTAATGAGCTGAAATACACACGCGAATCCGCGCGTGTGCGTTTTCGCGTTATTTTTATATCATTTAGTATTATACTGCTGTCAATCTGCCATTTTGCAAGACTTAGTGCATTAATACTAATATTGTGCTAATATTGTGCTAATATTTAGCGACCATTGACCCATAAGACTATAAACCTACCTTCTAACTGCAATCAAGTTGATAAGATATTGTTAGTTTACATAACTTGGGCACTTATCTTGATAGAGGTGATGACCTCTATGAGGAAAACAAAACAAATGCAGTTTAGAAGGAAAACAACAGGGAAACTTGAGAGGTGCATGTGACAGGAAAGTAATAAGCATAATTTAAAACACGTACAGGAAAAAAAATATAATATTGACATACAAGATCTGGGTTTTCTTTGTGGTCAGACTTTATCCAACGTAACCAAGTAGCGCAAAAAGGCGCCAAGTTTGCATATAATATCGTCACATAAAAAATAAATTGAAAATTTAAAAACCCCCGAAGCAAAAAAAGCAAACATTTAAAAAGTCAAAAATAATACCTATAGTTGAGCCATCAAATTCGATTGAGTAACACCTATATACTCGTATTTTAATTTTATTATAGAAATTGATATATGGCACGATACGGTTTGCTCGTTGAAATGGCGCTATAATGTCGCGTCGGGGTACCGCTTAAGCTTAAGTAAGTCAGACCTTAATTTGATTGAATATCTATTTATTTGTTAGCTTATCCGACCAACTTGCTTTGATACGATATATTTTATTAAACTTAGCGGTACCCCGACGTGACATTATAGCGCAATTTCAACTAGCAAACCGTATCGTGCCATCCATCAATTTCTATAATAAAATTATATTATTATTAAGTGTTACTCAATCGAATTTGATGGCTCAACGATAGGTATTATTTTTGACTTTTTAAATGTTTGCTTTTTTTGCTTCGGGGGTTTTTAAATTTTTAATTTATTTTTTATTTCATAATTTTTAAACTTAATTACAAATAATGATAAGTACACTTATCGAAAAGGATCACTATCAGATTGGTCCTTAAATCGTTAATCAAAATATATTTGGTAGTTTGCCTAACTAAATTTCAGAAACTGTTGATTGGCCCCTTTTTTTTGGTGCGTAGTTATTACTGCAGAATGTTAAGTTTCTCTTCACATAACATTAATTTATCGTAATGCAACCGTCGTATTTAATACTGATCAAAATGAATCCAAACACGACATATCTGTTATAATTTTTTCTAGAGAGCAGTAGTGTACTGGATATCCTGGCTGCAGCATCGGCTCATTGTGTTGCCACCATTGCATTGCCACCATTGCATTGTATGTAGAATCAAGTACTGATCAAATTGAATCCAAACACGACATATCTGCTATTATTTTTTCAAGAGTGTACTAAAGTGCTGAATATCCTGGCTGCAGCATCAGCTTATCCTGTTGCCACCATTGCATTGTATGTAGAATCAAATACTGATCAAAATGAATCCAAACACGACATATCTGCTATTATTTTTTCAACAGTTTACTAGAGTGCTGGATATCCTGGCTGCAGCATCAGACCAATAATTCCATTACCGTGCAAAGTTATAAAGCATACATGGGTGTTTCAAATTTTAGGCCACACGTATGTTTAAAAGTTAAAAGTAAATACACATTATGGGTCTAAGAACCCTACCACAGCTAACAAAAGAGCTGATGACCTTGAAACGGCTGAACCGATTTTGATGAAACATGTCTAAGAACCATCGCTATGAAATGTGCTTTCAAATAAAAAAAACCGCATCCAAATCGGTTGAGCCGTTCGCTGCTCTGTACATTGAAGCTTACTTTCGACGTTCTTACAAACCAAGTCATATAAAACATCATTGTACCGCGTATTCGAATGTCGTATGGTATAGTTTTGCTTCTTTGGTATTCATTTGGTGGGGTCAAGTTTGAAGCGTAGTTACTCTTCTAGACTATAGATAATTGGTTGACTCAACGGCCCATTGAATTCGTTGACTACCCTCTTTTTACTTGTTACAGTACGAGCGGTTCTTCCAACCCGCCACTACCTGCGTGGCAAGTTTCTTCGCTCCCATACAGTTCAGCCCGTCTTCAGTTCTATGCTTCAAGGTAATAATGACTATCAGCCTCCGTGGCCGAATGGTGGAGGTTCCAGGTTCGATTCCCTGGGGACACTGTCAAGCAAAAATCTCTTTGTGAGACTTTTGCTTGGTAGGACATTACATACTGAATCACGTGATTGTCCGGAAAGAAAGATTATTCCGTGCTTAGGAAGGCACGTTAAGCCGTTGGTCCCGGCTATTATCGAGCCATGTCAGTGGCCTTTGGCGGCTCTAAAACACTGACACTAAGGTTTGTGAGGTCGGTTGTCGACCTTACAACCCACACGATGAAGAAGAAGAAGATAATGAATATGATATGACTTATCGCCGGTTGGCCACGCCCTTTTCATATCTGTTCCACTCTAACGTACTATTGCTTTACTTTCAAAAATGTAATCTATTATTTATAATTATTATGGTAATATTTTCAAACTCGTTCCATTTACATATTAAAATGTGTTCCTCTTCTTATTATCAAAATGTAATACATTTTAATAAATCTGCATACAAATGACATATTAAATTTGGTTGCAGGAGAAAAAGAACACGAAGTTGCAGTTTATAGCGTCGGGCGTCTTGCTCTCTTGCAATCCGGACAGACTCATCATAAAACGCATTGTACTTTCAGGACATCCTTACAAGGTAAAAGACAAGACTATTCGTAATCAGCTTGTGTACCCCACCGAGGGGCTCAAGCTTACCCTAATCTAAAGATCAGATGTTTACGTCCGCTCTAAAATTGTGTAATCGACGCGCCCTTAAGGTGCATTGATGTTTGACAGCTCTAATATTAGAATCAAATGATCTTGTCCTTTTTACAGGCTTTTATTTAACTTGCATATGTATGTATGTTCGGGTGGAATCTTGCAACTCAATTTTGAAGCAGATATCTTCAACCGATTGAGTTGAAATTTTGTATAGACGTTTAGTTTGGATGACAAAAACGACAATACATGGTTAGCTGTGTGACGTCATTCTAAATCCGACATGGCAAAACACCCAAGATGGCGGACTAGTTATTTTTAATGCACTCCTACAATATGGGTGTCAAATAAAAGGGCTTGCTGAGAATAACTCGAAAAATAAAGTGATGTCACTCTGAATCCAATATGGCGGACTTGAAAGATGACGGATTAGATTTTTATGCTTTATTACAATATGGGTATCAAATGAAAGGACTTGCTGAGAGTTGAAAGCAAGTTAAACTCTGTGCAATTTGTCCGAAAACTTATGTTTAAAAAAGATTTTAATTAAAATGTATTTAATCTTTAAAAGACGAAAAGAATTAACGAACTTAGGATGGATGAGATGAACGAAGAATGTTCCCGTTGTTCATCATTTTGTCCTTGTTTTGTTCATTCAATCGCTTGCCGCTTATATTTTGTGGTAGACAATCATCACTATAAGTTTGAGCACCCCTGGCCTCCCAAAGGATCTCCACAACGACCGGTCTGCAAAAGTAAAAAAGTAAACAAAACAAGGTCTACAAGGTAAACACGTAATATTATTATTTAATTTATTCAAGGTCCAAGGGCCTTCGATATGCATACGTATTACGTATTACCAACAGGTCCTTGCAAGTCTAGCTGGAAGGAAACCTGTTTTTATTTATTGTATTTTTTACATTAGTTTTTGCATTCCATAAGGAATTCCACATTGTTATTATTTTATTTTTATACCAGCTGACCGCTCCTGGTTACGCTCGCGTTGTGTAAGATTTTCCCGTGGGAATAAGACTTGTTCCTGTTTGTCTTGACTTGACTTGTTGCGTAAACTATTGAACGGATTTAGATAAAGTTTGTTGGAGATAGTTGTACCCTGGATTAACACATAGTATACTTTTTACGGGAAAAAATCTTAATTTCCACGTGAAAATTTTACACGGGCGAACAGCTAGCTACTCATAAAAACGAAAAGGATAGCTGGTCTTGAAAATAAGATCTGAGCACGACTTCCTAAATCAAATCCAAAGACTAGTTTTAGTTAAAAAATACATTTAAGTATGTATATCCACGGCTCGGACCAACCACCCACTGGACACCATATGTCAGGGGGAAACTTTCCGAAACGCATAGGTGCATTTGCACATATAAATATCTCTAGCCTCGCGGCTCACTTCAGTTTCGACTAATTACCTGGCAATACGTTGCGTAAGCGAGATGAACCAATCACGACGTGTTCCCCGCGCCCCCGCACCGCAACTTTCTTCGTAATTAGTTTGTTAGTAAATTGTACAGGATGTGGTGTCCAGTGGGTGGTTGGTCCGAGATCCACGGAGAAAAAATAATAATTGTTTTTTTTTCTCTAGGTCAACAAGCGTTCGGCAGTTATAAGGTTCATGTTCTTCAATAGAGAAGACATAGTTTACTTCAAGCCGTGCAAGTTGCGGACGAAGTATGGACGCACCGGACACATCAAAGAGCCTTTAGGTATGAATGTTAGAGTGTTTGTGTTAGAGTGTTTGTGTTAGAGTGTTTGTGTTAGAGTGTTTGTGTTAGAGTGTTTGTGTTTATCAGCCTATTGCAGTCCATTGCAGGGGGCCGTTTCACGAAGCTACAAGTTACAAATTACAAGTACAATTCGATGTACATTGCGTAGATGATTAGATAAAACCCAAGGATAAAACGATAACTGCTTACAGTTTAGGTGAATTGGCTACGCAATACATATCAAATTGTAACTTGTTACTGGTAACTTGTTGCTTCGTGAAACGGGGCCCTGGACGTAGGCCTCCCCAAGGGTTCGCCAAAGCGCATGATCACCCGCTTTCCTCATCCAGCCACCACCAGCGACACTCAGGACATCAGTCCACCTGGCAGGGGGGTGTCCCACTACGTGTCCCGAGACGCGGTCTCCATTCGAGAGCCCGTCTGCTCCAACGCTCGTCGGTTCTGCGACAGACGTGGCCAGCCCACAAACACTTCAGCTTGCTACACTTCTGGACGATATCAACCACCTTGATTCTCTGCCGGATGATTTCGTTTCGGATTTTATCCCGTAGCGAAATACCAAGCATAGATCTTTCCATGGCTTGCTTCACCGTCATGTTCTACGTCTCGGCTCCGTATCTCAATTTGAATACGAATTTGAAAATAAATAAACAACAAGTGAAATATATTTCACGGTATTTTCATTTTGCGGTATACCGCAAAATCTGAAGTTTTTAAAAAATAATAGGTAGGCGGCATCGTTCGATCTTGTGCTTACACAGTTATAGGATTGAGTGGAAATAGTTCGAAAAGATTACCATAGATGTCGCTCGCTAAGCACGCTGTAACGTGCCAAGTGGTTGCGTATTAAGGTGACGTCATAATTTCATAGAAAACAAGCAAGAACGAATTTCGGCGCTGCCACTATGCCCTACGTGGTGTAGTTGGTAAGCACATTGGCTGCGTATAGACCGAAGGTCGTGGGTTCAAGTCTCGCCGGAAGGTTTACATTTTTGGTTGTTTTCTATGAATCCAAAATATTTAATATCTTTCTAGAGAATGTTACATCTTCTAGTCTCTATTTTGTATGATAATTTAATTGAGATTACCGAGACTTTGTATTATACATTCTTATCTTTCTTAGTGACGAGAGAACCGTAGATGAAGGCCTAGAACATTTTTGCGAGAAACGGAGATGTTTAGTATACAACAACCTTTATGTAGCAGTTATAACTTGACAACTTTTTTTCATGATCTTCTTTTGCACTCAAAAAATCTCAAAAACAAATCACTTTTTATAAACACTGATCAAACTTATTGAGCTAATTTATGTGATGATTTAGTAGCAGTACCTGGGCGACCGAGTTTTGCTCGTGCCATCTATTGGAACACTTTCGGACCACGAAAAAATATATAAGGAATTTAATATCTGTCATTTTTGTATTTAAATAACTAAACGAAAGAATAAAAAGTAAATAACAAATAAAAAAAGAAACATGAACAAAATAAAACTATACTATATATTATCTGTCGAGATTCGAACTCAAGACTCAAAAACCAAAATAGACGTTGCAGACTCACGGTTTCCCGACTGAGCTATTGTGGCGTTCTAAACGGTGGCGAAATTGCATGTCTCTTTTAATGATATGGCGTACCAATTCTTTTCAGCCTGAAAACACGGGGAAATCCCGTTTTACTAAAAATAAAACCTAGCTAGATCGATTTACCGCCCCCGAAACGCCCTATATGCAAAATTTCATCATAATATCAATTGCTGTTCGTTTGTCTCGCTAAAACTCGAGAATGGCTGGACCGATTTGGCTAATTTTGATCTTGAAATATTTGTGGAAGTTCAGGGAAGGTTTAAATGGTGAGAAACATAAATAATAAGTACTTAACAGAAAAAAACGACAATTTAGTTTTCCAATACAAAATGGTCAAGGTTAGGTGTAAGGTAGGTGTAGGGTAGGTGTTGGGAAAAATGGCAGGACAACAGGTCTGCCGGGTCAGTTAGTTATATATAGATAATATATACAAGGATTGTTCGTTTAACGTATAAGATAGTAGTGACTCACATGAGATATACTTGTAAATGTTATTCAGTTATAGACTGAGCTACCCGAGCAGTTTTGCGTAATTTAACACGTCAAAGTCAAAATTTTTTATTCGAATTAAGATTTTTTTACAAATCATTTTTCGACGTCAATGCTATCATGGTTGTATTCATCATCATCATCAACAGCTCATATGTCCCCTCTGAGGGGCTCGAATTGACCCTGTATTAGAGCGATCAAACCTCTGTCGACCACACTGGTTCAGTGCGGGTTGGTCGACTTCACACACAACCTTTGAATGCATTGCATGTTTCCTCACGATGTTTTCCTTCACCGTTACATATTATGAATTCGAAAATCGAAAACACGTGGTGGGGATCGAACCCGCGTCTCCCGGACGGGAGGCAGCGGTCCTAAATACTACATCACCGGCCGCTTTACGTGTACTCAACGGATTTAGATTTTTTTTATTTTATTATAATTGGTTTGCCTTTAAGACATCCAAAATAAATATTACAATCTAGCCTAAAGACTAATAAGTAATTATATTTTAACTTAAATTGCTAAGTAGATGTTAGCTAAGAATGTGTCCATCAACACTTTTCTTATTGTCTCTATTAAGGGGAAGACACTTTGTTCGTGTGTTCTTTACGGGAAGCACTGACTGCACTACATTACACTAATGTTTACTAAACTAACTCAAAGGGTTTTGTCCTTTTCAGTCTTCTCACTATGTCCGTGGTGTCGAGGAGCTGGATAGCCTCAACGTACACGTGATGATGAAGTCTTTGTTCGTGAGCTTCGGCATATTTTTTAATAACACTGTCAACTTTATTCACTTTTAAATCTCGTTGAAGGTCGTCATTTCTTATGTACCAAGGAGCATTTACGATACCCCTTAGTACTTTATTTTGAAATCTTTGTATCATCTGAACGTTGCTTTGTTTGGTACAAGCCCATAGCTGAATACCGTAAGTCCACACAGGCATGAGGATTTGTTTGTATAGAAGAACTTTATTGTGTACTGATAGTGAAGAATACTTTCCAATTAGCCAGTACATATTTCTATAGCGTAACTCCAGCTCATCACGTTTCTTTTTGACATGAGCCTTCCAGCGAAGTTTTGCATCTAATGTCATGCCAAGATATTTGGCTGTATTTTCGTACGGTATAACATTGTTACCTATGTATATCGGATGATAGTTCGGCCTTTTATTTGTGAAATCAACATGAATAGATTTGGACTGGTTAAGTTTTATTCGCCATTTTTTTGTCCACTCGTAGATGGTATTTACAGCTGTTTGAACTTTTTCCACTGCTACTTCTTGTGTGACACCTGTGGCCAATATGGCTGTGTCATCTGCAAATGTTGCAACGGTGTTGTCTTCTAGTTCTGGCATGTCGCAGGAGTATAAAACGGATTTAGATGAAATTTGGAATGGAGATGGTTTATAACCTGGATTAACACATAGGATACTTTTACGTGAAAAAGTTTTATTCCCGCGGGAAAATCTTACATAACGCGAGCGTAGTTGCGGGCGGAAAACTAGTAATAATAATAAAAATATGATTTCATTCACAGGTACTCACGGGCACATGAAGTGCGTTTTCGACGGCCAGTTGCGGTCTCAAGACACGGTGCTTCTAAACCTATACAAGAGAATGTTCCCGAAGTGGACGTACGAAGATTGCATCGTCACGGACAAGGATGATAAAATGGAGTCGTAATCAGTGTATTTATTTAGTATATTTTAGTTAATAAAATTAAGAGTCAACTAATTCTTGAAGTTTTCTTTAAAAAATTTAATACGCATTCCTTTCTTTTACTAAACCATAGACAAAACTAACCGCGGACTTGATTCGTTAGAACGAATAATTTGAAAGGGTGAAAAAAAGTAATTAGTACCAAAATAAGTATTAATGTGTAAAAATTTTGCTTTGTTATTTTATTTGGCAAATACCTTTGAAACCATTCACAGATGTACGAGTGTGATACCGTCCGCGCGCGTTCTGAATGCATCGTGGCCACAGTAGTCACATAATTTGAAAGCTATTTGGCATTGTGTCATACATAACGATTTTGTTACTATGTACTAGGTAGGCATACACCGTGAAATTTAACTGATTGTTTTTCGTTAAATGGAGTGTTCAGTAGTAATAGTAATAGTTTATTTGCTAGAGAATACAGTTGAAGAATAAAGTTGTTCAGTCCATTAAACTTTCCCCAAGGAACACGGGCTGTAAAATGACAAAAAATTTTTATTCTTAAGTATACGATATTCTTAAGTAGTTATTGTAAGAAATTGTATTGGTATGGTTTTTGTATTTATATCTGTAAATTATTTATGTAGTTTATAATATGTTATTGTATTTTATGTGTCTATGGTGTGTGTATGTATGTCTATTGCTAGTAAGTTTAAGTATTCGCTTGGAATAAGTGCACCTCATTGAAGTGCACAGACCCGCATCTTTATAATAAGTGATTGTCTCTCTTATTATCTGGTTGCCTGGAAGAAATTGCTACCTTAGCAATAAGGGCGCCAATTGTACATAATTCTACTTTCATATTGTTATCTGTTTGTGTGCAAAAAGTATATTTCGTTCATTCAAAAATGGCCCTCATACAAAACCGCGCGGCCAGCTGATCGAAAACAAAAAATTGCTGCTGTTTATAATTAAAAACAGGTGCGCTTCACTCACCAGAGGAACTGACCAACTGACCACATAACGTAAGCCACAAAAGCAAGTACATAAAGTTAACATTATTAAAACAATACCTATCTGTATACATAAATCTGATATAGCCTGCAACAATGTACATAATTTGATCGCGATTTCCACAACGATAGGATATTTATTACTACAGGCATTCTGCCTATATAGTATATAGTTCGATTTTTTTCAATAGCGTTAGTGGTGTTTAGTGGAGGGCCGCTGCCTTCCGTCCGGAAGACGCCGGTTCGACCTCCACCATGTACCATGTGTATGTGTTTTCGATAATCTACCTATATACACCGTGAAATTTACATCGGTTTGTTCCCATCCGTGGTTCCCGTGGTCAAACTGAACAACTTTTCACGAAAAAATATATTCCTGCGGCAAAAAAATTTTTTCCATACAAAATGAGACTCCCAGCCTCTGGTCCGAGCTCCCGGCCGACCTATTTTGTATGGAGAGCACAAAAAATATTTTTGCCGCAGGATTTTTTTTTTCGTGAAAAGTTGTTCAGTTTGACGGGTACTAATCACTACACGGCGGCGGGAACAAAACGATGTAAATTTCATGCTGTAGGTGACAAAAATTGTGAGGAATAAACCTGCGAAGACATTTCAAAGGTGAAAACCGACTACGGCCTGAACATCATTATTCAGAGTGGCTCGAGCCGCTGGTGGGGACGTGAATGACAATGGATTTAGTTGATAATACAGTCTACCGCATTGTAAATTAACCCTCACGATATCTCGATGAGGTTGCTAGGGCAAACTTGGCTTGCGTAGATAGGAAGTCTGTGAGAATTGCGTCCGTGATACGATACGATATTATTATTGTTGAGTTTTCCTCTCGGCCTGGACGCGGGGTTTTTTAATCTGCAAATATTTTATCAGTTTTCCTTAACTCGCATCGCATGTGCGCTGAGAGTCGCACACGCATAATTTATCATGCCAATAAGTATTGTAAAAGTGAAAGTGGTCTGTTAGTTTGTATTTATATTAAAAGCAACGGATCAACGAGATTTTCTCTGCGTACGTTTTTGATATGATTGTATTTGCGCTATGGATGGGAAAAAGTCAAATTCTACTTTTTGCTACTAGAAAAGTGTTTGGCAGGAAAAATTAAATAAAAAAACGCAGCCGTATCTGTGAACAGACAGCTAGGTATTTTTATTAGCGTGATAATTAGTTGGACTACAACAGGAACTAACTAGGCATAGCAAATGATCTATCATCATAAATTATTAAGATTATTATCTGTATGAGATCAATGGGATCAGGGTAAGCGAATGATGTTGATGATGATATAATGAGTTGGCCATCAAATAACGTAGGTATTCTCTTGACATCTTTTGATGGTATTTGTGACCAAGGCTTGGATTCACGAAACGCCGTTAATAATATGATAAAAAACTTACGATTGTTTAAATTCAGAAGTTGCCAGTCTTGGTCAAATTGATAAAGAACAGACTAAAGCTGTTGTTCCATTTGCGAGAGAAAACGGGGTGAGAATTGAAAGTACGAGTATGGCAACATTTTTTTGGGCATACGGGCCCCCTCCCTCACCTTGCCTCGCAGAGACGGCGACGAGACGGTGGAAAAGCAGCCGTGTTATGTCGGCTCCGTAGCACCAATTACAGAAGCTTATATCTAATTATCTATTGCACTTGGTTGATGATTTTCGACATTTTCTGTTTGTGGTAACGCACACGCCTACGAAGCTCAGGGGTCGCGGGTTCGAATTCCGTCCAGGGAAACTAAACATGCGAGTGATTGAGCTTTAGAGTTTTCCTTGTGTCTGGATGTTGTTTGTCTGTTTATTTATGGATATCAGCTGTCCGATACCCATAGTATAGGCTCTGCCTAGTTTGTCTACTCTCTACAGACGTGTGTCTTCATATTTATTTAGCTGTCTGCCTGCGACTTCACTTAATTTACTTTTTAAGTTAGACCTTCCCCAATACCTGAATCGCATCAGATTTTGTGCAGTTGTTTTTGCGTGATGCGCATTACAAAGATAGACAAACAAATAAACAAAAGTTCTAAGAATAATTGTTTTGGCTTCTATTGCGATCTCTTGTACTTACATCTTTTCTTAAATATCTCTATTTCTATATCTATGTACAGACACCTACATTAATTTTTTATTGCTTTACGTTCTCTTCGACTTTTATATTTATTATACGAAATTAATAATACTTTAATTACCTAAAATCAATTATATTTTTTTTTGGCACGAAACAACAATTTACTTAGTAACAAGTTACTATTTGATATTCATTGCGTAGCCAATTCGATAAAACTGGAAGCCCTTATCGTTTTACAATTGCAATGTTCATCAAATTGTACTTGTAATTTGTAACTTGTAGCTTCGTGACGAAACTGAACAACTTTTGTTCCAATATCCCTCACAATCTCAATAAAAATTTACCTTGCTTTCATGCAAACTGATCAGCTGATCGAGTCAAATTGTATGAAACTAAAAAAAATATATTACGAATTTAAAAAAGTTGTGGATAGTTGTTAACACGTATTATGTAGTTATTATTAATATTACCACCAAAATATATAAGTAGTTACGCTTACGATAACCCTACGACAGCGACACCTCGACCTCGACCTCGGAGTTAATCTGAAAGAGAAGCCATTTGACAGGATACTGGTTATTTAAACAGATATGTAAAACACGAACGAACTAATTAAAGATAAAGATATTATTTCAATAAAACACAGTATAGAATAGCACAGTATAGAGTAGCACAGTATAGAAGTATTTCTAATAATATCTATAATTTTTTTTTTCTTTTTAATTTTTTTTTAAGGTACATATAATATAAATAAAATAAAAAAAATGTATTTTTTTTATTATAACGAAAAAACGAGAAAAATTTTCGTCCAAGGGTTTTCCGTAATTAATTTGTACTAAAACTCATCAACAGCTCATAATGTACTGCCCAACCGAAGGGCTCAAGACTACCCAGAATTAGGGTGATCAATCTTATGAATTCGAAAACACATTGGTACGCGGTGGGGATCGAACCCGCGTTTCCCGGACGAGAGGCAGCAGTCTTAGCCACTACGACGCTCTTTGGCTCTAAATCGCGAATCGTTTATCGGCAGCATAACGAAAGCCCATTATTTGGATTCCATGTATGTTATTGTCAGCTCATTTAAGTACATCCCCACCGAGGGGCTTCGTTCGAACCTATACTGAGTTTTAGGCAGACATTACACGGTCAATCCAGATCGATCTCGGATCGCGATCTGGATTGACCGTGTAATGTCTGCCTTAGGGTGATTCAACCTTAGTCGAGAGAGACACTTCCACACATATTGGAATATATTGGTATTAGTTCATTAGTCTGTTATCTCTACTATAATTAATTCTGTCTTATTGCGACTACAACTCAGAGTGAGTTCCAGAACGAGTAGAACGATTACTTCTGTCGCATTTGCACTCATGAGATTTGGCGGAAATGCAAAGGTTAGAGTCCGCGCGACGAAAATTGGAACTGATGTGACAGCTCCGACCAATAAATATATAAAAATAATTAAATAAATAACTACTCTGTTACATTATTGGGAAATTTATTAGGTTGATGGGTGGGATGAATGAATGAAAACTACACTTCTTACTGGCAGCATTTGCATGACTGCCTGCGACTGAGGCGTCCCGCGGCTAGGCTACTTTAGGCACCTTTAGGTATTTGCGCACGATTTGGAACGCACTCCAAAGCAATTCAATTTTTTAAATAAATGGCTTTCCTAAAAAAAATGCCTTGCCGAATCGTAGTGACACCAGGCTATCACACCAGCAGTGTTACAAACAGGTTTTCATTTCCTGTTTGTCTCACTACTATTTTTCCACACCATTTTGCTGATTGTGTGGCGTACAGGGTGATCATCGATATACAAGAACTAAGCAGATTATGCTTTCTAGTCACAATGGCCTCGATTCGGGATGTCATGCTCTAATTCTAATTTTAAAATCCGGCTATCCTTTTTGTTTTTATGACCAATGAAAGAGAGGTGATGAACGAATGATATTAATTTGAACGAATGATAACCTAAAATAAGGGCATAGCTGTCAGTTTAAGATATTTTTAAGTCGCATGTTTTAAGTGCTCTCTAAAATTGTGCAATAGACACGGCCATAAGGTTCAAATTCGATGTTTGACAGCTCTAATATTAGAATGGCCATCTCCTGTCCCTTTTCAATCTCTAAAAGGTAAAAAAGACAGACTAACTTAGATTAAGGATTAGAGCGTGACAGTGTGAATCGGGGTCAATAAGGATACATTTAACTTTACCTGCTATGTCCAGTCCCGTGGTTGACAAGTTGCAAATAAAATACCTAAATATGGATTTTTATCGCGATACACTTTGTTTAGGTGCATAACATATGCCGAATCATAACACAAAAATATTTGCCAAACGTGGTTTTACTGTGTGTTTCCTGGGAGCCAACTAAAGCTCTGCTCACCGCTTTGGGAACAGGAGCGTGTCAGTTGAAATGAAATGTTTTTTTTTGTGATTTTGTGGAACTTCTTGAAAAGTAATAATAATAATAAAATAATTTATTGAACCCAATTACATTTGATTCACTATATCTAGGTACACAAAAGTTGTAACTTATGGAATGTATCAGATACCTAGAGACCCTGCTCCTTAAACTAAGATTATCTCTTGTATCTTAAGGAGCAGTGATCGACACGAGATGATAACAAGATTACATTACGATACTACACTACGCTATGTTCTCGCCGTGCAGTGATAGTACCCGTCAAACTGAACAACTTTCCACGAAAAAAAAAATTCCTGCGACTTAAATATTTTTGTGCTCTCCATACAAAATGCGTCGGTCGGGAGTCTCGCTTTGTATAGAGACCAAAAATTTTTTTGTCACAGGAATTTTTTTTTCGCGAAATGTTGTTCAATTTGACGAGCACTATCACTACACGGCGGGAGGAACAAAACAAAAAAAAATGTAAATTTCACGGTGTATAAGGATTTCGAGAAAAAAGTATGCGTTTCAATTAAAAATTTTGTGTGCTGCATGACAAGGCTTAGAATTTTATAGAAGAACGAAGGGAAAAGTAATAATTTTTTGTTTTAATAATAAATTTTTATTTGAAAAAACAAAGCCAATTTACACTGTATGTAGATATTTTAGCTTAAATAGCGTATGGCTAATGATAGTAAAAAGTGGGACGGCTGACATTTAAAATAGGAAAATCCAGTACTATAAACGTCAGCTAACAGAAAAAATTGACACAGCTTTGCATTATTGACAGTGATTCGACATCAGTGTAGTGATTTGGCAATATACATATACATATTGCATTAATAGAACTAAAAGTTAAGCAATACTCATATTGTTAGCAAGGGAAAGCCGCTAGATAAGTGTGTGTGTGAGTGTGTGTAAGTGTGTGTGTATGAGTGTGTGTAAATGTGTGTGTGTGTGTATGTGTGTGTATATGTATTTGTGGGGAGAGCGAGAGAATGTATGTGTGAGTGAAATAGAATATTACTGTGAAGAATTTAAGCACGAATGACGCAGAGCAGAGGAACACAGTTTTAAGATAAATAGTTATAGGAGAATCTATGTTAGGAAATAGGATGAAGGAGGTTTTCGGTTTCAGCGAAGGAGAGTTTGCGTAAATACTCAAAAACTATCTTTTTGCATTTATATTTGTTGAGTGGGTAGATATTAATAGATTTATGTAAAGATCTGTATAAAAAGGAACCCAAAAAGCAAAAGAAACGGTGGCTAAAGGCAGTTCGAAAGATCACGGGTTGTACCGGTAGTCGACTACGGTTGGATCTGGAGTATTTATGGTCAAAGACAAGAGAGGAATGTTCCTTGAGGATAACATATAAAATAAATAACTGGCGGACACTCAGGACTTCACAAAGGTTAAAAAGCTCAGTGGTGGGAAATAGACGAGGCTTAAAATTGCTTACCTTTAGAATGGCGCGTTGGGCCCTTTCCAGCTTTATAAGATGAGAAGCAGAAGTGTATGGGATGTGTGTGTATGTGTGTGTGTGTATGTGTGTATGTATGAGTGTGTATGTATGGTTGTTCAGTTTTATGGGCTGACCCACAAACGCGTAAGGCTTTGTCAACGATGATGTTTTAATGTAAAGAAAACGTCCCGTATCGTATTGTAGCCGGATGCTTGTTGGTACCAAGACTGTAAGCGCGCGATCGTATAAATGCGCCGACCCAGCCCTTAGACTTCATAACAACAGCTGCTTGACATTCTCTGCTACCTTGGTAAGTTTACTACTGCCTAAATTTTTCATTTATTTTGTATTCTTTTTTTTTTTTAATATACTTAATTGTAATCTGTTTTTGTATTTTTTTTGTATATTTATAATAAAATCTAGTTTTTAGCTATTTTTTCGTTATTTATTTTACATATTACTCTAGTTATATTTTATGCTGCAAATATTCCTCAACTTTCAATGATCATTTCTCCACAGCTTAAAATCACTTCTACCCAAAAATCAAAATGGCCGCTTTCAAGACCACCTTCTTCCTCCTGCTGATCGCTTTCGCCATGGTGATCGTGACCGAAGCTGAAGAACGAGTCGGACCCTGCGACCAGGTAACAAAATTAATATGTTATAAAAATATCTGGTCGATATCGTAAACCGAAACTTAGCGAGGAAATAAATTAACTCATAATCTGCATTACTTTTCAAGATTTTACTAGATTTCAGTGTACTACATACAGAGTAGGGTACTATATTAATTCTGTAGCACAGGCTCCGTAGTCTAGTAGCATTGGGCTCTCATTCTAAACGTCGAATAAAAAAAAAATCCAGACTGTCCCTAATTTGGTTAGGACATGACTGAACCTCTGATTGTCCGTTAAGGGCCCCGGGGACGGTAAAACGGTATGACTCAAACCTTACGTGTTTGATCAAACCATTTGAGGTCGGTTTGAACGGTTTGTCAAACGGCTCTGCGCAGTCTGATTCTGTACGCTGTCGTAATTACACTTCTGACGCGTCAAACACAATAAAAATATGAAATTGCATCAAACATGCTTCAAACACGTAAATGTTTGACAAACCGTTCAAACCACCTTTGTAAACGATCAAAATGGTTTGAGTCAAACCAAAGTTTACGTGTTTGAATCAAACCGTTTGACCGTCTGCGGGGCCCTTTAAGATGATTGCGTCGGAAGCCACGTTATGGTGGTAGTCCGAACTACTATCTGCGATAACAGTCGTTACAAGGGCCACGGTCATAGGTCTTCGGCGACTTTAACCTAACATCAACCAGGGTTTGAGGACGTTACGGTCGTCGTTAGAACCCACACAACATAATAGTAAATCCTATAAATCTACTATATAATAAAAAGAATTATAGTAACCATATGAGGACACTTTTTTGATTGACCTATTGTCGTAAAATAAATAAAGTTTAAGGCCCGGTTTCCACCAAAGCGGAGAGGAGAGGAGATGTGTTGGAATAATAACCAATCAGATTTCGTTATTGAAGCTAAGCGGAGAGGAGATGTGGAAATAACGGAATCTGATTGGTTATTCAAACACATCTCCTCTCCGCTTTGGTGGAAACCGGGCCTAACCGGGCTTATAATGGAACAGAAGACTGGCACGATGTTGTAGAATTAAAGGGAGAATGCCCATTAAAGTTCTGCAGCCGGGACCGCAATGTCAGTTGCTTGATCCATTCGTATATTATCTTCTTTCCCAAAGGTCTGCAGCCGCATACCCAATGAGAGGAACGACTGCTGCAGGGCTCACGGATACACTGGCTGGAGCAGCTGCAGAGGAGGAAGCATGTATTGTTACTACTAAGTCGACAACATTGGTAGGAAACGTTCAGTTTAAGCTGACCCCAACGCTGTTACCACTTATTAGTAATGTAACCATCTGAATAATCATTATACTGGCTATGTATACCGTATTGTCGACTATTAGTTCAAGAGAGTGAATCTCACAAACATCTTCTTCAAAACCTTCCTAAATATTTTGAATTATATTAACTATTGTTAAGTTCCTATATGCATTTATGTAATAAAACATCACAAAGACACTATCTGTGAGCCACTAAGGTTAGTTTATTAAATAAAGCACTTTACTTTTCAAAATATGGTTTATACTGTCTTTAATGATCGAAGACAATTTCCTTTCTCCTTTTCAGAGAGTAAAAACAATTTTGTTTTAAAGAACATCAACATCAATCAACGGCCCGTTACAGTCCACTGCTGGACTATGAGCCTCCTCCACTTAAGTCGAGGGTTTTGCCATAATCTCCACGCTTGGCAGGCGGGTTGGAGATCACAGATTAAAAGGTTACTGTATCAGAGAGCGCTGCTGCCCATTCCCTGTTCAATGTGTAGTCACTAGTCCCTAAATCGCCTCTTAGGATATCCACGGGAAGAGTAGGGGTTGGTGACAAATGTATTCTACTCTACCGTCACCAGACGGCTAAAGTACAGCACAAAATAAATTTTATTCACGCAAATCAAATACAAATACATAAGTACATAAATATTAATTCGCTATATACGGTTTACCGATACTTTTCTTCAAAAGAACATATATATATATATTTTTATTTAAGAATAAATGCGTGCAAATTATTGTTAAGAAATGGCGCCATGCCCAATAAAATTAGAAATCACTTTTAAAAATTATCTGGGGGCACGGCAGTGCCCCCGCCAAGTCGAGCAAAAAAGCGGCACGGCCGTACCATACTTTTCTCGAAGCAGTTCAGGCCATTTTCGACCCCCCTATAACTTCGTTGTTGATAAAACTAGAAGCCTGAGTTTTCAGTAACCAAGCAGGCATTGTATAAATACGGTATATTTCAAATTTAAATCAATTTGAACCAGTAGTTTATGAATTATAACTAGTCAAAGTTTCTTAATTTTGTCACTCACTGACTGACTGACCGATCATCAAAACTCTAAGGCACTTCTAGCAGACATAGAAGCTTCAAATTTAGAATGGAATTAGTGTTTAGTGTATAAACCAAGGAAAAACTAAAACATTTTGCAATTTCGGCCCAGTTTTCTAGATACATCATTTGCTAGATAACTTTGTAATCCCATATAAATCTTGGGGCATTATATAGGATTACAAAGTTACATTTGCAGTAAATGAATCAGTGTACCTGTATAATGGAATATAATTGAATAAGAGGTGCAGGGTAGGTGTAGGGTAGGTGTAGGGTAGGTGTTGGATAGGTGTTGGATAGGTGTAGGGTAGGTATAGGGTAGGTATAGGGTAGGTGTAGGTTAGGTGTAGGTTAGGTGTAGGGTCGGTGGAGCGTAGGTGTGCATTTTTACATTGTGTTTTCATGCGATCTACAAAAAGAAATGAGATGCCATCAAAAACATAACTTGTAAAAAAACCAAGTCTCGCACGCAACTTAGTCTACCGTAAAAAGTTGTGAGATCCATGTAATACCAAGTCGGTTAATTTATTCAGTCCCTACTTAAGAGTCCTTCTGTCTTAAGTTATTACGTAATTAGCTCACCTAACAACATCTTATAGTGACCAGATCAATATTAAAAATCTCTTATGTTTTAAATAAATACATAGATTGACTTGGCAATCGCACTAAACAATCAAATTTAATATAATAATGTATTAATTGTGAGATACATTATGTTTTCATGCGATAAATACATAGATTGACTTGGCAATCGCACTAAACAATTAAATTTAATATAATAATGTATTACTTGTGAGATACATTGTGTTTTCATGCGATTGCCAGGTCAATCTATGTATTTATCGCATGAAAACATAATGTATCTCACAATTAATACATTATTATATTGAATTTGATTGTTTAGTGCGATTGCCAAGTCAATCAATGTATTTATTTAAAACATAAGAGATTTTTAATATTGATCTGGTCACTATAAGATGTTGTTAGGTGAGCTAATTACGTAATAACTTAAGACAGAAGGACTCTTAAGTAGGGACTGAATAAATTAACCGACTTGGTATTACATGGATCTCACAACTTTTTACGGTAGACTAAGTTGCGTGCGAGACTTGGTTTTTTTACAAGTTATGTTTTTGATGACATTTAATACTTACGAGTACTAGGAACGAAATTCTCAATGCGCGAGTTGGACGCGCACTTCTGACGCGTTCTTCTCGCAAATCTATCATAATAAACATTAACCATGCACGGTTTCGGAACGCGGGTAATGCGGACCACGATATCCTCACTTCAAGAATGCTGTGCTTCATCAGTTGGCAGGCTGCCAGCCTGGCTGGACCACTGCAATGAGGTCAAGGACCGGACCTAAGCAGGTTAGGTAGGATGGGCTGGATGGACGGACCGGATAAAAAATAATCGCACATAAACAGTGTTTGTTTAGGCATGTGTTTTGTTTTTATATTAGTTCTGTTTTATCTTATCAGCTTTAATATAATACATACCTACTGGGTGCTTGAACCTACCGATCAGGCTTTTGTTTGTAGGAACTTTTCCTAAGGACCATTTAATGGTAGTATAATTTTAATTATTATGCCGCACAAATCATAAACTCTTTTGGCGCGAAAATGCGACTTACTGCGTTTATGATTTGTAGGCTGGTAGACGCAAAAAAAATATTACCCTTTCATATAAAATTAAGCTACCGCGCGGCCAGCTGAAGTATTTACTGTGGAAGAAGCATTTTACAAATTTAATCTTCTTGTTCTCGTGGGTTGTAAGGTCGACAACCGACCTTACAAACCGTAGTGTCAGTGTTATAGAGCCACATGAACCTCTGACACGACTCGTGTAACGACTAGATAATAGCCGGGAACGTCTTAACTTGCCTTCCGAAACACGGAATCATCTTTGCATTCAGCCTGCAATGTCCTAACCAAACTGGGGAAAGTATCACAAATAGATTTTAGCTTGACAGTGTCCCCACCGGGATTCCAACCCGGAACCTCCAATGAGCGTCAAAATCTCGACCACTCAGCCACGGAGGATGTCCAAATAACAACTTTTTGTTATATTATGTCGAACTTCAGTTATGTCGCAACTCTGTGGTAAGGTCGAGCTTGAAAATTTAGTTTTATTTACTTAAAATTGAACATGGCAAATTAATAACCCGAAAGTTCACTGCGTCGATTGTCGAACACGCTAGCACGGATGCCCAAAATCTCGAAAACAAAATTTTTCGAACGTTAAAAACATCAACATAATAATATAATACTAAGATTTTTATTTGAAAAAAAAAAAGAAGAAACTGTGTCAAAATAAAACTACTAATATAATATATATTAAGAGAGGTTTTTTTTAACTCGTTTTCCTGTCTGTCTTTTCTGCACAAAATCGATTAGAGAAAAGAGTAAAGAAGCAGTACATACTTGGAGTAAGTTGTCTAGTGTTCCATCAATTAATTGACCGAGCGAGCAAGCGAGCGAAGCGTCTCTGTTTCAGCTTGGCCAAATTTGCTTTTGTATGTCCATCTGTTTGTTTGTTGGTTTGTTTGTTTGTTTGTTGGTTTGTTTGTTTGTTTGTTTGTTCACTCTACAGGTCGCGTTTCTCAACCGATTCTAGTGAAATTGTACACTAGTTCGATAGAACACTAATCCGATACTACTCAACTTCGATGCGTTTTTGTTTCGAAACCTCTAAACTCCGATGGATCTTTACTCCGAAACTCTACTCCGATAAATCTGTACTCCGACACCTGTCAATTCCGATGAATCTGTTTTCTAAACACTCTTACTCCGATAATTCCTCAAAAACACTGATAGATCTGTTTTCCGAAATTCGAAATTACCTGAACCTACTACAATGTTCCTTAATAATAGAATAAAAAAAAACACATTCTTGAATAAATTTTTATTAAGTATATAAATATATATTTAAAATATTTTTTATTGAAATAATATTAATCACTTTTTACAATATACAAAATGAAAAATGCATTCTGAGCATTAAAATAATTTTTTTTACATCACTGCCTTGATTTGTAATTGATATAGAAGTAGATTAATTATATATGCAATAAGTTCAAAAGTATAATTTATTTATATTTATTCTTTATATGAGTTTATCTGCTTAAATAATATTTTATTTGACGATGTGACGTACGCAATGCCACCCAAAAAAGATATTGTATCAATTTTTCCCTTCAGTTTTAATTGCCTTGTAAGCCTTTCATTGATTTTTCCCTGTTTCCTTCTCAAAGGTTTTTCTTTTTGAGTCCGAATTCTTTGAATTTCATCTTCTGTATTTTTTTGCTCCTTTTTCACTTCAAGCAATGTCTTAAAGATGGACATTCTCTTACGATTTAACAATGTATTCCATCGGGAATGCCAACTCTCGACTGAATTTTGTGTAGTCGGTACACCACAGTCGAGAGAATCTGCCACGGACCAAATTGTTGGAGGAAATCCGGCAGGTTTCTTTTTGAAAATAATTTTAAGTGACTTCTTTGAGTCCTTTCGCTTCTTGGAACCTACAGCCAATGTAGGTTTTGTAAAACCAGATGCTGCCCAGATTTAATGTACCAAATGTACACAATCCACGGCATGGTAGGAGATAAGGACGCAACACATGCTATTCTTCCGCTTGTCTTTGCTTGGGTTGGAAGGTCGATGGCCAACGTAACAAACAAATCCTGGTAAAATCGATCCAGTTGGATCCAATAGAATAGCGCAAATCTTACAGAACAATTTATTTCAGATAGGGCTGTAGTCGTCGCGTTTAGGCCCCGTTTCACGAAGCAACAAGTTACTAGTAACAAGTTACAATTTGATATACATTGCGTAGCCAATTCGCCTGAACTGTAAGCCCTTATCGTTTTTTCTAATAGTCTACGCAATGTACGTCAAATTGTACTTGTAATTTGTAATGTAGCTTCGTGAAACGGCCCCTCGGCAGGTATCTCTCAGCGCTTATGTGCTAATTAGTCCAAAGTTATTTATATGACTTACTTAGCTTTGAACAAATGTAATTTGTGCAAGTGTATTTAACATAGTACATAGTTAAGTACGTT
Source organism: Carpatolechia fugitivella (assembly GCA_951230895.1). Classification (NCBI taxonomy): domain Eukaryota; kingdom Metazoa; phylum Arthropoda; class Insecta; order Lepidoptera; family Gelechiidae; genus Carpatolechia; species Carpatolechia fugitivella. Next base: position 14,801,196 of record OX579651.1, read on the forward strand.
ACTATATAGTTATCATGCTATACGACAGCTTCGGCAGGTTCGGCAGTCTGGTTCAAAACATGTTTATGTAAGATCCTTCGTTTTATTTAAAGATTGTAAACTATTGTGTTCGTCATATTCATCATCATTAACAGCTGATATACTTACGTCCCCACCGAGGGGCTCGAGCCTACCCTAAATTAGGGTGATTAGGCCTTAGTCGACCACCCACGCTGGCCCAGTGCGGGTTCGTCGGCTTCACACACAACCTTTGAATTTCTTTACAGGAGTGTGCAGTTCATCACGATGTTTTCCTTCACCGTAAGAGCGTCGAATAGACGTATATATGAATTCAAAATTCGTTTACAAACAGTACGTGGTGGGAATCGAACCCGCGTCTCCCGGACGGAAGGCAGCGGCCCTAGCCACTAGACCACCGTCATATTCGTCATATTAATAAAATAATAAAACAGATAGGTATGTTTAAAATCAAAAGACGGTATTCTGATTGATTATTATGCTGTCTAGTCGCAATAAGGATAAATTTCTCAAAAACTTAACTTTTCCTGTTGCGTCCCGATCTTGACAGGTTAATATGCTAATAAAATACCGTGAAGATATCTAAACAAGTCCTGGACACACTAGCGTTTAAAACATTTTGCGAAAACGCCTACATATTAATAACACACATACCTACCGGGTGTTTATAACGCCTACATAATTATTAAAAATTTCACTTTTACACGCTTTTGCAGTTTTGAAAATTCAGCTAGTTAGTACGCCACATACGAGTCAATCATCATCAACGGCCCGTTACAGTCCACTGCTGGACTATGAGCCTCCTCCACTGAAGTGGAGGGTTTTGCCATAATCTCCACGCTTGGCAGGCGGGTTGGAGATCGCAGATTAAAAGGTTACTGTATCAGAGAGCGCTGCTGCCCGTTCCCTGTTCGATGTGTAGTCCCTAAGTCGCCTCTTGCGACACCCACAACAATCCATACAACAATATTTTTTCTTATCTGTGACCAGATCCAAGTACTTTCCAAGATCAACAAAAATAATATTACTTGCTTTGATTTAATAATAATTTCGTAACAGACATTATATGCACATTATTTTGTCTATAGATTAAGTATTTTTAGGTCTCTAATTACTGTTGTCACTCTTGTTAATGCATACAATGCATAGCGACAAATTAAAACAAAGTGGTCTATGGGTGTCAGATATCTGATATGTGATATACATACAGGGTTGCCCAAATAATGACATAATAAACATTTTTTCAGGTGCCACGTCCCAAGCATCTGAATCACCATTTTTTTTACATATTAGAAATCACAAGAACGTTGCCCGTTCCCTGTTCAATGTGTAGTCCCTAAGTCGCCTCTTACGACACCCACGGGAAGAGTAGGGGTTGGTGACAAATGTATTCTACTTTGCCGTCACCACACGGCGTAATACATACGAGTAATGTAGGTATATTCCTACGCTAGTCACTACGTAAACATGCAAGGTACAATATTTAAATAAAGGAGAAACACCCTTACTACCTCAAATTGCTATGTAGGTAAAAGCTTCTGCACATCCGGATCTGAAATCACTTCCGAAGAAAACCTAACTATTTTAGATTCGTCTAACTTACTTTATTTGTCTACTTTACAAAGTTACACTACCATTATATCCAAGTAGCGACATGACGAAAACACGAAAAATTTTTACGGTGCATAAATATGTACTTTTCCATAATTTCAGTAAGCTTCAGGTAAATATTTTCGCCCATGGTGTCTTACAAGATTTCTTAGCTCACGCAACTGCGCGACAAATGGGAACTTTTGTTTTTTACCTTATTTGCTTAGGTCTCGTGGGGTTAGGGATTTATCAGCGATGACCAAGTTGTTTGTAAACGAACCGTCTAGCGTGGCTTGTTGTCACCTACGCGCGAAATCGTATAAATACGGCGAGATTTGCTCTCAGACATCATAACAAGCACTGACTCGGTCAAGCGACATTCTCTGCTATCTTGGTGAGTTTACCTTGTCTATTATTTATATTGTATATTTTCATTTATTATTTAACTACTGATGGATTTTTATTAAATTGTGGTTAGATTTTAATCATTATTTTTTTTCTTTTATCTGTTACGTTAGCAAAACTACAGAAAAATATTTCCCATAAAAAATATAAATTAAAATATAATTGTTAGATTTTTTTCCAAGTTTTATTTCTTATAGCTCATAACATAACATGTATATGTCGTGGCCATATCGTAGAATTGATCACATCATGAAATTTTCGATCATTTCATGAAATGGTCACATTTCAAGAAATTTTCAATGTCCATTGGCCACATCATGATGTGCCTTGGCCAGATCAATGATAAGAAATCGTTTGACGATATGTTCAAAAAAACGCAGCTACTTCATGAAATGGTCAAGATTATTTGATCATATCGTAAAATTATTACATTTATTGCCGATAGAGGCGCTGGAAGCACTTTGTTTATGTACGTGGCAGCCGCGTTATTTCTCGCAATGAAAAAGTGAATTATTCGTTATTAAAATGAGGAAGAAAAAAAGAGTTATGATGAAAAAGTACTCTGAAAATGTCTGTCGGACTTAGAGAACAATAAGTACCAAACATAATTTATATTCTTTTTAAATATTTCATGGACGCCCTATTTTCACGATATGGCCAATCGTGGACGACAAGATCGTGAAATGCACACGATTTAATGATCTGGTCAAATTTAGTTGGCCACATCATGAAATGCGACCATTTCATGAAATGATCGAACGTAACGCAACAAAATAACGCAAAACCTCCAGCCCATGAAACTGAACAACTTTTGTTCTAGCATCAGCAGTATGTACAAAAAATATTTTTTTCGGGATTGTTGGAACTTTTGTAACAAAAGTAGTTAAGTTTCATGGGCTGCCCTACCACTCCATAGGTTTTGCATTAATTTTCTAACACGTTGTATACCCTTTAAACTCTCGCGATTTTAACATATTTTTTATACCCACTTGAACAAAATATGTTCCTAAATAATTACTCATTTTCTATTCTATATAAAAAACTCACCTCAATAACCGTCTCTCCACAGATTATTACTCAAAACCCAAAATGGCCGCCATCAAGACCACCTTCGTCCTCCTGCTGATCGCTTTCGCAATGCTGATCGTGACTGAAGCCGCTGTTCGCGTCGGACCCTGCGATCAGGTAAAAAAAAAATCCTATGAAAAGAAACTTTTAAACATGTATTTAAAATTTTATTCGATATCATGAAACTCCTAGCGAGGAGACTTACCTATCGACTTATCTGTGGAATTGTGACATTATGAATACGTAACCTTTCTAAAGTCCTGAAAAAAAAATCTCATCTGATAACTAAAATTATTACGATGAAAAAAAATATTTAAATGGTTGCTGAACCAGAGGTTTATTTTAGTTTTATTTTATTTATTCGGCAAATCATCAACTAATTAACATAAAATACTTAAAAAATATATTTATCAGATAGTATAGTTATAGTGGTTTATTCGTTCAAGAGTTATAGTATAGTTTTAGAATCAGTTAGTATACTTGGTTTTTATATCAAATTTTGTTTTGATTTATACGCTTGAAGTGTGTGTGTGTGTTTAAAACTGCAAAGAAACAGAATAAAATAACTGGCCAAGCACGTGTCGGACCACGCAAAGTGTAGGGTTCCGTAGTTGCCTAATATGCAGAAGCTAGCACACGGAGCTAATAAGTAATGATCAAAAATTTCCTTATATTATAAACCCGAAATTTTGTAAGTAGGGATGTATGGATGGTTGTTTTATACTCTTTCGTGGATGAAATTTAGAATAGAGATAGTTTGTACCCTGATATAACACATAGGATACTTTTTACGGGAAAAAGTCTTATTCCCTCGGGAAAATCTTACACAACTTGACTCTAACAAAAATAAGCACTTAAAATATTTCTGAAACGTAAACTAGCATCGAAAAATGGTTTTAGCAAACGCCCATTATTTTTTTAAACCCTATCCTACGATACCTCACACCATAAGGTATTCGTGAATTTAAAAAATAACCCCCACTTCACGTGTACCAGAGGAACCCTAAAAATTTTTTTTTTAACATTTTATTCTTCAGCTTTGTCGGCATGATTCATATGCTAAATTACAGCCTTATGGTACTAAGAGTCTCTGAGCTAAGCCGTGGACAGACAGACAGACCAAAACTATAAGGGTTCCTTTTTTACTACGGAACTCTAAAAAAGATGTGCTGGGACTGACTGACTGGAACCACCATTTCAGTTTAGTCAAAGCACAGGTCAAAGTCAAAGTCAAAAATATTTATTTCCATTGGATGTTATTCATCACTTAGATCCGTCATTATATTTTTTTGGGTGAGTTCACTGACACAATGGCGGAGTCTGTGGAGAAGATTATTATAATCTTCCTTCTTTCTTCCCTTAGGTCTGCAGCCGCATTGACAATGAGAAGAACGACTGCTGCAGGGCTCACGGATACGCCGGCTGGAGCAGCTGCAGCGGAGGAAGAATGTATTGTCGCTAAGTCCAGTCGACAAAAACACCTACCAGTATAAACTGACACACGACGCTATTAATAATGTTAACATCTGAATAGCAATTTATACTGGTTTTGTGTATGCCTTTGTCGACTGTTAATTATTAAGGGCTCACAAACATTTTCACCATTTTTTTTTTAATGTATCTTATATCTATGTTGTATTATATACCAAAAACACAGGACCTGTGAGCCATTAAGGTTTATTTTATTAAATAAAGTTGATTATTTTTAAATTCGAACTTAATTTCATTTGTCCCGTAAGGTTTATAAGGCCCGATTACCCAAAAGGGACCCAAAAGGGCCTCTGCTCTTCTTTTGAATCGTTCATATTCATTTCGGATGCGATATCACAATGTTTGTATAACGGTGCATCAAAATCTCGAACGACTTAACAAGTCCGCGCCCGCTAGCAATATTAATTACCACATTGTCCGGTAGAAATAGTGATTAGTCAGCTCACACACAACCTTTGAATTTTTTTGCAGCAGTGTGCAGGTTTCATTAGGATTTTACGATGTTCTCCTTCAGATATTATGGATTTGAAAACAATTCTCTATGCTGCAACTCTATTCTATGCTCATTTGTTTCTGGAAAAAACATCTTTTATAACAAGCTTTTATTTAACTTGCAATGATTATGTACAGTTATGTTCGGAACAAATCTTGCAACTGAATTTTGAACCACCTCCCCTCAACTTACGACTTTGAAATTTTGCATGCTTGTTCAGTTTCGATGGTAATACATGCCCTGGATTAACACATAGGATACTTTTTACGGAAAAAAGTCTTATTCCCACGGGAAAATCTTACACAACGCGAGCGTAGCCGCGGGTGGTTCCTAGTTATTTATAAATCGTTGTATCTTGCTCTATCATACTGCAAAGATATTTTTGATCTAAGTTTTAGCCTGAGAAAATATGGGGTCCAACTTCCTATATGTTTAACACCAAAAGGCTCGGTATTTTAGTTCTAAAGTGATAACCCGACCCAATTATTATGATGTCTAGTCGCAAAAAGGATATTTTATACAAAAACCTTATTTTACCTGTTGCTTCCCGATGTTGATAAGTTAATGCTAAACGAGTCGTGAAAATACCTAAACAAGTCTTGGGGCACACTAGCTATTAAATGAAAATATTTTGTCAAAACTTTTACATGGAGTTTTGAAAATTCAGTAGGTATACAGAATAATTTTTTTTATAATAATTTTATAATAATTGGTTTATTCAGGCAAAAGACCCATTTACATTAAATAAAATAAAATAAAATGCAATAAATTAAATTTAAAATAACTAAAATAAAATGTAAATAATTTTACATTTGCGTCTCGGTGCACAGAGAGCCAGTGCTTAAAAATAGGACTGGAGACCCTCTCACACACTGTCTTCAAAATAAGATTATTGGAGGCCCGTAACCTTGACCAAAAGGACGCCACGCGCGTCCTGATGATGGCGAAGAAGTCCGGCACACGCGCCTCGGCGAACATGCCCGACGCACTACACCACCGCGGTAGCCTCATGAGGATGCGGAACGCATCATTGTACTGCACCCTCGTGGTGCTGTAGGTTCGCTTTGTGTATTTGGTCCACAACTGACAGGTGTAGAAACACTGACAGTAAGCCTGGAACAGTGTTGTTTTCACAGATTCGCTACACCTGCCAAACCTGCGTGCGAGCATATTGCACCGAATTGACAGTGCCCTCCTTTCGCGCTCGATGTCAAGGTCGTCCCTCTGGTCTTCTGTCAGTATGTGCCCCAAGTACTTGAATCGACGAACAAACCTCACTGCTGAACCGTTAAGGTACACCTCTGGCACCTTCGCCGGACCCGCTCCAGCCCGAAATACCATCATCTCCGTTTTATCAACATTATACTTCAGTCCATGCGTGTTAGCATAACGCTCACAGACTGAAAGTATTTCTCGGAGAGCAGAGATCGAAGGGCTAAGAAGCACCATATCGTCTGCATAACTTAAATTGTTGATACAAACGCCGCCAATATGACAACCGATTCCGGTGCTTCTCAGCTCTTCGATCAAGCCGTTTACATAGAGGCTGAACAGGTCCGGCGAGGTCAACCCCCCCTGGCGCACACCGCATTCTAACTTATAGACGTTAGACGTCGCGTCGCCCCACTTCACGTAGTTAGTTTGGCCACCGTACCAGAATCTCAACAAATCCACTACCTGCCGTGGAACGTCTGAGTCGAGCAATTTTCTCCAGAGAATCTCATAATTCACTAGATCAAATGCCCGACTCAGGTCCAGAAAGCACGCGTACACAGATGTTTTGCGGCTGACGTAATAGTTGGTGACATGTTTCAGGCTAACAATAGCGGAGTCTGTCGAGAGACCAGGCCGGAAGCCAAACTGAGCATCGTCTATCTTCAAACGATTCAGCAGTACGGGCTGCAGAAGCCTCTCAAGCACCTTGCCTAGTATTGTCCCCAGCGAAATGGGCCGATAGTTGTTAGGGGCACTGAGGTCTCCTGTCCTATTCTTAACAATAGGAACGACTACCGTTTCCATCATCGCCGCAGGAAGGTAACAATGTTGCAGGCACATATTATAAAAATAGGCTAACTTATCGTATAATGGATCACCGGCCGCTAGGATGTGCTTTAGACTAAGACCATCATGTCCAGGTGACTTGCCGCGTTTCATATTTCGCACCACCTTAGCGACATAAAGTTTATAATGTAGATAATGTAGATATAAAGTTTACTTACGTAAGTATAATATATAACCTTCGTGAATATATTCCATTAGTAAGATATTTGAAGTGGAATGTTATACTGTTTCAAGATTCAAATATAGCTTACCAAAACTGCACTTGAAAGATATTTGAATAAAAAGAACAATATCCATGTCGTGGCCATATAGTAGAATTGACCACATCATGATATTTTCGATCATTTCATGAAATGGCTGCATAAGAAATCGTTTGTCGATATGTTCAATTAAAAACGCAGCTACTTCATGAAATGGTCGAGATTATTTGATCATATCATAAAATTATTACATTAATAGCCGATAGAGGCGCTGGAAACGCCTTGTTTATATACCAACATGGCGGCTGCGTTATTTCTCGCAGTGAAAAAGTGAATAATTCGTAACGAGGAAGCAAAAAAGAGTTTATGATAAAAAAGTACTCTGAAAATGTCTGTCGGACTTAGAGAATTTATTATTCTCTAAGTCCATTTCTTATCCGTTTATTATATCAAACATAATTTAGATTCTTTGATCACGATTTATAATGATCTGGTCAAATTTAGATGGCCACATCATGAAATGCGACCATTTCATGAAATGATCGAACATTTCATGATGTAGGCAATTCTAGGATATGGCCACGACATCCATACTACCCACGGAGACATTGTCTCCGTGAAAAACCTAACTACCGATTAGTCAAATATTTTTCGATATTTTTTTTGTTTTTAACTTTTTTTTTTTTTTTTTTTGTTTACTCGAAAATAAATGGTGTGGAAAAACAGTAGTGTGACAAACAAGAAATAAAAACCTGTTTGTAACACTGGGGTGATAACTTGGTGTGACTACGAGTCAGCAACGGAATAATGTACTGATACATAATTTTAGTATTTTTCAGGTAACAATTTATAATATCTTTCCTTCCTCGCGCTTTCTTCTCATAAGATTTCCTTGCTCCTGTAACTGGGTCGCGACACGAGTCACGACCAATGGGATAAAACTTGGTTTTTACCTTATTTGCTTAGAGCTCGGGGTTAAGTCTTTATCAGCGATGACACATAACTAGTTGTTTGTAAACGAAAATTGCGCGTTCGTCGTAGTGGCTTTTGTTCACTAAGCACCTACGCGCGAAATCCCCGGATGACTTCGGAAACTTGACTTTTTTCCAACTTGACACTTTCCTAACTCGTCTCATTTTTAACTTGGCATTAATCGTATAAATACGGCGAGATCTGCTCCCAGACTTCATAACAAGTACTGACTCGGTCGAGCGACATTCTCTGCTATCTTGGTGAGTCTACTTCTATCTAGTTCTAATATCTAGTGTTTCTGAAGATGATCAGAGAAAATAATCTATAGTTTGTTTATTATTTAACTATTGAAGCATTTTTATAATAAACCATGAACAGGATTTTATTTAAACGTATTATTTTTAAGCTTTGAATGTGTTCTTTGAAATTTTATGTCTATCATACCGAAAACTCACTCTTCAATAACGGTTTCTCCGCAGCTTACTAGTCGAAACCCAAAATGGCCGCCATCAAGACCACCTTCGCCCTCCTGCTGATCGCTTTCGCAATGATGATCGTGACTGAAGCCGCAGTTCGCGTCGTACCCTGCGACCAGGTAAATCTATTATTTACGCGAAAGTTTGTAAGTATGGATGGATGTTTGTTACTCTTTCAGGCAAAAACTACTCAATGGAATAACACATAGGAAACTTTTTACGGGAAAAAGTCTTATAACCACGGGAAAAATCTTTCACAAACAACGCGAACGGCGCCGGCGCGGCGGACCGCTAGTAAATTATAAATCTTAAACGTGCATTTGAAGTTTATAAATATCATAAAACTTCTAGCGAGGAGACTCACCTATCGACATATCTGTGAACTGAATAGGGTATCGGACTACTTTTTTTAATTTTATAAATCCAAACTGCTTAATTTCTGCTATCGAATACTAAAATAATTTTTGCTCTATCTTTAAAATTGACCGAGTTATAAAGGTTTCAAATTCAGGATTAGACAGAGAGGCACATATCCACTTGTGACGTCATTTGTTAGTAACGCCATATATAATCTGCATACAAAAAATCGTTTTTGAAAGAGACAGACATATTGAAACTTTAAAAAATCACTGTAAATTTGTTTTTCAACTGATTCTGTTTTTTTCTTCGCGAATCGTGTGCTACTAATCTACTTATGTTTTAAAAATAATTCATAAACGCCATATGTGAGCAGTGCGATCCCCTATTGTGACATTGATATAACCCATTCCTGGAAACTAAAAGACTAAGTTTTTTTTATAAAACCGATCTGCTGCTTCAGTTATTACGAAGAAAAACATAGATATTTTGAAAAGTTACGAAACACAAGTTGTTCAGTTTACTGTGCTGTGTACTACTTACTATCACTTCTTGTGTAGTTTAAATAACACTTTCCTTTGATACGCTCGAAGTTTCCATAATGTAAAACTGCAGAGTAACAGAATTAAACAAATATATATTTATATTTGCTAATATATTTACATCGTGATGAAACCAGCAAGCACACTCCTGCGAAGAAATTCAAAGGTTGTATGTGAAGTCGACTAACCCGCACTTGGCCAGCGTGGTCGACTAAGGCCTAATCGCCCTATAATTCATAATGTCAAATAAAAGTTGTCTATGTCTATGTCAGGGTAGGCTCGAGCCCCTCGGTGGGGACGTATATGAGCTGTTGATGATATTTGCTGGGACTCACTGACTGGAATCACCTGAAGAGCCTTCCGCTCCCCCAAAAGTCCGGTTACGCTTGATACGTCGATTTTGCGACACAAGCATTAGGTCATCGTCAAAAAAAAAAAAAAAGATGTCAGTTTATTATAATCTTTATTAATTCCTTTTTTCTTTCCTTAGACGTGTAGCATTCTCAACAAGGGGATGGATGAATGCTGCAGGGCTCACGGATACGCCGGCTGGAGCCACTGCAGCGGAGGAAGAATGTATTGTCGCTAAGTCCAGTCGACAAAAGCACCTACCAGTATAAGCTGACACACGACGCTATTAGTAATCTGAATATCGATGTATACTTGCTTGCCTTTGTCGACTGTTAATTATTAAGGGCTCACAAACATTTTCATAATATTTAGATTTTTATATTCGTATTCCTATATTATGTTATATTGTATACCAAAAACATAGGACCTGTGAGCCACTAAGGTTTAGTTTATTAAATAAAGTTGATTATTTTAAAAATATAATGTGTAAATAAATTAGCTGATACTATTTTAAAGGATCAACCTACCCATGGACGGTGCCAGAGCTGTAATACTTGCATAAAAGAACAAAATGCTTGTATGCAGAAGATACTCAGCTTGTCGTACAATTATTCAAAACTTATTCATCTATTACATTGCATTACACAGCTAGTTGGGTTACTGTAGGATGAGCTCTGACAGATTAAAATTTTAAAGACTTTTTAATATTATTTCGTTTATTTATTTATTTAGTAAAACTACATACTATTTAATGATAAAATAAGAGGTGAAGTTACTTTATTTTTAATTATTAGCTATTATGGTTTTTAAACTGAAAATTATAAAAAAAAGTTGTTAACGTCGTATGAAAAATTTTGAAGCTGTCAGATCTCATCCTATAATAACCCAACTATAGCAGTATAATTTTGGGCCCAAATTGCTTGAATAACGTTTGAGGAAGCGCCAAATCAGCTAATTACGGTAGTCTTATTCAGCAATTAGTTTCTATGACTGCCGTTAAAAAAAAATCACTCAGAAGGTTTGTGCTGGCTGGGCAATGCCAGGTTTAGTACGTAGTGAAATTAAAAGCAATCATATTTTTCACATATTTATTGACACATGAAGCATGTTGCTGCTTTAATGACTGCAGCGGTCGTTTGCCTAACGTTAATAATCTCGAAGGCAGTGAGATGAAACAAGTGCTGTAAATTGATAATAAACACAACTGATTGACTATAACAATCCATTTTGGATTACATTAAAAAAAAGAAAAAAAGAGTATAGAAATGTGCATTTTTACAACCCACACTGGTGTTTAGAAGTACATAAATCTTTCAATTTTAATTCATTATTTAGACACGATAACTTAAAAATATTTTCTTAGTTGCCAACTTACAGCACTTATTAACACGACGATACTTTATGACGCATTGGCAAAGAGTTAGTTGAAATCTAATTTCTGGATTATCTTTTGTTTAATAATTCAGAAATACAGTTTTAAAAATGATTCCAAAGTTGGACTATCTCTGCCATGCGCCATAGATACACATTAAACATACATAAATTATTAGAAGATCAATATTTATAATAATGAATGCAAACAAATTGTACTATTTGGTATGAAAGGCGATTTTAGAGGTATTCGCTTGCTGTTTCAAACAAATTATGTCCCTGATTACTGCAGTAACGCTGTTTACTTAAAAAAAGTTAGTGCCGTCTTTTTCGCGTTTAAAGAAAAGGAATAGGACAACAGATTTCATTTATATTCAGATTTATAGAAACGTCATTTTTGAACTTATACATATCATTTTTCAGGTGGAAGTTACGAGTACATTAAAAGATCTAAATTGACAGCTACATGTTTATCATTCATTCAAAACATCATTCGTTCATCTGCTGTCCCTTTCTTACATAGAAAAACGAAAAGGACGACACTAACTTCAGATTAGAGCGTCGTTGTCGCAGTCGTAATCATGGTCAATATATTGATTTATATCATAATCAAAACACAACATTTATATAAGTTACCTTCGATCAACAATTACAACTAGATAACGGGTCGCATACAAAATCAAAACTGTCAAAGTTGTCTGCGTCAATAAATACTTATACAGCTATATTTGTTTGTTAACTAACCGAGACAAACGTTTTAAAACTGTTTTAAGTTCAACCTAATAACAACTCTAAGATTTAGGACACCCGAACTAATTCACAATAAGACCTCACGCCGCAAGTGACGCGTTATTTACTGAGACGGTTTTTTTGCTCCGACTCGATATCTAGTAGTAATTGTTGATCGAAGTAAGTCACGCACAGAAAAAAAAACTCATCAACGTAGGTACAATAAAAGTATTCATAATTTAGACAATATTTTGTACTGATAACAATAATTTAATGCAAGCTTATGATACGCGATAATTTCACAACAATCTACTGGATTTAAGGGTCTACATAGACTGCATCTGAACTGTATTATATTAGGTTGCGTTTCCATTCAGGCGGCAAAAGATGAGTAGAAATAATGACCAATCACGTTCTTCGAGTCCCTCAGTGGGGACTTCCATGAGGGAGAACATTGTTTGAAATTAACATCACTCCGGTCCGCTTCAGTAAAAATAGTATTAGCAGAGATATGAAGAGCTGTGTCAAATGCTCATGCTTTTATACTTTGAAATGTGAACTCTGACACATAGCACATTATTTTCTGCTCAGTTTCTTCCCCACTCAGTAGAAATGCACCCTTATAGCTGGAAAATAGCAGTTTGATAGCCAGTGCTGACCTCTAACAAGTGACGTGGAGTCTGCGAGGCCCCTCCCTATTTTGATTACTGTGAATGGAACACTTCCCCGCGCCCCCCGCGTACGAACGTCAAGGTAGCTTATTAGACTTTAATTTTTGCCGTCAATACGTCTTGACAGCCGCATACAAGGGGTTAAGTGATATCAAGTCAATTAAGACTGAAAAAATATGATTCCACAACATAATAAATTTAGACTTTGATGTTTTTTTATTGTTTATAGTCTAAACCCATATTTCAATAAGTATTCAACTCGCGCATCTTGATTAAATTTCCTAAATATGCCTAAACGTAACAGGAGTCTAACAGACCCCACGTCAATAATGTTCCACTTTTTTCACGTCCCCAGAGTTTTGATGCAGTTATATCTTTACTGCATACAGAGAATTCAAGTGTTATTTTACATGTAAAGAATGCAACTCAAATGCTTGATCTGTGTAGACCCAAAAGGTTAAAAAAAGCAATCTTGAAAATACAGACGTTCTGTCCAGCAGATCACATTAAAAACAATGTTATTGACAATTCTAACAATAATACAAGATAAGCGTTAATTCACGCGGTGAATAAAAATTAAGTCATAAAGTTTTAAAATGAAATACTATACATTATTTGACTAACAGACATTTTTAGTCCTTTGTCATATTTTTAATGTTAAGAACTTAGTAAATGTTAGTTGATTTTGTTAATATTTGCGACTAGATAAAAGACTGAAGACATAGAAAGAAAATACTAATAATTATACAATATTTTTATCATGAATGGGTTCTATAAGACTAAGCTAAGCTCAATAGATCTTCTGCGTTTGCGTCAGCCCGCCAGTAAGGGTTCATTGGCCGAGCATTAAGTTTTTACTCTAAGTCATAGAACTTATTTTAGTAAAACTATGGTAAAACTTATTTTTCTCATACTTCTATACAGTATGGAATTTAATTCACCAGTAAAATACAATTTCTTGTACACAATGGCCCCGAAACGGGAAGTCATGCTATAATTCTAAATTTAAAATCCAGCTATCCTTTTCGTTTTTATGACCAATGAAAGAGAGGTGATGAATTCAGATGAACGAATGATATTATTTGGAATGAACGGTAACTTAAAATAACGGCGTAGGTGTCAGTTTTAAGAGATTTTCAAGTCGCATGTGCTCTCTAAAATTGTGCAATCGAAGCGGCCATAATTTTCAAATTTGATGTTTGACAGCTCTCATATTAGGATGGCCATCTCCTGTCCCTTTTTAATCTTTAAAAGGTGAAAAGGACGGACAAACTTAAATTATTCTTTTTCTTTCTTTCTTTAAGAATTAGAGCGTGACAGTGAGAATTAGCTTCAATGTGACATTCCTTTTAATTTTTTGGTGAAAAATTTCATATAGTATAGTTTTCTTAAAATCAACTAACATTTAGTGGACAAAATTTAACCTAGTAGGTACGTCAGCGAAATATTAATACACAATAGTACACTCTTACACGATTAGTTCCAATCAAGTGCCATCTATTATTAAATAATTTTTCGTACGATTCTAGAGGAGGCTAAGTTTTTATTCTTTTCAAAATCGGTTGTAAATATGGGTCATATTATGAGGCTTTTTATAAGGTTTACTTATAATTGTTTTTTTATGAGGCTGTATAAAGGCGAACATGCCGGCCACAGTGGCGAATCTAACACGTGTTTCAGAGTCCAGACAGACACAGTGGATGGTTTAAGGACATAGAAAGGGGAGATAAATTCTAAACTTTAATTACCTGCAGTAAACTGACGTTTTGAAATGTCACTCGGTAAAATAATATTGCCAACCTAATTTCTATACATTCCCTGTCGTAGTAATTTGACAGGCAAACAATACATAATCCTGTTCATAACAACGTCAATTTACGGCAGATTAATGAGCATAGACTACGGTACAGAAGTCAAATTGTTCTGTTGTTCGTAGAAATGTGTAAATCCGCTTAAGCCCGGATAAATTACATTATGTTATTAAAAACTGTTTATTATATTTTCTGTATTCTGATCAGCTGATCGATTACAAAATAAAAAAAAATATTTTGTAAAGTTGTGAAACAAACAAGTTTCAGTTGTGTTATACAGTGTATCTATGTATCCAGTGTGTGTTGAACGTTGAATACAGTGTGTTTATGTATCCAGTGTATGTTGAACATTGTATACAGTCTGTCTGAACGTTGTTATACAGTGTGTATATGCATTCAGAGCGCTGAACATTGTATACATGTGTTTATTCAGTCTGTCTGAAGGTTATGTTATACAGTGCGTCTGAACATTGTTTATACAGTGTGTCTATGTATCCAGTGCGTGTTTACCGTTGTATACAGTGTCTAAGTTATGTTCAAGGCTTGTTCTTCTTGTGCCGGCGCCGCTTGTCGTCAGCGGGGGGCGGGTGGGGGGTGTGCGGGCCGTGCGAGGGGCAGGGCGCCGTCGCTGATTGGCTGTATAATGTGTTCAGGAACTCCTCCAAGTTACCGTCACAGCTGTAACATAAAATAAAATTTAGGGCATGAAACAAAAACAGAAGTAAAAAATAAAGTAAATAAATTTGTCATTGCATTAAAGTCTTTAGAATAAAGTGTTTCAGAAAACAGTCTCCCGACTTATTTATATTAGATGGCCTTTATGCTTAATTATAGTTTTCTTCTTCTTCATCGTGTAGGTTGCAAGATCGAAACCTGGTGTCCCGGGGAGCGTCATCAGTGCACGCGCGTGTGCAACGTTGCCGTTCCGCTTCTTCTTTGTGTGGCAACTTTCGTAACATTACAACCTGTCACGTCACATCACGCGCCCGGTCTGCGCGAGTTGTTGGTCCGGTTGACGTCGTGCGCGCCGGCCTTGTTGCCCAGCACGATGCGGTGGCAGTGAGGCTCGAGCCCCTCTATATAACTCACGTGTTGTGGGTCCGGTTGACGTCATGCGCGCCGGCCTTGTTGCCCAGCACTATGCGGTACTGCACCACGTGGCAGTGAGGCTCGAGCCCCTCTATATAACTCACGTGTTGTGGGTCCGGTTGACGTCATGCGCGCCGGCCTTGTTGCCCAGCACTATGCGGTACTGCACCACGTGGCAGTGAGGCTCGAGCCCCTCTATATAACTCACGTGTTGTTGGTCCGGTTGACGTCATGCGCGCCGGCCTTGTTGCCCAGCACTATGCGGTACTGCACCACGTGGCAGTGAGGCTCGAGCCCCTCTATATAACTCACGTGTTGTTGGTCCGGTTGACGTCATGCGCGCCGGCCTTGTTGCCCAGCACTATGCGGTACTGCACCACGTGGCAGTGAGGCTCGAGCCCCTCTATATAACTCACGTGTTGTTGGTCCGGTTGACGTCATGCGCGCCGGCCTTGTTGCCCAGCACTATGCGGTACTGCACCACGTGGCAGTGAGGCTCGAGCCCCTCTATATAACTCACGTGTTGTTGGTCCGGTTGACGTCATGCGCGCCGGCCTTGTTGCCCAGCACTATGCGGTACTGCACCACGTGGCAGTGAGGCTCGAGCCCCTCTATATAACTCACGTGTTGTTGGTCCGGTTGACGTCATGCGCGCCGGCCTTGTTGCCCAGCACTATGCGGTACTGCACCACGTGGCAGTGAGGCTCGAGCCCCTCTATATAACTCACGTGTTGTTGGTCCGGTTGACGTCATGCGCGCCGGCCTTGTTGCCCAGCACTATGCGGTACTGCACCACGTGGCAGTGAGGCTCGAGCCCCTCTATATAACTCACGTGTTGTTGGTCCGGTTGACGTCATGCGCGCCGGCCTTGTTGCCCAGCACTATGCGGTACTGCACCACGTGGCAGTGAGGCTCGAGCCCCTCTATATAACTCACGTGTTGTTGGTCCGGTTGACGTCATGCGCGCCGGCCTTGTTGCCCAGCACTATGCGGTACTGCACCACGTGGCAGTGAGGCTCGAGCCCCTCTATATAACTCACGTGTTGTTGGTCCGGTTGACGTCATGCGCGCCGGCCTTGTTGCCCAGCACTATGCGGTACTGCACCACGTGGCAGTGAGGCTCGAGCCCCTCTATATAACTCACGTGTTGTTGGTCCGGTTGACGTCATGCGCGCCGGCCTTGTTGCCCAGCACTATGCGGTACTGCACCACGTGGCAGTGAGGCTCGAGCCCCTCTATATAACTCACGTGTTGTTGGTCCGGTTGACGTCATGCGCGCCGGCCTTGTTGCCCAGCACTATGCGGTACTGCACCACGTGGCAGTGAGGCTCGAGCCCCTCTATATAACTCACGTGTTGTTGGTCCGGTTGACGTCATGCGCGCCGGCCTTGTTGCCCAGCACTATGCGGTACTGCACCACGTGGCAGTGAGGCTCGAGCCCCTCTATATAACTCACGTGTTGTTGGTCCGGTTGACGTCATGCGCGCCGGCCTTGTTGCCCAGCACTATGCGGTACTGCACCACGTGGCAGTGAGGCTCGAGCCCCTCTATATAACTCACGTGTTGTTGGTCCGGTTGACGTCATGCGCGCCGGCCTTGTTGCCCAGCACTATGCGGTACTGCACCACGTGGCAGTGAGGCTCGAGCCCCTCTATATAACTCACGTGTTGTTGGTCCGGTTGACGTCATGCGCGCCGGCCTTGTTGCCCAGCACTATGCGGTACTGCACCACGTGGCAGTCCGCCCGCAACTGCTTCAGATTCTTCTTCTGTGAGGAAAAAACACAAACTTGAAATCATTGAGATAATAAATCAACTAGTGGCTCTGTGAGCTGTAGACCTCACGAGTCTGTATAGATATACATATCATTTCATATTTATTTTTATTTTTTCTCCACAAAATCCCCGACCCCTTGATTTTTAATTTTTTAAAATTTTTTTAAGTTTAATTTTATTGACCGAGCGAGCGAAGCGTCTCTGTTTCAGCGTGAGCAGGTTTGATAAATTAATCGATTTTTTTTGTCGAGTCAGTTTTAGGAAATATCAAAAAATTACGGTGTTATGGGGTTTGTCAGCTTACAAGATTTACCGCTGAGGCTGTTTTCCTCTACAGGTCGCATTTCTTAACCAATAAAATAAAATAAAATTATAATTTCTTAAATTTTTTATTCATGTTTAAAAATTGAAAAAAAGTAAAAAAATCAAGGGGTCGGGGATGTTTGTCGAGAGCAAATAACAATAAATTTGAAAAGATATATTATACAGACTCGCGAGGTCTACAGCTCACAGAGCCACTAGTTTTATTTTGTCTTATTTTATTTTATTGGTTAAGAAATATGACCTGTAGAGGAAAACAGCCTCAGCTGTAGACCTTGTAAACTGGCAACCCCCATAACTCCGTCATTTTATAAAATTTCCAAAAACTGACTCGACAAAAAAATTCGATTAATTTATCGAACCTGCTCACAAAATTTCACGAGAATCGGTTGAGAAACGTGACCTGTACAGGGAAACAAACAAACAAACAAACAGATGGATATACAAAAGCAAATTTGGCCAAGCTGAAACAGAGACGCTTCGCACGCTCGATCAATAAGTATTTCTTTATAGGTTAGTTTTTTCCTTGTAAGAAGAATCGATTCAATTTGTTTTTTGATATTCGAATGTTCCTGGAAAAAAAATGCTCGAAGTTGGCTAGAAATATTTCTGTCAGAACTTGTAGAAATGATAAAAAAAAATATAATGAAAATCACACTTGTTCGGTAAATCGCATTACCGTACAGTTTGCTGCCGTCGTAAGTTCAATTTTCGAGCAAGGTGTATTGACAAGAAAGCTTACCTGGCAGCTGGCCCACTGCGTGATCTGGTAGACTGCGCCGTCCATGCAAGCGTAGTACATTATCACGAACCCCATGAAGCTGGATTCCGCCCAGATGTCGCCCTGGAAATAACAACACATCATCATCATCGAGTGAGCTGTAAGGTCGTCTACTGACAAACCCAGGTGTCATTGTTATAAGATCCCAATGGGAAACCTTCATGACCGTCCCTGGTTTTGTACGCCACGTTTTTGGTGTACATGGTTTACAACGAATACGCATTCATTCAATATGAGGATGCCTAAAAAGTTGCATCCAAAAACAGGTCTGTACAAAAAGTGCTCGTGCAGTTTTGAACGCAACTGTTTTGGTACGCCGCGTTTTTCTAAGCCAATGATTACAAATGTCAAAATAATGGCTCGACTTTAGGAAACTGTATTTTTTCGCAGTTTTTTACTGGGCACCACCCGAAGGGGGGGTTTGGGGGGCGCAGCCCCCCGCTGTAAAAAGAAATCCACCCAGAAAGAATACACTTCGGTTAGGTTAGGTTAGACTGTTGTCAACAACAGGCGGAGGGAGACGAGCGAGCGCAGCGAGCGTGCCGCGGCAGCGGCCGCCGACCGCAGGAGATTACTTCCCAAAAAGGCTAATGGTTGGAAAATTCGAGTGCACAAAACGTGGACGGAAAAAAATGGTTGCAGAAAACGGGTCGGTCATAATCTGCTCGCACAGTTTTTCCCGTCCAAGGCAAGCATGTAGTACACAAAAAACTGTCTGTACAAAACTGTAACACGAAAAACGGTCTGTACAAAACGGAAACAAGCATGAACCCCACTCATCCCAATGGCCACTGACATGTGGTATTCTTTTATCGACTCTCATGTTTCACCTTTACGATACATGACATACATATGTGTACCTGACATACATGAATGAATGTGGGAAAAATCTAAAACAAGCGAGCGTTGGCGCGGGCATATCATCATCAGCTATTATACGTCCTCACCGAGGAGCTCACGCCTACCTTGAATTAGGGCGATTAGGCCTTAGTCGACCACGTTGGCCCAATGCGGGTTGGTCGACTTCACACACAACCTTTGAATTTCTTCGCAGGAGTATGCGCAGGTTTCATCACGATGTTTTCTTTCACCGTAAGAGCGTCGAATGTACATATTATGAATTCGAAATCATATTGGTACGTGGTGGGGATCGAACCGGCGTCTCCCGGACGGGAAGCAGCGGCCCTAGCCATTAGACCACCGACGCTCTAGCTGGCGCGGGCATATAACTATTACTAATTTACTAGTGGCTCCGTGAGCTGTAGACCTCGCGAGTCTGTATATCTTTTCATATTTATTTTTATTTTTTCTCCACAAACATCCCCAACCCCTTGATTTTTTATTTTTAAATTAAATTATTTTTTTATTTTTATTTTTTATTTTTAATTATTTTACTTATTTCATCTTATTTTATTTTATTGGTTAAGAAATGTGACCTGTAGAGCAAAACAGCTTCAGCGGTAGACCTTGTAAGCTGGCAGCCCCCATAACTCCGTATTTTTTTAAAATTTCCAAAAACTGGCTCGATAAGTAAAAAAATGCCTAAGACAAACATATTATTTTTCACCTCTCCACCTCGGAAAGTTGGCTTTTAATGCCAGAAAACAGGGTCGAAAATCGCTTATTCATTTCTAGACATGCAAACCATTCTCATGTCTAGAGAGGAGAATTAGTTTGAATTTCGAACATTATCTTACACAGGAAAAAAGTTTTCATATATCCGCGCGTAAAATAATTGACGTAAGCCATATTTTTTTAAATTGGGTGTGTTCCGAGTCAAACTGTCAGCGCCGTCAGCGATCAGAAAACCAAAAGATTATATGGGTTTCGCCTGAGGAAAAATCAACATTCCTCTCTTACCTAACAAATAACTATTACAACAGGAGGGTAGATAGTAATTACCTCTTTAGCGGAGTGTCGTATCTTGCACATGGCGCAGTACCGCGCGGCGTAGCACGGCCGATCCGTCAGTACACGCTTGTGGCGACGACCGCAGTTTGTGCATCTGATAACATACGACAACATTATATTGCTACTTTAATTGATCTTTTAGAAGAGGCCATATGACTAGCCATTCTACTAAGCCATGCCATTAGACTTTTTTAACACGCTTTTATTAGCTTCACCTGCATGATTTTATGTATGCTTGTATGTAGCCGACTCATTTGCTTGGACTCGATTTTGACCCATTTTAAACGGACAGATTTAATTGAAACTTTGTACACTTATCAAGAACCGGTGACAAAACAATAATAAAAAAAAAACAAAAGAAACACACACACACAGTATATCAAACTAAAAATAATACTAGTATTTTTCATTCATTATTGTTTTCAGCTTATATTAAGAATTATTTTACACTTTTTAGTTTGATGAGCTTTAAAAGCGTGTTTTTTAGTTTTTTTAAATATATTTTATTATATAGACTTGCGTTTGACCACTGCCCATGGCGGCGAACTCCATCTTGTCGTGAGTTGAGCCAGCTGTTGACCGTAGTATACGTGTGTGTACCTGATGGTATTGGCGGCGAACAACATCTTGTTGTGAAATTGAGCCAGTATTTAACTCAGCTCGCTCCACGCTACTTTACAGCTCCTGGTATACGTGTGTGTACCTAGTATACAAGTGTGTACCTGATGGTATTGGCGGCGAACTCCATCTTGTTGTGAAATTGAGCCAGTATTTAACTCAGCTCGCTCCACGCTACTTTACAGCTCCTGGTATACGTGTGTGTACCTAGTATACAAGTGTGTACCTGATGGTATTGGCGGCGAACTCCATCTTGTTGTGAAATTGAGCCAGTATTTAACTCAGCTCGCTCCACGCTACTTTACAGCTCCTGGTATACGTGTGTGTACCTAGTATACAAGTGTGTACCTGATGGTATTGGCGGCGAACTCCATCTTGTTGTGAAATTGAGCCAGTATTTAACTCAGCTCGCTCCACGCTACTTTACAGCTCCTGGTATACGTGTGTGTACCTAGTATACAAGTGTGTACCTGATGGTATTGGCGGCGAACTCCATCTTGTTGTGAAATTGAGCCAGTATTTAACTCAGCTCGCTCCACGCTACTTTACAGCTCCTGGTATACGTGTGTGTACCTAGTATACAAGTGTGTACCTGATGGTATTGGCGGCGAACTCCATCTTGTTGTGAAATTGAGCCAGTATTTAACTCAGCTCGCTCCACGCTACTTTACAGCTCCTGGTATACGTGTGTGTACCTAGTATACAAGTGTGTACCTGATGGTATTGGCGGCGAACTCCATCTTGTTGTGAAATTGAGCCAGTATTTAACTCAGCTCGCTCCACGCTACTTTACAGCTCCTGGTATACGTGTGTATACCTAGAATACAAGTGTGTACCTGATGGTATTGGCGGCGAACTCCATCTTGTTGTGAAATTGAGCCAGTATTTAACTCAGCTCGCTCCACGCTACTTTACAGCTCCTGGTATACGTGTGTGTACCTAGTATACAAGTGTGTACCTGATGGTATTGGCGGCGAACTCCATCTTGTTGTGAAATTGAGCCAGTATTTAACTCAGCTCGCTCCACGCTACTTTACAGCTCCTGGTATACGTGTGTGTACCTAGTATACAAGTGTGTACCTGATGGTATTGGCGGCGAACTCCATCTTGTTGTGAAATTGAGCCAGTATTTAACTCAGCTCGCTCCACGCTACTTTACAGCTCCTGGTATACGTGTGTGTACCTAGTATACAAGTGTGTACCTGATGGTATTGGCGGCGAACTCCATCTTGTTGTGAAATTGAGCCAGTATTTAACTCAGCTCGCTCCACGCTACTTTACAGCTCCTGGTATACGTGTGTGTACCTAGTATACAAGTGTGTACCTGATGGTATTGGCGGCGAACTCCATCTTGTTGTGAAATTGAGCCAGTATTTAACTCAGCTCGCTCCACGCTACTTTACAGCTCCTGGTATACGTGTGTGTACCTAGTATACAAGTGTGTACCTGATGGTATTGGCAGCGAACTCCATCTTGTTGTGAAATTGAGCCAGTATTTAACTCAGCTCGCTCCACGCTACTTTACAGCTCCTGGTATACGTGTGTGTACCTAGAATACAAGTGTGTACCTGATGGTATTGGCGGCGAACTCCATCTTGTTGTGAAATTGAGCCAGTATTTAACTCAGCTCGCTCCACGCTACTTTACAGCTCCTGGTATACGTGTGTGTACCTAGAATACAAGTGTGTACCTGATGGTATTGGCGGCGAACTCCATCTTGTCGTGGAGTTGGGCCAACAGTTGGCTGAGTTCGCTCCACGCCGCCTCGACGTGCCGGGACTCCATGGCGCGACGAGAATACTCTTCACGACGCTCCTGAAATATAAAATTATTGTAAGCTGAATATCGAAGTTAAATACGTCCCACCCGAGAGTCTCGAGCGAGACCACCCTGATTTTTTTTTTTATTTATTAAAGAAAATTTACAGCATGAAAGTCTGTTATAACTAAGGCACTGTAAACTTAAGTCAAAAATAAAAATAGGGCGATAGCAGCCTCCGTGGCTGAGTGGTTGAGATTTCGACGCCCATTACGGAGGCTCCGGGTTCGATTCCCGGTGGGGACATTGTCAAGCAAAAATAGCTTTGCGAGACTTTCCCCAGTTTGGTTAGGACTTTAGGACATTGCAGGCTGAATCACCTGATTATCCGAAAAGAAACATGATTCCGTACTTCGGAAGGCACGTTAAGCCGTTGGTCCCGGCTATTATCCAGTCGTTACATGAGCCAAGTCAGTGACCTTTGGAGGCTTTATAACACTGACACCAGGGTTTGTGAGGTCGGTTGACGAGCTTACAACCCACACAACCTTTGATTTTATTCGCAAGAGTACGCAGGTTTCATCATGATATTTTCCTTCACAGTAAGAGCGTCGAATAAACGTACACAAGAATTCTAAACACATGGTGAGGATCGAACCCGCGCCGCGTGTCGCGCGAGGCAGCGGCCTTAGCCACAACACCACGACCTGCTTCTTTGGTATTCATTTGGTGGGGTCAAATTTGAAGCGTAGTTACTCTTCTAGACTATAGATAATAGGGAATATGCATAAAAAAATATTAGTTATTTTCATAGTTCATCTGAAAGTATACAAAAATAGAATACTAACAGTCAAAACAGAATCGAAATTGATGGAAAAACAAACTAGATACAACATTATTAAACAAATATATTATGTCCCCTTTTCATTAACGAAAAAAAAATTTCTATGGCGAATGTATGGCCCGCGTGACCAATGACGTCAATGGTCATGTCGGACCTCTCTGTCTAACCATCAACTTTGAAGCCTTAAAACTTTGTTTCTGAGCAAGATATTTGAATATAATTTTTTATGTGTTTATCTGGAACTTGAAATATTTCGATTAATGAATTTAAAAGAAAAGTGCATATTCCCTATTCGTTGGTTATAGATCAGTTAGGGAAAAAGAAACATACCGGCTCCCCGATGAGATCAAACGCGTGCTGCAGTATCTTGAACGCCTCTTCGGCGCCCGGCTGCTGGTTCTTGTCCGGGTGGACGAGGAAGGCCTGCCGCCGATAGTACCGCTTTATCTCCTCGTCTGTGCACGACACTGACACGCCTAGGATACTGGAAGTACGAAAAACAATATGTATGCTATACATTTTCTCGTAAATTCTATTTTAATATAGATTGTTACAGATTACGTCTGTTAACGAAATATCTAATAATAGGAGATCGGACTACTTTTTTTATATCTAATTCTCTTAGTTTCTGCTATCGAACACTAAAAGAATTTTTGCTCTATCTTTAAAATTGGCCGAGTTATAAAAGTTTGAAATTCAAGATTAGACAGAGAGGCACATACCCACTTGTGACGTCAATTGTTAGTAACGCCATATATCGTTTTTGAAAGAGACAGACATATTGAAACTTTAAAAAATCATTGTAAATTAGTTTCAACCGATTCTGTTTTTTTCTTCGCGAATCGTCTGCTACTAATCTATATTTTAAAAATAATTAATAAAATATGGTAAATGTAGGAACAGCCCGATCCCCTATTATAAAGCAGAAAATGAAAATTTTTGTCGATCTTGGACAGGACTCGAACCTTCATCTCCTTGGCTATCCGGGCCAGAAACAGGCTCATTACCAATTTGCTACCAAGCTCTGTGAAAGGTCGACGAAATTTGACACTGCTTTTTACTTTTTTATGCTCGGAGTGCATTACAGCTTCATGTGTGTTTTCATCCATCTGACCTTTTACAGAGCTTGGTGGCATAATTGTTAATTATGTTCATTAGTTAAGTATTAGTAATTATTATTGTTAAGTAGTTGGACACTAAATAGACATAGACATAAATATTATATTCTTTCATTCTATAATGTACTTGCAAAGCTAATTGAAACTATTCTACTTAACTCTTTTTAGGGATACGGATAAAGGGAGCACAAGCGAGCTTGTTTGTTTGGTGCTTTTTATTTTTATTTATTGTTTTAGGATTACCGACGAATGATGCACCTTTACAAATAATATTTTAAGGTATTTTAAGGTAGGTTTTTTGCAATGTTTAGTAAAAAATCTTCACCCTAAAAGCTGTCGGCGCTGTAACCAAAGCTAAAACTAACAGCGCCATCTACGAACGAGAGGGAGAAACACTTATTGTTCCGAGCGATGACGGCAGATGGCGCTGTCTTATTCTTCAGCGTGTGGATTGTAAGATTGCAAACCAACCTCACATTTAATTATGATTATGTTTTGTTTAGAAGCACTGCGACCCGAGAAGTATCTATAGTCTTCACAATCACTATTGCATTTACGATATTAGTCATACCTGTATGGGTCTTTCCCCTTACAAGCTAATAGTCTTTTCATGGCCTCCTCTCCCGTGGCCGGCAATGGTATATTCGTATTCAACTTATTCGAGTCTTTGTCAGCTTCTGGCTCCGTCTCTGTAAAGTTTTTTTTTAAATATTAATCTTTGTAAAAGGAAGAGCAAGGTGTAACTACAGCGGAAGTGTCCTGGCCTTGGACAAAAAGGTCCTGGCGCACATGTGTTTGAATTTCGAAATCATATGTACGTTTATTCGACGTAGTTACGGTGAAGGAAAACATCGTGAGGACAATGGCAATAGGGAATATGCACAATTTTTTTTAATTCATTAATCGAAATATTTCAAGTTCCAGATAAACACATAAAAAATATTTTTTCTAATATCTTGCTCAGAAACAAAGTTATAAGGCTTCTAAGTTGATGGTTAGACAGAGAGGTCTGACGTGACATGTGACGTCATATGTCAAGCGGGCCATACATCCGCTATAGAAAATTTTGTTTTCGTAAGAGGGACAGATGTATTTGTATAATAATGTTGTATCTAGTTTGTTTTTCAATCAATTTCAATTCTGTTTTGACTGTCAGTATTCTATTTTTGTACTTTCAGTTGAATTATGAAAAAAAAAAACAAATATTTTTTTTATGCATATTCTCTATTCTAAGATGGTGTCTGAAGTAGACATATCCCTGCTGTGCCCGTGTGGCAACTTAGGCCTGTTTATCTGCAGCTGCAGACAAATGTCTTCTAGGTGCAGAATTGAAATTTAGATGCAGTTAAAAGTTCGAATTACACCATACCTGATGTTGATGACTAATTGATGTGCCTATGTGAAACCGCTACACAGGATATCACGCACACTTGTCAAAAAAATTAAAGGGTTTTTGTGGAGTGTACGGAGAAAGATTATATTTAATGGCTAGTGTGAATGCAGTACCAAAACAGCTATCAACAAAATTTCCATCGGGCAGCTTCTAAGTTGAACAAAATATTTAATTAAAAAAAGCTACTTGTAATACCTTTCTTAAACCACTTCAGTTTCCGCCAAAATCCAAAGCGAGTGTGTCCTATCTTCCTGTCTATGTACTGCAAGTACTTATTGTGTCCGATCTTCGAGATATAGTCCTTACTGCTGCGCCATACCGCCTGGGAAGACACGTAAGTCTGCGTGAACATTGAGGTACATCTGGAAATAAAGAATGAAACATAGAATCTTAGTAACATAGTACATTAGCAGTCTACTCGCGGTATTAGATTTTTCCTGTGAAAATAAGGTACCATTCAATGATTCCCATAGTAGCCTGTGTTCTTCTAGAACAGTGGTGGGCAAACTTTTTTTAAGGGGGGCCAGAAAGTTAAATAAATTTTAGAGGAGGGCTAAAATTATAGCCAAAATGCATTTTGTTTTGAAAACTTTTAAACATTTAAATCTGTTTATTTTCATAGACACACTTGTAAAAAAAAATTTAAGTTACAAATTATTATAATTTAACTTTTATTCGAAGGCCCTGCCATAGTAGGTGTGTGAGACATAATGAAACTGTTTATGATTTGCCATCATATATCTTGAAATGCAGGTTCAATAATATAATACTACTAATACTGATCTACTCTTTTACTATTGGACTATCAAAATATAATCATTGCGGGCCATATACTATTTAGGGGTTTCGAAGGACCGTAGGCGGGCCGGATTAAATCCTTCCGCGGGCCGTACTTTGCCCATCACTGATCCAGAACGTTTTCTATCTTTATAATAGAATAGAAAATAAAAACACACTACAATGTGTCAGCCCATGAAACTGAACAACTTTTGTTCTGGACTGTTCCGATAGTGAAATTAGTAATCATAAACATTGCCCTGCCCTAATTTGGGAGGCTGCATCCCCTTAATGAAATAATACCATAATTCATAGAATAAATTAGTCTACAGTTCCCTCCTAATTATTTAAGTAATTATTATCATCATATCTTATAAACGACCACACCCTTATATACAAAGTTGACATGGGCAAACATTTATTTAAGTTTAAAATAAATATTAGCACATGCAATGTGCATTTTGATAAGAGCCATTATTTGTATGACTCAATAATAATGTAAGAATCATGCATTGTAGTTGAATATTTTAAGTATCTTCACTGCAATTTTCCTTAAAATATAAATAAGTCACAAATAAGCAACCATAATTTCGCCATAAAGATATACTTATGTTATAGAAAAAAGTATTTTATTTGTTTTGTATTTTGTTTATAATTTCAATATGAAATTCTTGGTGTTTTTTAGAGCACATACATGTTTTTTTTTCCTTTTATTTTGGAGTTTCCTTATGTTTCTTTATAGTAGTTTTTTATCCTCTGAAAACTTGTATAATATACTACAATATACTTAAGTACATACTTACTTACTGCACCCAACTTGCTACACCTAAGACAAATAAAATGATACATGACCATTCTGACCAACAGTTAACAACCATTTCAAACAAGGAGTAAACAATTAAACATTTTTATTTTACAAAACAAACATTAAAAACAAAACACACACAGATAAAAAAGTCTTTATATATAAAAAGTCTGTTAGCTGTTGATCAAAACTCCACGCGTTCTCAAAAACTTACAGGTCAAAAGTGAGGTGTGCACTCATGCGACAAATGTCGGAGAGCAGGTACAGAAACCAGACTACCGCCTTCCATGTAACCTCCATCCAATGTTCCAAGTAACTCTGAGCAAGGCCTATGTAACCCGGCTTATTCCTTCTTAGCTTAGTCTGGGCAATCTTTTTCTTATCCTGTGTAGGCTTAGCAGCCTTATGGATGCTACGATCCTTCTTCTTTCTAGATTTAACTTCTCCTTGGCCATCTTGCAAAACAAACTGAGAATGGTTGCCATCATCATCCAACTTAAAGTCATCCTCCAATAAACTTTTGTCTGAATTCTTAGAATTGTTCTTGTGATCTTTCTTCTCTTTTTTCAATGGTTTCTCAGTCTGGTTTTCAATGAAGACAAACTGACTATTGTTGTCATTGTAATTAGCATCTTCTTCATTAGTTATATCGTCTAGAGAAGACCATTTACGAGAAATATTGCTGCGCTTGTTCTTCGACTTTTTATTTGGTTTATGCTGTTTATCAATATCATCAGTAATAATGTCTCCGGACTCGCTTCCAGAAGATATTGTGCTTGTATGTAGTTTCTTTTCATTTTTATGTTTATTTTCATCATTCTTTAAGTTAGTGGGAGGTTTTTCTAGCTTGGCAGTTTTAGTATTTGCAGGCTTACTTTCAATATTCTGTGGCTTGACTCGACGAGCTGCTTCTGCCTGAGCGTTGATCTTTGTATTTTTGGCAAGTACGTCTGAGTACGTAGGACGCATTGGCTTTACTTCAGCCACAATCCTCTTCTTATTACTTGTATCAGCTAGAGGGCTATTCTCATTTCTTTTTGGAGAGTTCTCCACTTTGGAAGCCTGGCTAATTGGGTCTATTGTAGAAGCAGGGTGCATATTTAACGCTGGAGCATCAGGGTGATTCAATGGGTAGTTCTGACCAAAAGGGGAATATGTTCCAGTAGAGTTGGGTTCCCAATTTCCAAGAACCTCTTTTAGGAAGTTAGATGTTGGCACATTTTGACTGTTGTCTTGATTGAAATTGTTTTGGGCTGCTGTTGGAGGCTGGACTTGGACATTATTGTTTACTGTGTACTCTTGATTAAGAGTGAACATATGTGAGGGCTGAGCAGTATGCAGAGGCATATCTCGGATGCCCTGATTGGGGTTGAACAGCTCATACTGACCGTTCATAGGGAAGATCAACTGTTGGTTGTTTTCATCGTAGATCACCCTCACAAGTTGTCCATTGCCCAAGTTGAGCATCGCGTTGCCGTAGTTCTGGCGGTTAGCGCGAGGCAAGTTGTTGTAAGGAGCTTTTTCCTCGTGGTTAGCGGCGGTATCGCCCGCTTGAACATTGAAGTGTTTGTTCATGTAAACATCGTTAGGATAGTTAGCATTTGTGTACACACTGTTATCATTGAGCACGCCGGCGGATGACGAGATCGGCGACTGTTTCCTCTCATTCAGGCCACCAGGTGCGCAGTTTTCAGCGGCCTCAGGTCTGTAATTCCACTGCATGTCATTGTATATGGGATCATCCTGCGACGACCTTGCCATGTTTAGCTACGTTTCTCCAGACTGGACCGGCTGGTTCGCGAGTACAAATCTAGGACTTTTAACTCAGGGATTTAACATTTTACGGAATTATGTATTGAAATAAAAACAAGCTGAATATAACGTGGATTTCAGCTCTTTGGATAATTTGACGCTTGTCTGTCGCTTTTATTTTTTTCCACAGACTAAATAATATGAATAAAGGTTTTAAATTTCTAGCTTTGGGTGGTCGGAGTAAGACGAACACAAAAATTGTGTAAAAACTATATAAATAGCTATAGTTCTATAATCAAACCATATGAATAATATGACTCAAATGAATAAAAAAACAAATTTCACTTAACATTAATAAAAAATGCTATAAATTGAGTAAACAATAAAAATAAGATAAAATGGTTTGGATAAATTTTACAGATTTCCAAACAAAACTATTTTTTAATAAGCTCCGTTCCGTTTCATGTAGACTTCTTGGCATTTTGGGGTAAATTAAACTTTTTTTTTCATATTTATCTCTGAGTAATAGGGAGCGGAAAATCGGAAACGGAAATTATTCAGTGCGAAAATGTGTGACGTAAATAGTTTTTCAGGTTCTTTTGAAAGATTTCTGTTTATTTGTATAGTAATTTATGTAAGTAAACTTTTCTTTCGAAAGCTAAAGTAACATAGGTAGGGTAAAATTCAAGCGCCTGTTAGAAATGAACTTGCGTTTTTACATTGGAAGGAAATGTCTTTTCGTTCGTTCCAGTGTAAGCTCCGATTTCACGAAAAAGTGCGATCCCCTTATATCTCGATGAATTGTGAAGATATGATATTAAAAAAGTGCTCAAAAGACGCGTATTCACGAGAGCTGTAAGGTGCAAAAAGATATATTCGAGAAAATCAAAAACGAAAAAAGTTATGGCCGAAATAGTGAAAAAAAATATATATTTTTTCCGAATTTTTTATTTTGGCGCTCGATATTTTGGATACGAAGAATGATATCAAAAATTTGAGAAAAAGTCCTTTGGACAATTTAGTCAGCTACAATTTAAGCCTAAAACAAAGACGATCGGGTTAAGGGTTTGCCCTGTAGCCTAACCTTTTAGAAAAAAATCAAAAAGTCAGAACGACATTTTTCACATTGTTCACAGGCGTTATGTCGAGGAGACTTATGTTAATCTAAGAATAAAATATTTTTCAATACACCTTGCTGGAAAATTGAACTTACGAAGGCAGTAAACTGTTCGGTAAATGCGTTTTACCGCACTAGTACGATTTTATTACATTTTTTTTTTATTCCTATAGTCTTCAAAATTATTATTCAGCCAGGATCATTTTGACAATAAAAAATATTTAAATCGATTCACACAAAGAGAAAAGTATTTTATATTTTTTTATTTCAACAAATTGTATCACAAATATTATCAGCCAATAATATTTTAATTATAAAAATAAAATCTCGATATAACAAAGAATCAATAAAATTCGTAGAGGCCGATTGTCCGCCAAAAAGGGGCGGCACATGGTCTGGGGCCTAGAGCGGCTAGGACTGCAAATCCGCCACTGCCCACCTTTTAACTTGGATTTCAGTTCTGGATCCATTTCTGCATCCGCATTATTACGAAGGCCATACGAAAGGCCTTCCCGTAAGTAGGCTTCGAGGTAGCGGGTCACTGAGCATATTATTTAATAGTTTGTCAGATCAGTGTAAGAACTTACTAAGATAAATAATAAATAAATATGTGGAGACATCTCACGCACGGTCATCTGATCCCAAACTAAGCAAAGCTTGTACCTGGGCTGATTGATAACTGGCCGAAACGACGAACTTAAAAAAATGATACGCAAAAAAAAAAAATATTACATTATATTTTGGCATCTTTTTGAAAATAGAACGCCAAATTTGAATTTAATCGAACTGGTGGAATTTGTTTGATAGGACGTAGAACTTTCTCTGTCGTAAATTTTCTTAACAATGGAAAGAAACGAAATTCGTGCGGTGATAAAGTTTTACGTTTTAAAACAGAAAACAGCAACCCAGATTAAAACCAAGCTAGACAGTGTTTTAGGTAATTCTGCTCCTGCATTGAGTACAATTCACACCTGGGTAACTGATTTTAAACGTGGAAGACAGAGCTGCGAAGACGCCCACAGGTCTGGCCGTCCAAATGAAGTCACGAATCCGGACATGATCAAAAAAATTCACAAAATTGTATTGAATGATCGGCGCTTGAAGTTCCGAGAGATAGCAGAGATGGTGAGCATTTCATCTGAACGCGTTTTTAATATTTTGCACCAACATTTGGGAATGAAAAAGCTTTGCGCGCGATGGGTGCCGCGTTTGCTCACTGTTGACCAAAAGCAACGTCGAGTGGACGATTCATCGGAGTGTTTGGCGCTGTTTAACCGAGATCCTAACGAGTTTTCGCGGCGTTATGTAACAGTCGATGAAACCTGGATACATCATTATACTCCCGAGACAAAAGAACAATCTAAGCAGTGGACTGAGAGCGGAAGACCTGCGCTGAAGAAAGCAAAAACGGTTTTGTCGGCCGGCAAAGTGATGGCGACTGTTTTTTGGGATGCTCGAGGGATTATTTTTGTGGATTATCTGCAAAAAGGAAAAACAATAAATGGAGAGTACTACGCAAGCTTGCTGCAAAAATTAAGTGAAGAAATCCAGAAAAAACGACCACATTTGGCCAAGAAAAAAGTTTTGTTCCACCATGACAACGCACCTGCACACACGTCAATGGTTGCAGTCGCCAAACTCCATGAATTGCGGTTCGAATTGCTACCGCATCCACCCTATTCCCCGGATCTGGCCCCGTGTGACTTCCACTTATTCCCAAACCTGAAGAAATGGTTAGGTGGCCAGAGATTTTCATCAAATGAAGAAGTCATTGTTGCCGTGGACGAGTATTTTGAGGGGTTGGAGAAAACATTTTATCAAACTGGTGTAACGGCATTGGAGAAGCGCTGGACTAAATGCATCGAGGTAGAAGGAAACTACGTTGAGAAATAAATTTATTTTAAATAGATTTTTAAAGTTTTTCTTTGTCGTTTCGGAAACTTATCAATCAGCCCTCGTACTATGGTATCAGACAACATAAATACATCCTACTAATATTATAAATGCGAATGTTTGGATGTTTGTTACTCAATCACGCTTCAACCACTAGACAGATCGGGATGAAATTTGGCACACATATAGGTTAGATCCTGGAATAGGACATAGGCTACTTTTTACCGCGGTAAAACACTTCATTCCCATGGGAAAACTCATTTAACGCGGGTGAAACCGCGGGTGGAAAGCTAGTACTTAAACACAAGTGCTCATCACACGAATGTTTGCCCTGGGCGGGATTTGAACCCGCGATACTGTGCTTCGTAGGCAGGCGTACTACCATAGGCTACGGGGCCGTCAAGATTCATGGACTATTCCATTCAAACGAATCAAATTTCACAGTTTGTATGAATAAAGTTGGTACGATAACCATCATCATCATATTATCAGCAGCTCATATACGTCCCCAACAAACTCCAGCCTACCGTGAATTAGGTCAATTAGGCCTTAGTCGACCACGCTGGCCCAGTGCGGGTTGGTCAACTTCACATACAACCTTTAAATTACTTCGCACTCCTGCGAAGTTTCACTCCTGCGCAGGTTTCCTCACGATGTTTTCTTTCACCGTATAGTAAGAGCGTCGATTTCAGACCCGGCGGGGTTTCTAAATACGAAAACACATTGGTACGTGATGGGGATCGAACCCGCGTCTCCCGGACGGGAAGCTGGGGCCCTAGCCAAACACCACCGACGGTGTTTCTTCTTAAAATATTAATTACACTGATAATTCTATTCATGTATTGCGTTATCAGTTTTAAATTAATATAATTTGCTTATTTTAACTCCTTTGTTAATTTAAATGAGAACTGTAGGGCATAATTTTGCATTAATTACTAATTTATTCATTTCGTTAAAAAAAGTGTTTATTTTTATTTTACTGCAGAGCTGTCGCGTAGCTAATTCGGTTAGCTTAAATTCAAGTAAATAAATTTAAAAGAATAAATTTATTACAATTTCATGTTTTGATAAAAAAAAAAAAAAGTAATGGATACAAATTATACAATACAAGGTTCAATATAATATTATTACAATTTAGCATGAGAGCAAGCAATTACGAAGACCTTACTAAATCTTAAAAACTAGTGTCTTTCACTGTCGAACTTATTTCAGCGTCACCATTCAGTCTATCAACAGCCTAAATAAGTAAAAAAAGTTAAGATTGATCAATTATTTTTTTCTCTCTAGTTGAGAAACCAAATCGGTCGCGCCCCAAAAGGTTGACTTTGTCTTGGCCGCTTTGCAAGGCCACTTCTTTTCTGGCCATATAAAAGGTAGCGCGCCAAAATAGTGCCGTTTGGTTTGACGATGTTGTGAACTGTAGTGTAAAAATTATTATATATTATTATAGTACCTATAATTATGAGTGTCACGTTGTGGATTTTGGCTGTGACAGGCTGTACAGCTGTTGTGGCGAAAATACAGAATGACCCCGCTGGGCAGCAGATCGTCAATTTCAAGCAGAAAACTCACGTATGTACATTTTTTTTTCTGGCCTGAGCTGTCCCACTGCTGGGCAAAGGCCTCCCCTTTTTTCTTCCACCGTTCTCGATCTTGTGCCAGTGACTCCCAATAATCTTCGAAAGCGTCGAGATCGTCTCGCCATAAATGTACTTTACCATAACAATTATATCGCGTAAAATGTTATAAGCCCTGACCTTGAATATGACATCTCTGTCACGTACTCCTACTCTCGGCACTTTTGCTTAGTATAGGGAATTCAACTATTTTTCAATGTTATATTCATATACTTAGAATTTTTTTTTGCTGTATATCTATGGTTATATTATCAAGTCCGCGCCCGTTATATTACCACTTAGTAGCGATAAGGTCCGTTCAAGAAAACAAAATATTTTTCCATGCTGGATATCCCCTAATAATATGGGTAGGTTAGCCGTGTGGTGACGGCAGAGTAGAATACATTTGTCACCAACCCCTACTCTTCCCGTGGGTGTCGTAAGAAGCGACTTAGGGACTACACATTGAACAGGGAACGGGCAGCAGCGCTCTCTGATACAGTGACCTTGTAATCTGCGATCTCCAACCCGCCTGCCAAGCGTGGAGATCCAGCAGTGGACTGTAACGGGCCGTTGATGTTGATGATGTTGATGAATATGGGTAGGTACACATTAAATAAATTAACTTATAAACAACATACGTACCTACAGACAGACATAAACAGAGGCATACTAGTTATCTTTAGGTAGGTATTTTATCTAAAAAAGCCTTCAAATGTTTTGTCACTATGATAACGCTACATTTTTATGTAACTACCATAATTATGATGGAAAAAAAACCTGAATATAGAAAGCTTAAACCAAATCAACAACATCAGTCTTTAACTTAAATCATACCTCTAATCGTACCAGTTTTATTAAAATCAGGTGAAATCAACAAATCGATCAATTATTACAACAAGGCTACGAGATTACATCACAACACATTGTAACACTAAGTATCATATACCTTATAGGTAAAACAAAGATTTGGGATTAGGTTTGTTGTTAAATATTGTATTTTGTAATAACTAACAAGTTATGGCACAGAAGAAATAGTTATGGTAGTGAGTACGGTCGCCTGCATAACTGGAGCACAACACGTGATTGTATACTTTGTTATTTAAAATCTATTCTCTAATCTTATTTTCTTATAAATATTTTTTCTTGATTTTTGCTTTTATGGATGAAGTGTACGGAATTTTATATACATAAATAACAGTAAAATATGCAATACTAAAATATCAAAGTTCAATAAAAAATACACGTATCTTCTCTACTTTTAAAGGCAACGTTTGAGTACATGTTACAAATGGTTAAATAAATAGTAAATCAAGGCAGGCTCGAGCCACCCGGCGGGGACGTAATGAGCTGTTTATGATGATCATGTTCCTTGCATTCTTTTTTGAGGGCAATATTCTTTTCCAAATAGCGATTGAACGTTCTCCTTGTATACCAGCATTTTAACTCGCATGTTAGTTCTTGACTTGGTTTGTCTTCAAAGATGGACATTTAGACTAATAAGCAAAACTAAACAAACCCAAAACTAAACCAACCAACCTATTAATAAAACCTAACAAAGCTAAAAAGAAAAAATAAGTAAAATTTAATTAATTTTCAGGGTCCCATTGGCATAATGACAACGAGTGCTGGAGCTCCAATCGAATACCATGAAACCAACACTCTAAACGATCGACTCATATTCAACGAGTATTTCATGGACACTATGACCCACTTGGTCCGAGAGAGAATCCCAGAACGACTAGTCCATGCTAAAGCTGGTGGTGCATTTGGTTACTTCGAAGTCACCCATGATATAACTAACATTTGCAAAGCGAAGATATTCAGTCAGATTGGAAAGAAAACCCCCATTGCTGCTCGGTTTTCTCCAGTTGTCGTCGAGAGAGGAGGCATCGACACTTCCAGAGACGCCAGAGGTTTTGCCGTCAAATTCTACACAGAAGATGGTAATTTCGATATTGTTGGTTTCAATACTCCAATGTATGTTTACAAAGATCCTATATTGTTCCCAACGTTCGTAAGGGCTCAGAAAAGAAATCCTTCGACTAACTTGATTGATGGAAACATGTTGTGGGACTTTTTGACTCTACGTCCGGAAAGTTTGCACATGTTTCTTCTAGTATTTGGTGACCGTGGTATTCCGGACGGTTACAGACACATGCCTGGTTTTGGTATTCACACTTATGAAGTGTCTAATGAACATGGAGAAAAATACTTCATCAGATTCCACTTTTATCCCGACGCCGGTATAAAAAATTTGCGTTCTGAAGAAGCTAGGAAAATATCTGCTGTGGATCCTGATTATGCTACCAGAGATTTATACAATGCTATCGGTAATGGAGACTTCCCTACATGGGACGTTCAAATTCAAGTACTCACTTTCGAAGACGTCAAAGAAGCAGGCTTTGATGTTTTTGACGTCACCAAAGTACTACCTTTAGACAAGTATCCTCTAAGACCTTTGGGTAAAATGGTTTTGAACAAAAATTCAAAAAATTATTTCGCCGAAATTGAACAATTGGCATATAGCCCAGCAAACTTGGTGCCTGGAATACTCGGAGGACCAGATAAGGTATTTGAAGCTCGACGTCTAGCTTACAGAGATGCTCAATATTATAGATTAGGAGCTAACTTCAATAACATCCCTGTAAACTGTCCACTGCAAACTATCGTCCATCCATACAATCGTGATGGAAAGCCGCCTGTAAAAGACAACGAAAAGGACATTCCAAACTATTATCCAAATTCTTTTAATGGTCCTGTTCCTTACAAAGAAGAAAAACGAGCTAAACTTATTGAAGTTTACCAAGACGAAGCTAACAACTTCGCTCAGGCTACAGAATTGTACGTAAACGAAATGACACCAGAGGAGAGAAGTCGACTCATAGAGAATGTTCTATATAGCATTGGACCAACAACAAAGGAGCTGCAACAAAGAGCTGTAAAGTTCTTCAGTGTGATTCACCCTGACCTTGGAAGCAGGATAGAGCAGGGTCTCTTAGCCAACAGGACGAAATACGTCGCACCTAATGCGTCTAATTACGCGGAAGATCTAACGGATTATGACTACAAGTAGGTAGTAGATGATTCCGATTACCGATACCTACTTATATAAAGAGTTCTGCCTGAGCAATTTTAAATCTTTTAGCGAAGGCTAGACGTTCATAACGTTCACTTACCTACATTTTTAATGTATATTTAAGACAATGTTTAATTAATTTTTGTAATGGTTTTGGCTAAGCAGCTTTCATTATCCTATTTTTAAATTTATTTCTTCACTGTCTGTGTGGATTATGTATAATTTTATTAACCATGTGATTTTGTGTATTATTTTTTATGGTCTGTTGAATTACAAATGGTTAGGGATCGTATAATATAAATAATAAGTTAATAGATAGTTTACTATGTAAAGTTTTTGCAAAAATGTTATTAGGTAGCATCTTTAAATGCTTGCTTGAGAAGTTGTACACTGTACTTGGGCTATTTCTCCTAGTCGCATCTTTTGATAAAAATAAAAGATTTGACTTTATTGGAAAACACGTCTACTTTTGGTAAATAAAGTTTTTTACAATATATAGATCCTTCGATATATAAATCCATTATAAACATAAGTCCAAACGCCTGGTCAAACGCAACAAAAACTTGTAAACTTTTTCCCCTATTGATACGCATTGAGCAAATTATTTTACATCTCTCATGCTCTAAAAGTAGTCCAATAAAGACCACAAAGAAGGATATTAGTCCAACTTACGCTAAGCGCTCGTGCACCAAAATACTTCGGGTGTAATTGATGCTTTCACGCCTCGGTTAACAATCTACTGTTTGATGTACCAGCTCGTATTATGTGACATCACAACACACTATCACACTAATTCACCACTAATATTTTAAATTTGAAAGTAAGTCTGCATGTTTGTTTCACGCCTAAATTACGTACGAACGGATTGGGATGAAATTTGGAATGAAGATAGTTTGTACCCTGGATTTACACATAGGATACTTTTTACGGGAAAAAATCATATTCGTACGGGAAAAATCTTATTCAACGCAAGCGTAGCCATGGGCAGACAGAACTACAATAAAATGCAAAACAAACTCGCAACCGGTAAAAGGTGATAAGGATGCACCAGTTGCATTAATGTAAAATGACATAATAAGATCATCTTTAATTAAAGGTGCGTAAAATAAAAATGTAAGCGATAAGGATATACAGCCCTACATTGAAGAAAGTATTGCCGTATTGAAACTATCGAAAGAACATTTTGTTTAGTACTGGAAGGGCGGGCATAGCAAACAAGGCTATTATGGAATGGAGTACAGAGCCCCATAACAGGTACCTACCTAATTACTACACCCAGTCCGGGCAATATGGTTTGTCGCCCCATATACTGACACAAAACCTGATTTAAAACATTATTGACACCAGGAAGTCGGACATTGGCGTTATTTTTTTAAAGATTTTACGATGCATCTGATCAAAAACCTATTTTTAAATTCCGTAGGATGACACTAATTA
Source organism: Carpatolechia fugitivella (assembly GCA_951230895.1). Classification (NCBI taxonomy): domain Eukaryota; kingdom Metazoa; phylum Arthropoda; class Insecta; order Lepidoptera; family Gelechiidae; genus Carpatolechia; species Carpatolechia fugitivella. The sequence goes on from OX579651.1 coordinate 14,839,886, forward strand.
AATACCGCAGTGTCTCATGACGGAAGTCTGACCAGTGTATATTGCCAGTGATGGATGATATATGGATTGGAGACGTGGTCGCTTACATTGGGCCTTATAAAAATGCAAGGTCACCCAAAGGGCGACTTAAGTCACCCCTTTTTGCTTGCCGCCCCGGGTTCCTCTTGTCCATATAGTAAATTTAATACACCACTGACTACGCCCTCACTTCACTCATATGGTTGACCAACGATTTCGTAGAGTTCCGGTGAAGTTGTTTGGTCAATAATGAATATTTGTATTGAATTATATTGTAAAGTTGTAGGAAGCCAAGGATTAATAATTTGGTCCTGGAGGGAGGTTTTGATTAACGCCACTGACAGCACAATTCTCGTGGCCAATTTTTGGGCTGAGACAGTCTAGGTTTGCCACCGACTCGAAAAGAAGAAGAAGAAGAAGTGGATGCTTGATGATGATTTTATGATGATGATGATTTTATTTAGATAGAGGCAAAACTTTCTATTATCTTTTTTTACGTAGCTTGTAGTGTATCCCACTGTTGGGCAAATGCCTCTATTTTTCCAGCGTTCACTCTTCCGTCGACGGTCACTGTCTGGCAACTAATCAGCGCTTAGCCTCGCCCATCTATCAGACAGGAAACGTACGAGCAACATGCCCAATCCTGTTTCAGCTGCACGGACTTAACTTTCATTAAAAATTTGTAAAGGTAGGTATATAGAAAATAAAAAAAAGTAGAAACGTGTTATTTTGTTCACACCTAACACTTCGCAATTTGCAAAAAAAACATTATCGCCGTATAACCTAGTTATCTGCGTTAATTCTCTCTTAATTCGGTTGCAATTACGTGTAGGTTGCACGTACACTTATAAGGCCAGTATGAGTATGACACATTATGCGCCAGTAATTTTGGTGATGGCTTGTCGAAGAAATAAGTAAATTCTTAGGGGAAGAAGAGAAAACGTATCAATCAATCAATCAGCCCATTGCAGTCCACTGCTGGACAAAACGTATATCACTCTTTTATTTTTTATAGTGCTTATTTGGCTTTATGAATTTGGGTTACTCTCTGTCTCTGCTGAGATCAGACAACCGAGGCATAATTGCATAGATTGTACTATTAACTTACAAAGATCATTCAAACGTAGAGTCGATAATCGAGCAACTTTTTAGTTTTTTTTTTCGTGTTGTTTTTGCACGACTGTCATTTTTTGTCTCTGGCCCACAACATTGGGTTATTTTATTATATTGTTGATGGGGCTGATTCTCACTAGCACGCTCTAATCCTTTTAAGTTCGTCCGTCCTCTTCGCCTTTTAAACATTAAAAAGAGACCGGAGATGGATATCCTAATATTAGAGCTAATCAAAAATCTAATTTGAGCCTTAAGGACATGTCCATTGCATAATTTAAGAGAGTACGCAAAACGTCCAACTTAGGTAATCATTCACTCAAAATAATATCATTCGTTCATCTGAATTAGTTTTAATCACATCACATCACACTAATATTATAAACGTGAAAATATATTTGCATGGTAGCATCTAAATGCATGGATACATGTTTGGATGTTTGTTCCTCCTTCACGCTTAAAGTAATCAACGGATTTGGATGAAATTTGAAATGGAGATAGTTTGTAACCTGGATTAATATATAGGATACTTTTTACGGGAGAAAGTCTTATTCCCACGGGAAAATCTTACACAACGCGCTAAAAAAGGATAGCTGGATCATGACTGTGGGAATCGGGGTCATTGTAATACTCGTAATGACCACCCGTAAAGTTACAGCTACGGTTGTCCGATCATTAGTGACTGCGATAGTTTAGTTTCAGATTTAAATTTTCACATAAAAAATGGTAATTGCAAAGGTGCTAGTGTAACGTGCATTACAGATACGTGGGTGCTAGGTATTTTTACATCATCTAAATCTTTAGCTGCCTTTTCTACATAATTCAACATCAATGGCCCGATACAGTCCACTGCTGGACTATGAGTCTCCTCCACTTAAGTGGAGGGTTTTGCCATAATCTCCATGCTTGGCAGGCGGGTTGGAGATCGCAGATTAAAAAGTTACTGTATCAGAGAGCGCTGCTGCTCGTTCCCTGTTCAATGTGTAGTCCCTAAGTCGCCTCTTACGACACCCACGGAAAGAGTAGGGGCTGGTGACAAATGTATTCTACTCTGCCGTCACCACACGGCTTTCTACATAATTACAGTAATTATATTTGCAGGAAAGTGCAGACACCATGATGCTATTCGTTTTTTGTCAACACGTGACAGCAATTTTAGTATTTTTAGTATTAAGCGCACACTGTAGACGGGGGACGAAGGACTGGTTTTCAGGGTACGGAAATGATTCTACTGCTCACCAACTTAGCTCGTCTTCGAAACAGCGTGTAAGTATTACTTCTGTGGTATTACCAATGTCGACCTTACAGTCCACACGGTGAAGAAGAAGAAGAACCAATAAAAATAAAAATGTGAAAATATATTTAGAATTTAATTTAATTTAATTTATATTTGGTTGTTTGGTTTGGATGTTTGTTAATAATAATAAAGATTTATTTCTTAAAGCCTCAAAACTAATTACAAAGATGTATTTTGACACTCGTATTACTTAAGGGCTAGGGGTACATCAATAGGTTATTATTGACGCTAAAATGGGTCGAACCTGTATTATTAGCGTTAACATTACATAAAAAGGAGTCATAAAGCAACGGTGAATTCCAGAAGTTCCACCTTTACGCTTAAAGTACTCAACGGATTTGAATGAAATTTGGAATGGAGTTAGTTTGTAACCTGGATTAATACATACGATACTTTTTACGGGAAAAAGACTCATTCCCACGGGAAAATCTTACAGAACACGAGTGTAGCTGCGGGCGGACCGCTAGTAATAAATATGTGAGGACATCTCACTCACGGCCTTCTCATTTAAAACTAAGCAAAGCTTGTACTTGGGGTTTCAGACAGCTAATATAGATTACTTAAATTGATAAATACAAACATAAATATAGACAACATCCAGACATAAGGCAAACACAAGTGCTCATCACACGAATGTTTGCCCTGGGCGGGTTTTGAACCCGCGACCATCGGCTTCGTAGGCAGGCGTACTACCAACTGGGCTACGGGGCCATCTTAAATCTTTTGTGATCTCTAAAATGAAAGGATTGCTCATATAATTTTCCTTAAAAAGCATTGAAGCAGCGGGGTGTTTTGTTTTTTACCTAAATTTTTGGTTAATTTATTTCAGATGCTAAATAATAATTTTCTTGGAACTTTGACGACAAGCTCTGGTTCTCCCGTGACCATGAGTGACACGGAGACTATTAACACTCAACGATTGATACTCAACGATTACTTCATGGAATCAATGTCACACTTGACTACAGAGAGAATCCCTGAACGAGTCGTTCATGCTAAAGGATCTGGAGCATTTGGATACTTCAAGGTGACCCACGATATATCTGACATCTGCAAAGCTGATCTCTTCAGCAAAAAAGGCCAAACCACACCTGTAGCTGTTAGATTCTCATCAGTATTTCAAAGACCTGGAGGAACTGACAACCCAAGGGAACCACGAGGGTTTGCTGTTAAGTTCTATACAAAGGAAGGTAACTACGACTTTGTAGGGATCGATATGGAATGTTTTCTTTTGAAAGATCCTATCAGATTTAATACTTTCGTCCATAGCTTTCATAAAAACCCTACAACAATGGTAGAAGATCATTCTGCTCAATGGGATTTTTTGACTGAGCATCCAGAATCACTGAACATGTTTATGCGGGTATTTGGGGATCGTGGCATCCCAGATGGTTACCGCTACATGCCAGGATTTACTATACATACTTTTGAATTGAAAAATATAGATGGAAAGAACACATACGCGAGATTCCACCTGCTTCCAGATCTTGGAATGAAAAACTTGACAACTGCTCAAGCTAAACGAATAGAAGATCTGGATTATGCCACAAGGGACTTGTACAATGCAATTGCAGCCGGTAATTTCCCAACCTGGACGCTTAGCTTGCAAACCATACCAGAACAGGAGATACATCGAGCAAAATTTGATATCTTTGACGTGACAAAGATTTGGCCTGAGAAGTCGTATCCTCTTCGACCTATTGGGACTTTAAAATTGAACAAAAATCCAGATAATCATTTTGCAGAAATAGAACAGCTGGCCTTCTGTCCAGGAAATTTGGTACCCGGTATTCGAGGGATTGACTCTGTTTTCGAAGCGAGAGTTCTGGCGTACAGACTAGCTCATGTGCATCGTTTGGGAGTTAATTTTAATAAGATACAAATTAATTGTCCTTTTAGAACTGTTGCTAGGACTTACAATAGGGACGGATCTCCTCCTGTGTTAGATAACGAAAGGGACACTCCTAATTACTATCCAAATTTTTTCAGTGGGCCTACTCAGGCTATGCAATACGATCTACCTAGAATATCTGTGACTATAGATCCTTTAGTAAACAACTTTGATCAAGCTGGTGAGTTCTACGCAGAAATGTCAGAAAGGGAAAAATGTAGACTTGTAGGAAATATCATAGCAACTTTATGTAAAGCGGAAGAAATCTTACAAGTTTGGGCGTTGTATTTCTATGAGCAAATGAATAAGGACCTTGGTAAAAGGATACGAAATGGTCTTAAAAACTGTAAAAATGTTTCAAGCGTGACCGAATCCAATTAAAATTATTCGTTCTAGAGATATATTATAATAGTTATTGTTTACCTGACTTCGAGAAGGTTCTTAATGCGGTTGCATTTTTTCATTTAGTATTTAAAATAAACCTATGCTAATAAAGTTATAAAAATCAAATCAGGAATTGTTTTACACCTACTCCTACAATTATATTCCCTGTGGAAAATAAACATGATTTACAATGGTATTTTAATTTAGATCTGTAATTTTGGGCACCGCCGCCGCCAGGATAATTAGAAAAACACCCTACTCGTATAAGTACAGATTGTGATAAGCATGTAGGTATCCCACTCTACACTACTATCCATCATCATTATCTTAGCCGAATGTCGTCCACTGTTGGACTAAGGACCAATATCCACATCGACCGGTCCATCATATTATGATGTACCTACATTTAATTGTAATTTTTAGTGCTTAACCAAGATAACTTTTCAATTTCTGGAAATTGTAATACGTATGTACAACGCAGTATTTTTATAGTATCTACACAAAATCCGCGCCGCTTTACCTACTTTGTGGTATCCAGGACTGCTTATAATTAATTTTAAAATTATGATCATACGCGAACGCGTGCTAGCACTCAATGATTGTTTTATGTGCCCTTGCTGTTGATATTAATATTTATATACTCAGTAAAGTGTGTTTTTGAAATGCTAAGGTATAGTCAGCTTATGAAATAAAACTAAGTAGCGATAGCCTAACCAGTAAAAGTAACTTTCATTTTGAAGGACCTGGGTTCGTACCACTGAAATTAAATTCATGTACAGATGTTTTCTAACCGGATTATCACTTGCTCAGAGTTTCGGATGGCACCTTAAACTGTAGGTTCCGGTTTATTGCTTTTAGATTGTGTGGTCTAAGAAGAACGGAGAAAAAAAATTGCCTTTAGCCTTTAGGTAACAACCGCACCCGCCAGAGGAGGTGCGGTACTCTCCTCCTTTTGACCCTTTCCCCCTCACACTACTGGATCCATCCATGGTTCCATAAAGACAGGCCGTTCCCCTTACTTTCTCTCTCCTTAACAATGTTTTTGGCCAAGGTCAATCTGATGTCAAAATCCTATGAATTTGAACTTTCGGTTTCTCTATTACCCACGTAACGCTACGTGTATTAAAATAACAATAGATGATGTAGCCTAAGCGTCCTCAGATCGAGATTATAAGGCACTTATTGACGACTTATTTTTTTACTAATAAAATATTAGCGAGCGTTTTGAACTATTTCATTAGACCCGGGAAAAAATCACATAATAAAATTAGCAGGTTTTATTTAAAAAAACCGCTGCTGTTTAAAACTAAAACAACTAAACAGCTCGGATTGTATATTTTGCGCAAGACGTAGCACAGCATAGACCATCACTATTACTCATTATTACTTAGGTATTTATAAGGCTTTGCTATTTAACTATCGAAAACTCAAGGCAGTCTTCAGTGATCCGCGATTGCAAGGAAGTGAAGACACGAACAATGCAATACTTATTTTGCTTAGTGATATTAATAGTATTGATACTGCACGAGGGATCAGGATCAAAATATAGAAATGATTCTACTATGGACCAACTGAACTCTTTCGCGAAAAAAGTTGAAGTGAGTATGAAATGATAATAATGTCAGTGTAGCGTGGTAAAACGAGGCTTCATAGAACTGACTCAATGATACTGCTATTAACATTATCACATCACAAAAGATGGCGATTTTCTCTCATTTGATTTTTAGGGCTACACAAGTGAAGACCTAAAATGGCGTCCGATAACGCTATTGCTGTGGTTGAGTTTTGGGCGGCCAAAATTTAAATAAGTAGTTGAAACATTGACAAGAAGAAGTAGATTGTTTGAGTAGCAGGCTTTTTCAATATATAATAAACAATTTTGTATTTTGTATTTTTGTATAATTAGCATTAATTTTGTAATTAACAATATTTTATTTAAAAAAGGAAACGCAAAAGATGCGATGACTGTGGAGTTTCTTCAGTGAGCTCTTCTCCACAGATTCCGCCATTGTGTTAGTGAACTCACCCAAAAAAATGTGCTGACGGATCTAAGTGATGTAATTTTGATTTGATTTGAAGATAAGAACTGTGGAGTTTCTTCAGTGAGCTCTTCTCCACAGATTCCGCCATTGTATTAGTGAACTCACCCAAAAAAATGTGCTGACGGATCTAAGTGATGTAATTTTGATTTGATTTGAAGATAAGAAGAATTTAAATTAATTCGTCGAAAAATCGTAAAGACAAAAATCATTTTATTTGATGTAAGATTTAACAAAATATTTTTTCGATGTCAAAGCTAGAGCCAATAATATCAAGGACAAAATAAATTTATTACTAAAGTTAAATACAGAACATTCTTTTACCCTGATTTCAGAAACCAATTGGAATTTTGACGACGAGCACCGGCTATCCCGTCTCATTGAAGGACATGCAGACAATCAACACGCGGTTGCTTTTGAACCACTTTTTCATTGAATCTTTGCTACATTTATCTGCGGAGAGAATCCCTGAACGAGTCGTTCATGGTAAAGGATCTGGAGCATTTGGATATTTTAAGGTAACCCATGATTTATTAGATATCTGCAAAGCCGAACTATTCAGCAAAGTGGGCAAGACTACACCTGTGGCTGTCAGATTCTCACCAGTAGTTCAAAGACCTGGCGGATCAGATACCACAAGGGAAGTTCGAGGATTTGCAATTAAGTTTTACACGGAAGAAGGCAACTGGGATTTTGTAGCAATAAATATGGAAATGTTTCAGATGAAGGATCCTATTTTCTTTCCTTCTTTTGCCCATAGTTTTCATAAAAACCCTACCACATTGGTGAAAGATGATAATGCTCGATGGGATTTTTTAACTCAGCGACCCGAAACCTTGAACATGTTTATGCTTGTCTTTAGTGACAGGGGCATTCCGGATGGATATCGCCACATGCCTGGTTTTACTATTCATACTTTTGAACTGATAAACGATTCTGGAAAAAGGGCTTACGGTAGGTTTCATTTGCTCCCCGACCTTGGGATTAGAAATTTAACAATAGCTCAAGCTAATCGAATAACGGATTCGGATTATGCTACAAGAGACTTGTATAATGCAATTGCTGATGGAAACTTTCCAACTTGGACGCTTAGCGTACAAATCATACCAGAAAAGGATTTAAAAGAAGTTGAATTTGATGTTTTTGACGTATCAAAGTTTTGGCCTGAGAGTTTATATCCTCTTCGACCCATTGGAACGTTAGTATTGAACGAAAATTCAGAAAACCAATTCGCAGATATAGAACAGCTGGCTTTTAACCCTGGAAATCTGGTACCAGGCATTCGTGGAGTTGACACTCTTTTTGAAGCAAGAGTTTTGTCATATCGCCAAGCTAATGTGCATCGTTTGGGAGATAATTTTAATAAGATACGTGTAAATTGTCCTATAAGAACTGTGTCTAAGACATACATCAGAGACGGGTATCCACCTGTAAAAGATAACGAAAGAGACAGTCCCAACTACTATCCCAGTTCTTTCCATGGACCTGTTCCGTATCTAGATGACTCGCCACCTAGAATATCGGTATATACAGATCCAAGAGTAACCAACTTTGACCAAGCTCGTGATATTTATGTTCAAATGACAGAAGACGAAAGATGCAGATTGGTGGAGAACATTATAGCTAGCTTAAGTAATGCAGACACGTTTTTGCAAGAAAGAGCTGTGAAATGGTTCACACTTATATATGAAGAGCTAGGCCATCGAATAGAATATAGTCTGAAAAAAATTAAAAGTGGTTTAGATATGAGTACTACTCAATGTCATGGTGAATATGAGTATAAAAAGTAATGACATTTGTTATGTTATAGGTACGCAAACAATGGCAAGTAGGTTATCTCGAATTTCGACTGTGTAAAATGTACATGCATGCACTTATAAGACTATTTTTTAATTTTCTGGTATCTGTACTACTAATGTAAGTATATACAATGTTGTCGATTCGGCATACGCCCCAACTAAACTAAAATTAGTCCTGTCACTTTCTATCATTTTTAAATGAAAAGGGACCGAAGATCATCGGTTTTGTTTTTGTCTTTGACTTCACGACTAACTGTCAATTTTAGTGGCTTTTTTTCGTCATGGTGTTAGGTAGGCACTAAAACAAGACTAAATTTGACAGTTAGTCGTGAAGTTATAGACAAAAACAAAACAGATGATCTTCGGTCCCTTTTCAATTAAAAATGTTAGAAAGTGACAGGACTAATTTTAGTTTTAGTTGGGCGTATGCCGAATCGACACCATTGTTTCTTTTTCTGAAACTGAATAAGTATTATACCTAATAGGTATATTATTAATATTACGAGTATCATTCAAAACCTCCATCTCATTTGTGTTTTTCATTTGAGTCCTTCTATTTTCCGCATCACAGAATTTCAATTTTGGTCTCATCACGATATTTTCCTTCACCGTAAGAGCGTCGAATAAACGTACATATTAATTCGAAATTCGAAAACACATTGGTACGTGGTGGGGATCGAACCCGCGTTTCGCGGACGGGAGGCAGCGGCCCTAGCCACTAGACCACCGACGCTCTTCGCCAAAAAAATTGAAAAAATAATTCACAATTGAAAGTGACATCTTCCACCTCATTAGAGCCTGTGGTTTCACACGATATCTTAGTGAGCGTTGGGTAATTAAATATTATGTTACGTTATTTCATTCATACTGACACCTTTACCCAGCCTAGCTCACTTCCGCTCATTACAGGAAAGACTTGCAAATAAACCCGATATTCTGGTGTGAACTGGTTCTTCGTTTCAGTTAATGACTTTTTATGACACTTTGCTTCAATGGTTGTCTGAAAAAATGCTAAAAGCGATAGAGAAAGGATAATATCGGCTATAATTGAGACCCAGTTACACCCAATCGCTAGTTTCATCTCATCAATACAATACAAATATTATTTTAATGACACCAAAAAAATAAAACGTACAGACCAAGCCAATTGAAACCGTAAAGCCCAAGCCACACAGAGCGGGAGTGGCACGGTCTGGGGCCGGAAAAGCGGTACTTTGTATGTTGCGGCGTAGCACCACCGTCCCGCTTTCCCGGCCCCAGACCGCGCCGCTCCCGCTCTGTGTGGCGGAGGCTTAAAGGTCAACAGGCGACTTTTTGCTTACCAGCCTTAGGATTAGCTACTTTAGGATGAAGGAAATCAATATTTTCAACCCTGTGGTCTATACATTAAACTTAATTCAATGTATATCTCTCCGCCGTCTGGTGACGGCAGACCAACCAACCCCTACTCTTCCCGTGGGTATTGTAAGAGGCGACTTAGGGACTACACATTGACCAGGGAACGGGCAGCAGCGCTCTCTGATACAGTAACCTTTTAATCTGCGATCTCCAACCCGCCTGCCAAGCGTGGAGATTATGGCAAAACCCTCCACTTAAGTGGAGGAGGCTCATAGTCCAGCAGTGGACTGTAACGGGCCGTTGATTTGATTTGAATGTATATCTAATTTCTATTAGAAAACTATACTAAATGACTACATTCCGGAAGAAACTTAATAGGATTCATGTATTGTATACTATTTAAATTTTCTTGTTAATCCCCACTGCATGCGGTGACAACCTATAATTAAGGCACCACTTTAGCATGTTAACTTTTGTTATTGTTTTAATATTTCTATGTATCGAGTGAGTGTCTTGTTAGTTGCCCTAAATAAATAAAATAAATTAAATCTTTGTTTACAACCTTTTGCAATAGGTGTTTAAATCAATTTGATTGAAGCAATCTACCCTCGACAGCAAATAATCCGGGTCGGGTAAAGAACACACATGAAAAATCTCGGAAACTAAGAATGCTTTAGTGAAATAAATTGTGTTTAATAGACAAATAAGTACCCCTTAAAGAAAGTAATAAAATGTATTTGTCACATTGTAATTTATTCTTCAATAATTACATAAATAAAAAATATTCCAACCTCATCTTATAAAAAAAAAAAATTGAAAATCGCATCTATTTTCTACAGCTTACTTTTGTTAATTTGTTTAATTTTGTGTTACGTGCTAGCTTAATTGTTTAATTTTGTGTTACATGCGGCAGATCCGCTTAGAAATGTCCCATTTTTATTTTGCCATTTTTGATGGCATAAGTTAACAATAACCAAGAAGTCTTATTGCTATCATTTAAAGTGTGTTTAATTGTCTATTAAACACAATTTAATTTACTAAGATAGCATTCATAGTTTTCGAGATTTTCAGGTAACAACCTGTATTCATATTACCCGGATTCAGTATTTCCAAGGATATTTATCAACCATGTAGTCGTTTAACCTATTTTGATTCTATATATAGGAGTGGAAAGAAACAAACTTTAAAGATAATAATAATTTGAAACATATTCAGATAGAAGTAGTTGAATTTGATAAGCATATATTTTCATACTCGTATTTTCCTACATAACTAACTCTCGTTAGTTGAAATACATTAGTGTCAAAACAGAGCTATAAAGATAATGGTTAGAGATTGATATTATTTTTTATTCGCATTGCTCGTAGGCATTATAACAACTGTTATATCACAAAGTAATAAAGGTAAACAACGCCATTTCCAGCACTTCTGATGATGTACACTCATCTGCATATTTACTTGTTATTTAGATTAACAAAAGTAAACAATTACTTTTAACAAACTTACAAGTTAGCGCTACAGCGCTTTCTTCCGCATGTAAATATTTATATTTATAAAGGACAGGGATAGAATGAAAATTTTTCATTAAAATATTAAATTTTCTTAACAAACGTCTGTGTGAATAATAAACTGGTAAATTGTGTGTATTTCAGTCTATTTAATTCTTATTCAACCTAACTTGTCCTCCGAATATTAACATCTTTAAGTGTTAATTTTATTATACAGCGTAATGGACAGCATATAAATCTTCTTCAACTCTTATCATCTTATGTCATTCACGCTTGTATAACCAAAGATTTCTGACGCGCGTTTCCTCGACGGAGTGAAGCGATCGTCTTTTTTTCCTCTGAGTGTGTAACAAAATTTATGCCGAGTTAGGAGCGGTCTATTTCTGACATCACAGTTACCAATTTATGCTGCTGAGTGTACCAAGTGGTAGCCAGCTAAATGCTATTAGCAGTTCAATTATTATACTTCCGTTGTATGTAACACCACCGTCATGTTGATGATGTTAAATGGAATAGAATTAATTTGTATAATCTCTACGTCTGATCGACCGCGATTCGCAGAGTCGGTTTTGTTTTGTGACACGGTTGTAGATCATATTCCTGACGATTATGAAATATTTAAACAAATGAATAAATTTCATTCAGATAAATGTCGTGTATTTGTTTGTTAATATCATTCTGTGTCAATACTTAATATGATTAGCAAGTCATTCTTGAGAACATGTGGAAATCTTGTGCTAGATATGGATAAAAAATCAATTATGTATTTTAACTGATTTGGAGAAAGAAACATACAGAACACAGACTTTCAAATCCAAACGAATGTTCAATATCATTCAAGCATCTACTCGGGCGAGAATCGAACTTGGAACTTTTGCGCAGAGGGAGACGCACTGGTCGCCATTATAAAAAAAAATCACACCTTTATTGAATATTTGGGCTACGGCGTAGCAAATCATAACGCTACGCTTGCTACGCCGCCGTAGCACGCTGTGTTATAAAGGTTGTAAATTATTTTCGATCTATCGAGCTCAGGTTTGTGTATTTTTATTTATTTTTCGCTATTCTGTTTATATGTAATTTGTAATATTTAAAAAATAAATGAAACATTTTTATAAAAAAATAAATGAAAAGAGAAAAGTCGTTACCTTACAAGTACTTTGCATAAAAAGGTGTGTTTATTTTATTTAAACATCACGGAAACCTAACGCATTCTCCCCTATCTACCATACAAAATCACCTAAGTCAGCCTTCAGAAGTAGGCCTAATAATTTCTATACAAAGCACATATCTTATCGAATCACTCTATCTATTATTCTGAAATTAATTATAATGGCTAACAAGCACCTTACACTTTGAATAATCGTTCTCTGTGTTACTCTTATATCGGAGGCAATAGGAACATGCACTTTCTTTGTTCGCCTAGCCAAGATTTACGTATGTCGTTATAAGACACGCCTATTCTAAATACTATATGACAGCAGTAATGCGATACAGTCAATAACAGGTCAGGTTATAGCCTACTAATCAATATAGATTTAATTCATATTTTTCTATAATAAATTCTACATCCCTAACTCCCAACACTCCATAAATTGATAATTAAGTTAACTGAAATTTGAAATAAGAATATTCGGTTATTAAAAGGTTAATGTATCAGAGAGCGCTGCTGCCCGTTCCCTGTTCAATGTGTAGTCCCTAAGTCGCCTCTTACGACACCCACGGGAAGAGTAGGGGCTGGTGACAAATGTATTCTACTCTGCCGTCACCACACGGCTAATTAAGAGTGGCATGATATTATTGATTTACATGTAACCTGCTCATATAGGGCTTCAGCCTACCCGTGCGATCAGGCCTAAGCCGACCACGCTGGCGCAATCAGGTTGGTTTTAAATACTTAAAATGACCCAATAAACTATCAGCTGACCGCACGATTTTGTATGATTTTGTCGTTCATTAGGAAAGTTGTTCAGTTTCACGAATTTCACTTGTGAAGGATAATAAACAAATTTTTCACGGTGTATAATAACGTAAATATTTTTACTAAGCAATTATGCCTCTTGACAAAAGGCTTCCCGAAATATTACTCTATCGTAATTACAAAGCGAAAAATAAAATTTTTTGTCGATCTTATACAGGACTCAAACCTGCATCTCCTTGGCTATGCGGTCCAGAAACAGTTTCAGGTTTATTAGATATTTCGGTAACAGACGTAATCTTTAACAGTAATAATCTATTAATATCGTAATCAACTCTATTAAGTCAATAGTATTAACTTATTTAATTTCTTCATCAATAACTTCTTCTAATTAATTTCCGTTTATATAATTGAAGAATTTCTGTCACTGTTCTCTAACAAGCGCTATCGATGATTGAATCGGCCACGACCTAATTAACTAAAGTAAGATTAAAAAAAGTCGACAACTTTACTATTATAAAAAAAAAAATCAATAAAAAAAGAATGCGCGTGAATGGTGCTCAATCTGTTACAGTTTTAATAACGTCTACATGTTATGGGGAAAGTCAAAAGTTAGAAAATTAAAATAAGACTCCTGTGGAGTTTCTTCAATTAGTTCTTCTCCACAGAGTCCGCACATTACTGTAGTGAAATTTTATTGTAGTGGTTGGTGGGCGTGTGAAGACAAATAAAATATAATTTATGGGGAAACATTGGTTTATTCTGAACTGAATATTAAAGTACTAGACAAACATGTCGAAGGGCTTCTCAAATTAGACTGAGTCAAAACGATACACATGCCAGCATTTTTTAAATAACAGAGTAAGGAGTGTAGGTATTGCTATACCTAACAAATTTGCAAAAAAATATATGTAAGGATGAAGCTGATGTGTCTTAAAGTAAATAGGGTAGTTTATTATTTATTATTATTATTAAATATTATGAACAAATTTCGAATTTTAAAATTTATTTAACCGAAACCGTCATAATCGTATATTTCTTATTGCTTATCAACGTTTTACATTTAAAGGAAAATTACTACCGCAGTATCTTCGAATGGCACCCTATAGTAACTTTTTAAAATTTATTTAAGAAGACGCCTATTGAACGTGTGACAGTGTACCCGTTCTTCTGACTTCATCCGCAGCACGAGGCAGTGGGCATAACTTCGTTGTAAAGTTGTAAGAGGTAACAATACGTGCGTATCTCATTGGTATCTGATTCTACCTCCACACTCGTAGCTGGGTCTGACTAGGCTACAATCTGCTCTCTGCACAATGTATAGCCAAATGCGATGTACGTACATTAACGTACATTGAGGACGAACTAAAAAGGCCACAAGAGATTAAAATAATAATTAACTATTAATTGACAGATTTAGTCCAAAAATATGTAAGTAGGTATTACAAAGAATTTCACGCTCAGTTGAGTATTTTGCGACTTTTATTCTATAAGACTAGAAGAAAAATCCATATGGACGTACTCGCAGCTCAGTCAGCTAAAAGACGTCCACTGCTGGACGAAGGCCTCCCCCAAGGATCTTCACAACGTTCGGTCTTGCGCTACCCACATCCAACAGTTTTCAACGGCCTTCACGAGGCTGCGTCTTCCGGCGCAAGGCTCGATTTCATCAACGGCCCGTTACAGTCTACTGCTGGACTATGAGCCTCCTCTACTTAAGTGGAGGTTTTTGCCATAATCTCCACGCTTGGCAGGCGGGTTGGAGATCGCAGATTAAAAGGTTACTGTATCAGAGAGCGCTGCTGCCCGTTCCCTGTTCAATGTGTTGTCCCTAAGTCGCCTCTTACGACACTCACGGAAACAAATGACAAATGTCAAATGTATTCTACTCTCCCGTCACCACACGGCTAACTCGACTTACTCGAGGTAAAAATATAAGCCACGCACCTTTTCTTCATGCTGATTTTGATAATGTACAATAATCGATCAAACTTACAGTCTTTACTACAATCGGAAAATACGAATTTTCATTAAAAATAACATTAGTTTTTCAACAAATCTAAAACAACAAAATGATCCACTATCTCGTATTCAAAACATTAATGTACACACAATTGTCGTCTCTTCTATAAAGGGATTAGGAGGGCGTGATGGTCGCACATAAATTGTATGGTCAAAAAACAATGGTATCTAGCCGTGTCTAGAGGAAAAGTGTTATAGTAAAATTCTATGTTACGACACAAAGGTTCACGTACAGTGAACGTGAAAGTGTTTATTTCTAGTATCTTTGGTTGGAGTTTTCCGGAAATTATCTGAATTCATGATACTTCTAGATGTTGTAATGTTTTCATTCGGATGCCAAAAATTATAGATTTTTTGGTACACTTCACATTATTATTATACAGAATCTTCGAATATAATATCTAAGTCATATAAGCTACACACCCCATAAGTAGATAGAATTATCTTTAAAAAATGTTATTTACTTTTGCTTATTTATATTAACTTATTTATACATACTTGTAGGCCGTGTGGTGACGGCAGAGAAGAATACATTTGTCACCAACCCCTACTCTTCCCGTGGGTGTCGTAAGAGGCGAGTTAGGGGACTACACATTGAACAGGGAACGGGCAGCAGCGCTCTCTGATACAGTAACCTTTTAATCTGCGATCTCCAACCCGCCTGCCAAGCGTGGAGATTATGGCAAAACCCTCCACTTAAGTGGAGGATGCTCATAGTCCAGCAGTGGACTGTAACGGGCCGTTGATGTTGATGATGATGATTTATACTGCATTCTGCGCCTGTCAAATTTGCAAAAGCAATATGTTGTTCAGATGTGTCGCTAAGATATAGGCTCATTTGTTCGTTGAGGAGAGCACACTTGTGGGAAAGACTTTTCAACTAACAAAAGTTTCTGGCAGTGCCACGCCAACAACTACTCTCGTAGTTTGGCGAAGATAGTTTTATGTACCTTAGATGTACTCTTTGATTAATAAATAAAAAAACCTATCATTTTCCCCCTATGGGAACCTGATTATTTTGGGTTTCTTCCACATACATTATTTCATCGTAACTTCAGACCGTTACTTAATTTCCATCTCACAATCTCACCTTTTGTCAAAGTTGACAACGTTGACAAGCTCATCCTGAGCTATTTTTTGTTGTCTAATATATTTCTTGGTTCTTCGTTTTACCACAATTCCAAGGAAGTTACGAATACTTATATTGCCATTGTTAGTTTAGCTGTATAACGATTAATAAAAATAATTTAACAGATGGTATAAAAAATGCATGTTAAATTTTTCATAAAAAAATATTACTATTCTAAGTTAAAATTAAACCATGGTAATCGAGTATCGTTCAGCGTCTTTGAAAAAAATGAGATTTTATTTTCATAAAGGTATAATTAGATTATTATTTTGTATCCTAAAGTATATTTGAATTCAAGTTAACAATGGAAAAAGCCAATTAAATAAAGTTCATCATTCAAAAAGTTTAAGCTCATTCGTGGTTCACACTTGTCAGCTAATTAAGGTTGACGAAGTGTATATCAGAACATCTGAAACAGGGTATTATGCAGACTACACACGATACTGCTGTCTCTACCGCAGCCTCTATCCTTTCGTTCCGGTTGCACAACGCATGCGCGGGTTCTGACATATCCATGTTAAGTATAGTATTCTCTTATATCGTCGCAGGAAAGTTACAAGACTGGGACCTTTGCATTCATTCTAGAGTTTGTTACCTACGCTACGAAATCTGGTCAAACCATTAAAAAACCAACAAATCCAAGTTGTTTTAGAATATGATTGTTCAGATTAGTATTAGAACATTATGAAAATAGTAAATCGTCATCATCATCATCACCTCACCCACCAAGTAAATAAAATCCCGAAAATATAAATTGTTCCTCTCATTCTCTTTCATTATCAGGCGTTGCTGCATGTAATATAATTTTGCCGTACAATGTGCTGGTGCACGCTTAAAAACCTTTAATTATAGAAACAGAAGGTAGATTGACTTTAAATTAAGGTTTACAGAGTGACTTTCCGAATAAGGGTAATTTTGTTCCTGATATCGTTGCTACATTACAACAGTTTAGAATACAGGGCCTCTTTTTTCGCTGGCATGAATGTATTTTGTCGTGGTAATTTATTGGAATTATAAAAAAAACTTGCTTTACTTATTTTCCATAGATACCTATACAAGTAGATACGCATTTGTTTTGCGATATTAACATCGCACAGAGACTCAAATTTCATTATTGCATATGGGCCAAGCTGCCTCGAATAAATGACTATTATTTTTATTATTATCTAACATTTCCTTTTAAATTGAACTTCTACCAGTTTCCTTAGTAAAATTCTAGTTTAATAACTTAACTGCGACATCAATAGGCATACAAACGTACACACGGACTGTTTTCACTGTAGAAAGCTTCGATATGTGTAACAGAACCCGAGAAAAAGGAGGAAAGTTTGCCAGAGAGATCTTGGTAAGTCGATCTGGGAGTGTGATGCGGAGAAAAAGTATAGCATATTTAGAAATCTAAGTTTTATTAAGAAATGAAACTGTAGGTACAATAATAATTTATAAGAGAAAAAACATTTCCTGGCACATGAAGACGGCTAGACAACTTTTTATCTGATACGATACAGTTAGGACCATCGCAATCAAATCAATCTGCCAATCAGCACCTCTCTCTCTCTCAAATTTAAGAGCTATGCTCTTGTCGGTGGAGTAACTGCCACTTTTCTCTATTTTCCGCCAGTGATTTAACATTTTGATAAGACATGACATTCACCTTTTCCTTGATTTGTTCGAAATAACTTCTTCTTAGTCTTCCTCTTCCTCTTTTTCCTTCAATCTTCCCTTCCATTATGTTTTTCAAAAAGTTGTCATGTCTCATCAAGTGTCCTATCATCTTCCCTCTTCTATTTTCTAAGGTCTTTATCAGATTCCTCTTCTCTCCCACAATCTCCAGAACCTCTTCATTTGTCTTTCTCTCGGTCCAACTAATTCCTTCCATCCTTCTCCAGCACCACATTTCAAATGCTTCCAACCTTTCCTTGTCCCTCTGGGTCACTGTCCATTGAGCGCCTACGATTCCAAATTTAGCTCTTTGTGACATTGGTTAAATAATAGAAGCATTTTACGTATAGGTATAACTCACGAAAATAATTTTCAAAAACACAGATTTTAGGAACTTCGATTGGGAATGCGAAATTTAAGTTCGATACGGTTATTTGACACTCTCATCAAAGTATTCTTATAGTTAAGAAAAACATCTGCGAATTGCTTTGCTTGTGAAATCATCAAATTCACTTACATTTCTAGAGGACCAACATAATAACAAGGCTAGAGTTCAGAAAGTATAATTTGTATAGCATCTATAGTATACTATACAATACAGGCAAATTTTATAGACGAAAAGGTTATGGATCTCCATTCTAGGAAAGTACTTCAAATGTATCGGCCTTTTCATATTCATTTCATGCTTCACTTCACCTACTGTTTTGTTAGCTCTTCTCCGGTTTTCTACCATGGCCCAAATAGAGTTAAAGGACTTTACATTCCGACCGATGATCCAGGCGGAAGCTGCGTAAAAATAATACGACAAAAGTCAAAACTTTTATTTACTATAGGATGATGTTATGTCACTTTTTTTGGGTGAGTTTACATACCTATATCATACTTTTCTTTTCACAATTCATCGTGTTAGTATACGATGGCAGAATTTGTGGAGAAGAGCTCACCGAAGAAATTTGTCGCATTTTTTGTGTTTACCCCATAGCTACACCAGACGAATCGATCGAATCGATTAATTTGGATGGTCAGTAGAGTTTTAGGCAAGTTGTGTAATGTTCTAGTTTCATAGATACGTGACCCTTGCGTTTTGCCAGGACGAAAAGAGAATGTCTCTTGAGAAAAATCTTCTTCATATTTAACGTCAAAGCCATCATCATTCATAACCACTTTATAATCTAAGGGCAAAGCGTAACAAGCGTAACGAAACGTTACGTCGGAATCTCTTACCTTTTCATAGCATTAACATTTACTGAAGGGCTTGTTATGAGGTGAACACGACGCGCTAGGAAGAGTGAACTATACTCTAAGCACTTATTATTATCCGTGGCTCAACTAAAAGACACTCGTGCCGGTCGAATTATGTGCAGACGGTAGTGAAAGGGGCAGCAGTTGACCCTATGTTGACCCCACATGTAAGGTCTATTCCCCTGGATGATTGAATAAGCGTACTTCCGAATCTATTAAACCTAATTTACCTAACTAGTGGCTCTTTGAGCTGTAGACCTCGTGAGTTTTTTCGAAATTGCTGATTTTTGTATTTTTTACGTTTTCAACCCAATATCACCGCCATTTTGAAAATTTTCGAAAAAATTACTTGACATAAAAATTATATATACTTATCGAACCTACTCACAAAATTTTACAAGAATCGGTTAAGAAACGCGACCTGCACAGGAGAACAAACAGGCAGAATATGGACAGAAGGACAGATGGACATACGAGAGAGGAAACGAAGAAGCTTCGCGCTCGCTCGGTCAGTAAGGCCCGGTTTCCACCAAAGCGTGGAGGAGAGGAGATGTGTTTGAACAACCAATCAGATTTCGTTATTTCCACATCTCCTCTCAGCTTAGCTTCAATAACGAAATCTGATTTGTTTTTCAAACACATCTCCTCTCCTCTACGCTTTGGTGGAAACTGGACCTAATACAGGTTCTTATGGTATCTTAAAATATACTTTTTATATAATTACACTCATAGACAACCATTTCTTCGTATCGACGGCCATGGAATGTGTTTTAATTATTTAAATAACACTCATATAAAATCCGAATTTTAATAGGTATCAGCCTGACCGGGAGTAGAACCTAAGATCTAATGGCAAAAAATGTCGACGTACTAGCCAAAATATTACTCTTCCGTATACTGGATACATGGGGATTATGTTGTATTTATGGAAGTAAAACTATTTTACTGCAACAGATGTCGAAAAAACCGTTTCGATGTCAATGTAAAATCAAAGTTTACTTCTCGTTTCGTTTTTTGCATTTTCCGAAATCCTCCTCGCAGAGGTACTTGAGTTTATTACTTGGGTTCCCATAGCTGGGTTTGGTTGCAGAATGTCCCACCTAGAGTTAGTTGGTGCGTGCATATTGTCGCGGCGTGTAATGTGACTACAACGCATACGTATACATTACTGTAAGGCACCTTTCACATGGCAAAATGGTATAAATTACACAAATATATAGTTTGCCTATAAATCGTCGAGATCTAAAAAGAAACGTTCGATCGAACTAACAACCGCAACTTTATTTATTTTTAAGAGCTTTGCAATACTAAGTAGATCAAGAGGAACGAGACCTGTGATGGCCGTGCGTGCCACATAATTAATGACAGTTCAATCGGGTAGGCAGGCATAAATCGATGAATCAACCTCTGTTAAAGATCTAAGTTAGCCAAAACACTTTTGTCAGTAGCTTTTCTGAGCTGTTTTATGCATAATTTTATATTGTTGATTTGACTTTTGATGTAAATTTTT
This sequence comes from Carpatolechia fugitivella, assembly GCA_951230895.1. Taxonomy (NCBI): domain Eukaryota; kingdom Metazoa; phylum Arthropoda; class Insecta; order Lepidoptera; family Gelechiidae; genus Carpatolechia; species Carpatolechia fugitivella. The sequence continues at coordinate 14,860,753 of OX579651.1, forward strand.
GTGATAATGTGCAGTTGTGATTTTGTTAAATCTTACTTTGAAGAAAGACATTTTTATCTTTATCTTATCTTTTATCTTCAGTTAAATTTTTCATATAAGCTGTGCCTTAAACTGGGGCCTAGGATCACACGTAACTAGAAACTCACAAGCTTGCAGCTCTAACAGCTAGTCCTAACTTAAGTATTGTTTGTTTGCACGCACAATACGTTTACTAGAATTCTATTTGTGCTAGCCAACCAATATGCATCAGGGCTTTCAAAATCGGGCAGTTAACAGTTCAACAACGGAGTTAGTTTCGATGTTTAGCAATCCACTCCGGAACTCCAGAGTTAGAAAAAGTCACGCCATATTGATTTGTAACTGCGTACTTGCTACCACACTTATAATTATGTGGTTCCCTCCTTGTGTTACACTTTTAAGTGCCATTATATTAAGCATGTTTTTAATATTAGGTAGACAAGGTAAGAATACGGTAGGTTTAATTAATAATGTACTAAAAAAAGATCGCGTCTCGCCATCAAACTTAATAGTTTGGTGAGTACCTAAATTGTTTGAATTGTTTGTAGCTTGTTTTTAAGAAAATATTTATGTAAACTTTCTAGATAAAGCTTAACATTTTGAGAATAAAAACATATTTTTTGAAAATCGGTCTCAACTCCCGTCTTCCATTCCAAAGCCAGATTTGAAAATGTCAATAATCATTCCGAAAATCTGGAATTATGGAACTCCAAAACTCCAAATTGGAAGCCCTAATATGCATCAAGAATACTATTTCACTCACCTGTGAAATTGGTTGAGTTTACATGTTATCCATTCACGGGAATTGAATACCACCATTGTTTCTTAGAGGAATTCCACATAAAGGAATTAAGAATTCAATTGTGGCATGGTGCAACTATTTGCTGCGTATTCTTGAAATATTCACTATGTGAGGGTACTGGTAATAAAAGCCAGAATATTTTATAAAAGTCCGTTCTAGCTAAATAACTACTTACTATTTTTGGAAAGTTTCATGAAAATCGGTTTTGTCAAGCCAAACAGAAATAATAGTACATTAATGCCGCAGCCGCAAAATTAGTCATTGCTGGACGAGGACACGTTTAAAGTCCGAGGCGCAGGCGAGGACTTTTATTGTGTACGAGTCCAGCAAGAGTTATTGCGGCCGAGGCTTGTATAGTGCTTTTCTCTGAAATATGCGAGGAAATTACAAAATACTAAAAATATTGTGGTACCTTGAATTTAGATGTCTACTTGTATCGCACTAAACTTTTAATTTCTAATCTTTATCACTTTCTACTTTGATTTCTTGAACCATTCATCGTTATAATATTTCCCCAATTGAATGATTAGTTAACTCCATCATGAAAAATAAGTAACAAAATAAATACATAGTACGATAAAAATAAAAGCGGCGAAAATTGCAAACCTTTTTGTTTTGTGCCAGTGTCATACAGAGCATACAGCCAATTCAAATTACTACGAGTCGTGCACGATTCATATAAAATTTGAATTTAGAACATTAAAACTGATGAAGAGTATGCTCTATATATAAGACTCAAAAACATTGAAATTTCTGAACGAAAGTTACTTTGCTGGCCTAGGCCGTTTGAGGGCACATTGCCGGCCGCTGTTTTGTATGGGGCAATGTTTCATCCAAAAATGTGTCACTTCGCGTACTGTTTTTTTACAGTAATGATCACATTTTTGAGCTTGTCGGAGAAAATTTTATTAAAGTGGGAGAATGTTGAAAGAATAGAGAATATTAATATCTCCCGAGATAGTAGTACCTGAAAATTCAGATAAACTTTGCATAAAGATCAAAATACTAATTTTTGTCACCTAGAAATCTCATACATTCGCCATATTTTGTACTTACTCTTTATTTTTATAGCACTAATATTAAAAACGCGAAAGTTTGTAAGTATGGATGTATAGATGGCTGTTTGTTACTCTTTCACGCAAAAACAACTGAACGGATTGAGATGAAATTTGAAATAGAGATAGTATGTACCCAGAAATAACACATATAATATTTTTTTGGGAAAAACAGTTATTCCCACGGGAAAATCTCACACAACGCGAGCGTAGCCGCGGGCGGACCGCTAGTTATCTATAATTATAGCAAAATGAGTTACAAAAGCATTTTCAAGATCGCTATTCAAATTCTAAGCTCCACCAACCTTAGAAAACGCTTCTCAAAGCACAATGCTATGATTTGTTGTCTCCTGTCCATCACCAACTCAAATAAACATCTCTGAAAGACTGACATTAGGCCAGTTCGACTTTCTTCGTTATCTTGGTAAACGTAGTAGTGAGATGAAGAAGGCTTTTCGACTTTGAAGTAAGGGTATATGGTTTAGAATAAAAGGGCTTGCGATTGGTTTTCATCGGGTTTTCTTCACCGTAGGCGATTTGAGGTGGTGGTATAAGTGAAAAGCTTACAAAGCTAACGCATCTATCTAATTTTGTAGTAAAAAATAGTCATCATCAACAACTCATATACGTCCCCCCAAGGGGCACGAGCCTACCCTGAATTAGGGCGATTAGGCCAGTAACAAATAGTAATTATATAAAAATAAAACAATAATTTTGAAAACGCTCGCGTTGATGTCTTTTCTATGAAAATATTTCTTGTTCGGGTGGAATTTTGCAATCGATTTTTTAAAGTACTTGCTGGCATCTGGTTGAGATGATAATTTGACATACCTTTGCAACTTTTGTGGTCTATGGCAACTATTGGCAACCCTGTAAAGGGAATCATACTTTTTTTTACTAGCATAATAGCAGGCTAGCAGCAGCAGGCTTTTTTTATGCTATAGGCTATGCGTTTAGTCACAAAGTAGGTAAACCAGCGGCGGTGCTCTATAGTCTACGCATTACAATACGACAAAGACGTGCTATCTACAGGTATTATTTTAACTTTAAGTATTTATAGAACCCGCCACAATCTTGTTACCATTTTGAACAGTTGGGTCCAGCGGATCGGAGCAGCACTGAGCAATTTAACTTGCTCGCTTCAATCTCATGCCATACACCTCAATCAGATTGACGTGTGCCGATGACTGACAATGGGCGGGTCAAGTTGAGGCCAGGGTCACGTCCAGACCACCTCCATGCAGGGTCGCAGATAAGACAGCCATTAGTTTCACTTGATTTGCGATTGTTACTGATTTCTGCAGTTTCATATTCGTGGGTAGGAAGTGGCGGTTGAAAACCATCAGGGCCCTGTTCACGAAGCAACAATTCACTAGAAACAAGTTACAATTTGATATTCATTGCGTAGCCAATTCGACAAAACTGAAAGCCCTTATCGTTACCTCGTTGACTACGCAATGTACAGTCAGCTGACGAATTAGCTGACCCCCCCCCCGCTCGAAACTGATGAAGTTTTCTTGGGTAATTGTTTTTGCTTTATCATAAAATTTCGTATAATTGTGCAGGATAATAAACTGTACGAGTATATAAAATGTAAAATATAAATAATCACCTGAGAAAATCTCATCGGTTTCGAGCGGGGGGGTCAGCTAATTCGTCAGCTGACTGTACATCAAATTGTACTTATAGTTTGTAACTTGAAGCTTTGTGAAACGGCCCCCAGGTGTTGAATTGATAATGAAATGAAATGAAATGAAAATTGTTTTATTCCGACAAAAATATCAGGCATTTCACACAAAGAGCCCGCCAAACTGCTGTGCAGTTCTCTTTATAATTAATACCATAATAATTTATAATTAACACCATAATAATTAATAGTTCTAGGAACATCATACTTATTTTTACTAACAGCTCTTGCGGTATTCTTCTAAGGCTATTAACAACTTTACTTTTTCATGAACAGGCAAAACCTTACATACATGGAACAAATTGATGTAGTTTTTTTGACAATTTTCCTTTACTTTTTTATCAACTAATAGTTGTTGCTTTGTTTTGTTTGGGGTTTTAATTTAGTTCCAATGCCTGATATTCTAATAGATGGCTCTGCTAGTGTCTCAATAAGTAAAAGTATAAAGGTGACACCTAGTAAGAACGTGATAACAAAAAAAGAAATACGTTCATTTTAGACTCCGCCATTGTCGAAGTGAATTCACACAATAAAAATGCCGAATTTAAGCGATGAAGCAACATTAAAATTTTGATTTGTTAAGTTAATAATATAAAAATATAAATTAATTTATAAAATATAATGCACCTCTCAAACTATAAATGCAAAGGGTTTTTTCGCATTGTCAGTCTCTTTGCAAAAACTAAAGCATTTGACTGTACAATTTTTACCGTTTACAATTTAATAAAGAACACGTTGTTACAAATCATAATTGTTTTTTTTTATTTATTTTGATGTATATGTTACCGGCACGATGGACTCATCTGCTTCCTCGTTACATAAAACCTTTAATTTAGCCTCAGCTAAAGCTTTAAAATCTGATACCTTTACCCACTCAGAGTAACATTGATGGGCTGTTTCACGCTAAACTTTATCTTGAGATGAAAATGTGCAAATGGAGTAAAAAAAACAGACGCGGTAAGTTCTCAGATGGAAAGTCATGGTTTTCATTTAACTTTTTTAAGACCTAAGGTAAGAAATTAAGGTAAACATTTATATTGACCAATGCGCGATAAAGGTTGTGTCTTCCGTGCGTCAATTGACACGTTAAGTCGCGGGTTTCGGTAAAATTTTCGCACTTTTGCAGAACAATAGATCAACGAATTTTTTACAGAGATACAGAAAGTACAAACACTTTACGCTCCGAAAAAACATCGAAAATAAACGTAGCCGCGGGTGAAAACCTAGTAAGTCATGAAGTGTCAATTTCACGCATCTTTATTGTTTATACTTTTGATCTTATAGCTTTGGATCCACTATAAGATAGAGTAAATGTCTGTTAACAAAGCCGTAAAGTAAAATGACAAATGTAAGTTGAAATTGTACAGTTTACCATCTAGCATCTGGGGGCACGGCAGTGCCCCCGCCAAGTCGAGCAAAAAGCGGCACGGCCGTACCATCTTTTTCTCGAAGCAGTTCGGGCCATTTTCGACCCACCTATAACTTCGTTGTGGATAAAACTAGAAACCTGAATTTTCAGTAATAAAGCAGGCATTGTATAAACCCAGTATGTTTCAAATTTAGTTTAATTTGAACCAGTAGTTTAAGATTTATAACTAGTCAAAGTTTCTTAATTTTGTCTCTCACTCACTCACTGACTGACGGAACATCAAAACTCTAAGGTCAAACTATGTATTTATTTAAAACATAAAATATTGATCTGGTCACTATAAGATGTTGTTAGGTGAGCTAATTACGTAATAACTTAAGACAGAAGGATTCTTAAGTAGGGACTGAAGAAATTAACCGACTTGGTATTACGTGGATCTCACAACTTTTTACGGTAGACTGAGTTGCGAGACTTGGTTTTTTTACAAGTTATGTTTTTGATGGCATCTCATTTTCACGACGAATAACAACAGATTTACATAAAGTTTAGGCACTTCCTGATAATAATAATTTTATTTTATTGTAGACTAAGAGCTAAATACTCTTTCGATGCCGTTCTATAATGGATTAATATTTAGATTTCAGTTTAAGTGCTATAATATAGTATAGGCAAGTTTTGAAATATTTTTTTATTTATTTACTTATTTGTTGCACATAAAAAATAACAAGATGGCGATAATTATCATAAAAAAATACACAACAAACCTATTCTATGCCCGAAGAAATATTTCCCGGCAAACCATTCGTGGATCGTGGAAAGATAATTAACAAGACAAGAAAAATAATATAAAAAAATAAACATAGTACTAACTCAAACGAAAACTTCAATGGTATCACACAGTCCTTTTATTTTTGTATTTACTTTCTAACTTAGGTAACTTGTATTAACACCAGCTCTGCGACTATAAAGCGTATTTCCTAAACACTTAGCCACGATGTTATCGCGTGAAAACATATACATTGAAGCGTACTCTAGTTTAGTTCAGTCCGTTCATGTAACGTGGACGCAACAAAACATACTTTTACTATGCGTTTACGCACAGACGACGACGACGTGACTAATACACGTCGTTCTGTATTTTGGCATACGTGTCATCATAAAAAACAAATATGCTTGGAATCCTTAGACCCCTCGGTGGGGACGTATATGAGCTGTTGTTGATGATTTATCTATGCAACTGTTGTTGTTGCCCAACGTGTTTGTATATCCTGTTTTTGCTTCTTTTAATAAAAAACTAATAATTAAAAAAATCTCCCAAAACATAGTGATGCGGACTCAAAAACAGCTAATACAAAAAATACAAAAAAATACGTCTTTGTTAAGTACTTAGAAGTTCCTGGCATTATAATATTTCATCCATATCATATCATAGCACTAGTGTATCATCCATGCATAGCACTTTGGTGGTCTTTTCAAGGAAGCAATAGCGAAACGGGTCTAGCGCTGAAATGGCCGATAAAATTATGCAAATGCTATCTAGACGGCTCTACAAGTTCATTGGAAGAGTAACTGGCTGTTTGTTTTAAAACCTCATTGTCTGGTTGGTGATTTAAATTGTTTGTGAGGTGTTTACAGTGGCGGAAAAACCCGCGACGCCTTAAAAGCTGCGTTGGCGGCCGGAAAGGAACCAGTTCCGTTTTCTCGCTCAGGAACATTCAAGGAAATGAAGAAGGGGTTTTTTTTCGATGCAGCATTGGCTTCAGAGCGAGCTGAATAATAAAGATGAGCTGGGCAGCACAATACCAGTCGCCGTGGAGATACTTCGGGGAAGTTTTTGTTTACCAATAGACGATTTTATGCCAAAATGAGGCGGCTTACGCATAAAAGAGGACGCTTTTATGCCAAAGTATGCCGTGTGCTGACGGCAGAGTAGAATATATTTGTCACCAACCCATTCTCTTCCCGTGGGTGTCGTAAGAGGCGACTTAGGGACTACACATTGAACAGGGAAAGGGCAGCAGCGCTCTCTGATACAGTAACCTTTTAATCTGCAATCTCCAACCCGCCTGCCAAGCGTGGAGACTATGGCAAAACCCTCCACTTAAGTGGAGGAGGCTCATAGTCCAGCAGTGGACTGTAACGGGCCGTTGATGTTGATGTAAGGCGGCTTACCGGTACTTAGTCTTCTCTCATGAACTTTATGCCCATTTAGCCTATGCTTTGCCATGCTTTTCTTGAAATTCAGAAAAGTTTATTTATTATACATTGTCAGTATTAGAGCCCCAAATCGTTGATGTCTTTAGGCTTGTCTCTACATACCGCGGTCAAACAGCAAACGGCTGAAAGCACCCGTGTAAATACCAACTCGTAGAGGCGAGTAGAATGAGTGTAGTTAGTACATGAAGCATGCTACGTCGATGGGATAAGATCACGGATATATCGAAGTTTGGCACGATTTGGCGACTGTTATATTTCATGGTGTTTCGTGTCCAGATGATCTAATCCATGGAATAAATGATACCTTTTATTATTAGATAAAACACTGTTATTCCCACTATTGTTTTACGGTATTTTTATTGTGGGCAGACCACCAGCTGAGATGGTCCGACGACATTGCCAAACTGGCAGGATCAGGCTGGATGCGGATGGCACAGGACCGTGAGGAGTGGCGCAGTCGAGAAGAGGCCTATACCCAGCAGTGGGTGGATGTGGCCTGAAAATGATGATGATGATTTTTACGTGTATAAAATAATCTCGTAAGAACATTCGTAAGTGAACCGTTAATTTATAAGACGGTACCTTGTTGGACACATTTCTGTAGGAGGTTTCTTACAGTCTAGTAAATTCTTCTTCAAAGTATCACATATTTTCTTCTACCATAAAAGCTGTACGGACAGAAGTTGTGTTTTTGTAGTAGCGGAAAATAATTATACAGTACCTAAATATGCTTTTTTGTACATAATATGAATAAACTCCCATTTTTCTTTATTTAAAAACTTTAGATATTATTTCATTACGTTGTAAAGTTAAAAACGCCAAGTGTCTAGGACCAAAGGTAAACCGTTGTAAAATGTAAAATTCAAAGTTCGTCATCATCTAACTTTCCGGACATCCGGGGGCCGTTTCACGAAGCTACAAGTTACAAATTACAAGTACAATTCGATGTACATTGCGTAGACAAAAAGATAAAACGATAAGGGTCTACAGTTTAGGCGAATTGGCTACGCAATGAATATAAAATTGTAACTTGTTGCTTCGTTAAACGGGGCTCAGGTGATACTATTTATGCTAGACACTGAAAATCAATCACTTATACCCGGGTTACTATAGGAAGAGCTCTGGCAGATTATAATTTTAAAAACTATTTAATATTATTTCGTTTATTTATTTATTAAGTAAAATTACTGTGTAATGATAAAATAAGAGGTGAAGTTACTTTTTTCAGTTCATAGTAATTATGGTTCATAAACTGAATATTATTAAAAAAAAGTTATTAAAGTCGTATGAAAAATTTTGAAGCAGTCAGAGCTTTTCCTATAATAACCCGGGTATAGAACCCAGTACTTTCGGATGGCGACCCGCTTTTACACCACTATACCACGGAGGCTGTTTCTTATAACAAATAACATCAATCGAGTCTTATTAATCAGTCCAAACTTTGACCTCAAGCCCACGACGCTCTATCATAGTTTGTCCAATATTAAAGTAGTACACAGCACCACGGGTTGTAGCTCTAGCCATTTGATACTTGTATTATACTGGGTGTTAAAAAGTAATAGATTAACAAAAAGTCGAATTTTGAAAACATAAATTTTTTGTTCGAGTATCAACCTAGATAATCAGTATGTTTTCTGTGTACGGGAAGTGAAATTTTTTTCTGCCATTTTAGCATAAGCAGGCAATCGAGTTTATCCAAAATAAAGCAGATGACTTTTTAGACGAGCGTCTTGGTCCAGTATTGATATGCAAAAGGTTTTTTTGACCTGCGTTAAAGTAAATATAATTGTAGAGTTCTTAAGTCGATCCCAATATGTTAGCCGTGTGGTGACGGCAGAGTAGAATACATTTGTCACCAACCCCTACTCTTCCCGTGGGTGTCGTAAAAGGCGACTTAGGGACTACACATTGAACAGGAGACGGGCAGCAGCGCTCTCTGATACAGTAACCTTTTAATCTGCGATCTCCAACCCGCCTGCCAAGCGTGGAGATTTTGGCAAAACCCTCCACTTAAGTGGAGGAGGCTCATAGTCCAGCAGTATCGGTTTGAGGTAAAAAACATCATCCTGAGGAAACCTGCGTACAGGGAAGACTCGAGCCTTCGGTGGGAATATATAGGTAATATATATATTTTTACGAGTATCTATGAGCTTGATAGTGAATTGGCTAGGGCCGCTGACTCCCACTTGTGAGACGCGGTTTCTATCCCCACCATCTACCAATATGTTATCGAGTTCCAAATTATATCATAATGAAACCTGCACACTCCTGCGAAAAAAATCAAAAGTTGTGTAACCTGCACTGAGTCAGCGTGGTCGACTAAGGCCTGATCAGCCTAATCAGGGTAGGCTTGAGCCCCTCAGTGGGGACGTATATAAGCAGTTGATGATGTTGATGCCTTTATAGTTCAGAGTAACATAATTTTAGGGCTACAGCCTAGATGTCCACCTATGATATGACCCTGTATCTATATTGGCTACGAGAAGCGCGTGCGCAGGTCGTGTATCTCTGCGTTACGTTCTAGCGCAGATTAATTACCAGATAGCATGTACTTGTCTTTGCAACAATACTTGGAGCGTTATGTCATACGTGTCACGCTATCCGGCCGAGGCACACTGAGGGAAACGTTTGGTAAAATAGATAATTGAGATCAGAATCTACAATCTCGAATGGCAGAGCTTTGAGTTTAATTACGGAGATTACAGGTTCGAATCCGAAAAAAATATTACCTATGTGTACATCCACAAACTCTTGTGTCAGACTTTTTTTTAAATTAATGGCGTCACATCTTATGTAGTATTTCGCCAGTGTCAAGTGATATTTGTAGGTTTAAGATATAATATACACAGGAGAGAGGAGACCCTAATCCTTGGACTAGGGATCTGTGTAAAATCAAGGACGATTGTTCGGTGAATCAGGCTCAGCAATGTAATAGTAAAATTACTGAAGCCACCACGAGGCCTCTTAGCATCATCTAAAAATATCAGCAAAATGAAAGCGTTTCAATTTTCCTATTAAAGTTTATAGTCCCGAAACATTCACTGGATAATACACTATCGAAATTATACACTAAACACTTCCATAAAGTAAAATAAAAGAATTAAAACGAAGACACGTTTGCCATTGTCAGATGGTATCAGACTTATTGAGCCTTTAACTGGCACATGTAACGATCTTTTTCATAGGTTTTAGGCTAGGAGTCGAAATGGTCGCCAGGGCCGAAAACGGTGGAAAAGCTCGTAGTCATCATCAGATTTTAGACAAGATAACGCGGTTTCAGAGTTCAAGTACAGAATCATCTTGCTTTTTGGTTTGTTGGGTCACAAAACTGGGAACATTCACGAAGTAATGTTTTGTTAGAAAGTGCCCTCACCAGGATTCGAACCCATGAGCCTCCCTAACGAGAGCCGACGATCTATCGCTCGGCCACGGAGGCTGTTATCAGAATCACATATATTGGCACGACCGCTTCTAAATCTAATTATAAACTTTTACTCTTCTTGTTACATCTCAAACCTAACCTATCATTGTGAAAGACTCTGCATTGGTACATCCGATACATGTCTCCGAAACCTCATCAATACACATCAAAACACATTAGTTTTGCCCGCTAAAGGTATCCAGGCTAATAACTGTAACGTTATTGTTTCGAACACAGACTATGTAACATAGGATGCCGCTTTGATAGAGATGAACTTTCAAAAGGTTGGTGTATTTATTATTTTACGTTAGGACTTTTGTTTTTTTTGAAAATGAGATGATTTTTTTTTATATATTTCTTTAGTTTTTATCCAAAGCTAGCAAAAATGTATACTCGTATTCTTCAAGAACTGACCAAAATGTTTGGCTTAAAATTTATCGTAGCAGGTACATCGGACACTGTTATTTTGGTACAGTACAACCAACAATGAAAGGAAATATGTTAAGGTGAGCTGCTGCACATTTTTCCGTTGTAGCAGTTACTAAGTTTTTTACAGAAGCTACGAAAAACTTCGTAGAGTTACGCTACGAACTCGAATAAGTTTGAGTAGTTATTATTATCGTGTTGGTATTAATATTTATTAAAATATAGTGATCAGCCCACAGAAGGTTTTTTTTTTAGTTGTGACTGATAAATCAGTGCATCACAAGTATTTTTGAGGTTACCATGATGGATAGTTTTAGCCCTTGAAGCGTCTTGTTGTAATGAGTCTGTGATTCGGCCCAACTTAATTGCCGTGTGATTTATTCGTGAGAAGGTCCACGTTATGTCATATCCATATATTAGTTAGTTAACTGGAACTGATTTGAAACGCTGTTTGTTTTAAGAAATAGGAGGTCAGATCGTGGCTTATTGTGCTCTGTGACCGGATTATTGTTGCAGAGTCAAAATTTGTTCTGTATATTTCACAAAAAGTTTGGCCCAGGATCGGGTTGAGTGGAAAGAGGCGAGGGAGGCCTTTGCCCTACAGTGGGACACTTCAGACTTATAATAATAATAACATTTCGATGAGTACACTACATCATCAACATCAGTCCACTGCTAGACTATGAGCCTCCTCCACTTAAGTAGAGGGTTTTGCCATAATCTCCACGCTTGGCAGGCGGGTTGGAGATCGCAGATTAAAAGGTTACTGTATCAGAGAGCGCTGCTGCCCGTTCCCTGTTCAATGTGTAGTCCCTAAGTCGCCTCTTACGACACCCACGGGAAGAATAGGGGTGGTGACAAATGTATTCTACTCTGCCGTCACCACACGGCTAACATACACTACATATTTCCAAATATTTTTTATCCGAATTTGAAATTCCGAATTTAAAATTAGTGAAAAAGACGAAAATATGAAATAAGTATCATTATACTTATTTTTATTCATTCATACACATTGCCGCGATACAAAGTTGCGCGTGTTTGACACGCACTTGACCGTTAAGCTGTGTGAATTCAATTCTCAAACAAAACTAATCTAATTATACGGAGCTTCCGTGAACTGTCCCAGGCTAGTAAAATATCGTATGGGAACATGGCGATGTGACGCAATTAGATCAATCTACAGAAGAAATAAGTAAGAATAGAACTGACATGAAAGTATAATATTAACTATTGGAAAAAGGGCCTCTCTCCCATTGCCGAGGAGATGTGGGCTCAAACCATGTATGTAAAGTATTGTAAAAGGTCGACAAAACTTTTAATATCTAGCTTTATTAATATTTTGACATATATAGATAGATAGATAACATATTTATTGAGTGACACATCAGACAGTATTGCACACCACAAACAACAAAACACAGATATTCACTAATAAAAATAGGCACAGTTCAGAAACAAACACATAACAAAAATAATTACAAACATACAATTTACAGAAGTTACTGAAAACAGCCAAACGGTTAAGTAAAATTGTTTGCGGAGTGCACCGCGCCATCTGCATTGGGCCAACCAAATGGCGCTGACTCAGCATGTGTTGGAGTACAGGACGACAGCGCTGGTATTATATAAGTAGTTAATACAACCCTCATTTCAAGTATTATAGGTATCCTTCTTTTAGGCTTAGTTGGCAAATCAGGCTGAAAGTAAGATTTTTCGACAATATAGTAAAGTACGTTCTGGTATTATCAAAATTATTAATAGTGTTTACAAACAAACGTCTAGCATGGAGTTAGAAAACCCAAATTTACAGCAGATAAAAATATATCTATTGATAGGATACTAAATATCTAAATATCCTAGGCTTTGCACGATGAAAACTGATGCAGAAATAAAACGCCAAAGTTCAGAAGGCATTTCTATAAAAACTAACTAATTTATACTTCTGTGCTTTAGGAAATAAATGTGAACGAAACTCAATCCGGCGTGTATGCGATACAATCTCGACATTGCGTCTATTTAATATTATATATATGCTATTATATCACGTCCCCGAATTGTCGGTGGTGTGAAGTACCTTTAGTTAGTTCTATGCGTTAGTAAATTCAACTATCTAGGTGGAAGAACAATGCTGTGTGAAATAGGTGGAGCTTCCTAAAGATTTATGGTCTCGTGCTGGGATAAAAGGTAACAGTGGCGATTCGGAAGTAGATAACGCAAATACTTTTTAACAAAATGGCTCTTCTACTAATGATTTTAAGCATACATGAAACGTACGCGCAGCACAAAAATTTAAAAGAAGATAAGTTCGCTTCTATTTATTTTATTATTTCTATGTGCAGTTTTTAAGTTAGGCCTTTAGCAATACAACTGTAAAAACCGCATCCAATTTTGTGCAGTAGATTGTCTATGCGTGATGCGCGTACAAATATCTAGATAGACAAACAAAAATTCTCAAAATAATTTTATTGTTTTAGCTTCTATATCGCGTCGGTGGTCTAGTGGTTAGGGCCGCTGCCTCCCGTCCGGGAGACGCGGTATCGATCCTCACCACGTACCAATGTGTTTTCGAATTTCGAATTCATATGTGGTACGTTTATTCGACGCTCTTACGGTGAAGGAAAACATCGTGATGAAACCTGCATACTCTTGCGAAGAAATTCAAAGGTTGTGTGTGAAGTCGACCAACCCTCACTGGGCCAGCGTGGTCGACTAAGGCATAATGGCTGTAATTCAGAGTAGGCTCGAGCCCCTCAGTGGGGACGTATATGAGCTGTTGATGGCTTCTAAATATAGAACTCAATTTTTTTCCTTAAAATCAAAATCAAAAATATTGTATTCGAATTAAGATTTTTACAAATCATTTTTCGACGTCAAAGCTATCATGGATGGCACGTTCACTACCAGTGTACGCCCTCTGTGGAGAAGAACGGCCAGAAGAAACTCCACAGGAATTGTATCTTTTGTACTTTTCTATCTTCCACGTAATAGACATCACAATTTACAGCCAGTTGCAATTCAACTATTACGTATATATAATTTTTGATATTTTCAAAACGACTTAGAATTTTAAATTGTTTGTTGGTCTGGTACCAGACGTTTTGCATTATTGTGCAAAACACGTCGTAACGGGCTAAAAACGACGACAGATATCCTCAGATAATGAAACCCAATTATATATAGATATCACACAAGATATATCATAATTTACGAATACCTCAAAGCTCATCTAGGAAGACCTACAAAGCTCCGATGAATCGATACGATAACCTAATTGAGAACACCGATAGGTTCTTATTTCACATTAAAACATGCTTTATATTAAACTTTATATCATGTACATTACACTACTTTTTATTTCACTTCAATACATGCAATATTACCAAAGTTATGACCGCGAGAAGTTCCGAGCGTGTGACGTCATATGCAGGCGGTTGCGGACGGTGTAATAGGAACGTTGCGTGCATATGACGTCACAGCTACCACTCGCCTCGTGCGGAAGTGTGCACTTAAATAGTTAATAACTCAGTCATTTTTAAAGACATAAAAAAAATAAAAACACAGTTTTTTTGTATTTTTTTATAGAACATTTTGGCATTTTCAGCTAAAATCGTTGGTCAGACCCATTGTAGGAATAGTTACTGAAATTTCGAAGTTTAATAATGTTATAAAATAGACTATTTTATTACATAGTTTAGTTTCTATAACCTCAGTATATGGTAACAACTTTCACCCCGGCAATGTATGAAACGACTGTGATCTGTAATTGTCATAGCAAATATCATACCAGCGATTTCAACACCCTAGAATCTAGGCCCTAGATTTAGTGATTACTTTGGAGTACATTGCTGCATTTGGATCACACTTGGAACGGCAAATTAATGCTGTAGCAGCAATGATCAGTAATTAAGAAGGTAAGTATTTGTCGTATACGTGATGGTCCAAATCTGAAGGAGTTTTAAAGAAAGTTAAAAACATTTCTAGTTAGTAGCCCACTATATGATCTAAATGAATATTTTTACTTGTGTTGGACAGTTGGATGTTTAGGACATTTGTATACTGCCGTAATGAATATCATCATCAACATCAACGGACCGTTACAGTCCACTGCTGGACTATGAGCCTCCTCCACTTAAGTGGAGGGTTTTGCCATAATCTCCACGCTTGCAGGCGGGCTGGAGATCGCAGTTTAAAAGGTTACTATATCAGAGAGCGCTGCTGACCATTCCCTGTTCAATGTGTAGTCCCTAAGTCGCCTCTTACGACACCCACGGGAAGAGTAGGGGTTGGTGACTAATGTATTCTACTCTGCCGTCACCACACACATATTATTGAATTTAATTTTTATGTAAGTGTAATTTTATTGTTCTAATTTTATAATGATTTGCATACCGATGTCAATTTGGTTTTATCGCAAATAAAGAATCTTATCGTAACTTATCAGACTAGCAATCATCAACGTCAACAGCTCATATACGTCCCCACCGAGTGGCTCGAGCCTACCCTGAATTAGGTCGAAGACTAGTAATACAATACAAATATTCTTCACTGACACCAAACGGAAACAAAACAGGAAAACATAACAGAAACATAAAACATAAAGTCAACAGGCGGCCTTATTGCTAAGGTAGCAATCTCTTCCAGGCAACCTTGGGTGTAGGAATAACACACAGAAAATGTAAAGCGAGTTGGGGTGTAATAAAAATAAAATAAAACAAATACCGTTAAAATAATGTTTACTGTTCTGTGTGTACAATACATACTCAGAGGTACTTAAAATACTTACACACATACATAATTCAAATACTGAGAAGATACAACGCTACGCACGCAATGGCTATTAATATACAAGGTGTCCAAAAAGGGTATTTGCACTTTTCAATATCAATAAATCGTCTTAATGAGGGTAGATAACAAAAAAATATATAATGTCATACGTGGAATTTATTGGAAATTTAGTTGCAATGGATTCGTATACCGGAGCTCAGCGTGCATTTTGTGTACGAGTTTATTATCAAAACAATAATTCGATAATAACAGCTCGCCGCTTATATCGCGCGCAATTCAATGTACGGGACATTTCTTTATCTCCCAGTGCGAATATCATTAGAAAATGGATTAAGACATTTGAGGCTACAGGGTCAACTTTAAAAAACTTTGATTGCGGACGTCCGAGAGAAATAAGGCTACCTGCAGTTATTCAAGAAGTTCACGAGTCGGTAAGGCAAGATCCCTCACTATCACCTATGCTATCACTGCGAAAGCGAAGTCAATCCGTAAACATTGCAAAATCAATATTGCACTTGATTTTAAAGAAGGATTTGCATTTACGTGCTTACAAGATTCAATTAGTGCAAGAATTAAAACCCACAGATTATGAACAGCGACTAAATTTTGTTCAGGAGATGTTTGCGCGCTTTACCAACTTCAACAATGTCTTGTTTAGCGATGAAGCAAATTTCCACTTAAATGTCAATAAACAAAACTGTCGCTATTGGTGTGATAAAAATCCTCGTTATAAGCATATGCGTCCACTTCACAGCCCTAAGGTGAAAGTGTGGGCAGCAATGTCCGCCAAGGGCATAATCGGCCCCTATTTCTTTGAGGACGGTAGGGGACATGCACTTACAGTTAACGCGGACAGATATTGTAACATGATTGAAAGTTTTTTGACACCAACTGTACAGGAATTTAGAGGTTATAATTCGGCAACATTTTTTCAGCAGGACGGTGCCAAATGTCACACGAGTAGAAGGTCTATTGAAGCATTGAATGAGTTATTTCCAGAAAGAGTTATCTCAATAAACGGGAACCTTAAATGGCCCCCTAGGAGCCCGGACTTAAGTCCACTTGATTATTTTTTATGGGATTACCTAAAGAATAAGGTTTACATAAATAAGCCGTCAACTCTTAGCCAATTGAAAAACAATATTGCAAGTGAAATAACAAAAATCACTAACGTTTTATGTGAACGTGTCTTAGGCAATTTACGGCCACGACTTGAAGAGTGTCAAAATCGTAATGGACGTCATTTGGACAACATAATTTTTTCGTCGTAAACTTTCCATTGTATGTACTTTTTGCAAATAGTAATAAAATTATGAAATGATATATTTTTCATTTATGATTTTCGTACATAAACTGCCAACACCCTTTTTGGACACCCAGTATATATAATAAATAAACTAATACATACTTGTCAGTATAATAATAGTAACTAGTTCATTAAACTGAAAAATATTTCTTAGGAAAAATGTTCTCATGCTAAACACTTTTAATTTGTTTGTTTCTTTCCGGTTAAAACAAAAATTGAGATGTATTACTTTTTTAAGTTTAGGGTTATTACAAACCCATTTTGTATTTCCACAAAAACTGTTATTTCTTATTATTAGGGTATTTTTTTTAATACAAGATCTAGTGATCATTTGGGTTTCCTTGTGGAAACAAAAAATAAACAATTTCGTATGTTTATTTACTAATTACTATTTTGACGATTACTTAAAGTTAATTATTATTACTAAACTGACATCTAATCAAATTTCAAAATAAATGTCTGTGTGGAATTGAAAATTTATCTTCTTCACAGAATATCTCCATAAATCCCCGTCCAAGCCTGTACTTACACCATTTAACTAAATTGATCTATCAGCAGTACAATAAATAATAATATGATAGATAAAAGTGTTTTGAATATATCATGATATGTTACATGATAGTATTGCGTTGTTAATCACTTTTGATCTTGGTTTATGATAAATGATTCTAATGATTATTTGATCTACTGAGTTTCATTAATTATCTACTACTTTATGAAGTTAAAGGATACAGTATTTCTTAATTTTGAAAAAAAAAACGTTAATTGAGAAGTATAGGTAACATAGTCTTGTGGATTCATATCCAGGGTATCTCAGTAGTAATATAACTGCAACGTGACGACGATCTTAAAAAAGTTTTTTGAAAAGTTGCCATCAAACATCGTCGTTACAAAAAATCTAAACAATTGGAGTTTTTTAATAACTTCAATATATCACTACGGTATTTTATAAATTATTAAAATATTACAATATTTTAAACAACTACCTAATCAATCAGCCTATTGCAGTCCACTGCTGGATGTAGGCCTCCTCAAAGGCACGCGCAAAGCGCACGACCAGCCGCTTTCCTCATCCAGCCACCACCAGCGACCTTCCTCAGGTCATCAGTGCACCTGGAGGGGCGCTACCTAATAGGTATAGATTATTATTGTTACAGATTACGTTTGTTAACGAAATATCTCAAATCAAATCAAATCAACGGCCCGTTACAGTCCACTCTTGGACTATGAGCCTCCTCCACTTAGGTGGAAGGTTTTGCCATAATCTCCACCCCTGGCAGGTGGGTTGGAGATCGCAGATTAAAATGTTACTGTATGAGAGAGCGCTGCTGCCCGTTCCCTGTTCAATGTGTAGTCCCTAAGTCGCCTCTTAGGACACCCACGGGAAGAGTAGGGGTTGGTGACAAATGTATTCTACTCTGCCGTCACCACACGGCGTTACTATCCGCGATATGAAATATCTAATCTCTAATAATTATAAAGCAGAAAATGAAAAAAATTGTCGATCTTGGAGAGGACTCGAACCTGCATCGGGCTAGAAACAGGCGCATTACCAATTATGCCCATCAGTCAATTCATTTACAAACTACCGACATCCATGTTTCAAGTTACATTGAAACTATCATGAATACGATGCGCTTATGCGCTTAGATGCAGGTTCGAGTACTGTCCAAGATCGATTAAATTTTTCATGCTTTGCTTTTATTATTAACTACAGTAATTTTTGAAACCACATTGATGATGACATCACTAAACTAAACAACATTTCCGCTAACAAGAAAGGGAGATCAGAGTAGCGGCAATTTAATAGCAATAAATTATATTGGAGCACATATTTTGATAAACGAAATAACTATGATAAACGTTGATTGGGTTACGACAAGTTTGCGAACTAGCGGACATGCCATCGGCCATTTCGTTAATTTAATTAAACGATGAAAGCTAAGAAAGCACTCACTCTCGCTAGTAATATTTACAGTCAATAAAATTATGCAAACATTTATTATTTTTATCCTGTCTGTATTAGTTTGAATTTTTATATTGTATCGAGTCTACTAAATACTTTGGATATGAGTTTTCATACTAGCTGTCAATCTATAATATTTTTTATTTGTGTGCCAAATTGCATCAGAATTCGTCCATCATGTAATGTGTGTGATTAAATTAAGTTTTCTTGTGTGCAATAAATGGTAAAATAAATAATAGTTCGCATTTAACAAATATAATTAACCAATCTCTTTTCTCATTTTCTAAATATTGTTATATGCTAAATCTTTCTAATCTTTACTAGAAATATATCAGAAAAGAATCTTGAATAGGGGATCGGACTACTTTTTATTTTATTTTATAAATCCAAAATTCTTTTCTGCTATTGAACACTAAAATAATTTTTGCTCTATCTTTAAAATTGACCGAGCTATAAAGGTTTGAAATTCAAGATTAGATAGAGAGGCACATACCCTCTTGTGACGTCATTTGTTAGTAACGCCATATAATCTCCATACAAAAAACCATTTTTGAAAGAGACAGACATATTGAAACTTTAAAAAATCACTGTAAATTAGTTTTTCGACCGATTTTGTTTTTTTCTTCACGAATCGTCTGCTACTAATCTATATTTTAAAAATAGTTCATTAAATATGGTAAATTCATGAAATATGGTGAACAGTCCGATCCCCTATTGCAATGATTTTCCATCGCCGTTTATTTGCGGCAATATTTCAATTTGTTTCGTCGCAGTACACACACATGCTTCCTGCCATCTTTTCAGTTTATCCGACGGACTATCTTCGTTTTAAAACCGAATACATGCAAAGTAGGTAACCGCTGATCTAAGACCCAAAAAGTGGACCAAAAATCTAGGCTCTACCCTCAGGGCCCATGTTTGTATGATTCGTTTATTTCGCAGACCATTAATTGTATGATAATGTCGATTTGAAGATAATAACAATCGACCGACATGTTGGTAGAATAACCGTTTATTTCGTAACCGACTGATATCTTTGATAGGAGATTGCTAATCGACCATTTGCAACGTTGAAATGAAACTGGACACCTTTTATTTTATATTTCTACTTTCTGTAAGTTTAATCGAGAGCCAAGCCCCAGATGATTCTCGTAACCTGTGATTTTTAAAAGTTTTCTCTCCCTCGTTAGTGTAGTGACGCAACATGCCTTTTTGATTGACTAATCCTGGAGTTAGTTAGCTGCAGTATTCAGTAGTTACTCGCGACCAGATCGATCGGTTTACTCATTGAAAATATATTTTGGATGTTTAGATGTTTGTGATGTGCGTTCCGCTTTCACGCCTTAACTAACTGAACGGATATGGATGAAATTTGGAGACAATTTGTACCCTAGATACATAGGATACTTTTTACGGATTTTTTTTTTATTTACATGGGAAAATCTAACATAACGCGAGCGTAATGTAAATAAATAAAATAAGAGGTCGAAGGGTCGCCATGGCCGAAAACGGTCAGATGTTCGCGTTATCAAAATGTTATCAAACATGATCATCAAATGTTCGCGTTATGTTAGATTTTCCCGTAGGAATAAGTTATTTTTCCGTAAAAAGTATCTTTGTGGGGAAGTCGAAGATTTCTGTTAATGAAACTCACCATTGGATAGGACGCTGGGTCAATATAATAAAGTTTAATAGTTTGTTACAAGCTTACCTAATTGAAGTATAATTTTGTGATTTTAGGGTAATTTAAAATTATACCTAAGAATTGTTTCTATCTATAAGTAATATTGCCTAAGGACGAAAGTCTCGCTCGAAAACAAATTTATACATGCGGATGTAACCTAACTTAGACATGCCATAAAATTATCCGCAATTAAAGTTTACAAACGACATAGGCGCGGTTGATCAATCAATTTAATCAACCAAAATCACTTTATAGTTTCAATCGCAAGCCATTATGTTTTTGCATGGTTTCACTTTTAGCAAGGGTACTGAGAAAGCGCTTTTGTATGGGAACCTGTACGCGTAATTGTATGGTGACGAAGAAGATTATACGCCTCAAAATAATAAGATTATCTCATGCGTATGACGTTAAAGTTTGAATGGTTAAGGGTATGTGATATTTGTTACTTGCAATTTGTATGGGTAATATAATAAGATTTTAACAAATACAATTGTACAATTTTCCGTGTGGTGACGGCAGAGTAGAATACATTTGTCACCAACCCCTACTCTTCCCGTGGGTGTCGTAAGAGGCGACTTAGGGACTGTACATTGAACAGGGAACGGGCAGCAGCGCTCTCTGATACAGTAACCTTTTAATCTGCGATCTCCAACCCGCCTGCCAAGCGTGGAGATTATGGCAAAACCTCATAGTCCAGCAGTGGACTGTAACGGGCCGTTGATTTGAATTGTGCTATAATATTTTTTGTTTAAGGAGTTTATTGGGGATTTGCGTTGTTGTGTTAAATACAATAAAATAAATATAATACGTAACTTTTATTGGTTGTGCGCCTATGATTATTTAATTAATCGTTTACTACGTTGTCGAATTATAATATTTTTTTAGGAAAGGGATACTTTCGAGGCGGTACCATACGAGTATTTGTTAAAATCTGACTACTCGTATAAGATAGAATCCATGGCTCTTAAACATATCTATGCAAATCTGCTTGATATTAATATTTCAGGTTTCTTTTATTCTTGTTATATTTGATATGAAAAATATTTAGAGATAGATTAGATTTAGGTAGATAAAGGTTTAAAATATAGAAATTAAATTTTTATTGGAAAAGTTATTTTACTTGCGCAAAATCTGGAAATAGGAGATCGGAGTGTTCCTAAATTTACCATATTTTATAAATTATTTTTGAAATATACTTAGATTAGTAGCAGACGATTCGTGAAGAAAAAAATATGTCTGTCTCTTTCAAAAACAATTTTTTGTATGGAGACTACATGGCGTTACTAACAAATGACGTCACAAGTGGGTATGTGCCTCTCTGTCTGATCTTGAATTTCAAACCTTTATAACTCGATCAATTTTAAAGATAGAGCAAAAATCATTTTAGTCTTCGATAGCAGAAACTAAGAAGTTTGGAATTATAAAATAAAAAAAAAGTAATCCAGTCCCCTATTTATTACATCTAAAGTACAAATTTTAACTTTTGACATTTAAATCTGGGAACTAGAACAATGATTAAAGGTCTTATTACTATGGCAATTAAGGAGTATAGGTTTATTTATGACTGAATGGTTACCTAGGTAATTCAGCCTGTGGGAAAATAAGAATTAGTGTAACATCTCGTCACGAATACGATACTAAAGTAATTGTTGTTGCAGGTGAAATAAATTGCAAAAAACAATGGATATTGTTCACTGACAATAATGTTACATTGTAAAGAAGTGAGGAAATGCGAATTGTTTTTTATTACATAGATAAGGCGATTGGTTGAGCGTTTGACGGAGGATCCGGGTTCGATTCCCAGTAGGACACTGTCACACAAATTAATCTTTTTGTGATTTTCGCCAGTTTGGTTAGGACATTGCAGGCTGAATCACCTGATTGCATGAAAATATTTATTTTTGAATGACTCTTTTACCAGAGTGGTAATATAGCGGGCGTGGACTTGAGTGTCCGAAAAGATAGATTGTGTGCTTCGGAAGGCAAGTTAAGCCGTTGGTCCTGGCTGCTACTATCCACGGAAGCCGTTTCACGAGCCAAAACTTAAAAATCCTGGTTTCTATAGAGTCGCCGAAGGTCACTGACTTAGCTCGCACGTCTTGGGGACGTATTTAAGTTATTTATGAACCAAACCCACAATAGAGAAATTCATATTCGCCTTAACTTCACATATCAATCTTGCGCGTGCGCTTCCAGATTATTGTCATCAATGATGCTTTCGCCGGACGGCTATTATGTGAGGTTATGTTGGCGTTTTGTCAACATATACCCGTATTATGTTTAGAGACAAACCGGTTGGATTTAATGAAGTTTATTGTTGTTGATACATTAATTGAATTTCTTTAAGTACAACTTACCGTCGATTATGTCAAAACAGTTTAAAAATGGTAGATTTTATAACGAGGGCGCAAAGGAATATTTTTACGGCGAAGGCACTATTTTGAATCCTGAGTGCAGCGAGAGCGAAAAAATAATTATTGTAAAATGCTTTTACCTACAACTCATGAATACCCTTACGAAACGTAAACAATACGAAACACGAACTCATTTTTTAAAATAATTTACAATGTTCCATTGACGATCCGCCATAGAGTTGAAGGCCATAGTTCAAGAATTTTTCATTTGTATTCTTTTTTTTATTTGGCTGAAGGCCTTACCGGCCAGTAACATTTTTCATACAATATTTGTATTCCATATCTGTAGTCGCAGAATTATAAGCAAATATTCATGTTCCAAATTAAAAACACTTTCCTGCCCGTGGGCTTCTAAAGCCTACTTTGGGCGCAATTATGTGTGAACCAATCGTAACTTTTTGAATAGTTGGGATGAAAAGATACATTGAGCGTTCGAAGCTTTGTGATATATATGCAATATTGTGTTGTTAAAAGTTGTCTATCACTATGGTATCCTTGGGTTGTAAGATCGACGATTGACGTCACAAACTCTTGTGTTATAGCCGCATTTCAAGGGCAATATGTGATTTTTCCCCGTAGATTGTAGACAACCAACAACGGCTCAACGTACCTCTCGAAGCACGAAATCGACTTACTTTTAGGACCATCAGATGATTCAGCTTATTACTTATTTAAAAAAAAATCTTGTAGGTTTTTGCGAATCATTCCATTTATGTCGAGGTAGTAGAGGTGTTCCTTAAGCGAGATTTTGTCGGCATTGGTGTCGATTCCCGCAGCGAAACTTAGTCTTGTCACTTTCTGACCCACGACGATGAAAAAGGACAGGAGATTGTCAACCATTGCGAGCGCCAAATTGTATAGCGCAAATGTCAAGTTTTGACGTGTGCAATGTAAATTTAAACGGCTTGTTTTAGGATCCTTCTTAAAATTTACATTTGTAACATAAAATTTGACGTTCAAAAGAGCCGACAATCTCTCGTCCTTTTTCATGGTCGTTGGTCAGAAAGTGACAAGACTAAGATTAAATTTAAGTTTCGCTGCGGGAATTGACACTATTGTCACTTTCGACACTCGTCTATAGTTCCTACTATGACTTTAATTTTAAATACCTTATTCAATTAGTACGTCCGAAACACTTACTTTACAAATAAGCAATCTAAACTTACAAAATAGCGTTGACATAACACGGCCATCAAAAACTCATAAATCTCTAACACTTTATTTATAGTAGTCTCATCGTTACGTGTCAAATTGCACGATTATAAATCTAACATTTTGGACTAATCAACAAGGCTGTATTTCCGCCTCATTGAGTCACATTTTAACCGAAGATTTAAACTTTAACTGCTTAACAAAAGACAGCGAAAGTTTGCATTGAAATAAAATTATGTCAGTATGTATTGCATGGAGGTAAAGTGTTAATGACTTGACGTTTTGGAAATCGCATAATCATTTGTTTATGTAGGTTGGTTAGTTGTTAGATTAAACTGCAGCAGATCATGCTACCATGGATTTGATCACTATTATGTAGTGAAAGTAAGTAAACATGTGACTGGTATAGAACTAATCGTATGAAAAACTATCTTCCTAAAGTCAAATTTTGAGCTCAAAATCATCTCATATTTGAGATACACAATAAAATATAGGGTAATTCTGCAATCTATTGATCTAATGTTGCTGAAATGTTAGAATAAGTAGGTCTACTGGAAGATATTTCCTTGGAAATAAGTAGGCCTGTTGTGTTGTTTTACTGTATGTTTTGTCCTTGTAATCTTTATTGTGTACAATAAATTGTTAAATAAATAATTTAATAACTTTACTGCAATATAATCTTCATAGGTATATTTTTAAGAAGCCTTAAAGTATAAGATAAACTAGAGAAACTAGAGAATGAACTTATTTTTAGTAAGATTATCTACTCAAGAAGGAAAATAAGATTGTTTTTTTTTTATTTTGATTTTGATTGGATCAACACCTCAAATACGTCTCCGCAAAGGGGCTCGAGCATATCTTCATATCTTGTTCTCACCTCTCTTCTGTTCACAGAAGAATTTCCTCATAAAGTGAAGAAACAATTTCATAAGAAATGACTCAAGATACGCTATTCATAGGGAATCCCCAATCCCACGCCCCTCCCTTCCTTTTAGGATGGTAATAAGCTTTTATTTCTGTCGGCGCCGAGTCTGCAGCTATTATTAGTCATCTATCTTTGTGATACGAGTCACTTTAGTTACAAAGAGGAGAGAGAGAGAAATTTTCACTGATTCATTCCAGTATTTTTTCGTAGCGTTTACGCATTTGTTAATTTTAGAATATGGATGATAATGATGATTGTCTAGGTCTTTGAGTCAAATCCTCGAAACCAAGGACCGAAACCGGTACCGCAAATACCGGTATTATTTGGTAACCACCTTTATTTTTATGCCGGTATTTTAAAAAGGTAAGCTTTTGGCGTATTATACAACCGGTACGTAATACCGGTAACCTTATTAAAATTACCTTTATTTCGTGAGATCTCGCGACACCTCGGCACGCGCTATGACGCGCTGTCTATCTCACTCGCACCCGTCGCGTCGTTTCGTCTCGGTCGTCGGTTGGTATATTCAAAGAGCGACCTGCTCCTGTCTTATTTGTTAGTAAGTGAGGAGGTCGCCCGATCGCGGTTAGCGTATCTTTCTTTTTCCAGTTTCGTAGCGAATTTTGGATAGTTTGGTCTACCCGAGTGTCATAGTTCTACTAGAAATATTAATTAGTCATGAGACGGACTACGTTTACTTTAAAATAAAAATAATTACACTAAGGAGACGAATACCTCAAAATGTAACATCGCAAATTGTAGTAAAATGTACGATTTTCTTCGTAAAAATAGGATCTTTTCCTACAAAAAGTATCCTATGTATTAATCCAGGGTACAAACAATCTTTATTTCAAATTTCATCTAAATCCATCTAATAGTTGAGGCGCAAAATCAATACAAATATAAACATCCAGACATACTTTCACATTTGTAATATTTTATTATTATATCTTATTAAAGTGTGATAAGACGCATACGTATGAAAAAAAAAAACGCATTTCGTTATACTTTTATAATTGATGTTTGTTATGATAATAAATATTTTTATATATATTATATATACTGAGATCAATATGCTATTTAAAAAAAAGAGAACGTAAACTTGTGAAATTCAAAATAGCGCCCATGATATGTTTATGGACCGATTTTGTTGAAACTTAGTTGGAATAATATTTTGACATGCAATGAAATCCGTTTCGTAAATACGATGATACATAGACTAGAAAAAATCAATAAAATTAAAATATCTCGAAAACAATGCGCCGTAGCGAAAAAATAATGAAAATTTATGCCCCCTTAATAACCCTGAACACGACCATGGTCGTTCTATATAACGACCTTACTTGACCTTGACAAAGTTAAAAAAGTGAGTGTCAAGGTCAAGTAAGGTCATTATATAGCATGGCCATGGTTGTGTTAAGGATTATAAAGGGGGCACAAATTTTCGTTATTTTTTCGCTACGACGCATAGTTTTCGAGATATTTGAATATTATTGTTTTTTTCTAATGTCTGTCTGTGTGGCATCTTATTTGACAAATTGATTTTCATTTCATGTCAAAATATTGTTCTAAACCAAGTTACAACAAAACCAGTCCATAAACATTCCCAAGCCAAGTTTTAACAAAATCGGTCCATGAACGAAATATAGGCCGACATGTTGGATTTTTGTCATTTTTAACATTGCTTCGTTAATAATTGGAACTATCTTACCATTCTCAATCAATCAATTAATGTTTACAGGACCATTAAGATATATTTTTCACAAAATTAAAAAAGTGAGTGTCAAGGTCAAGTAAGGTCATTATATAGCATGGCCATGGTTGTGTTAATGGTTATAAAGGGGGCACAAATTTTCGTTATTTTTTCGCTACGACGCATAGTTTTTGAGATATTTGAATATTATCGTTGTTTTCTAATGTCTGTCTGTGTGGCATCTTATTTGACAAGTTGATTTACATTTCATGTTAAAATATTGTTCTAAACCTTGTCTAAACCAAGTTACTACAAAACCATGTGTTTATGGACATAAACATAAAAGTTGGTCGCCATCTTGGTATTTTGACATTTATACCATACCGCCGTTAATCTCATGTCAAATTAATGGTCCCAAGTCCAGTTTTAACTAAATCAGTCCATGAACAAACAAGTTGCCCACCATTATGGATATTTGTTATTTTATAATTCAGTTGCTATTTTCTTTTCAAAATAAAGTATCAAACTGAGTTTTATCGAAATCAGCCCATAAACAAAAAAGTTGGCCACCATCTCGGATTAGCTTCACCAATGCGTAATATTAGATGAAAATAAATTGCTTGCTAAATAGATTAATAAATTCACATTTTGATCGTAATCGATAGTATCGAAAATACAGATAGCCTATCGATACTATCGATAGACTATCGCTATCGCAACAACACTAGCTGGCATTAAGTTTTAAATTAAATAACTACGAAACTGCGAGATCGCAAAGAATTTATAACTATCTACATTTTCGATAGTTAGAGAATATACAAAATCTAAAGAAAAAACCAAAATATAGTCATGTTCTCAACGTAGAGGGGTATATTTTAATTATTTCATGCATAAGCAACAAATAACTCTTAAAGTGGCGCGGATGAAAATGGATAACTTCCCAATACATTTCTAATTTTCCCTGACTCCGAGTAGACCCACCATTAATCGGGCTAAGTTGTGACCACAATGCAATGTGGTGTTTAAAAATCTCACCGAGTATATATTGACAGTTAAATAAGATCTAATTAATAGTCATTCCAAATATATTAAAGTACTAACGGTCACTACCCAGTTTCTGTAGACAGGATGTTTTTTAATTTAAAAAATAAAGTCACTTTATTAATGCAGATGAGTATATTTTAATAATTGAATGCAAAAACAACAAGAAAATCTTCAAATTACGCGGATGAAGATAGATTACTTTCTGAATCATTTATAATGCCGACGATACGGCAAAAATCGCTAGCGTTGCCATTATTAATTCCTTTCTAAATCAAGGACCTTTTTCGGTAACCGATATTAACACCGGTAACCAAAGCTAGAGGTAACACGTTTATAGGTTTCGCTAACCCAAATATCGGTTACCTTTATCTTAAATGTAACCTAGAATTTCTACCTTTACGGCATACCTTTACCGCAAATTTTAAAGGTTTTCGGACCCTGCTCGAAACTGCTACCTTTACTTTTCAGAAAAAACACGTCATAAACAACCGAACACCTACGCGATGTATCACAAAACATGTTACAATTGCGTATTGAGGGGGCGGCGGAGGGAATTAGCAAAATTACCAGGTATTACAAAGTTATCCC
Organism: Carpatolechia fugitivella; assembly: GCA_951230895.1. Classification (NCBI taxonomy): domain Eukaryota; kingdom Metazoa; phylum Arthropoda; class Insecta; order Lepidoptera; family Gelechiidae; genus Carpatolechia; species Carpatolechia fugitivella. The sequence goes on from OX579651.1 coordinate 14,889,308, forward strand.
TTTTGTTTTTACTAATTTTATTTGGCCTTTCCCTTTGGCCGTCTCAAACGGAAGCTCTCAAGCACGTAATTCAGGTTCGGGTTCATCGAATTTATCTATATATACAACTTTATGGATTTTGTTTCGTTCAGCACCCTCGTAATTATTCCCGAAGGGGTGAGAAGATCTTCAGAAGAGAGCTTTGGGATGATGAAAATCTCTCTCATATACAATTTAGAATGATTATCTTCTCCGAAAGCGAATCCAATAAAAATAAATTGGTACGAGAAGGTCCCGATGCTTTTGTTATAAAAAAAAAAGTCACTTGCTATCCGAATTTACCTATACCTATACATATATTGCATCTTCAAATCAGTTAGCTGACTACTCTCACTCGCGTAACCTAATCCCATTCAGTTAAGTGTTTAATGTTATAAGTGATTGATTGACGAATGTCTATGGTAATAATTAAATTTACCTGCGCTTGCGCGTGTCTGGATTTTAGTTACACCGAAGCCTGCGAATATTTGTTCACGACGTGTTTAGAAGTGGAGCACAGTGTTTGTATCGCGCGCCACGTTCCTTCTACTCATAATTATTCATGCCAAGTAGTATGTGGATGAGAATTTTTTATCTAGGATACAAATATATGTAAGTAACTTACTATAGAAGACATAATATCTGTGGCACTGAGCAGTAGCACCGCTTCTTACTGTTCTATCTTACGTAGTCGTAGCACTTCGTTTGCTACGCTTACTACAGCTACGCCGTAGCTCGCTGTCTGTTAAACAAAGCACTGTCGTATTATATAGGTACTTCGTGGTTGAGTTTACTAAAATATATTTTTATAAACACAGATTATATTAATTTATCGAATATTTTACTAGGTGCTATATTCGTTTTTCCACATAAAAACGATTACCCATAATATTTAAGTAGCAGCAATACAATATTCCTGTTCGGTGTAACAGTCACCCATCATAGTTTATGGATCAGTGATTAATAGATCGCATATGTATAGTGAAGCAATGCGGTGGAAGAAGTAGCCATCTTTAGGAACATGATGCGGGCCAACTTACACAAGATAACCGGCTAAACCCAGATTAGATTATGATGTCTTATTTATTAAAATATATTTATAGTAACGACTTTTGGTTATTTTTTATCTGTCATTTTATGTTTATATTGAAAAAAAAAACAAAATATTAAAATCCTTTCTCGGAAAAAATAACTAAAAGATATTAATTAAAACAGCAAATTGCCTAAGCCTAAGGGCGTGTTAGTTTCTTCAGTAAATCTTTTTATTATCAATAAAAAAAGACAATACATATCTCAACGTTTTAACTAAAGCAAAAGTGCTGCACTTCTATGTAACTTTTTAAAAACTATACTTTATTAAGTGTATTTCCTAAATAAGCGTTGACTTTGTTTACCTTTAAATACAATGCGAACAAACGTCTTGAAATGATTAATGATTAATTGTTTAATTGTATTTTCATATATATAAATAAATAATTTAAAATTCAGCTTAATGCGGAAAATGTTTTGCTATGCGATATTTAATCTCTCATGAAAATTAACCTAGATTAACATTTAATAACTTTTGGTGAAAATGGGCCCGCAGGCCTACTACTGCCACAGATTCTTTAGAAGACAAATACCTGTGTTGTAATATTAAAGTAAATATTTTGTATGTAGTTGTATTAATTTTGAGTGATGGTTTCAGAATGATTAGGTCGTGGAACATTCATTTAAGGGTTCATTACTTCATGACAGGAGGTCAATAGGTTTGTATGGTACTCATTTATCGGCAGTTGTATAATTATCTACTTTGCAATATTTAGGTAATTAATGCTGACTGCACGATTTTTTATATTTCATTGTTGACCTAGTGACTGAGTTTCTTGTAAGAGGAAAAACACTTTGAAATCTAGTTTTAATATAAAATAAGTAATTTTACTCCCTTTTGTGACCCTAGGATTTGTGAGATCGTTGACAAACGAGAAGAAAAACAACATCGCTGTGTTGGTGCAAATATTTTATCTCTCGGGATGTAAGTAGCAACCTTATTATACTCCATTTCATATAACATTGGAAAAAAGAAACAGTGACAGTAAACATTTTAGCACAAGTTCAAAATATTAAGAGTAGATAGGCTCAGGTAGGTCTTATTCATGAATTATTAGATTAACTTGTTTTCTGTAACGGTCAAACCAGTATTAAAACAACTTTAACAAGAAATAACACGAGTAGCTCACAGCAGAGCAGACTTCAGTAACGCAAAAAAAACACCACAAAAGCCGGAGGGAAGTGAAGTAGTGACGAAATTTATCAATCACTGACAGTGACAGTTCAATTCATGACATGACGTTAAGTAAGGGTGCGTTCGAAATCTGTTAAAAACTGTGCGTATCAGTACTAATGTTTGTGACCGCTGTCTTTTTAGGTCTTTTTAGGACACACTTTGCGTGAATATTAAAAATACGTATTACGTGAAGTGTGAATATAAAGTAATCTTTTTACTAGTTTTTACTTCTTTCCAATCCTATCTGGGACAAAGTATAAGTAGTATGAACTTGTTTGCTTTCTAGTAACAAAACAATGCGATTTTTCTTGTGTGTTTAGTAAGATTATGTAAATTTTGTTCTGCAATTTTTTTTGTTTTTATATCATGCCTGTAAGGATTAAAAGAGGCAGTCGGCACAAATTGTACGATGATAGATCATATGCAATTTCTAACAACTACTCTATTACTCTATGATTAACTATCTTCAACACACGCTCTATGACGCAACATTTATAACTAAATTTGCAAGTACCCTCTTATTTTGCGTTCAGTTATGTGCTATAATAACATAGATTCAAAATGGCGGGGCGGTGAAAAATGTCCTATGATTAGGAGCTAAGTTTCCGTGTGCTTTAGGCATAGGAGCTAATAGCTTAGTGTAATTATAGCTGTCTCCACCTTGTCCTAATGTAATGGATGAACGAAGATTGTGTGGTGGTGTGTCTTTGAAGTTTAATACGTAAGTTCAGGCTGGCTGGCCACACTTTATCTGAAAAATGCAAACTGGATGCCTGTCACAACTTTAAGTGACGCCGTATTAATAAGCAAGAAATACTTAGAATCCCTTCTGTTCGGAGATTGAGAGACCATGCGAAATGACTTTACTGGTTTAAGAATATTATGTACGGACCAGCGGTCCGCCCGCGGCTACGCTCGCCTTGTGTAAAGATTTTCCCGTGGGAATAAGACTTTTTCGACTAAATTTAATTTTATGATGTAGTAAAGTATCCTGGAATACATTTTTGAATCAAAGAGAATCGTCTATGAAATCACACTAATATTATAAATGTGAAAATATATTTGGATGTTTAGATATTTGGATGATTGTTCCGCTTTTACGCCTAAACTACTGGACGGATTTGGACGAAATTTGGAATGAAGATAGTTTGTAACCTAGATTAACACATAAGATACCTTTTACCGGGAAAAGTCTTATTCCTACGGGAAAATCTTACATAGCGCGAGCGTAGCCGCGGGCGGACCGCTAGTAATTTATAAGCACAAAAATACGTTGCCGACTTGTAGTCACACCAAGTTATCACACCAGTGTGACAAACAGGTTTTTATTTCTTATTTGTCACACTATTACTATTGTCAAAAACAGTACCTAGTATATCTACAAGAACAATAAGGTGTGTATCTTCACAGATTTTAACATTTTAACATTGCAGATACCATTTGTAATAACTGTTTAAAGTACATAGGTAATTTTTTACTTTCGTGTTCAAGTAAAACTTTATAAGGTTTTAGTTAAAAGCTAAGGCCACATCCCCGCGGCTATGTTACACAATACACAACCAAGAAAGTTACTATACAAGATAAACTTACCATTGCCAATCTAATAAACGTAGCATGTGGGATGGATGTAGTATTACTGAACGAAGATGTAAGCATAACAGATTGTTGAACGAGAATGAGTGAAAGGGATAGCAAGTATGGGGATTTGTGAGTTGTAAAGACGACATGAAACACGAAGGAAGAGAAGTTGAATTTAATTGTGTAACATAGAGGAAAGCTGTTGAAATATAAGCGAACTAAAACCGTACAGGTGTTTTACCTCAAGCCCCGTCCCTACAGATATACAAATTAATGACATCATACCGATTATTTTTTAGTATATTCTACGAACAATTAATGACTAAGTAATAGACAGTTTTTAACCAAATTAAAAAAAAGTTATCTTTTCTATTCGTATGTAATATTGTTGGAATTGTGTATGTTAGTCTGGGTTTCTAAAGTAGTCTGGGTTTAACATAATTATTATATTGATGTGTTTTTTTTTAGTATTTATTCAGCTAAACATCTTCAATTAAGTACAATGCACACTGATTCAATCATATGATGATGATGTATGTATGTTATTTCAACGTATTTCTCAAAAACTAGAAATCAGATATCATTTTTATTAAATTAGATTAAGTATTTTTCAACTTACAGAACATTGTTTCATCAAAATCAGTTCAGTAATTTAAAAGATCTGTTGAAGAAAATTATTGATTCTTAAAGTTATGAAAGTATTTTAGTATTAGCTGCGAGCACGTGCCATAATAAATCATAGTTGCATTGGCTATTTCACGACGTTTATGTTATGTCATCTCTTCAAGCGAAATGCTAGACAAATTGTTTAATGCTAATTTAATACTTCTTTGAATAGTAAGTAGCGCGTTTTTTACACATCAATTACTTCATGAAGTTTTCTTTAAATAAATATCATCGTAAGTGTTGTAACACCTACTTAACTATCTTTTTTGTAGGTGAACATTTAGCTTCGTAGTTATCAATCAATATTGCAGTTCACTGCTGGACGTAGGCCTCCCCAAGGGCACGCCAAAGCGCACGATCACCCGTTTTCCTCATCCAGCCACCACCAGCGACCTTCCTCAGGTCATCAGTCCACCTGGCAGGGGGGCGTCCCACACTACGTTTCCCGAGACGTGGTCTCCATTCGAGAACCCGTCTACTCCAACGCTCGTCGGTTCTGCGACAGACGTGGCCAGCCCACTGCCACTTCAGCTTGCTACACTTCTGGATGATATCAACTATCTTGGTCCTCTGGCCGGATGATTTCGTTTCGGATTTTATCTCGTAGCGAAATACCAAGCATAGATCTTTCCATGGCTCGCTGAGTGACATGTAGCCGATGGGCCAGCTTCACCGTCATGTTCCACGTCTCGTAGTTAAGTTAGTACTTATTTATGAAATCATGTTATTATCACTTTCAATCCACTTCCTTTCAACTTCCAGTTGATCACGCTTAAACTAAGCGCGCGCGCACACGGCATACTTTTTGTAAAGATAAAGATAAGAGTAAGGCTGACATTGAACTGCCTCACAATAACCGATTATAGGTGACCAACTTTTTCAGCGACTATTAATCGACTAAAGCATTGACTCAAACTTTCGCTGCCTTTCTTCCCTTAAAATTGTATTGACCAACGATAACGATGGTATTTATGATGACAAATTTTTATTATGGCATGCTGCGTTCCAAAACTAAAATCACCGACGCCCCGCAGGTAGCCGCCAAGCTACAGTGGGACCGGGCCGGAAATGGCTGCCGCATGCCAAACATGGCAAAACAAACGACCATCTGGAGCCCACAAAGAGAGCGGAGACGTGGACGGCTTCGTAGGAGATGGTGGGATGAGCTTGACTTTTTTTTTAGGAGTTGGGATGAGGAAGCCCAGAATTGGGAAGGATGGAAGAAGTAGAGGGAGGCTTTTGCCCAGCAGTGGAACAGTTTAGGGTAAATAAGATAAAATACGATGAGTCTGTGTCCCTCTGGACATAGACTCATCATGACAGATCTCTATCTGCCAACACGATCTTAATTTTACTCACGTCGATTACGTTTCTCCGACATAAAAACGCCCAGCGATTTTATTGTCTGTCGTCTGCAAACACACTCCAGCCTATTTTACAAGCCCTATCTTACTAAGAGACCATATTAGTCCTTATTTAATGTGGGATCGAAAGTGCCCAGCATTACCTGGTAAGTGGTAGTAATAAGTTGATCTATTAAAAGGGTGACGACATGTCTGACGACCTAGTCATATGTAGCGCGTGTTGGTAGGGTGACCATGGGAGGGTTCATGTTGGTATTAGAGAAACGGTGGTGTAGTAGGGCATATGCTACAGATCTGAAAGGTGAAGGTTTGAATGCCATCACGTACTACGTGTTTTTGAATTAAGATGTAAATTTATTCGACGGTCTTGCGGTAAAAGACGTCGTCGCGTCGTTGTCGTGAGGAAACCTGCGCTTGCTAGGAAAGCAATTCAAAGGCCGTGTGTGAAGCCATCAATCTGCACAGTGTAAGCGTGGTCTACTTGGGCCAGACTGCCTTAGCAGCCAGACGAGCCCCCACCGCCCACGCGCAAGTCAATGAGTTGATCACACACACAAGTAATAAAAATCTTTTTATGTAAAGACTGTTTTTTTGTTGTTCCCGAAAAATGCTCGGTTAAATTACACAAGTTGTATTAATAGGAACCAGTACCATAATGATAATGTCCATCCAGTATAAATTCATACGGAAAAAGTATACAAATAAGCAGAGATGGTGATGATGTATGTGGATGGTACAACCGTCACCCTACCCTACAAGTGAGCCGGTCGTACAACCTAGGCTGTTTGCCTTGCGTGGCCGTTTCACCTGCGCCTGGGCACGCGTCATGCGCTTCGATCTATACTAGTCGATTTATTACATACCTGACATGGTTCCATTATGTTCGTCATAAGCATAACTAAGTTATTGTAATAAGTAACTATTGAAAAGTTCCACTATTACCGCCTAGTTCCATGATGAGATCAAATTCTGAGTTTCTGAGCTATAATAGCTATTGATAACAAAGTATCGAACACGTAGACAAGGAGCTACGTTCATATAAAAGACATCAACGCGAGACGTTTCACTTTTTCCAGCTTATTCTAGTGTAATAACTTCACTAAAATTGACATAATTTACGGGGAGGGAAAAAAAAACCCAAACGTATCAAACGCTATCATCCCATAGTACATCGATGAGTACACCTCAATCATCTTTAAAACTAAAGCTAGTCTCTACCCTAGCCAAGTCCGCGCCTGCTATATTACCATCAACAGCTCATATACGTCCCCACCGAGGGGCTCGAGACTACCCTGAATTAGGGCGATTAAGCCTTAGTCGACCACGCTGGCCCAGTGCGGATTGGTCGACTTCACACACAACCTTCGAATTTCTTCGCAGGAGTGTGCAGGTTTCATCATGATGTTTTTCTTCACCGTAAGAGCGTTGAATAAACGTACATATGAATTCGAAAACACATTGTACGTGGTGGTGATCGAACCCGCGTCTCCCGGACGGGAAGCAGCGGTCCTAGCCACTAGACCACCGACGCGACGCTCTCGCTAACTAATCATTTAGTATTCTTAATTAGAACCCATTACTCCATCATTCTGTAGTTTCGCTGTATCTATTCATCATATACTTTATTAATTGAATTTAATCATAAAATAAAATAAACAGGTATTGTAGTTTTATTATTAAAGTGGATCGACGGAAAACGAACCTTGGACTAAGTGTCTACTTTTCTGGGCCAAGTAGGACTAGTATATGAACTACGAGTCTAGCCAGATAGTAAATAAGATACCTTCATTATAATAATGATCTCATTATGAGTCATCAATTAGAAACACGACGACGTGGCAGACCTCGGCGGAGATGGCAGGACGAGCTAAAAAATTTTTCCAGGACCTGGCTTAGCGATGCTCTAGACAGAGAAGGGTGAAAAGAAAAGAGAGAGAGGCCTTTGCCCAGCAGTGGGACAGCATAGGCTAAGTAAGATAAGATAAGATAGCGGTTTATGAATCAGAGCTTAAAAAATATAGTCATAGCAGTTCGTAACAGCTTCTATGGTCTAGTGGTGTAACGAGGCATTCGTCCTCTTTCCTGTTTTATGACTGGCAACCTTTCTTGCTGGCAGTTTTATCTTTGATTTTAAATTCATTTTCAAATTCAATTCATAAGTTAACATAAGTTTCAATTTTGTCTTTTTTCTGCTAAATTCTTCACTTCATGTCCTGATCTGCAACAGTGAAAAGCTTATCCATGTTACTATTTTTCTAGTTTTATAATATATAAATACCTTTTCTTCCTGACTACCTGTTCTTACTTCCACTCTGTCATTTATTATTTCTGTGTGTGCAATAAAGTATATTCATTCATTCAAATACCTTTTCTTCGGACTGTGCCCTGGTTTTTGCCACACTTTATATTATTATTCTCTAGAACATTCTTCGTGTGGTGCTCAGCTTCGTGGCTTCGTGGCGGCTGCTGGGCCACAGTGGTAAGAGTGTTCACCCGTTCACCCAGAGCGGAGTGTGGTGAAATATTGTCACCCTGTGAGACTGCCCGCAGTTTCGTTAAGGCTGAATTATTTTGTTAGCCGTGTGGTGACGGCAGAGTAGAATACATTTGTCACCAACCCCTACTCTTCAGAAAAAATAGTATAAATAAACGGTCACATCAACTCATAAAAAATGTAAAGACTCGCGAAGTCTGCAGCTCACAGAGCCACTAGTTGAGAATGATGACGCTAAAGGTAAGCCCCATGCTCACTGAAGATAAACAAGATAATGAGGAACAAAAGCAGCAGGATTTTGTATTACCAGCCAGTTAACATCTGATATCAGATATCCTGGTGTAATAACAATGAGTAAGTCGGGCAGACCTGGCCTGGCCGTTCCCATGGCCGGCCGGGGCAATCGTGACCGCGCGAGGTGACCTTTGTCAACTATAGGCGCAAAGACTAACGTGCAGAAGCGACATCCTTCATAGTATTGATTTATGATCGATCAGCCTACATATTGCCCTAAAAGCAAACGTATTCTCTTTATAAATCCATGTGCATGCATAAATCCATGTAATACGATGCAGTGGCATACGGGGAGAGTCTGATTAAGAATTGGGGTGGCTGGCGAAATAAATTATTTTACCAATAAATATTTTACTTCCGATATTTTTCATTAGTTATTGAGAGAATCATTCAATATAGATGCTTTTTTAGTTTTTTGAATTATTGTTGTTACTCGTATTTTTGACAAATTCTACATCTTTTTTTAAATAAATAAAATATTTTGTACTTTAGGAATTCCCCCCACTTGAAAAACCCAAAATTTAGCTGTTTTAAAAAAATCCAACAGGTACACTTTTGTATAATTTATCGATTTTACAACCGCACTTAGCTAAGTATACCTTGATCCCAGTTCAGTTCATGTCACATCCTTTTTCTGACCGGAATTTCCAGTTTTGTTTTCATTTCCCGGATGCCTTCAGGCTTTTTAATTTGTTGCTGTTGGGCCAGTCCCTCATGAATTATGCAAATATCTGGTCCGTTCATTCATCTCAGCGAAAAGTTGTCACATGTGGTTGAGGTTTTCAATGAGATGCCAGCTTGAAATTTCTTGAGATAAATCGAGTATTACTTGTACTGACATTGGGGCAGAAAGGTTGGCAAACTGGCAGGTCTGAAAATCGCATGTTGAGATCTAGCCCTGTTTAAAATTGCACAATTAACTAATTATTTGGGTAACTTTAATGTTTATATTGTTGTTCGTGTTACCTGATTTATTTTTTAGTTTTTTAATGTTCGCTTTTGTTTTTATTAATTTGTACTGTGTTTTTGTGAATGTGTGGGCAGGTCTCCCAGAAGGTGGACAAAGTCGCTGGATGCGAGCATGACGTTTGGGGGAGAGCCTTGTCCGTCTAAATTGAAAGATACTGTATTTTTCTTTTCTAAATAATCATTCTATTTTTAAAAACCCGACAATTACGAGTGATTGCATCTATCTGTCTGTTACACGATACGATATATTAAGAAAAAAACTAAATTACAGTTTAAAGATAAAGTTTTTTAACACAGCTCGTCCAGTCTGTATTCTAACACAAATACTCTTTGACCAATTTTATAACAAGCAATATGGCGCTTGATGTTTTGATATATAAATCCTCTGTTGTGTTTGGCTCGTTGTGAAATTATTATTGCGGTCCTTAAGCAGTTTCGCTTTCAGCTACGCGTTTGTAAGTGAGACGCACTGCAACATTTATTGCATCCCTGTCTGGAAGTAATAAAATACTTATACTAAAAGTGTGTATGTCTGTCTGTTCATTTTTATGGTTAACCCGACTTTAATGTTTAGTACTAAGATTGTTTGACCCCTAAGTGCCCCGGGAAAAAATCTAATTCTCAAGGAAAATCGCAGCGGGCAGCTAGTACCATTATAAATATAAAAGTTTTTTTTACTAAAACAGTGACATGAAATGAAATGAAATTAATAATTTATTAACTTTTGGATGTTACATCTCTTAGTTTCGTAATTACATTTTTTTGGATAATATCTTATTCCCGAGGGATAAAGCGAAAACAACGCATGCGGCGGCGGATGTATGCCACGATTTTTTTTCCCTAGAAAAATAAAACTTAACACTGCCACAAAGTTTAATTAGAGCCATAAAAAATGAGTAAAATTCTACTTCGAAAAAATTATTGTTATATTGTTACTTTTTTAGGTTACTTTTACTTACTAATAGCGCTATGTTAGGGCTTGTCTTAACTAATTTTAGACACAACCTTGGTCTTTCTCGTAAAGCGGTTTCCTTTCAGTTTCCTTTCAGAGCGCGGGTGGGGACCATGGTGATTTAGAAATCCACATAGAACGACGAGTTATCAGACCGTTGTTGGTGGTTCTGAATTAAGAAGTATCCAAACCAGTTACACTATTGACAGTCTTTTTAGGTCTAGCAACGGTTTATGAGCGTTCAGATAAAGTGGTGGGGAGAATATTCAATAGTTTGTTGTTGAAGCTGACTATGTACGTCACCCGAGTTGGTAAATTCTCAGTATGGTGAACATCCTTCAGATTGACGAGAACAGGAATCGACCCCCACTGCTTGACTGACTGAAGCTGACTGCAAAATTATATTCCTATGTGCTAAATTCTGGCGTAATTTCTATTAAAGTAAATTAGATCGAAGTCGTGACAAAGAATATAATGTCACTAAGCCGGAAAGAAGGAACGCTTCGTGTATTCAAAGTACCGCAGTGTCTACAGGATGTTTTAATTCGACGGAAAAATAAACTAATTCAAAAACATTTCGTTTCATAACCTGGACACGATTTAGGGCTACATTACTTATATTAGCAAAACAAATGAGCTGAAATTTGGCTATTTTGTTTAGTTGAGGAATTCCTATTTTACTTCGTCGTGTCAAAAAGCCGTGGCATTATTGAGACCTGTCGCATCGCGTTAACTTCGTCTATAGTAAGTCGTTGGCCGACAGCTGCAACTTTATACATCACATCACATCACACTAATATTATAAATGTGAAAATATATTTGGATGTTTAGATGTTTGTTCCACCTTCACGCTTAAAGTACCTAACGGATTTGGATGAAATTTGGAATGCAGATAGTTTGTAACATGAATTAACACATAGGATTTTTTTTACTGGAAATCTTACACAACGCGAGCGTAGCCGCGGGCGGACTGCTAGTTTGCCTGAAAACGAGATCCTCGGACGAGACCTGTCACATCTTCTTGTCGATTGTCGGCTATCGTAGGGCATCTTCGGCCGTTTGTAACCAATGGAAGTCTACCTTGACCACAGTCTGTCTACGCCTCTGAGGAACAAAAGACGATCGCTTCGCTCCGCGACACGTGTCAGTTTTTTTTTGTTATTTTTTTGTTATGGCACTAGATTAACTTTGTGCCAGTGTCATGTCAGAATCTTTAGTTTATATTTCTGACGCGCGTCGAAACGACCGTCTTTTGTTCCTCTGAGGTCTACGCAATGTCTACGAGTTTTATTTTGGGAAGCGTAGACAATCCAATCGCGCCTGGGTAGTTTATTTTGACGCCACCCCCTGTAGCTTCAGGTGATTCCAAGTAGGTAGGTATCAGAGTCGGTCGTGATGAGATCGCGATGTTTCCCCATTAAAGTGTTCGCATAATAAGGAAGGTGCCCTGTCTAATTGCAACGAATAACCTCAGGGCAATTACTGTGTTTATACTTTGTGAGACACAGCTCTTAACATTGATGAGCAGTAGGTACTTCATCAACAGCTCATATACGTCCCCACCGAGGGGCTCGAGCCTACCCTGAATGACCACGCTGGCCCAGTGCGGGTTGGTCGACTTGAGTTTCTTCGCAGGAGTGTGTAGGTAGAAGTAAGGGGAAGAAGGAGAATTTGTAAGGAAGATGTTTAACACAATATTTGTATGCGTGACTAAAGGCGTTGTGAAAAGTATTACAGTAAAAAATCTGCAAGTCCTTTAGAGTTTCTTCGGCAGTTTATCTTCACAGATGATGAAAAAAATGGTAATGAGGGTCCAAATTAATTTATTTTCTTTCAGATGTTAGCTTTCGTATTCACTTTTTCCGTTTCAATCTTGTCAGCGTGGTCGACTAAGGCCTAATACAGGGTAAGCTCGAGCCCCTCGGTGGGGGCATGTATATAAGAGCTGTTGATAGATAGATAGATAGATAGATAGATAGATCATGTTCAGCATCCTTTCTGGCCGTGTGTCTCCCCGCGCTTTCAGCAATTAACACGCGAATACGATCGTCTGGGAACGAACAGCCGATTGTTCCTTAAACTGTTTGTTACCGCCGACCTGCACGGTGCTTTTCGCTCTTTCGACACGCGTGGCTATCTCTTCTCCAAACTATCTTGACAGAACCACGCTTCATAGCTTGGAGTGAAGAAATTGGACGCACATCTTCTTTTGTTTGTCTGATGCTTGGAGCTCAGAGTGACAAAAGACGATCACTTGACGCGCGTCAGAAACTTAGGGCTTGGAGTACCGGAAGTTGCCAGTGTTTCGTTCATTCTCATTTAAAAAGAAAAGAAAATTAAGCTAAGTATCTATCCATACACTTTCTGATTGGTCAGCAGTGTGATGATCGATCTGTATAGTGTTAACTCTATAATGTCCCGTAGAATCCGGCAATAATATGAACAAACCAATTTAAACACGATTACTCCGTAATTACTTACATTTAAGTGCTGCCTGATCATATTATTCACATTTCAAGGAACCATACATTCCTCTTACAATCATTTCGCCCCCTAGTAACTTCTTTATGATAGCTATATTAATAAAAAATACTCGGATGACAAAACTTTCAATAATTTGTAAAACTGCCATATTATTTTTTTACTCACAAAGTCTTGTTTGTCTTTAGAAAGTTAGTGTCAAAAATTATCTTGTTTACATTAGTGCCAGATTCTATTGAAAGGGACCTTAGTTAAGATAGCAGCCGTGTGTCTATCCTTCCACAGAAATGTTTAAGTTTAGCAACTTATTGTTAAGACGAACTTACTTTTTTAACTGGCCAGCTTGCGTCTATTTCTGGTTAGGTTAGGTTAGGTTAGGTTAGGTTAGACGCGTGACTCTTTTCGTCCTTGTCCAGTCCTGTGCTGATTTTTAGTCCGTCCATCTTATGCCTTGTCTATCAGAATTGCTGCGATTTTGTATTGAAGCTTATGGCAATAATAAAGCTAGAAAATAATTCTTATTACTGCAATATCTGGGAAGAGAATTTGTAATGAGAATTTACATATTATAATAAATTTATGACTGTTTTATAGGTTGACTGTGGTTGAATTGTAAAGTATAATATTCATAATAATATGCAAGTAAGTACTTCAGAACAATAATTAAGTACCTATAAATATTGAGCATCGATCCAATTCTATATGACGAACTTATGAATACTGCTTTCTTTCTTTTATATAATATAACCTATAAATAGGTCGAAGAAATAGGGGTATGAATTTAAATATAGATACATAGCTTTCCTGTATAATGTATCTGAAATGAGCATATGTAATTATGACTACACTCTTGTAGTCACTTTTGCACTCTTGCTGCGGTAGGCTTCCGACCAACGACCACGACCAACGGTCGACGACCAACGATCGACAGACCGAATATGACAATCTTCAACTACGATTGACGATTAAAAGCTAATACCAACTTGACACGTACTAAAGAAAGAAAGAAAGAAAGAAATATTTTACTACCCGAGAGATAAATTATTGTGAGTTCGAATTTATACAATAACACATTGAGCTAACATGACGCTTTTTTATTTTATGTGAGATCAAAATTAGTACTATTTTGTAGGATTAATGCAATAAAACTACTACTATAATAATAATAATAATACCGGTCTAGTACCGAGAGGCTCGAGATAATAATAATAATAATCGACTTTAAAAGTACCAAACAATCAGACTGAAAAGTGACTTATCACTGGCGGCTGACGGGAGGTGATTTTTAAAAAACGACGAGATTACTTTTACAATGCTTTATTAAAAGTACTGCAGTGGAAATAATGTGAATAAAATAAAATTATTACTAATTATATCTAAATGATCAGGATCGATCGAACTGTCCTTCCACTACCACGATTGGAGTAATAAAGGCGTCGGTAACTGTCCAAAATGTCCCACGTTAACTACACTTTAACACATCAGCACATTCCACGATCAGGCGATGAGTTTCTGGAATAATCCGATGAACAATCGAAGGTTGCGCAATATTGGTGTGGCAAAGTTAGGGTTCAAACCCGTAACAAGTGAGTCACAATTTACTATTTTTATTCTTAAACAAATAAAAATATCGAAGCACATACATTTATAGTTATTAATTATTTTGACGTTACGCCGAGAGTGATGCAGTTTTATGTTTTAGAATAATACGAACAATTTTAGATCGAATCCGATCCGGAACTAAATCCATAGCGAATCGCGCTAAAATCACACAAATCCTTTTCAAAATATGACGTTTCCATATACTAAAACATTAGCCGGGCGTACGTAAATGGCGTTCATTACGGCGCGAGCAGAGCCGGGTTAAATAAACACGATGTAGACCGTGGGAGACCGGCGGCGTTTCGTCACCGAGGTGCGGTCACACTTCCGTCCGAATCGCTCTCGAGAAGCGCTCGTAGCATCGCCGTACTAGTATTGGTATTCCATTTGGTTACGGGAAAAATATGCATGAATATCACTAGGCTAATCATCATAATCCACATCATCATCTGAGCCCGAAGATATCCACTGCTATACATAGGCCTCCCCCACAGGTTTCTAACGTAAACGCAGAACCAGCGCCCAGCAACCTTCACCGAGTCATGGAAGGCCGTCCAACACTACGTTTCGTTTCGTTTCGTTTCATTTATTCACTCAATTTGCTTAATTTAATTACATTTTAAATATCTTAAAACTATAAAAATTCGCAAAGAGCACGTCAATGAGTATATAAAATTAAAATAAATAAATTAAGAATAATAAAAGTCACAAAATAACATGTCCGATAATTAAAAATTACATTTTATTACAAATAATATCTCTGTACTCATTTACTGAGTATAATGGGTTATTCAATAAAAGGTGTTTTAGTCGACGTCCAAAAGCTTCGTCAGATATTTCATTTTTTATTTCAGTGGGTAGTTCCTCATAGAACGCAGGACCGATAACGCGCGGGTTTTTGTCGAGAAGCGCCAACCGTCGAGGTACTGTTTTTAAACGCCCAGTCTGGCGGGTTATTCTGCCCGGAATGCAAACACGTTCGAAACTGTCCAGATTTCGGCGTGTGAACATTAATATTTCGAATAAATATTGTGAGTAGTGCGACATAATCTTATATTTGGTGAACAAGTCTCTGCACGAGTGCCTTGGTTTCACACCCGCTAGGATACGTAAAGCACGCTTCTGCATTATAAAAACCCTGTCGGAGTCAGCAGAGTTGCCCCACAGAATGATGCCGTACGATGCCGTACGGCATCATTCTGCATGATGCTCAATACGCCTACTAGCCACTCGAAAACTTTTCTTCCCCAGCGGTTATAGGTTTATTGAGATTTAAAGCCTACTCATTACTACCACAGAATATATTATTATAATAGTACTACGTTTCGACTTGCTTATACTTAGAGCTATGTCAAAAATGAAATGATGAATGCACATTAGACTTTGAGGCTTTATGAGGCACGAGGCTTTATGTAATTTGTTAGTGCTAGTGCGTGCGGACAATGCTCTACACAACCGAAACCCTTATGTGTATTATATTTTGTAGTCCTCTTTTCTATCGTCTAAAGTGCACGATGAGCGACATCACTAGTCAGTAGAGCATTATGTTAAACAGCGCCATCTATTCGAGATTGACCGAACTTGATGGCTCGTTAATCAATTTAAGCTTTGCATTGATTTCATAATATTATGTTCTTTGGTAGCTGGGCAGATAGTTCGAGATAATTTCCGTAGATGTCGCTAATTTAGACCATTTTGGTACTATTGTAATAATATATAATATGTAACGGCAAGGAGCCTCTCTCTATTCACTTCCGATCGGTTCGCAATAAAGACGTGCACTTTCGAAAATCCTCATTTTCATTTTGGGCATCCATTTTACACATTAAAAAATTGAAAATCAACCCTGGTATTAGAGCTAAGGCCTATTATGACATAGTGCACGTAAGTATTATTTTTGTAGATAAATCAGAACAATGGCTTAACTTTACTTCCACAGTGAGGTATCATCTTATTTTTCAGACAAACAGATTCAGCCTGCAATGCCTTCCCTTGCCAAACTGGGGGTCAACGAGGTTGCGTTTTAAAGGTGGAATGAATTAAGAACCTATTAAAGTAATAATAACCTAACATGCCGTTTTAATTACTTTTATTAGTTGCAAACTGGAACAATATTTATTAAATGTACGTAGGTCAGTTTAAAGAACAGTAAAGGTTCACTCTTTTCGTGTACAACCTACTCTTATTCTTTTTTCAAAATAAAACTTATTGACATGTAGACAGCCGACGCATTTATTCAAGCTCGTAGCGCGAATAATGTCGAATGTTCGCTTACGTTCGGCATTCGGCGAGAGTATGACCGCACCACAGGTAAACGAACCCGACTGTGGACACGCCTCATGTCTCCATGTAGGGACCAATGCGAATTTCGTCGGTTGCGCAAAACTTTACAGTATTATAAGGTAGGTATTTTTCTTAGTATTCTAAGCGTCAACTTACAGCATGTGGCGCTTATGTGACACTTGCTAGTTCATTATGTGTTTTATTCTGAAAATATAAATGTTTTTATTGTTTTCATTTCGTTCATTCATTCATTTAACAGCGGGTGGCCTTCGATATGAAATGTTTCCAAAGCACAAACAAGCAGGTAGCGATATCTTTTTAGCTTTTACTTGGCTTGGCTTTCAGAGAGCTTTTATTATTTTTTGGAGGCCAAAAACATGAGCTTTCTGTGTTTTTAAAGAATAAGTGATGTTTTTCTGCTTCTGAAAAAACTTATTTGTTTATGAAAAATCTTGTTTGTTTATGAAAAAACTTGTTTGTTTATGTATAGCTTCAACATTTAGTTACCAGTAGGTAGTTATTTCCATCACATCATACTTCACATCACACTAATATAAATGTGAAAATATATTTGGATGTTTAGATGTTTGGATGTTTGTTCCGCCTTCACGCTGAAAGTACTTAACGGATTTGGATAAAATTTGGAATGGAGATAGTTTAACACATATAGGATACTTTTTCTGTAAAAAGTCTTATTCCCACGGGAAAATCTTACAAAACGCGGGCGTAGCCGCGGGCGGATCGCTAGTATCCCAATAATTGTGTGTCGAAAAAGTTTCACATGCTCAAAAGTTTCAAATAATCGAAGAGTAAACCTTGGTCCCTCGGTGGGGACGTATCTGAGCTGCTAATGATGATGATGATGAAACCTTGGTAAAAGTAGTCATTGATCTAGAAAGCAACGATCTAGTTTATATCGTCCAACGACTAGCTTATAACGATAAACAGATTGATGTTTATGATTTCAATATACTGTCAACAGATAACGGCAGCTCGTGTGTCGACACCCGATAGCGCTGTGTTGCACAGGCGCCGGGCCGCTAAAATGACGCACGCATGACAAGATGCATTTTACGACTGTATTCATTACTAGCTTTCCGCCCGCGGCTAAGCTCGCGTTGTGTAAGATTTTCCCGTGGGAATAAGACTTTTACCCGTAAAAAGTATTCTATGTGTTAATCCCGGCTACAAACTGTCTCCATTCCAAATTTCAACCATTTCTGTTCTGTACTTAAAGCGTGAAAGGGGAACAAACATTCAACATCCAAACATCTAAACATCCAAATATTATTTTCACATTTATAATATTAGTGTGATAAATCGATTTATTTTCTTATGTTAATCATTTTAATAAAAAACGAGACCAAGTTCAATTCCTTGATTTTTACAGTGCTATATCGATTTAACACACAAAGAATTCAAATCCAGTTAGTCGCCATTTTATCGCCAGCGTGTGTCACATCACACGCCGATCCTGGCCGCGATCTTGTTCTGAATTTAGAATCGATTCCGCTCCCATTGCCCTCACTTGCGCCCGCGCAGCGCCTGATGCCGCCTGACTCACAAAAACACGGAATGCACCGAAAACAAAACGCATCCACATTCGTCCCTGTCAAACAAACACAAAAACGAAATTCATTTTGAAACGTGCATGAAGTTAGAATCAAATAAAGAAGATATTAAAAAGGATTTCGACATGGTAACGTTTTAGGAGCTCTCTTTTATATTGTTTATAAAAATATACTAACCTGCCTAAATATTATTATAATATAATATTATGTAAGCTAGTAATATTTAAAAAAATAATCTTAAATTCGTTTTTATAGGTAAAATCACTCATAAAATATAGTTAAGAATCGTATATTTCTAGAATTACTAATGAGATAAAAAATCATTATTGAATAGGTACATAATCTTAAAAATCCAATCCAAAATCCAATTATGTTAAAATGTTGGAAACATTAACTCGAACAAGTTTATCTCATGATATCTAATAACATTTAAGCTATACATATGTTAATTTTACGCAATGCTACATTTAACAAATTAGTGTTAATAAAGTAACAACGTACCTAGGCTTTAAGTTCAGCGCCCTTCATAAGGAGTATTTAAACCGCTCTCCTTAGGGACCCAGACGGCATGAACAAAAAGCCAATTTCATAAAACTATGCACCCGACTGCAGGCCATAACAATAAATGAGCAAAGCTCCAGAACCTGATGCCTTGCCCGGTGGAACTTTTCACATGTCCCTTAGCAACAATTGCCAATGCACTCGCAACCATTACTGACGAGGAAGCAACAAAAGCTAAAGATTAAGAAAACAAGCAGCAATGAAAGCGACGCACGGAGATCTGGCGACTGGAAAAGATATCGTGGTAGAGTAATCTGCAAGTCCGCAACACATGCAAGCTATCATGTGCCGACACGGAGGCTTCGACTGCACACTGGTTTGTAGGACCGTGCGGCAGTCAGCAGCGTGCCGCCGTCCGCGACGCCCGTACGACCGGCGCCGCAACGCCCCTCCGAACATCGCGAAAAAAGTTTATCCACGAAACTTTCCAAGAGACTTTCCTTTCAACCCGAATGACGTTGAACTGGATTGGTCTGGACCCTCTTTGAACTAAATACCCTATCCCGAAACCGGTCGGAAAATATTGGCACCCAAACGGGTTAGTCTTGTCTTGTTGTCTTGAGTCTCGGACACCGGGAACCTGCGCCAGGACTTTCGTGAAGTGCTAACTTGATTTTTCAAAGTGCAGTGATCAGTGTCAGTGACTGGATTTTCGATTAACCCTTTTTAGGAAGACTGGACTGACTCAAGAACAAAACTTAAGGTCGGCAACTGCAACTGTGCTGTTAAAAGTTTCAGTAAGTACAAAATTGGTGCCGTAAAACTCGTTTGTAAAATTTTTAGTCAGGTCTTTTAGCGTCGAAGAATTTTAAATTAACAAAACAATTAAACTTGGATACGGCGCAACTGAGGAGAATTTCCACTTTAGTCACAGTTACTTAGCCACGACGACTGTTGAAACAGTCCTTGCCCTTGTCACAGTAAAAAATGGAACAATAATTTCTATGAAACTAACTTAATTTAGTGTAAAACAAAAAAGTATGTCGGTCAGTGGACAAACAATGGCAGTTTTTATTTAATTTTCGGTGGTCATTAACTTTGTCAATGATAAAATTGCTGTCACAATCTTCTTATGCTTCCGGAATTGCAAATCTATTTAATACGAATTGAAGTTTTCGCAAGGTTTTCTGCATGCATTATTCATACAATAATCGCTATCGCAGTAACAGTTTTGTCTATCATATGATAATTTGACCTAATCCACTTAGATACAAGACAAATACCTACCTGCCAGCAATTTTTTGCATATTCAGACAATTTCATGGCATCAAGAGTATTTACATGAAACGAAAGTGCCATGTGTACAATCTGTCGGACAAAACAGATGTGCAAAAACTCAACTATAAAACGACTATTGATTTCTTTGTGCCTCCCAGCGCCGGTAACTTTATTATTTTTTGCTCTTCCAAGTTCGCTTTCGGCATCGAACTAATGTGCTTTCGTTCTTTTTGTAGAGAAATTATTCTCACTCACTCCGTTGTTGAACTTTGCTTGATCCGAACCTCTCTTGCCTCTCGGCTCATTTTTTGCCTCACGATATCCACCGCAATTAAATATCAGATTTGTGATAGTTCACAATTTCATTTCATAACTGTAGTTTCTATTGTTATAATATGAAGTAATGTTTTATCATTTCGAGGTCGTTTTTGCCCTGTGATTCTTTAGTCGTATTCAATTCTTTTAATTATGTCATGTCTTTCACAAATTCGTTATGAAATTTTAAGTCCGAAAAATTAATCACATTCGGTGGCATGCGAAAAATCATTGCAATCCGGGCCATGATAGTGAAATGCTTGCAATTCATTGTTTAATACGATAGTTTATTTAAGATAATTACCAACGATAGTTAAAATTCATAGTCGCGTCGCGTCGTCGTCGCAAATTTTATACTCAAGATTATCTTAATGCTCAAGCTATCGTTAGACATTAACATAAGTGCAAATAAAATTAAAAGACTACAGCCATGACTATAAAAATCCTTCAAGATTCTCCTTGCTTTTATTAGTCTCTCATAATTAGCACTTCGGTTCAAGTTCACTATCGCAATTCCAAAGCTACTTAAGCCTGCTTAAAAATTATGTATACCATAAAGTCAGTCGTGCGTTACCTCACTTTGCTTGATTAAATTACCGACATGAACCTTGTTGGGGATATCAGATCTTGAAGATTGCCTCCTTCTAGGATGTATATTATGTAATTTGATACAATTTTTTGCTGACAGTTTTTGGTTTCTGTTGTGCCTACTTATTAGTCGGGCTCTTTTCGTGACACGTTTATACTGTACATACTAGTAGCTCTAATTTGTATTTTATTCTTATACTCCATATTTTTATTTAGTATTTGTCTTAAACTTTATTGATTTGTTTATTTGAACACACAGTTCAAATATTTGTCATTATTTGACTGCATCATTAAATCCTTCATTTATTCTTCAAGGTTTTTCACACAGCAATAGCAAATAGGTAGGCAGATGGTCAGTTAAAATTGACGTAAGATCGTCAAACAAATCTTCACAGTTTCCAAATACAAAATGCTTCCTATTGGCGGGTGTTGACGGTTTCATAGCGTTTGTTCTCATGATTAGCCAAGCAATACTTGTCAAGGTTGTCCGCAGTATGACACGCTATTTCAGTTTTGTTTGCTTTGTGGACTATGACTATTGACTACTTACTTGCGAATATATTAACTCGAGTACCTGCCTATGTTTTCAATAAAGCAGGTAAGTATATAAAAATGTTTGGTCAAATATTCTTTGATTTAAAATATATTCAGAAGTTATATTATATTTTATAAGTAATCATAACATCTGTTATTTTCAATTCCGTGGCTACATTATTTCCCAACAGTTTTTTATGAATAATCTTGAACAAAACTGGATTTTTAAATATCCATATCTTTTCAGTTTTTTTAACTGATGTATTTGAAATCTTGAAAGCATTTTTCATTGTTATGTTTCTTCCACAAAAATGACTAGGAAAACTTAATTTTGCTTCGTAAATTAGAAAATTGTGTAGTGTAACTGTAACATAAAACTGGTATTTTCTATTCCTTTATAATGTGTTATTGTCATTTATTACCTGATAATAATAATAGACGTATTACTGCATGCACTCAATGTGTTATGTTGACTCTAAATTGGCCACATCACTGTAATAATGACATTACTGTACAGTGCGCACGAAAAATTATTTTCCTTTAGTGTTTTCTGCCAAACGTCTTATAATAGATACAATAAAATATATAAATAAATAAGACGGTAATGAATGTTTACGAAAATAAAAAAAAAACAATGATGATGACTTAAAATTAATAAATTTAAGTCAGTTCAAGAATTAAAAGAAAATAAACCACGATACAGAATTTCATGTAAGTATGTATGTATGCACGACGTACAGTTCATCTCATATGTACCGGTTTTATTCGGAATGCTGACTGTACTTCAAATTATACACACAACGGTATGCAAGCATTATCCGAATGGGTTAAATTTTATGCTCAATCATCATAACCCTTCTTTCATTTAAGTTGTAGTCAGGTAAAACATATGCGAGGAGTGAGTTAGTTAAATAATTGACGTAATTGGCTTGATTCGTTTCAATATTGATAGATAACTGTGATTGTGTTACACAAAATGTGCAAAAAACATATTCCGAAATCATTAACATCAACGGCCCGTCACAGTCCACTGCTGGACTATGAGCCTATAATCTCCACGCTTGGCAGGCGGGTTGGAGATCGCAGATTAAAAGGTTACTGTATCAGAGAGTGCTGCTGCCCGTTCCCTGTTCAATGTGTAGTCCCTAAGTCGTCTACGACACCCACGGAAAGAGTAGGGGTTGGTGACAAATGTATTGTACTCTGCCATCACCACACGGCTAAATAGGATTTCATAATTAAATAACGTCTAATGGTTGGGACATAATTTTATAATATACAGAAGTACCGGATTATTTAAGTAAGTTATCAGAATTTACAGTTTTATTTCTTACTTCATAGGGAATCGGTAATTTATTTTTCGGAAAGACGACGTTGAAGATAATGACTAAGATAATTCAGTCTAAGTTGTTTAGACCATTACACCTGTCTCGATCTCCAGATAACGGGACAAAAACAGCTCATATCTCTGATTCCTTACACGGTATACTATCGATAGATGGTTATGTAACGATATATCTATGATTGTATGTAACCACACAGTGAGATTGTCAAGTAAGCGTCAAAACTGTCGAGATGACTCCGATAAGATTGAGTTTGACAGATGTGAAATTTCGCAGATCAAAGAATCAAAAATATACTGTAATTTAGCACGATAATGGAGTACTAGCTCCACAAATATTTTGCAGCTCTATCTCTTTTACTAATACGTGTCGGATGTGTTGCGAACGTTTAGTTAATTAAAATCTGATAAGTTAATTTCCTGGGGTATCACAGGAAATTGATATTTGGATATCTTAATTAAGTGACATGAGATGTATGAGACCATTTTGTAATGTCGTGTATGAAAGTAAGAGTAAAGTTAGTGTGTTCTTAAATATTACACGTTGTATGTACTCGTAGTTGTTGAAGTTGAAAGTGATAATTTTAGCACGTCAAAATAAATGTACATGAGAATTACTTTATTTAGCCACTGAACTTTTTTTATTTTCATACGAAGAGGCCGCCTATTGACTCTTTTTTGTGTATTGTCTTAATATTAGCCCGTTATTAAATATTCGATAGCTTAGTAATTACAGTTGATTTTTATGTTAAATCTAATGGATTGTGGTTATTATTTGTATGTTTGCTGATATCTGTCATTTGTATCAAAATTTTTGTTTGAGTCTTACGTTTTTTTTTTTTGTTCGTCTAGAACAAGTATACTAAACGCACAATGTACAATATATCAATTGTATATACTTTAACAATATAATGTAATAACAAGGCTTTGTATATCCATTTTCAAAGTCAATTTAGTTAGTAAACGTGTTGAAGCGATAAATAAAAAGATCAAATAATATTTGGACGATTAATATTAGTATCATAAAATGGTTAAAATTAAAACGACCCGAAGTGTGAAAACCGGAAAAACTATCACCGACCGATTGCAAAAACTAAACTAAGATAAAATCATGAAGATAAACTGCACATACGACAAAAGCAAGATACGACATGTTTTGCATGAAACACGAAATAAAATGAAGTTTTCATGCGCAATATTATACTGATTTCAACAAAATGACGTCATTCTAGTGTGCAACCCGATGCACCTTTTATAGATGTTATCTAAAAAATTAACAGTATAATTAACAGATACATAACTGTTTGCCAGGTCACGGTCCCTGCTATGGGAACCTAGTATACTTCGCTGTTATTTTAAGTAATTAACTAAATAGGTATCGTGTGTTCGTTTCAAAATGTGATGCAAGTAGAATCGTTGAAGTAAGTACAATATTGTTGAGGAGGATCAAAAATCATCTGACCTTACGTTTCTAATGTAGGTAAGTACCTGTTGGAGAACACGACGATAATCGTATGTGATATTGAGTAATGTGTAATGTCTACTAAGTTAATAATACAGTTACTAGTGATGGGATAAGTTCAAGATTTATTTTATTTTTTATTTTGTTAATTTGCCAACCCGATTACTAATTACACGTCAAGCATATTTTATTTTCCAAACTAGAAGTAGATTATCGTATAGGTAGATAAACTAGGCTAAAATTGTTTTAGCGATATAAAATACCATAAATAATTAAAAAAGGGATACAAATAAAATAATCAAATCAAATCAAATCAACGGCCCGTTACAGTCCACTGCTGGACTATGAGCCTCCTCCACTTAAGTGGAGGGTTTTGCCATAATCTCCACGCTTGGCAGGCGGGTGTATCAGAGAGCGCTGCTGCCCGTTCCCTGTTCAATGTGTAGTCCCTAAGTCGCCTCTTACGGGAAGAGTAGGGGTTGGTGACAAATGTATTCTACTCTGCCGTCACCACACGGCATAAAATAATATTTAAGTTATAATAATATTAAATCGATAATATTTTACTTCAGTTATATTAACAAATTCTGTTTATCTCATTCACATCTCTAGTGTAGGCCAAATAATTATACTAATTCTTATTTATTACATCTTAGAGAATGACAACCATCACTCGTTGTCAAACTTATCAACCTTGACACCTTAGATGTGTTAACTTTATGTCAACCTTCGAGCACTATTTACTATTACACGTTCACATGATCATCACGCGTTGATGTATTAGTGTCAAAATAGATGTATTTGTTTGTGAATATTAGCATTGTGTAATTTACATTGAATGTTTGACAACTCTTAAAATTTATTTTTTTAGTTAATTTAAGTACTTACTGTTATTGATATTAACCACGGTATGGAAGAGAGGATTTTTCTGGTACAGGCATTTTCATGCTTAAAAGGAAAATTCTAATAACGTTGTAAATTATTATGCTTTTAAAGAAGAAAAACTCTTTTGTAATTGCACGTCTTTTTAGCCCTATATTTGTTTATATCCTGTCTGATCTTCTATAATCATTTATAAGTATAAAAGTTAAGATACAACTTTTTAAATTATTATGAAATTTCCTTCATGCTTTCTGAATCTTAACTTTTTCTGAAAATGCATTTTTATATTTTATACATAGGTTCTTATTTTATTTACGTGAGGACGAGATAAAGTTTTTTTCAATAATAAAATTGTATATTTGTCACGATACTTTCAAGATTTTATTTATTTTACTTACAACTTTTATAAACGTTGATAATGGCCATGAGCAAAACAAGATCAAAAGCTTAGAACTTGTAGAATTAAGTAGATTTATTGTTTATTTTTTATTGATTTTTAGTTGGTTTATTGATTTATATTTGTTGATTTATTTATCTTACTAATATTGTGAACGCGAAAGTTTGTAAACGTATGGATGTATGGATAGATGTTTGTTACTTTTTTACTAAAAAACTACTGAACGGATGAAATTTGAAATAGAAATAGAAATAATCTTTATTTGCGTAAAACATTGTATATGAGATGATAGTGTAAGCAAAGAAGTACAGTGATGTTTTGCCAAACTAAAATTAGCATGCAAATGTCTTAATTTTTGACGCTACAGTAAACAATTTATTGGTTAATTAATAAACTTAAAATATAATAAAAATAAAATAATGTCAAACATGGTATAAACTGAACAATTTCAATGATTACATAATGTTAACTTAATTCAATATATATTTATTAATTCTCTAATGTCATAAAAACTTTTATCATTCAGCCACTTATACAAATTGTTCTTAAAAACTTTAAGAGTCATATTTCTTAGATTTTGTGGTAGTTTTTTATATATTCTCACACTCATAGCGAGGCAGCTTCTCGCATACATCCCAGTTTGTGGTATGTTTTCGAATACAAGTTTATTTGGGTCTCTTTGTGTCCTAGAATTTACGTCAGTAGACATTAAAAACAGTTTACTATTTTTACGTACAAACATGCATAATTCATAAACATATAATGATGGTAACGGTAGCAAACCAAATTTTTTAAACAATGGTCTACAAGATTCATAAGAAGGAATTCCACACATTGCACGTATACACTTTTTCTGTGCAACAAAGGCTCTACCCATGTCAGTACCATTTCCCCAAATAACCAGACCATAGCGCAAAATTGATTCTATAGAGAATAGAATAGAATATACCGTCGCTGCGCCTGACAAGTTCCAGATGTGTTTTGTGGTAGGTTTTGGGAAACAGCAAGAAACATATTATTGAGTAAGCTAAAGAATATAATGCAAAATAATGAATGCAGAATCAAAGAAGTATATTCATCTAATATGTCTATATTAGAAATATATAATTGGCCATAAATATTATATATTCATGGAGCTAGAATTTTTTATTGACACAAAGTGCACATAACTGGTTTGACACTGACTAAAAAAATTATGTATGTGCATTATTATTATTATTATTTGGTAATGTAACATTTTTTCTTATTTTATGGCTTTTTATTTTAGGGCTATAAGCCATAAAATGCCGCGGGCGGACCGCAAGTATAATACTCGTACTATTATGGTTAGTGAGCTAATAAATAAAAAAATAACAAACAGAAGACAAAAGTATGTGATACAAACTTACGGACAATTTACGAGAATTTCTACTTGATTGGTGAAAGTGTAAAGTCTTGAATGACTTTAATCTGTGCGTCTCTTTTTTTCATCCACACAGTCATGCGATGTTTTTGTTGATCGAGCTTTATTATAATAGGGGATCGGACCGTTCACAATATTTTATGAATTATTTATAAAATATTAGATTAGTAGCAGACGATTCGCACCTTTATGACTCGGTCTCGCAAGAAGAGGTATTTTTTTCGGTTCTGATCATAGAGCATTTTCATTTTAATTCCTGCTCAAATATCAGACTGATTTGCTTCACTCTTTGGTCCTCGATCTGGTTTCGCTGCATTTATTCACAATTTATGCACAAGAAAGAAAGAGATAGAGCATCGCGCTTTACTCGTCACGCGCTGCTTGGGATTAACCAGGTTTATCCCAGAAGCGATATCACTCGTAAGTCGGTTTCGTTTTACGAGTGATTCGCCTGGGATCTGGTTTGAAACTGAAATTCACCAGGTTAAAAAAATACCGGTTTCCAGCCCTGATTAGCTGGATAAAATAAGATACTTACATGCAGACCCTCAGAGTATATAGGTACTTAATTGAAACCATGTCAATACAAATTCTTGACATCAAATTACTTTAAACAATCAGACGACCTCCAACAAGTCGAGAAAGAATCCATCGCTCATTGAGGGAATCGGGATCAGGGTGAATAGGACCTTAATTCGTAGGGAATTGGGTTAATTGTTCTGTAGTGGCGATGCTAATTGTGAATGAATTTGAAGGTATTGTTTGTCTTTGGAGTTTGGAGTTTCTCTTGTTGTGGTTCCAAGGGTGTGGTCAATGAGGTAAATCTACAGGGTTTAGTCCTGACCCTCAAGTGCGGACAGGGAGAGTCAGAGCAGGAAGCAGCAATTTTTTTTCTGCAATTAGAATTGATGAATAATGTTTACTTATTTTTCCATAAAAGAACTGTGGTATGGTGTGGAACGGTGGTATGCTAAAAATCTAATATGTTTAGACAAATCTTAACGCATGGTAACTCTCGAGGATAAAATGTGCAAAAATTGTCGAATAGACTGAAAAAATAGGACATCGTTAAAACAAACAAACAAACAATAAACGATAAACGCAAACGAACGATAAACGCAATAAACGATTTATCTATCTATATATTAACGATTTATCTAGTTATATTTAATTAAGTGAGTTCATATTTTTCGCCAACAAACTGTTAAACAGTTTGGCGATTACATGATTTGTAGAGAACCTGTGTACTTTGTGTAAATAAATAATTAATAAATATATATATATATATATAATAAAGTCGATTTATCAACTTTATATTTTATTATATATAACTTTATACTAAAATGGAGCTAACCGTATCTTAACAATTTTAAGCGCCAATACTAATATTTGAGCTGCCAAACGAAGGGCCCAATTAGGTTAGTTTCTCCGATTTGAATTGCAGTTAGCACTTGCCTTCGTTGAAGAAATGGGCCACAGGGTCAGACATCTCTGAACTTGGTAGGGCCTAGTTAATTTTCTGTGCACATAACCGTTGCATCCGCTCGTGAGTTAGGAGACTTTGAAAACCGTTATTTTTGAGGCGGATATTTGAGAAAGAACGTATACAATTTTGGCCAGTGGCCCATTAATATGCAAAAAATAAATTTTATAAAGCAAAAAATGAAAATTTGCAAAAATGTTCAGTATAGACTTTTATCCTCGTACGTACACTTTTTGAAAACGATACGTTCAAATCTTAGGCAACGTATCGCAAAACACTACATATGCGTAACGTGGTAAATGCCGTTCAAGCTATCGCATAGTTTGTATTGTAGGGGATGTTTACTATTGGACTAATGTTGAGTTGCATTTCTTTAAGAATATTGTCAGTCAAATTACTAAACTAAATTTAAAAAAATGTTTATTTCGGTCACAGATAATAAATATCTATGAATTTGGTAACAAAAGCGAAGTTTATTACCTACATCCTATAACAAATACAACAGACAGACCAGACCTACAGATATTTAGCACGAATAGCACGTTACACAATTACCAAAACAATGACATGAAAATTTCGCCACATCCATGTTTCACTGACCATACAAATCTGTTATTATTATACAAGCAAACGTAAGCAGAACTGCAGTAGGAAACTAGTCCATACATAATTAAACAGCATTGGTACCTAACTAGGGTTCAAAATACATTCTAATCAATAGATAATTAGATTTATTTGTGATGATTGTGAAATTGTACGGTGATTGCTTAGTACGTTCGAAAAATTTATTCAGTATGTCACGGCATACGTGTTAGCAAAAAAAAAAATTGGCGTAATACCTCTCGGGTGGTCAGTCCATGAAATTTAACAGTTTTAATCTGGTGGCTCTGTGAGCTGTAGACCTCGCGAGTTTTATTTTTTCGAAATGACTGAAATATGATTTTATTACGTTCTAACTCCCATATCTCTTCCATTTTGAAAAAAATCGAAAAACTGAATTAACAAACAAAAATTATACGTTTATCGAACCTGCTCACAAAATTTCACGAAAATCTGTTAAAAAACGCGACATGTAGAGGAGAATAAACAGACAGATAGACAGAAATTTTGGCCAAGCTGAAGCGGAGACGCTTCGCGCTCACTCGGTCAATAAAATAATAAAGAGACACGGTCATATATTTGCTTTAGATTTTGAATCTGAAAAATATTTAGAAACGGTACAATTTGACTTGTATTACTGGTCACAGAAGGTACAAAAAAACGTTGAAAAGCTGCACGAATCAAAAAACTGCTGCTAATCTAAAATGTGTATGAGTGAATTTACGGGTTAAGGGCCCCTTTTCCGAAATTAACGTTTTTAGATCGAGTTGTTTTCATAGAAATCATCATATTTAAATTCCGAAAAAAATATATAGTACAAATACATCTTTAATCTAGTATTTTTTTTGGATAAAAACACAAAATTAAACATTTTACTTGATAAAAAAAAATCATAATCGATTTATTTATAAATTCAAACATGTTGTGTAAATACTACATAATTTATTTATCGCATCTATCAAAATTCCTATAGGATAGCCAATAAAGTTGAACTATTCTGATTTATACTGTGGCGTGTCGCCTGCCGCCGCCGCCGTTCACCGGAGCTCAAGCCGCGATGGCTGGTTTGCGACGCGGGCGCAAGCGATCTCGGTGCAAAAAATACCTAAACTTTCGGGAAAAGGGGCCCTTAACTTAAATTACAGTAACACTTTTAAAAACGTTACACGATCTCTTTACCTGTCAAGTCATCTTCATAAACCAATTGTTATATACTTAGGGCGTACTGAAAGTTTCTGGATTCTGATAAATAAGACCTAGATATAGGACTTTTGACACTTAATTTAACTAAAACTAATTATTTATGCTTCACCATCAACAAAAAAAAACACAGCCATCAACCAACATTACACTGAAAATACATAATTGTGATAGCATAGACAACTGCAACTGTGTAGCTCTAGAGAGAGTTAACTCAATAAAATATTTAGGTTTAATATTGGATCAACATCTATCTTGGAATGCGCAAATTGATTGTCAATAACAGGATAAGAAAACTAGTATGGTTATTTAAAAACTTAAGACATCGCTACCACTACTCTCCTGAATCAAATTTATGTTTAATTGGGGCAATCTATTTTGGGTTATTGTATTTCGGTATGGGGAGGTGCATTGAAAACTAAATTCCTAAATGTCGAAAGAGGCCAAAGATGTTTGCTGAAAGTAATGTACTTTAAACCTCTAAGATTTCCTACCGAAGAACTTTATAATGTATGTAAATTACTAACCGTAAGACAGCTATATACATACTTTCAGCAACACTTAAACTTCACAGTAATCTACTACGAGTATATGATTCTGAATTAACACTTGGGAGAAGGAAAGACAATGTTATTAAAACATCTAAAACAAAAACCAAATTTGCTAGGAAACAATTCAAATCACAATCTGCTTTCTTATATAATCAACTGAATAAAAAACTGGATATATATTAATAGTAAACAAACTTTAACAGACTGGCTCAAGACTATAAACTACACAATAACTGAAGATTTATTACAACGCTTTATCTGAATGTTCTCAAATAATAAGTTCATCAATATTCACCATTATCCATTCATATTCTAAAGGTTAGATAAAATCCTAAAATGAACCCCAAACATTATACACTACACAACACACATCACATGTCACACATCACATACCACACGTCACACATCACACATCATAACACACGCTAAGATAATTTTTATACCTAAAAAAAATACTTTTTTGTTTATTTATTTCTTTTGTTTATTTGTTTCTTACGAAATAAGGGATAGTGATATGTAAGAGCGAGGCCTCCTGACACAGGTATATATGCTTACTAGAAGTTTTGTCCATGCTAGGAGGTCTCAACCACTGTTTATTATTTTTAATGTTTAAGTTAGTATATCTGTAGAAATTCTCTGTTTTTAATAATATTATATTTCTATGATATGGAGGAGCGGGGCATCCTGGCACAGGCATTTGTATATGCTTAAAAGGAGGCCCCAGCAAATTTGTTTCATAGATAACTTTAAGTTACAGAAATAAAGATTTTTGTTTTTTTTTTTTTTTAGTAAACAATTTTGAATTTTTGAATTTTGAGGACTTACGATACATTTATTGTTTTTCATAGTATATTCCCTCGCATTTTGCATTTTTGCATTAGCTGAAACGACTGTACAAAGCAGTTGGACCAGTCTTCCGTAGATACCTCTTCAATGGCTTCATGGAACACATTCGCCGCTGATTCAGAGCCTCGTAACAGCTCTAAATTAAAAACAGATAAGATCTGAGATCTGGATCTAGCTTTTCGAATACCGGTAGTATTGAACTATTGAGGAAAAGATTTGAATGAATTGCACCATATTTCAGGGGCCTAACCAGAAGGGAAAAGACAGTAAGTTACCGTAGTTTACGTGTTTCAAATCTTTACGATACGTTATTTGTTACGTTAGTGTAATAACGTATTTCAGAGACCTAACCTGAAGGGAAAAAGCTGTGATTTCCGTTGTCTACGTCTTTAAAAGCTTTTAATAATAGGTACGCTATTCGTTACGTTAGCGAATTAATAAAAAAGCTCCGAACACGTCTGACTTATAGTTTTCCTTTAAAAGTGCAACTGCCACTTTACGCTGCCGTAACGAAACCAATCAAGTTCTAAGAATCAACAATGCAATCGAACTGGCACCAAAATTACTTAGATAGCTAAGTTATAGACGGTTATAGCATGGACTCGTAACAGAGACGACGAAAGAGAAAATAAATCAGTCTCACTTTCATTTCGGCTGTCTCTTTTCAATATCAAGGTCGTTTAGAACGCTCGGATGCGCGGGCGCCGAAGATTAGATAAAAATCTAGAGTTTGATGTCACAAAAAAATATTATAGTGATATGGAAGAGCTTAGGCGTTATGAAACGAGATGATAAAAACGTCTGGTCGTTGTTGTTCCAAATCAGCGGAGCAGATTGTAATTATGACTCATGTATGATTCTTTACATATTTAAAAGAAAAGTACAAAAGATACAATTCCTGTGAATTAGTTTCTTCTGGCCGTTCTTCTCCACAGAAGGCTTACACTGGTCGTGAACGTGCCATCCATGATAGCTTTGACGTCGAAAAATTATTTGTAAAAATCTTAATTCGAATAAAATATTTTTGATTTTGATCGCCAGCTCTATGCAAAAAAGCCTGTATGCAGCAATACTTTTTTGTGTTAAGTATTAAAACAAAGAATTTGGGTCGCACTTGGGACGGTAAATTAGCACTGCAATGCAACACGTTTCACGAAGCTACAAGTTACAAAAAATAACAAGTACAATTCGATGTACATTGCGTAGGCAATGAGATAAAACGATTAGAGCTTACAGTTTAGTTAGGCTAATTGGCTACGCAATGAATATCAAATTGTTACTTGCTTCGTGAAACGGGGCCCTGATATTTAGATAAGTGGAACCGATGCATCTGTTCCTTGTCTCTGGGACGAGATCGCAAGTCACTTAATGACTTTTATCCAAACGTGCTTTCTGAAGGACAGAACCCATGGATCGTGGAAACTTACTCTGTTTTTTTTTGTATAACGGATTTTTTGACGATACCTGTGTCATTAATGGTTCGTCATCTTTAAATGTAAGTAACGCGTTAGTAACTAATACCACTGGGACAATATAGTCTTCTAAATAAGGTGTAGATCTAAATTAATTATCTTTGAACCCGAAAAAGTAACCTGAAACAATATGAAGGGTACAGGGAAAAACATGTCTAGTCACAAAAGTAACGATGGAATTTAATATGTTATTTTCGTGTATAGGATTTTTTGAAAGTGAAATTTAAAAGATATATTAATACTTACATCTATAATAAAAGCGGAAAATAGTAGTTCATTGAAAACACTACATTTTGAGGTATAAATCCTAGACATGTTTTTTCCCTGTACCCTTCATATGGTACATAATTCAATTATTGCATGTGTCAACTTATTGTGTGGTTGTAGACTTTAAAACACGAGCCTAGTCGTCTCAAACTCATTCTAGATTTTGTCACACTAGAGAAAGCTGGCGAGTCAGTTGAATAAAATTACTTTTACTAACGAATGTCAAGGTGCTAAAATAAAATGATAACATCTTTTTGCGCATGCGTAATTAGATACGAATTTAGAAAACTAATTTGACAACGAGATTCGCGGGTACTTGCTTACAAAATGAATTAGTTTTATTACTATATAAAAGTAATATATCCGCAGGAGTATACAATTATATTGAAGACGTGGAAAGATTGAAAAGATTACAATATGTCAAGTGAATGGTGCTTTTCTTTAAACCTTTCTCTGGCTAGATACAAAAATACCAACCTTTCGCTAACTAAAATAAATAACAAATTTAATAGTAAGGACAACAAATAAATTACTTATGCAAAAAAAAGTATCTACGTTTTTAGCACTAATTATTTTTTAAAGAAATGTCTCAATTTCCTTGAATAGACAAGACGATCTCGATGCTACTAATTTGTAAAAACAAAGCGTAAAATGTAACGTAATTTTATGTTGCGGCGAGGACTATTGAGCTACTATTTATATACTTCTCATAAAAAAAATCGAAACACCTTGCAAGTTTATGTTTTGTAAGGAATAACAGCAAAATATGTATATTTAGGAATATATTTAGCTGATCACATAGGATTTCAAAACTTCATATTACTCACTATTAAACGACAAGTATTTACGCCGTATGGTGACGGCAGAGTAGAATACATTTGTCACCAACCCCTACTCTCCCCGTGGGTGTCGTAAGAGGCGACTTAAGGAGTAGTCCCGTTCCCTGTTCAATGTGTAGACATTGAACAGAGAACGGGCAGCAGCGCTCTCTGACACAGTAACCTTTTAATCTGCTATCTCCAACCCGCCTGCCAAGTGAGGAGATTATGGTAAAACCAAACACTTGAGTGGAGGAGGTTCATGCTCCAGCAGTGGACTGCACCGGGTCGTTGATGATGATTTATTCTCAAATATACACATTTTTCTGTCATTCCTTGCCAGGTGTTTCGATTTTTTTATGAGAAAAGAAGACGAAGAATTAGCCTGTTAAGTTAATGTAGTAAGGTCAGAAAAAGTATGAAAGTAAAAGGAAGAGGAGGCTCATAGTCCAGCAGTGGACTGTAGCGGGCCGTTGATGTTGATGTTGACCTATTTGCTATGTATGCCAAAGTGGTTATATAGCGCGGACTTGCGGGGTAGCAGAAGGTTAAAAGAAATATTGTTTTTTTTTTATTCATGATAACATGCGAACTGCGTTTCTTTAGTAAAGGAAAGTAAATGGTCGGTAAACACCAAGAGCATTACTCTATTTATTTCATCCAACTAAGTCCAACAACCACACAGGTCCAAATACTACTATTAGTTCCGGACAGATCGCCCAAAGCTAACCTTCACCAATTCCCTCAATCCGTCTCCCTTTCCTTGACCTATCTCGATAAACAGTAACCATTACTCGCTCAGCCCTATTATTGCTTTTCAAGCGCAAGTAAACGCAGCGATGGTTTAGGTTTCAACGATGTAGAGGTGGGTTTATAGGCGGTTGAATGGTTAGGAATAACGAGGAATAACATATCATTATGGGCTAGACTTATTATTAGAGGGTGAGCCGGGTATTGGTAATTGAATGTTTGAATGCTAATCCTAAGATTTCTAGACCGTAAAGTTTGTTTACGAAAGTTAAGCTAATTTTAAATTAGTAGGTTTATAATGGTGGCAATTTTCCAATTTTCATAGTAATGTAAGTTATATTTACTTACTGGTCTATCAGAGTTCGTTGGAAGATTGAAGACAATATAGGTAATGCAACGCGAGTAAATTCCAATAAAATATGGATATTGGACCGGTCATTGTGGAGATCCTTCGGGGAGGAATTTATCCAGCAGTGTCTTCCGGCTAAAATGTATGTTGTTGATGATGATGATGATGATAATTGAACCTTTTAATTGAATTGAGCCCAGTGCGTATTCGCCGATTTCAAAACTACTTCACACACACCACCTTTGAAATTCTTCCATCTACAAATCAATACTTAATACTTCGCACACCACCTTTGAAATTCTTCCTTCTACAGATCAATACTTAATACTTCACACTCCACCTTTGAAATTCTTCCATCTACAGATTAATACTTAATACTTCACACACCACCTTTGAAATTCTTCCATCTACAGATTAATACTTAATATTTCACACACCACCTTTGAAATTCTTCCATCTACAGATCAATACTTAATACTTCACACACCACCTTTGAAATTCTTCCTTCTACAGATCAAAACTTAATACTATACACACCACCTTTGAAATTCTACAGATCAGTGGTAGAAATACAATGGTCCTGTACCACAAACCCCTCATACACTCTAATAAAACCGGGTGAGAGTTTTATAGTGAGTAAAAATGAAAGTGAAATGTTCTTCGAAAGGAAGACAATCCGTCTGCGTACAAAGTAAGGTCCAATCAAACCGACGCGCCGTCGCTAGGGGTCCGCAGACACGCATATAATAGGATCGATATACCGACTATCCCCATTCTGATGTTGACAGCTGAGACGCTGAGTATGGGCCCTTTTGTGGAGTGCAGGATTTCACTTTCTATGGGAGATAGGGGAAATCAGAGTGTCCGTAATTCAATGAATGGCATAAAATGAGAATATTGATGATGGTATTGATTGGAAGGTTGTTATCATTATAATTCCTGGTATTACAAAATAAGATAGTTATATTTTCATCATCAACAGCTCATATACGTCCCCACCGAGGGGCTCGAGCCTACCCTGAATTAGGGCGATTAGGCCTTAGTCGACCACGCTGGTCCAGTGCGGGTTGGTCGACTTCACATACAACCTTTGAATTTCTTCGCAGGAGTGTGCAGGTTTCATTACGATGTTTTCCTTCACCGTAAGAGCGTCGAATAAACGTACGTATGAATTCGAAATTCGAAAAATACATTGGTACACGGTGGGGATCGAACCCGCGTCTCCCGGACGGGAAGATAGTTATATTTTATGTTCAATAACAATATCTTAGATCAACAAAAATCGCATAATATCGGTCAGCATTGGTTAAATTGGCACTAACTAAAGCATGCGTTCACATGTGGATGGGGACAAGAAACAGCCGAAGA
This sequence comes from Carpatolechia fugitivella, assembly GCA_951230895.1. Taxonomy (NCBI): domain Eukaryota; kingdom Metazoa; phylum Arthropoda; class Insecta; order Lepidoptera; family Gelechiidae; genus Carpatolechia; species Carpatolechia fugitivella. Next base: position 14,926,251 of record OX579651.1, read on the forward strand.
AACATAGATAAACTTGTTCTAGAAAAATAAACTAAATTGAAAAACAAACAAACATAAAACAAGTGCAGGCCTGTGCCACAGAACAAAAGAAGTAACTCTACGTTACATTCTATCATCTGCTATCATTATCATCATCCCACAAAGTCCCAACCGAGGGGCTTGCACCTGCCCTGAAATATCGCGACTATGCTGGTTCTAGAATTTCACGCAAAACTATTGAATTTAGTTTATAATTACTTTCTTACAGGGTAGCCTCTGTTTTGGATTGTTCTAGAGTTCGACTTTCAGTATGGAAGTTCCGAGTACGAATCCTGATAGGGAAACTGTCAAACAAAAATCTCTTTTCCCAGCTTAGTAAAAAAATTGCATGCTGAATCACCTGATTTGATTGTCTTAAAAGAAAGATAATTCGCTGCTTCAGAAAGCACGTTAAGCCGTCGTTGGCACCGTCTACTATCAACGGAAGTACTCGTTACACGAGCTATGTTAGTGGTCTTTGGCGGCTCTATAACACTGACACCAGGGTAAGTGAGGTCGGTTGTCGACCTTAAAACCCACACGATGAAGAAGAAAGTTACTTGTATTGAATAAGAATTAGAAATATCTAGTAATTAAAATCCTCTAAACAGTTGTTTATTTTATCTATTCCGTTTTATTACTAACCCTGACTTACGATATTTAATATACGGTGAGTAAAATAGAAAAGCAAATGTCTCTCCATAAACGGCAAGATCGACTTGGGCTGGTATTAGCACAATCTGCAATATAAAAGCTATGTAAAACTCAGTTGAAAGCTTCTATACAACGTCATTCTTTACATTGCCTTGACACAATTTCTATACAAATTTGTACGGGAATTAGCGTGTCCATAAAATAATAATTAATGCGATGTTTCTATAAATTCAATCCTTAAATTTTAATGACTGTATGAGTCGTTTGTAGAGTTTAGTGGAAATAATAAACATTTGAAAGCTTGTGACAAAGAGGTAATTATGTATTTGGTGCGATTAGTAAAGTTGAGCAACCATAGGTTTCACAAATCATATAATGGGTAACTTACTGCGTTCTAAGCCGTAGAACTGTTGTTACAGGTTAAAGCAATTTGGCGGTTTGAAACTGTTTCTTATTAGTAAAAGTATTTATTCATAAAAAAAAATATATCTTAATAAAATATAAAACTATACCAACACACAAATCTAACCTAACTTTAACCTAAAACTCGAACAACTTACCCCGCACCATTCCTCACGCAAAGGAGCTCATAATGCTTCAATCAATCAATCAGCCTATTACAATCCACAATGCCATAATGCTTGCCGCTTCTTATTTATTTATCGTTAGGGTTGTAATGTAAGGTACAACCGATATCATAGTGTTAATAGAGCTACCTGATATGGCTCTGAAAACAGGCCTAGTTGGTCTAGCTAGGAACTCGTCAATGCCTGACAATACAAATAAGTATACACGTACTCATCAAATCCACGGCCCGTTACAGTCCACTGCTGGACTATGAGCCTCCTCCACTTAAGTGGAAGGTTTTGCCATAATCTCCACGCTTGGCAGGCGGGTTGGAGATCGCAGATTAAAAGGTTACTGTATCAGAGAGCGCTGCTGCCCGTTCTCTGTTCAATGTGTAGTCCCTAAGTCGCCTCTTACGACACCCACGGGAAGAGTAGGGGTTGGTAACAAATGTATTCTACTCTGCCGTCACCACACGGCAAAAAAATAAGTATACACGTAGTACTTAATGAAACCAAAAAGCGTCGGTGGTGTAGTGGCGAGGGCCGCTGTCTTCCGTCCAGGAGACGCGGGATCAATTCCCACCACGTACCAATGTGTTTTCGAATTTCGAATTCATTTGTACGTTTATTCGACGCTCTTACGGTGAAGGAAAACGTCGTGATGAAACCTGTACACTCCTGTGAAGAAAGTCAAAGGTTGTGTGTGAAATGGGCCAGTGAGGTCGACTAAGGCCTGATCGCCCTAATACAGGATAGGCTCGAGCCCCTCGGTGGGGACGTCTGTGAGCTGTTGGTTAATGACACCAAAAACATGCCTTCCTGAAATCGATCCATCCATTTTGTTTTCTCTCATCTTATTAGTTCTGTGGACAAAAGGTTCTATATGTCTTATTAGTAATTCTTTTGTCCGCTATTTATTAATTTTGGAGCCCCCGTGTAGGGTAAAGTTATTTGAAAGGGAGGGAAAGAGTGGTATTGATGCTAGTGGGAAATTAATTCGAATTCATTGCTATCACATTTCGAATTAATTGTCGGTATCAGGCATTTTTTTCGAGATTCAAATTGCAATTAATTTAAAACTGTTTCAAAAAACACAGTTTATATATATACCTATATATATTTTTTCTATATGTGTATGTATTTATCTATTTGTGTATCAGCTGTCTGATACCCATAGTACAAGCTGTGCTTAGTTTGGGATCAGATGGCCGTGTGTGACTGAAGATGTTCCCACCACACGTATATATTCAAAGATTAGAATGAAATAATGTTTAGAACAAAGAGGATGTTTAGAATACGAAATGCGCCTGTGTCTGGCGTGGATTGCCGAGGAGATGCATGTTCGAGTCCTATCCAAGATCGTCAAAAATGAAAATTTTATGCTTTTTTATCGAACTGCCACATTTACCGATATTCTATATCAATTTATATCTTCAAAACAATTTCAAGTGAACAATTTCTCTCTCTTTTGACTTCACGACGAACTTTATAAAGAAATACATTTACAACCGTTATGCACCATCTATTATTAATAATCATGTGTTACTCTAAACATACTTGCTATTATATAAGGAAATCAATTAAACGGGCGAACATTTGTTCGAATGTGGTCGAAAGTAGTTAGCGCACCTTTTGTTTGATTTAGTACAAACGTATTACGAAACTAATTCGGTTAATTGATAGCGTTTTGTCTTTTTTTTTAGGGGCCCTTGTCGGTTTAAAAGGTAATCGGTATTTTTTTTTGTGATAAAGTAAACAATAAAATTATTTATGATAACTTGAAGCAACATGAAGCTGGCCCATGCCTCTGCATTTTTAATAATTATATAGGTACATATAATTGCAATGTGAATAACTTTTACTTTTAACAGTTGATCATCGGCATTTAGAAATTGAATTATTGGATACTACACTCTTCAAAATAACATTGTTAAAGTCGTTCATAGTATACACTTCTAGAAACATGTTAATCTCTCTAAGCTGACCAGTTATGAAACATAAAACCTTTTTTATGCCATAAGTTTTTTTTTCCATTGTTACTATAATAGTATCTTTAATATGAACAGTGGCTCGTGACTCCTGTAATATTGTGGCTGCAGTACTTAGCCAATTTTAATATTAATCATTAAATAAAATCAACGGCCCGTTACAGTCCACTGCTGGACTACGAGCCTCCTCCACTTAAGTGGAGGGTTTTGCCATAATCTCCACGCTTGGCAGGCGGGTTGGAGATCGCAGATTAAAAGGTTACTGTATCAGAGAGCGCTGCTGCCCGTTCCCTGTTCAATGTGTAGTCCCTAAATCGCCTCTTACGACACCCACGGGAAGAGTAGGGGTTGGTGACAAATGTATTCTACTCTGCCGTCACCACACGGTGTATCATTAAATGTACATAATTTAATACGAATACGAGTTCCGGAACACACACTGAATCATTATTATTTTACGAACCTAAAATCCTTTTTATAGCTCTAGAAGCAAATAGAGATTTTGCATACTGCTACAAATTATTACTGGCTTACTTACGTTTTTGATCAAAAACCAATAAATCAGGTCGATGAAGAAAGAAAGAAGGAAAAGAAACGACTATGATTCTTTAGAAGTTTTGTAGCGACACAAATGATAATCAAATCTGTATACAGAACACTAGGTAACAAAAGACTGCTCACCTATTTTATTTTTTATTTATTTATCTATTGAAGCGATTGCTCAAATAAATGAAAGTGTCAGTAGTAGCGCGAGGAAAGCCGCCGGATATTATATGTATCCGTCCGTACGTCTGTCTGTCCGTTGTTACATTGATTACAACGCTTTTTGTAGCTTTAATTGAATTTTGTTTGTATTATGCATGCTCTACTTTGCGAACCACTGCACTTAGATTTCGTTTGTTTAGTCATGTGGCCCAGCAGCCGCCACGAAGCTGCTGGCACCACACGAAGAATGTTATTGAGGATAATAATACAATAAAGTGTGGCAATAACCAGGGCACAGTCCGAAGAAAAGCTATTTATGTATTATATATTAAATAACAAACATGGAAAAATAGTAACAGGGATAAGCTTGAAGAGTATACTGTTGGAGATCAGGACATTAAGTGAAGAATTTAGCAGAAAAAAGACAAAATCAAAACGTAAGAAATCCAAATTTGAAAATGAATTTAAAATGAAAGATAAAACTGCCAGCGAGAAAGGTTGCCAATCATAAAACAGGAAAAACTTATAACACCCCTCTGTTTTTGCGTCGGGGGTTAAAAAGGACGAATGCCTCGTTACAGTTAGACTGCTTTGGGTAGTATAAAAGTATTAAACAAACAATTTTTCTTTACAGGTAAGTATGAAAACTGAGTAAAGGTGTTATAAACATTGGACTACTCAGTAATATTCAGTTTTGTAAGTATAATGTACTGAGCGAGCGCGAAGCGTGTCCGTTTCAACTTGGCCAAAATTGCTTTTGTATGTCCATCTGTCTGTCTGTTTGTTCCACTCTACAAGTCGCTTTTCTCAACCGATTCTCGTGAAATTTCGAGAGCAGGTACGATAAATATATAGTTTTTTTTTGTTGAGTCAGTTTTTGGAAATATTATAAATTACGGTGTTAATAGGGTTGAAAACGTAAAAACAGACATTACCCGCGAGGACTACACAGCCACTTGTTTAGAATTCTCTGTATAACTCTTTTAAAGATCGAATCTGGAACGAATGACTCAAGAGAGAATACGTATAAGGTAAGGTACCGACGACATCATCATAATCATCATCAACAGCTCATATACGTCCCCACCGAGGGGCTCGAGCCGACGACATCACACACAGTAAAATTATCAAGCTAGTAGGTAAGGTAGTAGACTATTCTTTTTTTCCCTAGACCTAATTGCTATTACATATAGCAGGCACATAAGCGGCAGGGACTTGTGTAGACTACTCATAAGCACTTTCCGAAGGTCCGATAAATATTGGGACTGCCATTGAGTACAAAGTTTAAAATATTTACTTGTAATAGGATCACCTACTTACTTAATATTTACTTACAATAGGATCTCTTACTTAAATTGCATTGACTAATCTCTATTCTTATTACCGGCTTTTATAAGTGACGTTCATACTAGGTAAGGGCTTAAACCTACATTGAATTAGGGAAACCGTCATTAGGCCTAGTGCAGTCGATCTAATGGTTGCCTCGATGAAATCGCTCTAAGCAATAAGGCCGGCAATTGCCTCTTGCCTGTATTTTTTCCGTGTCTATATGTGCAATAAAGAATATTTAATATTTGAAGTTTCGTGTCCGAACTACTAACCATTCAGGAGTCACGAGGAGACGACCCTGGATGATGCATCATCAGATTATTTTTATCATTTCATTGTATTATAATCACAAATGAAAAAGCATCAGCAGACAACAACAATTTATTCCAAATTAGTAAAAGAATGTCATCAAAACCCCGCCGGACCCACCCACCATACTCCTGGCCCTACCCCTGGAGGTGGAAGTGGGACGAAACCACCGTGACGTGACCATAAATCCACGCTTTTAAATAAATAAAAATAAAATAAAACTTATTTATTTCAGACAGGAGTCTATAGCAATAGATTAAGTAGGTACATGTACATTAAAAACATCTCACGTCATAATTACATTTTATAATAATAATATAATAATTTAACTATCAACAATAAAATAAAATTCTATTTTAATTCTATTAGAATTTGTAGACCAACTTAACAGCAACAATTAGACAAGAAACTATATGAAATGTATTTTTACCCAGTGTTTATAAATCTATATTCTAGACTGTATGAGACTATTTTAGGATGCTATTGGTACCACCGCGAATATTTTGCAGCGCGGCTGCACACCGTCTGCGGATCATGGCGGGAAAACCGTCCACGTGAGCGTCCGCGACATGCCACTCGCGCTGCAAAACCGCGGTAGCCCCAATAACAGCATCCTGAAAGCATTACTTGCTACTATTATTTCTTCTGTGGCATTACTATATAGCACGCGCAAGGCGCGTAGCGATTTTTGACTATACTCGGTCCACAGACTGGTGTATAATGATGTACAATATGCTCTAAAGAGAGTTATTTTTACTTGAGCTGAACAATGCCTTAGGGCGTTTGCGCACTCATCCGTATCCGATTCTTATCCGGTCCGTTTTTGATCCGTAAAAAAAACGGACGGTAAATTCACGTATAGCGTTTACACACTCATCCGTATCCGATCCGGTTTTCGTTCGTATTTGAGACGATATTGCATGATATTGCTGTAGTGATGTGCCGAGTCGAGCTGACTGACTGAGCCGATCTCGACCATAATGCTACAGAAGCAAGAAGCGTTCAAGGTCAAAGTGTTCACACTTTACCACTGACTGATGAGCAGTTGACTGTACTCGAGTATAGATTTCGGGTACTTATAGAATTCGAATACTAGGTTAATCTTTTTTAATTATATCTACTTATGTAATGTAGATCCCGCAATAAAGTCGCTCACGTTACTCGTATAGTTCGTTTCACGTAAATAGAATCCTGGAGTCTCTTGTCTCGAGTGTGCATTCGATTATTTTTGTAACGAGTACCAAAATACTCAGCAGCAGCAAATAAATAGCAGCGCGAGCTTTCCCCTCCCAGTACCTCACTCTTCATCCGTAAAAAATCGTGTAGTGCGCAAGCGTACGTACAATTTGTATGGCGGCCACTTCGACTCGGTTTTGATCCGTAAAAAAACTGATCCAGAGTGAGAATTTACGGATCGAAAACGAACCGGATACGTATGGGTGCGTAAGCGTCCATACAATTACTAGGATGGCCAAACCGGATCAGAAACGGATAAGAATCGAATGAGAATCGGATACGGATGAGTGCGCAAACGCCCTAAATCTGTGGACCATCATATTAGCCCTGACCGCCAGCGCCCTGCGCTCTCTTTCTATATCCATATCATCACGTAAGTCTTCTGTAACAATGTGCCCCAGATACTTAAAATATGAAACCCTTTATAATGGGGATCCATTCAGTGCAATGATGGGTACATGAGAGGGAAATTTGTTGCCAGCTTTGAATACCATAAATTCACTTTTTGATGTGTTACTTTAATCCGGCATAGTTCTCGCAAATACTCAACAGTTTAACAGAGGGGCTCAGCAACACCATTATTATCTGCGTAGCTGATATTGTTTACACAAATACCATCCACATGACAGCTGACATGAGAGCGTGGGAGAGGTCAGCCCCCCTTGCCTTACCCAACATCAAAGAGTATAGTAATATATTGCCCCACATTCCAAGCAATAGGCTTCCGACATTACATTTTAAATCCTTGCGCTGATTGTACTGAGTTAATTACATACGTATGACGACAGATGGCGTTGTTAGTTTCCAGAACTAGGTAACGATGTGTATTTGTCGTTTGATGACACTCCGAGCGAATTTTAGTTTTTTATTAATATTTATTATTTTTTAAAACTCTATTTTTGAAGTCTGTCACTAATGCTAGTGACAGATTAGTAACTGGTGGCTCTGTGTGTGAGCTGTTAGACCTCGTGAGTACTTGTTTTTGAATGGCTGATTTACGATTTTTTACGTTCCAACTCCAACCCTCATAACTTCGTAATATTTTTTCATTGGTTGAGAAATGTGACTGTAGAGGAAAACAGCTTCAGCGGTGGACGTTGACCAAACCGCACTCGACCAGCGTGATTATCATGGTTCACTCGGCCTTCTTAGTTGACGTGTAAGTTGGTAGCTATGAAACAAAAAATATTACGGGAATTTGATGCGAGCAGAATCACTCTTTCATACATAGATATTAGATAGTATTACTTATAATTGTTATTACTAATAACTGTTACATCCTCTTATCTCTTGCGCAACAGTATGATCCGCTAACGAACCAATGGCGCCATAAGCTAAGCTTTTATCACCAATAAAACAGTTTTAAACTAGAATACAGAGGTCATTTTTGTTTTTTAAGAAAAGTCCTCGAATGATGACCACGCAGCGGAAGACGCAGCGTAGGGTAGAAACACAGAACATATATAAGCTTAATTAAAAATCCTTACAAGCTTTTAAAGCCGTGGAGTGGAGTATCCTTGTTAAGACAAATCCAACGAGCCCAAACACTACTAGGTTGTGGTGTGTATTTAAGAAGTTCCTATGGACACCTTCCGGCTCCATCCTGAGACCCTGGACTACACGTATGACTAAAGATCTTGTTAAGACAAATCCAGCGAGCCCAAACACGACTAGGTTGTGTTGTGTAGTTCCTATGGCTACCTTTCGTCTCCATCATCAGACCAGCTCCATGGTACCATAATATTGCATTGTCATCGCGGTTACATCATCAATATCAATATCAACGGCCCGTTACAGTCCACTGCTGGACTATGAGCCTCCTCCACTTAAGTGGAGGGTTTTGCCATAATCTCCACGCTTGGCAGGTGGGTTGGAGATCGCAGATCAAAAGGTTACTGTATCAGAGAGCGCTGCTGCCCGTTCCCTGTTCAATGTGTAGTCCTTAAGTCGCCTCTTACGACACCCACGGGAAGAGTAGGGGTTGGTGACAATGTATTCTACTCTGCCGTCACCACACGGCTCATACACTACATATTTCCAAATATTTTTTATCCGAATTTGAAATTACGAATTTCAGCAAAACCCAATGACAATAAGTGCTTCAAATTGAGTTGCAAGATTCCGCCCGAACATCCACCCACCCACATACAGTGCAAGTTAAATAAAAACTTGTAATAAAAAAAAGGGTTCTGTGCGTAGAAAGACAAGGTGGATTTATGGTCGCGGGAAACCGCTGGATGCGGGCAGCGCAGGACCATTCGTTGTGAAGATCCTTGGGGGGGAGGTCTTCGTCCAGCAGTGGTCGTGTTTTAGCTTGATGATGATGAAGAGACAGTATTTTTTTTAATAAATTATCTCTTAGCTATTTCAAGCAGTCAAAACAGCTGAATTGATTTTGATAAACTAGCTGATGAGCTTTCAGGTGCTCATTGGAGTTCATAATATTGTTTGGATTGAATGGCCGTAGATCGACTTCTAGTGTCTGAATTCATCAAAATTGGTCTATCCGTATATCTATAGAGTCAGATAAGTTACGCTAAACATTATTAAGTAGGTTCTAAAAGGCTGTTTAATACCCAGTATTATATAGAGCAAAAACATGAAACTAGTCTTGACTTTCGCTCCATGTAAGCGTATTATCGATAGTGGTGGTTCCTCTGCGCAGACGCAGTTGCGATTATATTTTACCTATATTATACTGATTAAACAAAACTATAGTTATCTTAGATGCCAGTATCTTTACAAAAAGGCTGATTAATTAAATATAGATTTTTAAATGTTATATATATATGGCCGAAATCGGTTGGATAGATCATCATCATCATCATCATCATCATATATATGACACTCTGTATCAATTTACATCAATCTTTCTTTATAGATTCCGATCATCATCATCATCACCATCATCATCATCATCATCCTCATCCTTTTATAAATAATCAAGATGGACATGACTGAAAACTTTTTCACATTTAAATCCGTTGCTTAGTGGAGAATATGAATGCAAATATAAGCAGCCGGTTTGATAATTGACAAAACACATTTTAAGCTATTACAAGATACTTGAAGATACCACAATAGTAGTTTATAAAAGCTCGCAGAGAATGTAAGAAGGCGTTTTCAGATGCGGATTCTGGACGGAACGAGGTCGGCCTTTTGATATTGGCCTCGACACGGGAAGTCATCTTCTAATTCTAATTTTAAAATCCAGCTATCCTTTTCGTTTTTATGACCAATGAAAGAGAGGTGATGAATTCAGACGAACGTATGGTATTATTTTGAATGAATGATAACCTAAAATAAGGACATAGCTGTCAGATTGAGAGATTTTTAAGTTGGTTGTTTTACGTGCTCTCTAAAATTGTGCAATCAACGCGTCTATAAGATTCTAATTAGATATTTGACAGCTTTAATATTAGGATGGCCATCTCCTGTCCCATTCTAATCTTTAAAAGATGAAAAGGAGTGACGAACTTAAATTAAGGATTAGAGCGTGACTTTGTGAATCGTGACCATTCTAATAATATTATCTAATTATATTTAAAAATATGGATGTATAAGGTTCCTTTTTAGGTTTAATATATTAAAAACTTAAGTATTAGAAAAAAAGTTAACATAGGTAGGTGGTAAACCGTCGTTTAGTCATTTTCCTTGTAACGTAACACATCTGATTTTAAGAATCAAATCGCCGATCTCGATTATATTGGATCTAATTGGATATCTACTTCAATGTTGATTCGCCATTGGGTAATTGATTTTGATCTAGATTGGTGAAATTGGGTGGGTCTATGAGCTGAGGAAGTACCAACGTATTGTTAGGTAATGAGTACCGGGGAAACAAAGAAAGTAAGAGGTAAATGATTTCAATGCCGGGTACAAAGTTTTTAGGTAAAATGTGTTTTATATAGCAAGCTTAGATGGTCGGGAGGGGTTACACGGCTGGATAAAGTCAGAAATGAGTACATCCGTGGCAGCTTCAAGCTAGCCCCTATACCCGAAAAGCTCACAGAAAACCGTCTGAGGTGGTACGGCCACGTGATGCGTAGGAATGAAGAGTACGTTGTGAAGAGAGCTCTGAATCTGCCGGAGAAAAAGAGAGGCAGAGGACGCCCGCCGTCAACATGGTGGACCAGCATGACGAAACTTATTTATAGGGATAATCTACCCGACCCGACAACCCTCGACGGAACGGGCGTGGCGCAGAATGATTAGGAGAGCCGACCCCACCTAAAGTGGGGTGGAGCAAGGAAGAAGAAGAACTGTTTTATATAGCAAAACAAATATAACGAAATTGGCTAAACTGTGATAACTTCATAAAATTAAATGATCCCTTTGAAGAATTTGAATCTATTCTAAAGACTAATATTGAGACCCTAATACAAATTATTTTCAAAGAACACCTTTGAATTGATTCGCACGATTATGTTACGAAATTAAAAGCAAAAAACGTGACGGGAATCAAACTTGCGTTATTCTGTTCGCAAGTGATTCGGAGCGATTATACCAGCAGTGGAATGTAACGGGCCGTTGATGATGACGATACCACTGAAGCTTTATTCTAAAAAATGAATAAAAACAATATAATAACTGTAACAAGTTTGAGAATTTGTATCTTAACTGAGTAAGCGTTGAAATGGCGGCCATGTAAAAATCAGCTGTTCAATCAATATTAAGGTCAATATTACAAAATGTTTATTTTATCGGATTCGAATAATGTGTTAAATATTTGTTCTGTTTATAATTAAAAAGGTCGTCATATGTGACGTGATGTGTATTTGTGTCATAATGTGAGGTACGAAAATATTATGTTTTATATTTATTGGCTGGCACTCAATGTGGTATATTAATTCAGAAAAGTATGTAGATCTATTTACCTCAAACAAAAGATAATTTTTATAACATTTGTAATGAAAATTAGTATGTTTTTTTTTGATGACTAAGATTTGAAGCAAATCATACAAAATAGTGTAAGGTGCCCCGTAATTAGTGTCAAATAATTTCAGGGCTGAAAGTAATAGTCATAATAGTCACGTAAAAAACATATTTCGAAAAAAATCATCATTAAATATGACAAAAAGATATCATCCTCTGCATGTCATCATCATCAACGGCCCGTTACAGTCCACTGCTGGACAATGAGCCTCTGCATGTACACTCACATTACTCTAGATACCTACATGTAAACACGCATCAAACGCGTGTGTGCGTGCATAAATGAATTTCTAGTGTGCTATTTGTTTCAAATGTAGTAGTGATCAGCTGGTTGAGGGTGATGTTTTTTATGATTAGAGGTAATCAAGTTGTTTGGCTTAATTACTTTAAATTAAAAACGAATGTTGTTGATTCATTTTTATGAAGTGAAGATCAGGACTCTTTCAGCCCTGAAAATATTTGACACTAATAACGGGGCACCTTATATAATTAATTATGTTCGAAAATATTACGAAAAATATAACGGCTCCGTAGCCCAGGTGCCTGCCTCCGACGCACAGGGTCGCGGGTTCGAATCCCGCCCAGGGCAAACATTTGTGTGATGAGCACTTGTGTTTGCCTTGTGTCTGGTTGTTATTTATCTATATAAGTATGTAATTATCTATTTATGTAATATATATCAGCTGTCTGGTACCTATAGTACAAGCTCTGCTTAGTTTGGGATCAGATGGCCGTATGTGAAGATGTCCCCACATTTTTTTTATTTTTTTATTTATTAAAGTTTCTAAGTATCTTTTACTAAAGTTATTAAAACGGTTAAATTCTAACGAGCCCGTTGATCACGTCAATTGTCCTAACTCACAAAATGAGAAACCGAGTGTATTGAATGTCATTCATAAGTATACAAATACAATTCGTATTTAAATTAAACGCCATTTATGGGACTGTGTTTTCTTAGAGCACAATAAGCCCTGGGCCCTGATGTGCTGTCCTCGACTCCTTGAGAGCCCACTTTCTCCGCGTATCACTCAAATCTCAGCATCTCATTAGAATAGCGCTTCGGGCGACGTAGTACCACAGCCTAGCTTAGACGTGCCATACACATATTCGCGTCGGCACATTCGGCATTGCCGCATGCCGGGTAAGAGTCGAATTATAGAGTTGATGTGGAAAAAAGGTCACTTTCTCAGAGATATTTTATTTACGTCAAAACATATATAAGGTTGACTGGAAGAAATTGCTATGTAGCCAAACTATATAATTTCTATCAACTATCGTATATATCTGTACTTAACTGTGGAATAAAGTATATTCAATCATTCATTATACTCGGAATATCAAACCACCTTGAGCACGTTGTAATCACGTGTTAAGCTATAGCGCTGCTTGCTTGAATCTACTACATATAATGTTGACTATTATGGTTTAAAGAAAAAAAATATAGCTGATTATATTAAATTAATTGAAAGTCTAACGCAGATCAAAAAAATAAAGTGTTAAATACAATAAAACGAAAGAAACTGTGGTTGATAGCTGAACGCCCGCTAACCGCAATCTTTGACTAGTCGAATTGAAACATTGTCTTCCGTGAACAGCGGTACCTATTACATAAAACTTAAATTAAAAATTTGAAAAACCCCCGACACAAAAACCTACCTAAAAAAAGTACGAAATTTTGGGCACATTTGTAGAATTTTGGTTCTTCCATCCCCACTTTAACCCACCATAACTCTTAAACGGCTCAATCGATTTTTATAAAACATAGCTAAGAACACTCTCGATTAAGTCTCCTTTCATTCAAAAAAAACTAAACTGAAATCGGTTCAGTGGTTCGGGCGTTATGATGCCACAGACAGACAGACAGACAGACAGCACAACACCCCTCTTTTGCGTCGGGGGTTAAAAATAAATCGTTAAGACAACGGGCTCGTATGAGTCTTTACCTCAGCGCAGGCTTTGTTGTACAAAATTATATTGCCGATGCCGAATCGAACGTTCCGTGCCGAATCAGAATGTAGTGTAGTAGACGTAGTAAGCATATAATAATCATGTAATCCTATTTTGGAGCACTAATATATCGACCAGCAAGGCAAACAGTCGTTTCATTTGATCATCTCCAACAACCGTCCCTACATGGCGATCCTGCCAGGATTCGAACCTGGAATCTTCTGATATAAATATCTTCTTCTATCTTCTAATATGTGTATGAAGCGCCTTAGTCCATAGACTACTCAGCGCTATCACCGATGCTATCTCTGCTATCACCGATGCTATCTCTGCTATCACCGATGCTATCTCTGCTATCACCGATGCTATCTCTGCTATCACCGATGCTATCTCTGCTATCACCGATGCTATCTCTGCTATCACCGATGCTATCTCTGCTTTATGGGGTAAATATTTGTTTTAATGGTGAAATTGCCTGTTTTCTGCCTTTGTGCTTTCTAGCAAGCGTTCCCTTGTTTATGTAAAATATAAACGCCAAGGCTGTGAATGTTTTGTTTGAGCGTTGAGGAAAAGAATACCGTAGTGTTCTTTCTACTTTTCCTATTTTTGATTTTGTGTTATTTTTGTTTTTGTGGTTTATTTAAATACAAGATAGCCATTTTTAAGTAACCTATGAAAAACCAAGTAGGTAAATAATAAACCAGCAATCATAAAATCATTTTCTCCCAAAAACCAACAACTCTTCTAACTCCGAAATTGCAATAGTGTAATTAATTTTTCTTAACAGACAAAATGCCTTAAGGGCATCACAGACGGAGCTATAATATATATTATAGCACGAGGCAGCCAGCTCTCACATCACCATTCACGTTGTGTGCAAAGCGGGGGTCAAGCAGAATGGCCGGTCACTGCGGCCATTTTGTTTGACCCCCGCTTTGCGTGAAAGTGAATGGCGACGAGAGAGCTGGCTGCCTCGTGCTATAATATATATTATAGCTGCCATGTGTGATGCCCTTTATGTCCATTTGTGTGAACTTTGGCTAAACTCTCTACGAACTATCCACTTTGAGACCGGTACACGCACGTCTGCCGCTAAATGTCACGACATGTTACGCCAAAACAACTTTACTCGAATTAAATTATAATTTGTTTGTTTTTCTTTCTACAATTAGAAGAATATGTTGGTATGTTTATTTCACAAAAACAACAAGCAAAAACAAATTTGTACCTTAGACACTAGTTAACAAATTCATAATACAAAGTAGTTTTGTTACACCAACACAGCAATTTTCTAAAATCCCAGACTAGGCTAGGCCTGTCATGTGGGAATTTTTATATTAAGCGAGATCACCAATTTCAAAAATTTTTGAGTGTGAAGTAGTACTTGCACAAAACGACAATAATAAAAGGTACAGTGTAATTATCTAGCTAATAATTAGAATATAGAATTTACAAATAGTTCTGTTTTTTCGTAAGTCCAATCCTGTAACTCTTTTTGCATTTTTAACTTTACTTCACGGGCAGATAATAAATGAATTTTCAAATATCTCAACGGTTTCCTAAAATTACTAAATCGCTTAGCAAACGCTGTTCTGATCGAAGGTAGTGGAAGCCTGAAAACTCGTCTGCGGCAAAGACTGCTGTAAATGTCTCAACCAAGAACCTCCTTATGGGTAAGTAGAACGACCCTCAAAATGTAAAGCCTCCTCACACCAAGTACTTTAGTGTCCTCAAAGAGTATAGATGTAGAATATCGTGCCGGTTTCCTTAATATTGTCTTGAGGACAGCGCGCTGCGCTCTCTCCGATTTAATAAGATGAGATTATGAAAATCCAGTTTAGTATGTTGTTGGTGTCTTTGTTTAAAGGCTACGATTTATGTAACTGGTAGTTTATAAGGGACAAATACGTGTAAAAACAAAATCACTATCATCATCATCTCAGCCAGAAGACAACGGCAAACACTATTCTATTCTATGGACTAAATATTTGAATATTTTAACAGACCCTTTTCTTCCACGAGTAAGTAATTCTTTGCAAAAATATATATTGCGTAAGTAAACAAACAATTTTCCCACGATTTGCAGATTTTATTGCTGTGTGAAGGTTTCAAGTTTCGACAGTAAAAATTGGCACTCGATTCCCTTATTATTTATGTTTACGAGAATTGATCGTGAATAGTTTTTAAATTATTAACACTTAACTGAATTTTATATCTCATAAAACGGTTAAGATTTTTAGCGAGTGCATATCAAGTTTGAACGTTTGGTAAAGCCAGTTGATTTTGGTTAACGTTTGGTTAAGGCTAAACTATTTGCGGAATTTCAAGTCATCCATGCCCTTCAACTTACCAACGTCTTAAATTATATTGGTGATAACTTTCTTTAAAAGTCTAATTTAATAAATAACAGACAATGCTAAACGTATGCTCCGTTAAACAAATATAATAATTTCAATAAAAGAAAACCAACTATCCATTGCATAACAGCCAAAAACATTATAGCATGAAATCTAGTTATAAAAAAAACCTTTGCCATAGTAAAATAATAATAATAATAATAATAAAATTATTTATTTAAGCCATTAGTACAAAGTTGGTAAGTACATTATTCATACTAAGTCTAACACTACACTACGGCTATAGGGTATGGTACAATTGACAGTTCCCTGACTCTCAAGCTAGGTGAATACCTGTGTGATGAGGGTCAGTGGTGTTTGTCGTCGTGCATGATATCTAATACAATATGCCATGAAATGGAGGACGATTAGAACTTTGACTGACGAAAATAATCATAAAAGTGAGTAAAAAAACAATATGTATGTTTGTTTGTTTCTGTGTGTATGTGTGTAAGTGTATGTGAGTAAGTGTGTGTATGAGTGTAAGTGTGTGTGTGAGTGAATAAATTTAGGAAAAGCTTGCATAGGTTGTTTAAGTTAGAAAAAATTCCGTCTCTTCATAATCCAAAGTCAGGAGCCATTCTTTAAGTTTGTTATTACAGAGAAACTTATTTAACGAAACTATATTATGTTTGTCATTGATTTTATTATACATTTTTGAACTCATGAACTGAAATTGTTTCCTGGCGAAAGTTGATGACGCTTTAACCCTTGGGCATACTGGCTTAGGTCTTCTACGGGGAGCAGGGTCAATGATATTTGAAACTGATCTATGTTTGCGAAGAACTAAACGTAGGATATAGAGTTTTCTAACTGACAGGAATGACAATTCTGAGTATAATTGTTTAGTAGGGAACCTGTATGGTTTACGGAACAAAACCTTGAGAACTGCCCTTTGTGATCTCTCTAGGTTGATGAACTGGGTCTTAGAGGCATTACCCCATACAGAAATACAGTAGGAGCAGATTGATTCAGATAAAGCTATATATACAGTTCTTAGGGTTTCAAGGTTGGCAGAATTTCTAAGTTTCTTAAATATATATATAAGCTTTCTTGTGCGCGTAATAAGTGTGTTCAAGTGCTCGTACCAGTTAAGACAATGGTCCACAGTTATGCCCAAGTATTTCACCGAAGAAGATCGGGTCAGTGGCAGACAAGAGCACTGGTTAGATTGCGGTAAGCAGGTATGAGCACGAACATTAATATTTGAAGGATGGTCGCAAGGTCTCTTTGCAAAGGTGAGGAATTTTGTTTTACTGACATTTAATGTAAGCAAATTATTAGATAGCCACTCTAAAGCATGCCTGAAAGTGGATTCCGCATGGCATAATGTATCTTGCCATGTTTTCCCATAAACGAGAATGGCCGTGTCATCAGCATATGCAATCACTTTGCTGTTTGGGAAAGAAAGGTTGCAGAGCTCATTAACGTAAATGAGAAAAAGTGTTGGGCCAAGGATGCTGCCCTGCGGAACACCACAGTTCAAAGAGGTTTCTTCACTGTAATGAGAATCTATTTTTACTACCTGTGTCCGGTTCGATAAATAATCAGTAAAAAGGTTTAGAATCAAACCCCTTACGCCAATGTTTTCCAGCTTTTTAATCAGTAGCGGGACAGAGACGGTGTCAAACGCCTTGGATAAGTCTAGAAACATGCCTAAACATTTAAAATTGTCATCAATTTTCTGTACTGTAAATTCTGTTAGAGATAGTATGGCGTCTTCTGTGGAAAGACCTTTACGGAAACCATACTGATTGCTTGAGAGGACGTTATTTACTTCCAGATAACTTATCAAAGCCGAATTTAAAACTCTTGCAACTATGCATACTATTTAAAAATAGTATGCATTTTAAAACATTCAAATTTTTTACTATTTTTAGAATACCGTGTTTTGGTTGTTTGACTAACGTTAGACTTCATTGAGTGTGTGGGTTTGGGTCAAGGGTCTCAGTTTCGAGTTTAAATATTAGCCAGATATTATACTTCAAATATTTATTTTTTTAAGTGAGCGTGTATATTATTTGGCCATAGCCTTATAAAGGGAAAAAGTCGATCTTTCAAAATGTACTTGATGTTGTATTTTAACCAATTCAGTCCTTCATTTACAACATTTATGAAATGAATGTTTAGAATCTGATATGTATCATTGAAAATATTTGCAAATACAAAATTGATTAGTTACTATCTCTACTTCAAATTACTCGTATTGCATTTTAATGAGACAGAACATATTAGGTAGGATAAGGTTTTATACATCAACTGCAGTTTTAATACTGCACACGTAAAGTTACTTAAATGCTGTTATGAATTAAAATATAACTACAGCTTTAAAAATTATTACTCTTAAGTCCGCGTCGTGTGGTGACGGCAGAGTAGAATACATTTGTCACCAACCCCTACTCTTCCCGTGGGTGTCGTAAGAGGCGACTTAGGGACTTCACATTGAACAGGGAACGGGCAGCAGCGCTCTCTGATACAGTAACCTTTTAATCTGCGATCTCCAACCCGCCTGCCAAGCGTGGAGATTATGGCAAAGCCCTCCACTTAAGGGGAGGAGGCTCATAGTCCAGCAGTGGACTGTAACGGGCCGTTGATGATTATAAATTAAAATATTACTTCATCTTTAAAAAATATTACTCTTTTACTAATTTCGGTTATTCTTCATTGTCGTATGGTGTGGGTTGATCGACTGACTTCATAAATACCAGGGTCAGAATTATCGAGCTGCCAGTCGATTCTTCCATGGCTCCATTTAGTCTGTTGATTAAGATTTTATCACATTTTTCATTACTACAAATAACAGGTTGTTATTTTTGCTGTACAAAATAAACATCGTAAGCCGCAACAGCAGCTTCCGTAATATTACTAGTTGCTAAACTAAATGATCAATGTTGTAATTTAGGAACTCCAAAGTATAACCAATGTTACTCCGGTCACTGTGGGTCAGAATCTGCATAATTATACAATTTAAACAACTGAACGGTTATCGTTACGGGGCAATGTCAAATTTTATAATATCATTTAAAGTGGTCTTTGCGGATTATGGCGTTTATATTATGTCATGTTTTGACTGCGACATAGTTTGTACAAAATTAAAAACGGTAAATTATCCAAATACGGTGATATATATTACACTTTGATTCCATATTAGTCAAATGGAACGGTAGTATGTATTTAGGTATATGACATATGTTATTAACTATACGAATGTAGTTTAAAGTCGGGTTAGACTTAATTTATAGTATTACGTTTGAGAGATATTTCCATTACCGTCAAGTATTTACAAATCGTTTACTTACAGCGAATTTAGCACGATTTAAGTAATTATTTAAACAAAATTATTTAATTTGGTTACAACAAGCTAAAACTCGTTTTTTAAGTGTAATATTCATCAAAATAATTGGTAACTTGAAAACAAGTTTAAATTATAAGTTCGTAAAACAAGTATCTATCTTTTATCTTCACGACAAGCCATAATAAAACTACAAGCGACTATTAAAATGCGTAACCGGCAGCAGATCCACTATTTATTTTTCTATAATTGTATACTGTGGCATTGCTAATAAACGCTCAAGTGTGCGGTAAAAAACTAACATTTGCTAACCTTCGCAGCCCTTCCTTCTGTATAATTTACGACCCTAAGGTCATGTCGGTTACGGCATTTAGATACACTGACGTAACTAGTTTGACAAGATGTCACTTAGTTGACAAAAACGGTAAAGTTTTTATAATGGTCTATGTGCCAAGTCATGACATTGGAGTGAGACTGTTACTACTTACTTGTACGTTTCAACTTGCACTGGGTGTTAATATTGTATTTGTTAGTAGGTGATGTAAAGAGTTTATCTTACTTGATGATATTAGGCTACTTGGCAATACGATAATAATTTATCATTATGTGACATTATTAAAATCCGAAACGAAATCATCCGGCAGAGGACCATGGTAGTTGATATCGTCCAGAAGTGTAGCAAGCTGAAGTGGCAATGGGTCGGCCACGTCTGTCGCAGAACCGACGAGCGTTGGAGCAGACGGGTTCTCGAATGGAAACCACCACGTCTCGGGAAACTTAGTCTGGGACGCCCCCCTGCCAGGTGGACTGATGACCTGAGGAAGGTCGCTGGTGGTGGCTGGATGAGGAAAACGGGTGATCGTGCGCTTTGGCGTGCCCTTGGGGAGGCCTACGTCCAGCACTGGACTGCAATAGGCTGATTGATTGATTGATTGATTGTTGTGACATTATATTCTGTCCAAAAAGGTATTATTATCTACAAAATGTTTAGTATAATACTCTGTATTTCAGTAAGAGACTAGTAAGTTAAGTATCGTAAGGAGCTGTAAACTACCTGTTTATTTATACTATAAGGTAAGTAGGTAAGTTAAATGTATGCTTTTAAAAGTGAGAAGTTTTCACTTAAAATATGTTGAAAGTCCGTAGAGCTACTGTTACTTGCGTAAGTGAATATTACATAGCGTTTTACCCATAATTTTTATTACTATTTAAAAGTTTCTGATGCTAGAATATACGTATACGGATTTTTATTACTAGATTCTATTTGAAAGCGTCAGACTTGCGTGAAACAGCGTCCAAGTCATAGCTATTTTTATCGCGAGTAATTATTAAGCTTTTTTCTGAGAAAATTTACATAAGTATAAACTACATAAGTATATACGCCGTGTGGTGACGGACGCCGTGTGGCGACGGCAGAGTAGAATACGTTTGTCACCATCCCCTACTCTTCCCGTGGGTGTCATAAGAGGCGACTTAGGGACTACACATTGAACAGGGAACGGGCAGCAGAGCTCTCTGATACAGTAACCTTTTAATCTGCGATCTCCAACCCGCCTGCCAAGCGTGGAGATTATGGCAAAACCCTCCACTTAAGTGGAGGAGGCTCATAGTCCAGCAGTGGACTGTAACGGGCCGTTTTGATTTGTTTTGGATATACTTTGAAACGGAAAATAACAAAATTATTAAAATTACAAAGTATATAAATAACATTATATTTTTACAACCACACCGATAATAGGATACAAATTTCACTGAAGGTAATTTTTATTTATAAAGGTAAGTACATAGTTTGATGTCACTTTTTATCACCCAGCTGATGACATGACACATGCTCACGGAAGAGATGATATTATAAGGGCGTGCACTCATCGGTATGCGACAGATGGAAGCCTTGTTTAGGACTAGTCTATAATAAGTAGAAAATTATACGTGCTTAGATTCCTAATGGGTGCATAGCGGTGCATTTAAAGGAAATAATATGAAATTGCGGCGCCTAGTCTTAAGTGGGATATACGAATATGTATTATCTCAATGGGATATTATTATTAATTTAATGTTTCATAATATTATGACATAGCGCACCTATTTTTTTCCTATCATACAATTTTTATAGCAATTCTATTGATAAGCAACAGCGGAAAACATTTGAATTTGACGGTAAATCAAATGGTTTTATTATGTTTTGTATTTGTGTCAATACAATGAAAAAACGTCTCAAGAGTGCGTACTTAAGTGCGTCATGATATCAAAATAACGAAAGCCAGGAACAAGTTTGACAGGTATCTCAAAAGAATGAGATGTATAAAAAAAGCTTCAAAAGACGTCAATAAATCACACATTAACGTCGTATCTGCACTTCAACCATTCGGGAAGTAAGCGACAAGCTTATTAGTATAACGGAAATGGTGCAAAAAAGAAACACTGTTTTCATAAAAATATGAAGGTAATTACTTTGATAAATCGTGTTGACCAGTTTTGAGCAGGATTCTTATAACTGTTTGGTAGCCCACTTATTTTAAGATTATTTTAATACGGACATCGGTGACACAAAGTGACGTTCTTTAGGTTGTATTTCTGGATAAGACGTTTAATTTTTTGATATAAGTATATCCTTGTACAGGATCGAAACGTTGGAAGACACAGTTTACATTTTTACGTGAGTGTTTCCGTTTTAAATAAATAATAAGTATAATATAGGTTATATTTTTCTGTATAAATAATAAACAAGAAAACAAGATAGAGAAAATGTTGAAATAAGACCAACAATTTTTTTTTTGTTTTGCTAAGTTTCCTCAGCGCGTTTTGAGAAAATTTATTAATAATAATAATAATATAAGTTTATTATCAGACCAGAGTCCATAAAAATGTTAGTAACAGTTTTCTTAATAGCTATGTTAGTACAGATGGGCGAGTAAAATTTTAATTAAATGTGGTGGATCCAACGTCACGCCTTAATAGCGTGGAGTTGCAACCATTATTGATAATGTTAGAAATATAAAGCACAAACACGTTTTAAAGAAATTAATTAAGCATAATTTATGTAGAGAAGGAAATAGCTCTTTATTTAGGACAAAAGAAAATTTGGTTGTATTGTTTTTATCTTATGAACTAGTCTTTAACCGACACATAATACCGAAGGGTTGACAAGGCCTCGTCTCTGTCATCGCTGTCAGTTGTCAATTATATCGATATCCTGCGGTCTCGCCTATTTGTCACATACGACGTTTCAGCTTACGACCTCGGTCTCACAAGAGTAGATTTACAATGGTGTTGTTTTGTATCAAATGGTATTTATGAGTACTTTAGTTTTGTGGTTTTGTTAGTAAGTACATGCTTTTTAACCTAAAATATAAAAGTTATAAGTGTTTTTTTAAAGAAGTTTAAGGCTTCGATTCTTTTTTTTTTTTGACGGACCAAATCACTATTTATACCAGAGTGGTAATATAGTGGGCGCGGACTTGCGGGGGAGCAGAAGGCTCGTACCCCTTAGGAAGTTTATGACAACGTATCTGGGGGCGCCCTCAGACGGGCTCGGACCGCGGCCCAGAACGTTGCCAGGGCGAGAAGCGCGTCGGAGAAGAATGACCCCTACCGGGTCTTACTGAATTAATTCTACTATTAGTTCCGCGTCCCCGCCGGCAGGGGCGGTTGCTACCTGAAGGGTAAGGCTTCGATTCTTGCTGATGACCAAGTTATATATGTATTTAGTATTCTAGAAGAAAAATATTTTTTTTTATTACATGTTGCCTGACTATTAACTACGTCAACAAGTATGCATTTGTACGTATTTGTTATATTAAGAGTTCTATCATCAACGGCCCGTTACAGTCTACTGCGTCCAAGAGTTCTATAGCAAATTAGCAATAAGTAAACATAAAGAAAAATTACATCATGATTTTTTTAAAATTGAAAATGCTTGTAAAACTACTCTTATTTTCAAATACCAACCTAACAATGCAATCATTCTGGTGACGGAAGCCACGAGTGAGATAGATGTTTAACAACTGTCCTGCTCTCTCACATAGACGCATAGGAATTTCTACCCGGTACACCTGCTTTAATTTCATACGTATTAAATAATACGTTACGCAGTTAATTAGTAGGAAGCCTATTTAGTAGTTATCTACGTAAGCAGGTTGTCCGATGCTTTTCCAGATAAAACGTATCCTGACATTTTATGTGTTTGAGCAAACAATAAGTAAGGTTGGAGTGAAAACTGTGACCAACTTCACGGTAGGTTCTTAGCTTTCTTAGTAAAAGTTTACCGCAGCTATGCGATGCTAGTTTATGACAGAAAGCACTAACTTTTTAACTAGATTAGATGAAAGTCATTATAAGCCATGCAGATAAAGAATAGATCTGAAAATGACAGCGGGTACTTACTTATGGTACGGTTGGCAAAACAAGTTCTCAAAAATCGATTTTTATTTTTCCAACTGACTTTTTTTGTTATTAATTATTCTTTTTTATTATTATGATATAAAACGGGACGAGACGCGCTTATTATTATTAATTAATGATACTAATAATAATGACAAAAAATATTAATGAAATAAATAAGGAGCAAGGTTAAATATAAGAAAAAACCACATGGGATAAATATAAAATTATTTATTTTACATTATTATGTACCATTTCCGCTAGAATGTCATCAATCTTTGTTTGCGAACACTGATTTTGGTCATTATTTTTTTTGCAGCGCGTACTTCAATTTCAAATCCATTTTCCATTTTCAAATCTATTCTTTATAGCGTGGGTTATACTATATAATACTGTTGTATCCTGGATTAACCTCAGAAGAACAAAAGACGATAGCTACGCTCCGACGCGCGTCAGAAAACTTTGATATTAACGCTCTAATTTTAAAAAAGTTCGTCAATACTCTTTGCTTTTTCAACAAAGATAAGAAAAAGATAAAGTTTGTTCTTGGAGGAATATTTCCTATAAGAGTTTTTTGTTATTTATCTCGCCGAAAAATAGATCGACACGTCACAGAATTACCTATAATACTACCGACGCGTCAAGTTCTCAGTTCTAAAGGTTCAGAACTTTTTAAATCGATAAATCTAAGATCCTCTTTCCATGCCAAAATCAGATCTAAAACTATTTCCTACACCAGACCAGTATTTTACAGATATAACACTATCAAAGTATGCAAATCTGCAAGTTTAAATTCAAAGTCTGAAGCGTATTCGTGAGTTAGGGTAACCCTCCCGCCGCATTACTGGACTACCAAGTCTACCTCGTTTGGGGACTCTAGTAACGTTACAATTTGATATTCATTGCGTAGCCAATTCGCTTAAACTGTAAGCCTTTATCGTTTTATCTCATTGTCTACGCAACGTACATCGAATTGTACTTGTACTTCGTGAAACTGTTCCCGAGTCACCTCGCTTGGGGACTCTAGCCAGACTGCTTTTTTATTAAATCTGAAATGCAATTCTAAGGAATGATTCAATAAAAAATTGTGCAGATTACCAATGGTTTGAAGTGAAATTGTTGGAAAAGTTTAGGCTATCCTTACTTGCCGTTATAAAAGGAAAGGAAAGACAGAAACTCAAAGTAATTTTTGAACTTACAATTATAGTATTTTGTTCGTTTATTATATCCTACCTAAATACCCGTTACAAGTAGGTACTCAAGTACTATTTGCTAATTTAACGAGTTTTTTTTTGGTTCTGGGCATTACGATTTACTTTATGGATCCTTTAAATTGTTGTAGGTAAATAATATTTCTTAAATTTATTTTCGTTTAAATCCAATAATTTTAGATTATTACTGCTCTCTTTCATATGCTACAAATTGGTAGCCTCCTTTTAAAAGTAGATTAAAAATTATGTTAAGTTTAAATGTCAAAGGATTGCGCAAGTAGCAGGATAGACCACTTTGGTTAATGAGCGCTTAAAGTTTTTAATTACTGTTTTTATTTTTTATTTAATTATATTTTTTGTCATCAATTCTGCAGATAAATGTCAAATGTGTTTAGTATAGTAAATATTTACCTTTATTACGTATTAAAGTAATAAACTTCAAGTTGTCCTTAGACCTTAGATTAGACATATACGACCACCAACGTCGCCGGTAATTTTTATTAAGGAACTTAAAATTATATAATGAGTTATCTAATTTCTTGTATTGCGAAGGATTATTAAGATAAGCTTAATTCAATTAAGGCACTAAAACGCTATAAGTTCTTATTTATTGTAGAAAGTTTGGAATCTGTAATTTTCTTTATCTCTCTTTCTATAGTAAAGTAAATTTGAATTATTACCACAATTACTAACTTATTTATTTTTAACTTTTAATGGAAAAACTAACCTCATATTCCATTTTTATAAGGGCCAAAGCGTCGGTGCTCTAGTGGCTAGGACCGCTGCCTCCCGTCCGGGAGACGCGGGTTCGATCCCCACCACGTACCAATGTGTTAATGTTCATGAATGTACGTTTATTCGACGCTCTTACGGCGAAGGAAAACATCGTGATGAAACCTGCATACTCCTGCGAAGAAATTCAAAGGTTGTGTGTGAAGTCGACCAACTCGCACTCGGCCAGCGTGGTCGACTAAGGCCTTATCGCCCTAAAACAGCGTAGGCTCGAGCCCCTCGTTGGGGACGTATATGAGCTGTTGATGAATGAAATAAAAGCGTTCTATTTTATGGACTATGATTTTAAATAAGTAAGTTACTCTAAAAGTATAAGTTTGGTCACTTAGGAAGAAAATCAATATTACATAAAAACATCCTCCGTGTAGAAAAACTGTTTTCTTCTTGCGCCGACCTTGACAGCAGATCATTTCTCACTGCCCTTCGCCCTGTCGACACTCCCCCTAGTGAACGTAAGATTAAATCTTGTAAGACCCTTTATAGTTCACGTTTTTTTTTAATGTGTATGTGTATAGGTATATAGCGTCGCAAATCGCCATTTTTATTTTACTCCCTGAAGCTGCAAATCCAACTTTAGTTATGTGCAGAAATCACACTAATATTATAAATATGAAAGTACTTATATTTGGATGTTTAGATGTTTACCTTCAAGCATAAAGTACTCAACTGATTTGGATGAAATTTGGAATGGAGGTAGTTTGTAGCCTTGATTAACATATAGGACTTTTTACGGGAAAAAATCTTATTCCCACGGGAAAATCTTACACAATGCGAGCGTAGCCGCGGGCGGACTGCTAGATATATTTTAATCCTTCTCTGACCTTGACAGCGGAATTTCTACACTCGGTCACTTTTGTAGTATTACCTCATGTTTGTAAGACTCTTTACAATACGAGTGAAAAGTAATTCATATTATCAGCTGTTTTGCATTATCAATGCGCTGAGGATCTCGTACGAGTAAGTGTTAGGTGTAGAACATAAACTTTGCAAATGTGTAGAATATTATTTTTCTCGCTATGTTGGTTTTGAATCGATTCTAATAAATGGTAATACGATCATTTTTTGTCATTTTTCGATTTTTTTCGTTAAAAACTTAGTTTTTATAATAATAATAATATTTATAATAAAATCTTTATTAAAAACATGCACATTACATACATTATTTATTTTATTATTACTGACAGTGTTTCTAAACATACATGTTTAAGTGGACTGAAAAGATATTTTAAACATGGTTTCCACACTAGGCAAGCCTGTATCATCGATAAATTAAAAGTCCAGTAAAGCCTCAAAACAAAGAAAACTTAAATGTTTACTAACTTAATCTATATCAATACTGACATAAATACAATATACAGATTAAATAAATAAAATAAAAGGTATATACCAGAAATATATAAATCAGTTAATAATTATAAAAATAAAATAATAATCGAAAATAATATTAATAATATAATAATGGTTAAATAAATAAATAAAATAAATCAAAATAGTAAAAGAAACAGTACAATAGCTACTTAATGATTGTTAAATCAAAAAGGTACGTGGGTATTTCAGTTTTTTCATAGTGTGTAAATTAAAAGTTTAAATTTTGTTTGATATCATTGATCGTTTAAAGCAGATGATAACTAATTCTGAAAATGCATCCAATGTTTCATTATTACAAAGATTTTTAAATTTCCATTTTACCGTAATATTTTAAGTACCTATTTTATTATTTTGGATCGTGCGTTATAAAGGCAGGCGCACACTAGCGCGATGCAGACGGGCGTATCGATCGCATCCCACCACGGCCCGCGCTGCACTGCGGCGGTCTGACCTTGCACTCCCTGTTACCACCCTGTATAATCTCTACACACTAAAATAAACACCATGTATAGCTGCTGTTGCTACGCGACGATTGTATTGAAAGAGCGCGAACAGTTTAAAAGCTATAGTAGGAATTTGTATGGGTTGTGGTTGAAATAAACTGTGCTCATGTGATTTCATGATAATAATATGATAATTATGTTTTTATTGGTAATCTAAAGGTAAAGGAAAAAATCGTGAAATAATTTCCAACGATTCCATAGAAATAAGTTTTTATTATTATTTACTAATAAAATATGGATGTACACTTGATGTACAAGTATATCTGTTTCTTTTTAATTTGAATATGAAATTCTAATAATATGATCATCTTTAATTTGATATACAAAACGTAGAAACGCTCAAAATTAATTAAATAAGCCAATTCGGTGTTTTGCGTGTAGTGCGATCGTCGCAGAAAGTCGATGTTGACTGAACAATCATCATCAATTTTATAATATCCGTTTACTACGTCATTCCTCCATGTTGTAATGTCTTAATGAAAACTAGGCTAAAAATAGCTTACAACCTGCTAACTAAGGATTCACTCTCAAGGCAAGGCGTTGCATGCCTATAATAACTCTAGACTTGTAATAACTTTTACTACAAACACTTTGCACGTGCTACATTTTTCTTGTAGTTTCTAAATTTAAACCAAACGGTCAGTGTAAGCTGGGTAAGATTGTTAGTTTACTAAAACAAAAAAAAAACTTTTTTTTTTAAAGTGAAATAGGAATTGGCTTTTTATTTTTAAAACATTATTGCATTACGAATTAAGCATTTATTTATTTATTGATACGTCACTTACAGCTATAGGCTACAGACAAACATGATGATATTTAAACTAGAATACCATAAACTATAATTGGAGTAGGAATCGAAAATAAAAGCTGTTCTGCTGACAATGTTCATATATTTAACGAACAAAGTGAAAGAACTGATTTATGAAGTTATTTAATGAAAATTTTACAGCGTTCGTGTGTATGCTTTGCATTTAGACGCCATGATATTAAACCATTTAACAAACTTGTTGATTACATTGGATGTTGTCACGATTGTCAAGCTCATGGTACCCTATAGACGCGGTGTAAAAACGGCAAATAATGAGGGTAAAACAATGGACGGTGGTCGCGCGTCGCCGCCTGCGATTATGCGGCCTTGACAATCGACGCTTCCGTCGCGATCGCGTGACTCGCGCGATTTTTTGTCGCAAAATCGATTGTTGTCACACTGACCAATCGTTTATGTTGCGTTTGAGAAGGGACTCGCTTGCCTTAGGGGTACATTCCGAATCTGACTTTCAGCGCCGTCAGCGATCAGAAAAGCAAAAAAATGACAACCCGCTGACAGTAATTCGGTACGCGATTACGGGTGCTGTAATCGATTTCAGCGCGTTTCGGAACGCAGGGTAGATTGTAAGGGAGACATCATGTGGAGATTTTACTTTTGACTAGTCATTGCTGTTGTAATACTAATTAAAAATCTAAAGTGCGATGCAAACGCAGTAATGTATTCCGAATTAGTCATTAGTTTAGAGAGGTGTAATCGCAGCATAATTATGTAACTGAAACAGCAGTGGCTGGTACAAAGCCTCAAATATTCAGGAAAGTTCAACCGATGCTTCAATCAAGGGCGTGCTGGCAACTTATGATTGCGCACTGGCAGCCAATATATTTGAAGATTTAGAATAATTTAAGTATTTGAATATTTAAGAAACAAAACTGTTTCGAATGCTTTGGAACTCATTCATGATCGGACTGCCTTGAAGTACAGATGATATTCGTTAATTTTTAAATCAAAAATATAAACATTGAATTAACATCGATTCTTTATTTTGATATATCGTTCCCACCCATATTAAAAATTGAGACCTAAAAGACATACTTGTACCTCTTGTTTGTAAGTATTACCTAACTAAAGAGATTGCATGAGATTACGAAAAGCTAAGTTTTTAATGTTCAACTTTCAATTGTTAGCGTGTCTGTTCAACTACTAACTACTGCCCACTGAAAGCAGTAAACCATGCATGTGCAAAGATTGCAACGTAGGACGTTAAATTCTGCAAGTGGAGGCTTTTATGTATTCTTACTGTAAACGTTAATAGGAATCAGCAAAGAGGCGACAGTTAAGGTAGGCTGACAAATAAGTCAATAAATAATAATATATGCGAGCGTACCATTCGATCTCGAAGAATCGATACTGACTCGACGAAAGCAAACTCGGTATCATTGTATTCGATGTAAATGAAATAGTTCTACTGAAATATGTCCTATATTTTGTATGTATGTATATAGGAATGTCTTTAGAATTATCGCAGGTCTAAACTAATGGCCAAAACATTAGTCGGCTAAAACATAAGAAATCGTGTTTTGGTCATATAGTATAGATATAGTGATCTGATTTTGGTCATATTATTATGACAACTCACCCAATAGACTGTCTAACTAAAAAGCCTAAAGTCCAGTTTGTACTTTGACAAGTACAAGTGCGAGTTACAAGTGCGAGTTTCAAGTGCAGCTGTCAAAACAAAAGTTTCATATGTTCTTGTTGTCAAAAAGCATATTATTTCCTGTTGCCAAGGAAACACTCGCACTTGCAAAAAATAGACCGGACTTCTATTTTTAGTTGTAAATTGACCGATTAAGTTGACTTGCAAATTGCACTTGCTACTTGTCGAAGTGTAAATCGGCCTTTAGTGAGGCGATGCGTGGCGAGTCGAGAATTTAAAGTAGGTACCAGCAGTTTTTGCTACTTTTCCGCAGGGCCATGGTGATTTTGGAATACAATTTTAAATTCATGTTTCCTCTCATGTTGCTTCACCTAAAGAAAAGAAAAGTAGTAGCAACAGTCTAAGTTATTTAACTCAATGGTTCATAACAGTATTATTAGCTATTCTGTGCTGAAACCACAAACACAAGTTAACTGTGATTGGCTCTTCTGCTCTGCGGCAGTAATGAAGTTTAACCCAGTGAAGTATTTAGTATGCACTTCAACCTGTGTTCAACCATGTTCCACACAACTGTGCAAGTAGTGCTTTTAAAATTTAACCTTACTAAAATTTATTTAAGTTGACAATAAATAACACTTGAGTGGTCAACTTCGCTTACAAACAAAGGTTCTTGTAAATTGTGTAGTGTGATGAAAACCTACTACTTAAATTAAAACGACAAAGCTTTTAAGTTTGTTTGTGTTTGTGACATCATGCATAGATGGCTTAACGCACCAAGCCTTAGCCGACACCCAGAGCGAGCACGACGTGCGTCTGATGGAAGCAGACGCATCGCATTGCGTCTGCGACACGTTCGTATATAGATTACAAATAATGTCGCACGCAGACGCAACGCATCGTGCTACAGACGCATTCGGTGTGTGGCAGCCTTAATTGTGCAGATTAGTAAACTGTAATACATCAACGGCCCGTAACAGTCCACTGCTGGACTATGAGCCTCCTCCACTTAAGTGGAGGAGGCTCATAGTCCAGCAGTGGACTCTGTAACGGGCCGTTGATGTGTGAAGTCGACCAATCCACACTACTGGGCGAGCATGGTCAAGGCCTGATCACTCTAATTTAGGGTAGGCTTGAGCCCTTCGTCCGCTGGGCGTTTATGAGCTGACAAGTATTGTACTTCTCTGATTTAAGTGTTAATAAATGTCCATCGTGATAAAAATAAAAACTAAAAGCTCAGTACTGAAAATCACTTTATAATAACTTACTCTTACTGACTTAATTTTTACTATATTCAAATCAACCTCTTGTATGCGGCTGTCAAGACGTATTGACGGCAAAAAATATCCCCTTGTATGCGGCTTTCAAGACGTATCTGACGCAGCGGCGCAGGCGACGATAAGCGCCGCAGACAAAGGAATGTTACAATATCGCGCGTGCGACAATAAAGAAAAAAGTTCCCAAACGGCGGTTTTTATTTACCAGGGGACGTAGGTAGAGTTCACCTAGATTTATTTACTAGCTTTTACTCGTTTATTATTTTACAATGCTCTCAATGATCAGGTAGCTAGAATACCAATGCTAGTTGCTTTGTGAAAATTACAGCAAGACACTAATGATGTTCGTTAGAAAGTGATAGTATTAAGTGTACAAATGAGTGAAATATCACGCTCTTTCGTGAATAAGCAAGAGTACCTTATCATCATCATCATCATCACTATAATCATCATTTTAGCCTGTGGACGTCTACAGCTGGACAAAGACCTCCCTAAGATCTCTACAATGATATCCAGCATAAGGAACAAGACGTCCTAATAGGGAATATGCACACAAAATATATCAATTTCCAGATAAACACATAAAAAATAATTTTTCAAATATCTTGCTCAGAAACAAAGTTATAAGGCTTCAAAGTTGATGGTTAGACAGAGAGGTCCGACGTGACCTGTGACGTTATTGGTCACGTGGGCCATATATCCGCCATAGAAAATTTTGTTTTCGTAAGTGTGACAGATATATCTGTCTAGATTGTAGTTTGGGTAGTTCTATGGTGGTTTTGTAGTTTTATGGGGCATCCACCAGCTTTTTTTGATATATGTATACCTATACATCAGTGTGGTTGACTAAGGAAGGCCTCATTCAAGGTAAGATTACATATTAAAAAAAAAAAAAGAAAAGTACAGAAGATGCGAATCCTGTGGAGTTTCTTCCGGCTGTTCTTCTCCACAGTGAGCGTACACTTGTAGAGAACGGGCCACCCTGCTTTGACCTCGAAATTTGATTTAGTTAAATCTTACTTCGAATAAAAACACTTTTATCTTTTTTTTCTTTGTCTTTAGATCAAGCCCCTTGGAGGGGACTTGGGGATGCATAATATGACCTATCGGTGATGGGGTTTCCGCGAGTCTTGTGGGGTCGCCTCTACCTTTAGTCTTTACTTTAAAAAATTATAATTAAATCGCTACTGAACCACCTAATTAAGAAAACAAGCTCTACCAACACTAATCCAAAGACAATGCGTATGATTTCCCGTTATTCAATAATCGTTGTATCCATACCGGGTCTTAATGACCCATGGCGAGGCGTCGCGGTTCGAACGGGCCGAATCCCGCCGGACAGACACCGCTACTTCCTGTCCTCCATGAATGACAATGTCTGGGGCTTGGATAAGAATAGGGTCGAACGGTTCAAGTAAATTGAATTAAAAATTAACAGTACTTTTTTAGTAATTGTTTGATATTTTGTAGGGCAGGTGCAAGTAGAGTAACAGAATATTGAAATACTAACTGCTCTCCTAACTCTAGCCGTGTGGTGACGGCAGAGTAGAATACATTTGTCACCAACCCCTACTCTTCCCGTGGGTGTCGTAAGAGGCGACACTTAGGGACTACACATTGAACAGGGAACGGGCAGCAGCGCTCTCTGATACAGTAATCTTTTAATCTGCGATCTCCAACCCGCCTGCCAAGCGTGGAGATTATGGCAAAACCCTCCACTTAAGTGGAGGGTTTTGCCATAATTTTCACGCTTGGCAGGCGGTATAGGAACTTAGATATAACCTTTTCAGTAATTATTAGCCTTTCGTACAAATTTGTGCATTATAACCAAAACTTGCCACGCCCGTCACTCCAACAAAATACATTACTTCATCAATGTCAAAAGTCATAATTACAAACAGTAATTACAATAATTATCGTGTAATTATATCATAATGTTTGCGATTGTTGTCACGTAGTGAAGAGGCCAAGTTGTGAATAGAAAGCAAGTGAAGTGAGCGCTTGTCAGTCAACTTGGCCCTTGTGAACTTGTGGACAAAGGCTGCCTTTGAAAACCACATGAAGATAAACATCACCTTTTTTAATTCTGATAACTTTATAAGTTTTATTATACTTGTTTTAATTTTTGTTACTTTTCTTTATAAGAGAATATCTAACTCATATGATAGTCAAAAGCATTTGTAACACAGAAATTGTAATGTTTTAGGAATAATGATAATAACCAAGAAGATAATCTACAAATATATATCAATCAATCAATCAATCAATCAATTGCAGCAAAATATATGCCTACTGCTTAATATTTTATTTTAAATGACACAATATTGCCTGAAATATTTTTTTTACCTTTGTAATAAGGCCGCCCATCTTACACTTTTATTTAAACTGTATTTTCTGCATGTTTTTTGTGTTTATATTCTATTCTAAGACTTACCGCAGGATTAAGCCTGTCATTTGATTCGGCCTCTAAAGACTAGATTTGGTTTTGCCCTGTTTGCCAATCAGGAAGAAGATGACGTCATAACATAAGTATCGTAGTGGCCTCGATTCGGGATGTCATGCTCTAATTCTAATTTTAAAATCCAGTTATCCTTTTCGTTTTTATGACCAATGAAAGAGAGGTAATGAACAAATGATATTCATTTGAACGAATGATAATATGTGCCATAACATTTTGGTGAATAAAGCTCTTTTTATTTTATTATTTAATAAGGGCATAGCTGTCAGTTTAAGAAATTTAAAAGTCGCATGTTTAAAGTGCTCTCTAAAATGTGCAATCGACACGGCCATAAGGATCAAATTCGATGTTTGACAGCTCTAATATTAGGATGGCCATCTCCTGTCCGTTTTCAATCTTTAAAAGGTAAAAAGGATGGACTAAGTTAAATTAAGGATTAGAGCGTGACATCCCGAATCGAGGCCAGTGAAATAACTCGCAATTCCTATACAAACCTTGACTGTGATCGGTTGTTTGAAGTTCCGCCCAATGCAGGTAGATGATCTCATCTGCTAAGCATTACATACTGTTCTGATTACGTGCCATGCATTTTAAAATCACAATTCATATGATGTAGAAAATCTTGTGGTGGGTTCACAGACTAAAATATATGCTAGCAATATTTGAGTGTAGTTTATTGTATTATATAATATTCTTACGTGCTCTAGAAATACTCATAGTAAAAAATATTCAATAAGAAAGAAACGTCCAAATTGTCCAAATAAAATTACATACGGGGTACTAATCATTGATAAAAACTATAATGATCGTGAGTCAGACACACTTACCTAATGATTACAAATGTTGTTATTGTGGACAGTCAGCTAGAAAAACGTCTGCTCGATTCCGAAAGCTTTTTTATCCGGAGGCTCTGGGTTCGATTTCCGGTGGGGAAAGCTGTCAAAACAAGATAATGACTGTTGCAAGGTGAATCACCTAATGTCTGAAAAGTAAAATTATTCCCTGCTTCGGCAAGCACGTTAGTCCTTTGGTTTGGTTTGGCAATGGGTTACGGCGGACACCTTGACACCAGGACGTAAGGTCGACCTTACAAACTACACTATAAGAAGGAAAGAAAATACTTAAAAACCAGAAGGAAGATTTAGAATATTCACTTGAACTGTACCATAGAGTTAAGAAAGTGCTGCGCCTAAAAAGATCAACTAACGGTGCGAGAAGACGATTTGTGCGCAATCGCGAATTCGAATCGGCACGTTTTTTGTTTTATTTTAAAACGAACGGACCTCCCACACGCTAATCACGTTATCTGTGTCGAGGAAAATTAAAGATAATAAGCTAATATTCAGTACTTGTAAGTTACTATCATTCTATCAGTGTAGATTATAAAAGTATGAATTATATTCTGTGATTCTTTTGTTATGCCGGCGGCGGCGTCGCGTCGTGTCGTTGTACACAGAATGTCACCAATGTAAAGCTTATAACACCAGTCATTCATAGCTGTTGCAGTACTAACTTACCATCGTAAGTGCGATCCAAATGCAGCAATGTAATCTAAACTAGTCACTGGTAGAGCAATCTATGTCACTTCACTAATAATACTTTATTATGAACTAGCGGCCCGCCCGCGGCTTCGCTCGCGTTCTGTACGATTTTCCGTGGGAATAATACTTTTTCCCGTCAAAAATATCCTATGTGTTAATCCAGGTTACAAACTATGTCCATTCCAAGTTTCATCCAAATCCGCGGTTGAGTACTTTAAGCGTGAAGGCGGAAAAAACATCCAAACTCTAAACATCCAAATATGTTTTAACATTTATAATATTAATGTGAAGTGTGATAGTGTGATGTGATGGAAAAAATCTAAAAATATTAAATTGCAAGAGAAGGTCCACTCGTACGCAGCATATGGAAAGAGTATAAAAACATACAACCCATTAAAGGAACGACCACACATGACCTAGTAAGTAAGAATAGAGTTAAAATATGGCGCCCACGCATGCTCCACTTCAAACTGATCTAGTTCAAAATCAATTTAAAAAACCGGTTAATTTTTGCAAGGCTATCATTCAAACTTTACAGTTAGAAGTTGCATTTTGAATTATTTAAAAAACCTGAGCATTAAGAACCTTTCAGACTCATGTCATGTAACCTAAAAAATTACTAACCCTCTCGTCGCAACGAAGCCAATCTATGACCACTGAAAAAGACAATCAACAAACAATTATACTTAATATTTATATTTTCTAAAGTTAGTGAAACCATATTAAGATAAAATAATGGCAAGATTATGGACCATACGTAGACTAACAACCGAACTACTGCTACTACTTGTATAGGCAAGCGCCCTACCATACTAATAAAAAATGTAAAAGACCCTATAGGTATAATAAAAAGTACAAACAAAGGGAAAGAAAATAGAAAACAATTCACTATTAAAACGGAATTGCTTTAACAATCAGTTTTACAATTAATTAAGTCACGTTCTAGGTAAGCTAAGTAGACCCATGTTGTCTATATTGTAAATGGTATTAACTTACGATGCCTAGAGAAAGTGTCCGTTAAAGCTTAGACTGTCGCTAGCAGGTTGCAAAGGAAGCGTTTACACACCCCGATTATTGTTAAAGCACTCTGAGCATTAAAAAAAAGATGCAAGGAACATCAGCTGTCAACTTTTCACAGTATTCTGGTGGTAAAATTGGAAATTGAAAATAGGTCCGAATTGCTGAGGATTCAATACATATTTAAATTTTTCGGTTCAATTTATATTAATTCTTGTAGCTTATGAGATATCGTCACAATTATACAGCTCAACATCGTACCTGTGGTATCGTAAACTTCACTGTTCGTTCACAATATGTCGATATAGTTTACAATGTCGCGAGTTTTACTACAAACCAAAGAAAGATTTCTGATGCGCGCGTCGTGTCGTCGCCTGCGGAGCGATCGTCTTTTGTTTCTCTGAGCTACAAACTAACGTTTATTGCAATTTTTCGGTAACGAAGACAGCTTGAATTATAAATAAAATGACAGAAAACAAGTGACACTCATGCTTGGTTTTATTTATTTTAGTTTCGTACAATTACAAGATTTTGGCATCAACTGTTTTTTCGTCACTCGGACCAAAAAGATTGTTTCACCACGTAGCAGTGCAGATTTATCAGTTTCACACATTATTGACATTATTTTTCACTTTGCAGGTTATCTATTGGAATAAAAAGATTCGTTAGTTGAATTAAGAAATTTTAAAAATAAACGTAGGTGTATATTTGCCGTTTTTTTCTTAATTCAAAGAGAATGTAAACTCCCCACGAAAGCCTTCGAAAGGCTACTTGATTTACCGCCTGCTCCTACTCGGTCATTGTATGGTTGTCATAAAAGTAGCAACTAAGTTGTGGTCAAGTTGTAGTTGAGCCACGGCAAAGTAGAGTGAGAGTGTGTCAACTTAATTCAACAATGAGCAAGGCCCTTTCCAAACGTTGGAGCCGAGAAATTTATATTGTATACTAGAATGTGCATTAGTGCATTGTGAACTTGTGTTGCAAATTTGTAATCCTTGTATAGTTGCTACTCCTGGAGCAGCAGTGTTTGTTGTCCAGGTGTTAAGCGAATATTATTCCTACCTTAGTCTTCTTCTCATGTAAGTGGTTTATGTCTTTAATGAGAATAAAGTATCTTTAAACCTAATGTACTTATTTACTCACTGGGTATGTATACTTCGTATGTTTTACCTAACAGTCAAGGCACCTATCGTCAGTGTAGTTCCAACACCGCCTAAATCAGGTTTTTTTTTTTGATTCTATAAAATGTATTTGTCACTTTGTAA
The DNA here is from genome assembly GCA_951230895.1 of Carpatolechia fugitivella. Lineage (NCBI taxonomy): Eukaryota > Metazoa > Arthropoda > Insecta > Lepidoptera > Gelechiidae > Carpatolechia > Carpatolechia fugitivella. Next base: position 14,963,864 of record OX579651.1, read on the forward strand.
TTCATTCTTCAATAATTACATAGGTAAAGAAAAAAATATGCAAACCGCATCTTATAAAGAATAAAATTAAAGAAAAAAAACCTTTTTTAAAAACAAGCTTTTATTATTTGGAAAATGAACTAAAAAGTTAAAAATAAATTAACTCTAATTAGAAGTATAACACTTTATAAGTTCATTGTAACCTTTAACGATAATTAAGCTTCTTTGTCTACGACAAAATAATTCCATATCGTAATCATATATTTTTAACACCAAAACTTTACACCTTAATTATTAAATCTTCCCGTTTTTATTACAGTCCCAATTTTATAAATAAAAAAGCGTGTTACATTGTGATAGCTTAACACGCTTTTATTATTATATATTATATAAGTAATAGTTGAAGGCAAACTTACCCATTTCTAGTAGTGTGTCATAGTAGGCCAGGAGGCTGGCTCGCTGCATTACCCGGTACAGTTGGAGTTCGGCTTTTAGATTTTGATGCTATTCGAAGGAGAACGATGCGAGGGCATGTATCATTTATGGCCAAATCTCTTGAATAGTTGTATTTATTGACTTAGGCGGTGTTAGAACTTCACCGAGGTCATCATTTCAGAAATTATCTTCTCCCTCGACGCATTTTAGTTGTGTTGATGTAACTAATAATAAAATGTAATAACAGTAAAATTTTGTGATGTCTGCTATCACTTTAGGTACACGAAACAAGAAAAAAAAGACGATAGTTGAGGTAAAAAAGTTATAATTCAATAAAACAGAAAATGTTATTCGTTAGATTGAATTTCAATTGATCAATCCTCAACTATTAGTCTATAATAACTAAACCAGTCGGTAAATCGAACAGGGAACTATAATTATCTATCAGACACTTGAATTGACACCATATATAGGCAATACGGAAGGGTTGATATAGGAAACATAATTTTAGCGCTAAACCAACACTATCTGTGGACTAAACCCATAATTGGAGCGTTTACTTATTTATTTACTTGTTAAAATAAACTACAATCTTGAACGGTTAGTTGTTAGGAATCAAGCCGGTAAGGATTGGTCTACACTACATTACAGTAATTCGATATTCTGATATTCTGATAAACTTCATGGAAATAAGGTTATTTAAAACATAGTGTTATTTTTCGAAATGGGAGAAATTATCGTACCTGGAACAAAATACAGAATATAGAAACCGGACCAAAACCCTTCTGTAAACTTTATCATAGATAACAAAAGGATAATACTATTATTTTCAAACAAAATACTATTTTACCTTACAGAAATGCTAATCATCCAAATAAAACATAAAGTTGGTTAGGTTAGATTCAAAACTTTTAGAATTTTTATTCGGAAGAAGTATTTCCGCGATGTTGATTTATTACAATCCATTCACCTACTAATTTATTTATTTATAGCTCTAACTTCTAGTTACTTAAATACATCTCACGTGACTGTGATGATTTTTATTATAGTTTTTTTTATAGGACAACTTATCGACGGTGAAGTATCAATACCTTCTATCTAAAAAATCGCAACTTTACAGGAGACAAAAAACGTTTATTTTATTTTTTTGAATTATTTTTTAAATGTAAAATTATGGTTCTTTTAATTTTTAGATAATTTTTAGAGACATCTGTGTATCACTGCAGGTTTTTAAATTAAGTTTAGATAGAAGATACTGCTTGTTATCTCAATATTTGATTTAATAAAGTAAAAATTACCAAAATCGAAGTTAGGAGGTATTGATACTTCACCGTCGTTATTCTGTTCCAGTTAACTATTTCATAAGCAATGTAGCCCAACCTCAAATTATCGAATTCATTCGTAACTCGAGCCAGTCTTGTAAGCTAGTACATCAGGCTAGTAGAGTAAGCAAGCGAGTAACAACTGTCGCGGCGGACGCGGTATCTCAACTCGTACAATGCTGCTTACATCACGTTGTGTAAGCCGGGAAGAGCTTTTACCTGACTTGAAATGCAAATAATTAGAGTTATCTGGTTGTGCCAGTGAACCGTTCAGTCTTCCTGGAATTGTGGCGTTTTTGAGTTAAGTGTTTTTAAGTAGCGGAGGCTAGGTGTAGTCAGTCGATGTGTTTTGTTATTCCTAGCCACACTTGAACTAATGAAGTTATTCATGTCTTCATGTATTTTTATTTGTATGTATTAAAGTTATCAATTATTTTATTTCTTATTTCTTAAAGAAACATTCTATTTTCTGTCTCTACCTCACTCATTTGAATTAAAATATTTTCAAGATAAGATAAAATTGTCTTTAATCGTGTTGAATTTATGGTTATTTATTTAATTGCAAAAAATAATCTTAGCTCATGATTATTTTAAATGAGTTTTAATTCAACTGTTGTAAATATGAAATCTGATTTGACTATAGCAGTTATTGTGTAAATGAGTGAAGGTGAGTGCATGAGTGAAGGTGTCAAGACTCACTGTGGAGAAGAAGTCGTTTTCTCGTGGCGTCTGCTGAGTTTTTCGATGGAGCCAACGTAATTATAGCAAGAATGGATGAGTGACCGGTAATATTATAGGAACTAGAGCGTTTTCCGTACTTATGAAGGCACGTTAATCCGTTTGTCCAGAATACGGCCATTTTGGTAGTTTGAAAACTCTAAGAAAATGGTTATTCGAACTGGCTACATGAACTTAAAAACTGTTGGTGTTACCAATTCATATACGTTCCCACCGAGGGGCTCGAGCCTTCCCGGAATGAGGGCGATCAGAACTTCGATGACGCTGGACTATGTGGGTTTGTTAAACTGAAACATTGTAAACTTGCAATACATAAAGAGCTACTTCCGTGCCATAAAAATTGCGTGTACGCACTTGAATCGTCGCTTTACGCTTGCTTGATCCATACTTTTGGATGAATCAAAACAGTACGCCATCCATTGATGTTTTTTTATAACCTGTATTCGTGTGTCTTATTTAAAACCGTCAATGTATTTTACATTGCCTCGTTTTGACTATATTTGTAAAAAGAACATGAAGATGTTCTAAATTGCATTCCATTTTTGAATTAGGGTCGCGCCACACGGTCTGCTATTATAACAGCATCAGAGTCACAGATTAAAGTTATTGTTACAGTACCTACAGAGTTTTTATTGTGCAATATAGAAGCAGATGTAATACTTTAAATTGCGGTATGGAAGCTTCTTCAACGGGCGTTTTTCCTTTGTTTTTTTAAACTTTAGTTCGCACTTTTCCACTAGATGTTTTTTTTTATATATTATTTAAGAAGGCAAACGAGCGGACGAGCCATAGGTGGTGGTAAGTGGTCATCGTCGCCCATGGACATTCGCAGCAACAGGGGGGTTGCCAACGCGTTGCCAGCCTTTGAGAGCCCTATATACTCGCCCCTTGAAGAACCCCATGTCAAAGCACAAAGGAAACACCTCAGGGGGGAGCTTATTCCACATCCTGCAGGTACGCGAGAGGAAAGATCGCGACGCCCTTTTACCCAATCAAGTTCTGCATAATCCTGGAAGACCCCGTCAGGGTCATTCCTCTCCCACGCGCTTCTCGCCATGGCAACGTCCTAGGCCGAGGTCCGTGCCCCCAAGTGGGCGCCCTTAGGCTGTTGCTATAATACTAGGGGTAAGAGCCTTCCGCTCCCCCAAAAGTCCGGTTACGCTTGATACGTCGATTTTGCGACACAAGCATTAGGTCCTGGTCAAAAAAAAAAAAAAAAAAATCGCGACGCCCGTACATTTTTGGGATGCCAAGCATCCAGGACGTGAGGATGAGCCCCTGCCCTGTGGCAGGAGGTGCGGTGATAAAAGCGTGACGGTGGCACTAAGTCAAACAGCTCATCAGAACACTCCCCATTATACAGACGGTAGAACACACACAGAGAGCCAACGTCCGTTTTATACGGCCACAGTGCGTTATAATTTAGGGACCCCCCACACGAGCGTTTTTCGAGCGTCGTCGTCTTCCCAGCGCTCGTGCAGCGTCGACGCGACGCTGGCGCTGCGTCCTCGCGGCGCCAGCGCTGGGCCACTACTGAACGCCGGTCTACGCAGCGCTGGCGTCGCGCTGACGCGACGCCAGCGCATCATTTTTTTCGCGCAAGTACAATGCTATGCACAACCCTCTCCCCTTCTCACCGTCCGCAGTTAAAACGTTGACAGTATAGAGAGATCAGTTGTAAAAGCTTGTCAAACGTTCGTTTTGGCATTCGTAAATAATCATAAAAGTGTTTTTGTTACGTTTTATACGTTTACAATACAATACGAAATAATCGCTTTCCTGAATTCGATAACTCCACATAGGATCTTCCCAAAATTGACGATGATGTTTCTTTATTTTTCGTTTACGTAATTTTCGCTTAAGCAGTAACGTTAGCAGTAGTGTTTCTTCGTCGGAATCTATTTTCACACTGATTGTACGCAACAGGCACAATGCAAACGCGACGCCAGCGCTGCGTAGACCGGCGTTCGGCAGTGGCCCAGCGCTGGCGTCGCGGCGACGTCGCGGCAACGCCGCGTCGACGATGCGCAAGCGCTGGCAAGACGCCGACGCTCAAAAGACGCTCGTGTGGGGGGTCCCTTAGTTGTCAAATTGAAGTTTTTTTATATTTAATACAATTTTATGGCCCTGGGTACAGAGTATCGGAGCAAGTTTCTTTATTGTTGACTTGTACCATGTTGTCCGTAATGTAATGTACCTGTTTGTCTGTGTGGGCTTCAGCTAACACAATAATTACATAGTCTGTAGCTGTTACACTGTAGGTAGGTGGCAAAGTACCAACTATCAGGTAGATTTGCCTCAAGCACGTTTCCCATGGTACTTTTCTATTCTCCTTTCACGCTACTGACGCATGCGCAACTGAGCTATGAAAACTTAGAAATTACGCGAATAATAATCTTCTGAGTCCTAATACTCTTAGTTGCTTGGAATAAATTTTTATCTTAGCAATAAGGCCACTAATTTACACATTTTTTTTCTTTGTGCATCTCTGTATTGTGCGCGATAAAATATATAATATGCTTGCTTATCCCATTTTACTACTATGAGGTTTTGATCAAAATTTTATTTTATGTGTCTAAACGGCTTTTTTACAAAAAAGAACAAAAAAAATATATCCTTTTAAAAAGACGTTAATGAAATTTTTGTCTAGCATGTTAATGTATACCTATTTTAGACGTTATTTAACTTTCAATTTTGCTGAATGAATCGAATATCCAAATCACTTATATTTTTAAACCACAGAAACATTAAGATAGTAATAATCGTTAAGTCAAAATCTTGTTTACCTGTATTTAATTTAAATCAAATAAAATTTAACGAAGCTTATCTTGGTCAGGAAGTGTTTTCTTCTAATAAGATTAAATCGAATGGTAAATAAAATTTAATAGGTGAAATTGAAAGTAAATTCTAACACACTTTTGATGGTCGTTAGAGATTGATAAAACTTACTAGTATTTTTTATACTTTCATGTTATTTGAAAGTTCGAAAGATTACGTAGGTAGGTCAGTAATTTTAATTTAACTTAAGTGACCTTTTTTGTTTCTTTGTATAACTTCAAAAGTTCTACTACATACAATATAGTTATAAGTTCGTATTATTGAAAGATACGTGATTTTTATACATTATTATTTATTTATTTAAAACGGAAACAATCATGTAAATCTGGAAACTACGTTGGAATATATATATATATATATATAGAGAGAGAGAGGTGGAGTGTTTCCGCTTTAAATAAATAATAGTTATAAGTTATGTACATGATTTGATGGCTATAGATAGATAGATAGATTAGATACTACAATATACAAAAGAAAATGGATAAGGCCTATGTAATAAAACAGACAAAACGTTTTGTATGTTACTAGTAGATAAAGAAGGTCTACAATTCCACTTAGCCGTGTGGTACGCGTTTTGCAAAACGCAAAAGATGCCGACGACTGTGGAATTTCTTCGGTGAGCTCTTCTCCACAGATTCCGCCATCGTGTTAGTGAACTCACCCAAAAAAATGTAATGACGGATCTAAGTGATGTAATAACATCCTATGGAAATAAATTATTTTGACTTTGGTGACGGCAGAGTAGAATACATTTGTCACCGACCCCTACTCTTCCCGTGGGTGTCGTAAGAGGCGACTTAGAGACTACACGTTGAACAGGGAACGGGCAGCAGCGCTCTCTGATACAGTAACCTTTTAATCTGCGATCTCCAACCCGCCTGCCAAGCGTGGAGATTATGGCAAAACCCTCCACTTAAGTAGAGGAGGCTCATAGTCCAGCAGTGGACTGTAACGGGCCGTTGATGTTGTTGATGTTTGACAATTCCACTTATCTGAAGGGAATATGTCGATGGAATTTTTCGGTTTTAGTGAAAAAAAATGTCTTAGTTTGTTTTTTATTTCCCGAATGTGTTCTCTTCAGAGCAAAGTGAATAGACATATGTGTGTTCCGCCCTCCCTAACTCCATGTTGTATTCTCCATCATTGCTTTTCATCAAATTCGAGTTGAGTGAGACTAACCGAAAACACGACCCCATTTAAAAAAGCAGTGTTCTTTATTTAAAATAAATTTTCTTTTTTCCAGAGCATGCCCCCGCCTACAGGCGTGTGAGGGGTGAGGCATGAGCGGCCGCGGGGCGGGGGGGCAGCGCTGCCAGCTGATCCTTCAGCGCTGCCTCGCCATCCAGCTCACCAAGCCTGGGAACGCGCCTGACGACTTCTGGATGTACGACTCGGGATATCTGCTCTTCCAGGTGAGTTCTGGAACGCGGTATTGAATGTTTTTTGGTGCGTTTGCAGACCAAGACGTAAAGATGATGGTCTGAGATCGGATGACACGGAAAATGCTGCAACAACACGGCTAGGCCCCCTTAATGATGATGATGCGTTTGACTGAATAATTATTCTTGTTCGGTGCGTTTTTCTTTTAGGAGATTGTCAGAGGGAAAAAGGTCGAGAACCACGCCGCCGTGCCCATTTCAGGGCGCTTTAGAAAAGTCGACATATTATAATGACGGGAATTGAGACTTCTGATTTGTCTATAAGGTTGTCCGCACTGTTATACTGCTTTGGTATACATAGGAGTTTGTTTCGTGTTCGCTAGATCGCTATAGAGCCCACCAAAGTCAATAAAGCCGCTCTACAGAAAGCTTTTAAAGCAACAAGTGCATCTGTCGGTGGGGACCCTGGACTAGTGGGGACCAATCAACTTCAGTTTTGATTCATCTGGGACGAAGTTTCCCTTTCCAATAAACTTCTTTCCCTGGCAGGCAACGTCCTAACCTAAGTCAAGATATTCCAGGGTTTAGGTTAGGTTAGGCCCGCGACGCATTTGGTTAAATCGATTATTAAAACTTGTATTGCGCAAGAACAAAAAGCTTTTCAGTATTTTGGTGACCTCTGTCAGTCAGCTAAATAAGAGAGGAACCCTCCAATGGGGGAGCCGTCTCACACGTCACATCCGCTCACAGAAATTCTACTTATAGTGATTGCACTGATTGCGGGAAGAAAAAAAAAGTATTTTTACATACATCGTTTAGCAATGTCTACCCTCTTTAGCCCACACCACAGAAACAAAGGAAGTGGAATACAAATGCAACCACAACGACCAACAAATCACTTTCATTGTATATTTACTCAACCCGATATCTTCCATCTGACTTTGTGTGTGGTCAGTCAATAGTACGATCCATAGCACACCAATGTACCATAAAATCAACCTTCTGAGAGTACGGAAAGGTACAAATTCTCATTGGGCTTGAGTGTACTTATACTAGAACATAGACTAGCAAACAAAAATCAAAACCCGACTGCATCTGTGTGGTCGCTGCATGTATAAACGTTGCCTACAAAACTAAAATTAGTTCTTTCGTGTTTAAGTTTATTGGTATTTATTCAGAACGCACCTTTTATTTAATGTCATACTTACTCGACACATTTGAAATTACTCGTAATAAAAAGAGAGGCGAAGTATGGTAGGAGAGAAGCGAAGTTTGATTGGGACCATGGAAAATAGAAAAGGAAAAATGTTGGGACACCTGGTGCGACATGACAACCTTTTTAAGACAATAATGGAGGGAAAAATAGAAGGCAAAAGAGGACGTGGAAGACCGAGATCTCGGCGCGTGCCGCGGCTATACGTAATTTGTGACCGAGACGTACATTTATGGACCAAGTGAAGGAAGCAGTGGATGTCGTGTCGTACCAGGAAGTCAAGAGACTAGCTATGGACAGAGAGAGGTGGCGATTACTCCACGGACAAGAGCCTTGCTCTTAAAATTTAATAAATATATATATTTTTTTATTTAGTTCGTCTCAGGAAAAATCATGATTTGAACTGTTTTGAACTGATTGGCGCATTGACGACGACGGAGCAATTTAGATAAATATAAATACGGAGATACACGTATATTTTGCATATCGCGCAATACATAACCCTCCTATTTGACTTCGCCGCAGTCGGGCAACAAAAGATTTGGGTATTTCTCATATGCTCGCTCAGTGTTTAATAATAGTCGGTGTTTTAAAGCAATTAAATCTGTTATGCCACTCTTTGAACGACCTGTAAACTGTGTTAACGGTTTTTTTTTAACTTTGTGACTGATTTTAGTACAATATGTTTCTAAGAGGAAGTTGTTTCCTGTTTTGTACGTTACGTATGGAAGTAGGTACTTTTTAAAATTATTATGTGTCTCACTTCAGGGCAAAGCAAAGGCCTCCCAAATATTTTTCCACACCTCTCGGTCTGTAGCTGTAAAAAAGTAAGTGCACTTTATTGACAATAAAAGCTCCTATACCCCACCGAGGGGCTCGAACCTACCTTGAATTAGGGCGATCATGAATGAACTTTTCACATTTGTCTATCTCTATAACAATCCTAACCAATGAGATTTAAGATAATCGCATTGAAATCAATACTCATCGGTATAATAGACGGACAAAAGTGAAACCCCTATTATTGGTCAGAAACTAAAAATTTCATCAACAGCTCATATACGTCTCCACCGAGAGGCTTGAGCCTACCTTGAATTAGGGCGATTAGGCCTTAGTCGACCACATTGGCCCAGTGCAGGTTGGTCGACTTCACACACAACATTTGAATTTCTTCGCAGGAGCGTGCAGGTTTCATCACGATGTCTTCCTTCACCGTAAGAGCGTCGATTAAACGTACATATGAATTCGAAATTCGAAAACACATTGGTACGTGGTAGGGATCGAACCCGCATCTCCCGGACGGGAGGCAGTGGCCCTAACCACCAGACCAACGACGCTCTAAAAATTTAGAAGTTAAAATTTTGAAACTAAAAATTTATTTAAATAAAATATTATACTACGAGTAGTCGAGACAAGGAAGACTTGATAGCAGTTTTAGTGCAGTTTCTACTATAACTGCTTCATTGACTCAAATATTCTACCAATTACTTCAATCAATCAGCCTATTGCAGTCCACTGCTGGACGTCGGCCTCCCCAAGGGTACGCCAAAGCGCACGATCACCCGCTAACACCAATTACTTGCTTATCTTTAAATACTCCTAAAAATACCTCCATCTATACTATGGAGATAAGTTACTGTATAGTGTGCATCATTCTTTTATTAGTCATAAATTATCTATAATTACTTCCACATTATAACAACGTAGCTTTATAAGAGCAATGCAACTAAAATAGACTGCACCATACACTGTGTAGTTATTCTTCATAAGAGTTTTATTAATTGATAAGGTATGGCACAAAGCTCGATTCTGTACTATGCTATGTACAAGTGACTTGTATAAACAGTAAAAATATTGAGTTACTGGGCTAGACAACCAATTTTTACAGAGTAGATCAATAGCCACATATAATATAGCATTAATACTTATAAAACTTCTCATAAAAAATCGAAACACCTTGAAAGTTTACGTTTTGTAAGAAATAACAGAAAAATGTGTATATTTAGGAATATACCTACCTATAATGTCAAATGTCGTTTACAGTAATAAATGATCACATAGGATTTGAAACCTCATATTACTCACTATAAACGACATTTGATATTTGTGTCGATTCGGCATACGCCCAACTAAACTAAACTAAAATTAGTCCTGTCACTTTCTATAATTTTTAATTGAAAAGGGACCGAAGATCATCGGTTTTGTTTTTGTCTTTGACTTCACGACTAATATCATTAAGAAAAACACCAGAGATTTTGATGATATCGGTTTTAGACGGGCGGATAGTCTAGAATAGTCTAAATAGTCTATATAGACTCCATAAGGACTAGGTTCGTTGCTCTATTCATTCAATCTGATGAACTGCATAACTAGTTCAATCTTGCGTCGGACTAGAATGCAAGACGTTTGGTGCAAGTATTGAACGCATTATACAACGTGTTACAGAAAATACCAAAAAAAAAGAATATTTTTATCAAAGGCATTAATTAAAGTTTTCCCATCTCTAGTGATCAGCTGTGTCAAAGAATATTCGGACCAGATATGTAATTTTTACCGTTATGGTTAAAAACGTTCACGTACTACTTGTACCATAACATCCACATTAGAACAATTAATTTCAAAATGAAAAAACTACTAATAAATAAAAAAAGTTTGTTAAATAATTGTTATGAAATAATAAATTAATGAAATAATGAACTAAATTTTTCAAAATAATATTTATGTATCTAAATACGTAAACAAGATAATTAAGGCAAAAAAAGAAAATGTTTTCTAACATAAATAGATTTAAGTACATCTCTTTTAATAATGTAGGCACAAATGGTGTACATATACTTTTCCGTTCTGAGAATCGATAGTCTATATTTTAGGTGTCAATTGACACTAGAAATGGGAAAATTTTAATTTAATGCCTGTGATGAAGAATATTCTTTTTTTTGGTATTTTTTGTAACACGTTGTATATATAGGTAGTTAATAGCTTTAAATTTTATCAACATCAACGGCCCGTTACAATCCACTGCTGAACTATGAGCCTCCTCCACTTGAGTGTTTGGTTTTGCCATAATCTCCACGCTTGGCAGGCGGGTTGGAGATCGCAGATTAAAAGGTTACTGTATCAGAGAGCGCTGCTGCCCGTTCCCTGTTCAATGTGTAGTCCCTAAGTCGCCTCTTACGACACCCACGGGAAGAGTAGGGGTTGGTGACAAATGTATTCTACTCTGCCGTCACCACACGGCCAACTACTAGCTTTATTACATATAAATTTAATTAAGTAGTGCGCATCAAAGACACCTGTACTGTACATAATATGTCCCACATAGTTAGATTCACCTACTTTCATAGGTATTTTATTACAGGTGTGAATGTCAACTGAATCGCGTACCTAGCTATATAAAATTTCTTGTACAGTTAGGTCCATAATTGCATACTTTTTTATTATATGTAAAATTTTCTAAATATAAAGCTTTATCACTTTTAAGTAACCGATTTTTTATGACTTATCACTGTTTAGCTATGGTTATTCAAATTCTTTGTTATTCCTATACAAAATTGCCAGGTCCCCACCGAGGGATAAAATTTAAATTTACTATATAAGTTCTTATTCTAATTAAATTACGACGTTTAAGTTTTTACAAGAATTGCCACCGGAATTGCCACTGTACGAATACTATATGAACAACCTTAATGTCGTGTTCTTGCAAATAAACAATTTTGCTTTTTTTTAAACAAAAAAATAGAATCATTTATGCAGTTTTTTTTTTCTTTCAAATGATGTGTCAGTTGAACTTATAAACTTGACTGTACCTTACTAGGAACAAGGAACCAGACAGTACCTTAAATATCGAGTGTAATCTTCGTCACCTTCATTTATTAACCAAAGACATGCTCTGTTTATTTCACCAGTCTCTTCTGTCTTTCCCTACACAGTAACCTAACCCAATGCATCTAATTCTAGATAGTAACCCAAAACCTGCCGGTCAACTGCGAATAGGGTTGCCACATTGTTGTACAAGTTGGGACTTGGGTTGGAAACCATTACGGACATTATTTATAAATTTATTTAGAAATTCCCAGCACTAAATAAAATAGAAACGAAATTAAATATATATATTTATACGAAATTAAAATATATATATATATATGTATATATATATATATATATATATATATATATTGTTTCTATTTCAAAATTCATGGAAGTTTGCTGCATTGTAATTGTTGTACGACTAATTAGGTATACAACCAGTTTTTTTTCAAGCAGTGTTTAAATTTGTGTAGGAATAACTGTTTTTAGTTTATGGAAACAATGCATCCATTATATTTGAGTTGTTTTAATTAGTTAATAACCGCAGACCGTGCTCGGCCGGGAACTAAGTATAAATAAAGTGTAAATAATTTTATACGTGACAAAAATGGAATTAGATATATTTTTTACAGGATATTAAGTTATTTTTTTGTTATTACTTGCTTAAAAATAAACAATTACTGTCACTAGTGTCAGAGATATTCTTATAAAAAGTTTGCACTCAAGCTTACAAAAATCTCGAATTCCTGAAAATTTAAATTGTACGGTGACCCTAACTGTAACTAACTTCACACATTCAGAAACTATAACAGCTAAGCTATAATAAATCAGACGAAAATGAACTCAACAGCTAAGACTTAGAGTACATTACGAATTGTATAATAGTCATAGTATGGATATGTCATTTCGGATCGCTGATATTGCAATTGAGAACGAATGTAGGCTGGAAACTAGATCATGATGTGGGCAGATACGATATTATACGTTTTTTTAAGATTTCATTCAATGTTTTCGTAATTCTGATAAGGGGATCATGTCAAATTGAATAAGATCGATCAATCGATTTTTGGCAGTGAAAGTTAAGAGTCGATTTTAATATTTGTAAATATCCTTTCTTATTATTGAATTTCTTACATAACTTTGACGTATTTACATAACACTGTAAAGAAAGTCCTGTCGAAGTCAAATTTGTGAACTAAAAAAATTATAATTTATGTAGATAAGAATTTCCATGCGATTGAAGTGCACTTTGCACTTACTTGTTCGCCTGTTAAAAGTATAAAAGGCGATGGCAAGGCAGCAAATTAAGATTAGACATAATAAAAATAGGATTTTCTAGAAATAAGTACTAGTGACGTTTCGCACTTTGTGCGTTTAGTATCCAACACACCGTACCTTAAAAGTAAACTACAATGAAAGCAGACCTTACCATTGTGAATTTTCTCCGCATTATCGTTATGATAAATAGCTGGATATTACCTTCAAACTATCCCACATTTTGCAAAGTACGGCAATGCGCTATAAATCATTGTTATTACGTGAAATCTCGGATAGGGCCGGAGACTACCGAATAGAAAGCTGGACTCGGTCATAGGGTTAGGTCCATGTTAGGTCGAACGTGCCCCCTTTATACTTAAAATGTTATTGTCTAATGATGCTGCAATATTTATTGTTTTACGTGCTTTGTGCTAGTAAAGGTAATTTATAGATAATTTTAAAGTGATACGCATACTGCGTTTCGTGGAAACTAAAATTGCCTTCTAATGCCTTTTTTTTACTATTGTCAACTTAGTTGAAATGAAATACTTGATAAATGAATTGATTAGGAATATTAATTTAAAAAATTAAAAGAAATCAAATTGTTGTCTGCCTAAAAGCTTGTAATATGTATACTAATTCTAGTTAAATCTATACTGTCATTGCCTTTTAAAAATGACTCGTAAGTTAGAATGAGAATATTTCAAATCAAATCAAATATCCTTTATTCCACATAAAAACACTCATACATACACAGACGATACAGGAGAAGGCAATTGGTGGCCTTATCGCTTTAAGTGATTTCTTCCAGGCAACCATTACTTAATACCATTACTGAATACTTTTTGCTGGATAAGACGGAATAAAATAACACTTAAAATAGCTGTTACCTCTACTTGCTATAGCTCATTTTTCTTTTAACAACCAATGGAATGTCCAAACCCTAGGGTTTAAGGACACCTAGGTGTCTGAAATCTCACTCCATTAAATTGAAAATCTGTAAACGTTTCCAAAGACAATACAGACAATAGTGTTTGTCTATCGTCCATCGCGCCCCGCACAATATCCGTTGCAGTCTCGAGACAGGAGCACTGCTAGCTGAAGATATCAAAAGGTGGGATTTGCGGGATTCCATTTCACACTTATTGCGAGGCGAACTATATCAGAGTTGCCAGATTCTTTTTTGCCAAGTCGGGATTTTAAATCTTTTTTAGTGAAATAAGCGGGATAAAAAAATAAAAATATGTGTGGACATTTTCACACACGGCCATCTGATCCCAAACTAAGCAGAGCTTGTACTATGGGTATCAGACAGCTGATATACATTACATAAATAGATAAATACATACTTATATAGATAAACAACAACCAGACACAAGGCAAACACAAGTGCTCATCACACGAATGTTTGCCCTGGGCGCCAGAGGCAGATACACTACCACCTGGGCTACGGAGCCGTCAAATTCTTTTCGTGGTATTCTTTCGTCGAAAGCGGGATTTCGTAAAAAACGTATAATGATCAGAAGTTTTTAAATATTTATATTTTAATTTGAGTTTTAAATTACGTTTACGTGACAACAGATTCCAAAAATAGCCATAGAAAATGTATTTCAATAATTAGGTAGTTGAGTCTTCTGAATAAAAAATAAAAAAACAAAAATCGTCAAAAATGTTTTCTTAGCTGCACGCACGCACGGTCGAGTTATCCCCGAAAAACGGGACCGAGCCTGTCCCGCGCGGGACATTTAATTTTGATTTAAAAATTGGGGCGTCCCGCCAAAATCGGGACGTCTGGCAACGCTGAGCTATATCCACATTCCTGAAACACCTTATAATAGGTTTTATATTGAGTGTCGATGCGTCATTGTCTCGTAAGCCCTACAGGATTGTTAGAAGAGGGAGATCTATTTGTTTTTTTGTTTGGTAATTGAATTTTAATTAGAATATACTTCGAGATTACGTAATACTATTTCTCACAACCATCAACGGTACAAGGAGTAATGAGTATAAAAGAGCGAATAATGATTGAATCAAAGATAACTGATTATATTTGCTACTTACTGTATTCACTACCAATGTACTTAATACTAGTGTAGAAATACGATCATAATATGATAATAAAATTCAACAAACAAAATACTCTCTTGTTTAGCTTATCCTAGAGGTTGTACTTTGAGAGAGGCATGGTCTCCCAATGAAAACGCCATGAAAGTAGCTAAGTCCTAACTGACTAAATGAATTATGTTGCTGAATATTTTACACGACGAAGAATAGAACAGAAAAACATTTATTCCTTGAAAATATAAGGGGTAGTTACAAATAACTTATGTTATAACACATAGACTTAATATGATTGTGAATGCTGTATTGCATCAAGGAAAGGGTTCCGACTCAGCATGCTGCAGACAGTCTACAGCGCTGATATTCTGCCGGCACCCGACAGTAAGTTACAAGTGACTAAGACACACACAAAACGAAATAAATGAATGAGACAAAAAAGCCGTATTTTATGAGTTAGTACCTGGGCGACCGAGCTTAGCTCGTGCCATCTGTTGGAAAACTTTTGGAACACGAAAAAATAATATATTATAAGAAATATGAAAAAAAAAAATACTCCTTCGGTTTCAATATCTCGCGGTTCCCCAACAGAGCTATCGTGTCGCGAAATTACCTATCTCTTTTAATGATATCGCGTACCAATCTTATAAACCTGAAAACACGGGGAAATCCCGTTTTACCAAACATAATGCAGCCGTTTCCGAGATTCTCATTATATATATATATATATACATATATACAAGAATTGCTCGTTTAAAGTATTAGATTATGACTTTATGCCCGACTGGTCACTCTCTCTTTCAATTTACTATATTCCGTCCGACTTGCAAAAAGACGTATTCACGTCAAAAAGTAACAAACCTTCGCTTACTACATCACAGAGCTCCCTTTGTTACGGACGTGGAAACGCGCTAGATTTGTAAAACCATTGAGGACCATGGTAATTTTTAAAATCACCAGCGATATGTCACAGCCGTCGGTTACGCAATCTGTACGCTCAACATCAACGGCCCGTTACAGTCCACTGCTGGACTATGAGCCTCCTCCACTTAAGTGGAGGGTTTTGCTATAATCTCCACGCATGGCAGGCGGGTTGGAGATCGCAGATTAAAAGGTTACTGTATCAGAGAGCGCTGCTGCCCGATCCCTGTTCAATGTGTAGTCCCTAAGTCGCCTCTTACGACACCCACGGGAAGAGTAGGGGTTGGTGACAAATGTATTCTACTCTGCCGTCACCACACGGCTACTCTGTACGCTCATCGGGACCATAAGAATTTTGGTGTAAGTCTTCGACATAACCTACGTTTGAACACGTAATAGGGTAGAGTCGATTCTGGCAAATAATAAATGAGTGTATACAATTTGGTACTTTTTGTGAAGTCCGTTTTCAACTTTAAAACCTGGATGAAGAAAAAGGAAGTCCTTTTGAGAAAGTCTTCTATTTGAACTTTTGAAGAGTAAATCGCACTTAGTTCTGAGTTCGTCCGTGTAAGATATTGTGTTTTCATCATTCAAGGCATCCGTGTAAGAAACTAGATTAGGAAACGCGTGAAAATGATACAGATCACAGATCAAGGAAGCTAGTCAATGATACTAGCAAAACTTTATCAGCAATTTTGTCTGTTGGAATCGACACGAAAGTAAATTTACCTATGGGTTATGCTTACCTAGTGCTTTCAGCTGAAAGACGTAATATTAAACGAATTGTTTGAAGATGTGTACGCGCAATGTGTAATATTTCGTCTGAAGTGGGTTAGCTTCCGTATTTAAAGTCGTTTACTTAATATACCAAAAGTTGGGTAGTATTTGCGCATTCTCGTATAGAACATAAGTATGTATGTAGTTTACGTGACACTTAACGGAAACAATGATCGTAAGGAGGAAAATATTGTTGGTACGAAGGTTGATTCTTCTTGTTATCGTGTGGGTTATAAGGTCAACAACCGACCTCTCACACCCTGGTTGAGTTATAGAGGCGCTGCGGCCGCCGTAACCCTAATTTAGAGTAGGCCCGAGTCCAATGGTTATTATTTTTAAATATCCATAGTTCACCCATTTAAAAAATTATCACGGCTCCCTTTCATCATAATTATTGTCTTGACATCTACCTATAAAATGAGTACAAGGTTGACTCTTTGTCTTAATATTAGAAATCGTTATTGGATAATTTTACGTTAATAGGAACGGGCTGTTATCGCTAATCATAATTCGAAATCAAAATGTTGTGACCTCTGACATCAAATTGATTGTTGCAATTTTAATAATGATTAGGTATTAATTTGTTTTGACGCGGTCAATTTATTTCTAATACGAAACTGAAATGAGTCGGTTTTCTATATAAACGAGTAAATAAGTATTTATTTATTCAGCCATTTAAGAAAATGACAATCAATAATTAAATTAAAAACGTCACAACACGGGCCTATTAATTTTAAAGAAATGTCTTCCAGCAGAACCGCGTACCAATGTGTTTTCGAATTTTGAGTTCATATGTACGTTTATTCGACGCTCTTACGGTAAGGAAAACATCGTGATGAAACCTGCACACTCCTGCGAAGAAGCGACGAAATTCAAAGGTTGTGTGTAAAGTTGACCAACCTGCACTAGGCCAGCGTGGTCGAGTAAGGCCTTATCGCCCTAATTTAGGGTAGGCTCGAGCACCTCGGTGGGGACGTATATGAGCTGTTGATGGGACCCATGATGAACTCTCTCTTTGGAAAACTGTCCCTGTACAGAACACTAAAGTCTTGTTCTTTTCGTGAATAATAATAAGTGTTTATTTCTCTCCACAAATTTTACATTAGGTCATTACAGTTATATCTATTTAGTATTGTTCAATTTGTGGGAGACTGAAGCCTAAGCTAAGCCGAGGCCCGTATTATAGGACTCCAGGTCTCCCACTCGGATCACTCGGATCACAAAATTTAACTATTTGTGAGTATATGATTGAGTGTGTGTGTGTGTGTGTGTGTGTAATGGGATAGGAGCTTTCACAGTCTGAATCTCTTTTTAAAATAGATGCAACTTAAGCTTCCAATTTACCCACTTCTGTATACAAAACTTTTGAATCCAATAACCAATCAATGAAGTACAATACAACTATCGCTTTCCATACAACAGGACCGTGGGAATCGCATACTTACTGCACGTTTCTATTGGGAAAATATTTGTATGGAAGAAAAAAACCGGAACTTGAAAGACGCGTGCGCAAGCCGCACACGCATTGTATTGTCGCGCCACGTCTTTTTTATATGTCTTTGTCTTCGTAGAGAAAATTTTAATGAAACGGTCAACATAGTTTAATTAAATGTAAATATTATGAGAAAGTGCTTTTTGTAGAATTGTTGTTATGTTAAGATATTCTGGATCATGTAGAGAGAACATCGTCCAAAAGATTAAAGATCTTATCATGCGTGCGCAGTTCATATATTATAGTCACTGAAGGTGTAAAACCAGATTTAAATATGGATATATATATTTATATAAGCACTTGCCTACGCTTGTTTTTTTTCGTTTTAGCTGAAATCGGTGTTCAGATCTCTCAGTGAAAACGTACATACTATCATTTTGCTGATTATTAAGAATAATATTATTATTGATAAATACTTTTGAATAAATTTATTAATAGAATATAAGACGTTTATCTTTTTTTTAAGTTGTAAACCCGTGAATATTCGATAAACAGATTTTAAAAATAATTTATAGAACCTTATAAACAAAGCTACGACCTTTACAAATAACTACCCCACATTCTTCTATAACCAAAGGAACTTACGTAACGTCTGATGCATTAGTTTATTCATGCAAACCCGCGATTGTAATCTTTCCATTGAATTTTCACGCAAATTTCCATTTCATTGAACAATTTATCCGCTTTCTCGTATATTCTATTACTATCACCTTATCATCGAATCTTAAACAAAATCTTGATATTGTTTAAACTATTATTGCATGTGGCTAAATTATATAATGGCAAGATGGTATCGTTGTTGGAATAGTTATGGTGATAGCCAAGGGCAGTGTGACTAGGGCCTAGGGCCGGTGATTGGTAACCATAAAAAATATCATGATCAAAGCGATTTCATTTGTATCTTCCGGCTGTTCACAAATTGTGATGTACTGTTAATTATTTTATTTACCGCTTCAGCTGCATCAAGTTTTTTAAATTTGACTCTTAAATCGTACATGTTAGAAGTTGATGCGTTTTTAGTGAGTTACAAATGTGTTGGTTAAGAAAGTGTTGAGAGAGTGTCGCCATTCAAATCGGGCTGCCATCAATTTTACACTCATTTATCGATTGAACTTTAACCGTAAGCCCTTTCCACATTTAAAGAGCCATTAGTTATGCTTATATTGGAAACAAGTTATACTTAATTTAATAACCAAGAAGAGCGACGGTGGTGTAGTGGCGAGGGCTGTTGTCTTCCGTCCGGGAGACGCGCGTTCGTTCCCTTCCACGTACCAAAGTGTTTTCGAATTTCGAATTCTTATGTAGGTACGTTTCTTCGACGCTCTTACGGTGAAGGAAAACATCGTGAGGAATCCTGCACACTCCTGCGAAGAAATGAAAAGTTTGTGTGTGAAGTCAACCAACCCGCACTGGGCCAGCGTGGTCGACTAGCCTGATCGCCCTGTTTCAGGATAGGCTCGAGCCCTTCGGCAGGAACGTATATGAGCTGTTGATGATGTTACTTAATTTCTCTAATACTCTTTCTTTTCGGACAATCAGGTGATTCAGCCTGCAAAGTCCTAACCAAACTGGGGAAAGTCTCACAAAGATAGATAGATAGATAGATAGATAGATAAAACATAGAGATTTTTGCTTGATAGTGTCCCCACTGGGAATCAAACCCGGAACCTCCGTAATGAGCAGCGAAATCTCGACCACTCGGCCATGGAGGCTGTTACTTTTAAGCACTGTTAACAGACTTAAGCACGAATTTAAAAAATATAATAATTTTTGTTGTCATTTTCACCTATAGGTATATATTATTGAGACATTTCTTTATGATATTTATTACATGGAAGTGGAATATCTTAAGAAAACTCGCTAGCAAAACTTTCTTTGAAAATGTAACAACTTTTACTCCAGCGAGGTATAATAAAACCGTTTCGTTTACGAGGCAGCAATTTGTTGGATGCGTGTAAGTTTTATTGATTTAATTCTCTCACTGATTGCGTGTGAAAAAGCCTTATATAAGCAAATTAATATACTTACTTTAATATATTAATAGAGTTGTAGCACGGTTGTGTGGTGGAGTCAGGTTTCCTGCTAATTAGAAGGTCTCGCGTTCAAAGCTAACAGCAGTGCATAAAAGTGTTTTTTACCTGGAATCCTTTAGTACTATTCAAGCAAACTTCTCAGATGAAAAATTAACATTTGAAAGTGGCCACTTTGTCCTTTTTGTTCACTAAGAAACACAAAGATACACAGCGTACTTAGATATCCGAATCTCAATCCAAACAAGGACAATTTGTTTGTAGTGTGTGTTCTCTTTAAGATAACAAAAGCTCTGCGCATGTCTGAGGGAATAAAAGCGTGACTACACGATACTGATGATTCATCATCAACAGCTCATTTACTTACATCCCCACCGAAGGGCTCAAGCCTACCCTAAATTAGGATAAGTACTTAGTCGAGCACGCTGGCTCAGTTCAGGTTGGTCGACTTCACACACAACCTTTGAATTCACGCAGGAGTGTACAATGACGTTTTCCTTCACCAGAAAAGTGTCGAGTTTACGAACATATGAATTTGAAATTCGAAAACACGTCGGTAAGCGGGAGATCGAACCCGCATCTCCCGGACGAGAGGCAACGGCGCTAGCCACTATACCACCGACGTTGTTGTTAGTGAATGTTCTTATCATAAGGGAATCATTTTTTACATAAAGATTAACTTATAGATATACAAAATAAATACCTTTTACAATCAATTACTGGTTAATAAACCGCTTATTAACCGTCGGTTATCTAGATCACCTGTTGTTCGTTGTAATCTTACTGCTTATGCGCACTCGGCTATTAAACGATTTTAACAATCAAATAGGCACTTAACTGCTTTTAAGTAGATAATAATTGAATATTAATAGTTTTGTACTTATTGTGATTTTATGGCGATTACATAAAGACGTTTTGACTTAGGCGAGGGCATTTTATTCTGCTCTATACGTAAAACTATGTAGGTACCAAAAAGAGTTAAAGCTATAATAATAATAATCAAGTTTACTGTTTAAGAATTATAGTTACAACAATATATGACATATGACGTGTAACAGTATTGCCAATAAATAATTTCTATTTCAATATTCTGCCACTGAGAACGGTGGCAGGGAGCCCAAGTAACGGCCATCATAAAAACACAAACTAACAAAAAAATTGATTGATTGAGTGGATTTTCATAAAGCTACCTACCTATATACGAGTATAAATCTGTCCTTAA
Organism: Carpatolechia fugitivella; assembly: GCA_951230895.1. Lineage (NCBI taxonomy): Eukaryota > Metazoa > Arthropoda > Insecta > Lepidoptera > Gelechiidae > Carpatolechia > Carpatolechia fugitivella. Next base: position 14,985,332 of record OX579651.1, read on the forward strand.
CCGAACAAGGGATCTAATCTAGCGTTTTATTTTCATTGTACAACGTGTCAACTAAATACAGCAAAAACCTCTCGGGTGGTTGTTCGGTACGTAAAACTGAACCAATCTTGTTCTAGAACTCTGCTGATCGAGTCAATTTGTTCTTCTTCTGTCAGTGCTGGGGTCCGCTTTCCTACTCAATCTTCTCCACTTTGCCCGGTCTTCGGGTTGTTCTCCTCCTATCCGCTTCCACGACGTCCAGCCAGCACTTTTTAGGCCTACCACGTGATCTAGGGCCCTGGACAGTGAGGTAGAGGCATCTTTTTCCTACATAGTCTGTCTGCGGCAAAGATTTCTGATGCGCGTGTCGCCTCGCGAGCGAAGCGATCGCCTTTTGTTCCTCTGAGGTCTGCGGCTTATCGACTCAATTGTTGATTATTAAAAAATGTGGTTGAGATGCGCCGTGTGGTGACGGCAGAGTAGAATACATTTGTCACCAACCCCTACTATTCCCGTGGGTGTCGTAAGAGGCGACTTAGGGACGACACATTGAACAGGGAATGGGCAGCAGCGCTCTCTGATAAAGTAACCTTTTAATCTGCGATCTCCAACCCGCCTGTCAAGCGTGGAGATTATGGCAAAACCCTCCACTTAAGTGGAGGAGGCTCATAGTCCAGCAGTGGACTGTAACGGGCCGTTGATGTTGATGATGGATGAGATATGTTCAGTTTCATGGTCTATCAATCGTTAGGTTTTGCGTTATTACTAACACGTTGTATAAGCTCCAATTAAAAATTAAATAATAATAAGCTGATTTGACTAATATCCTGTTGATAGCCAGTCAGCTACCTTAGGTACTAACTAACTACTATTATCAATAGCACTACTGTCGAATAGAAAGCCCCGTCATCGGGTGGTCACGATTCGCCGAAAGACACCAAATTAATTGTGGTACAGTCGACGTCAAGACAACCTATCCAACTTGTAAAAGTAGATCTTGCTGTAGAGCTTGTCCAGGCCGAAATGACGCGCCCCACCACCGCATTCACACACACAATTTTGTTGTTTTAGGTTTTAGTTTTTCTGTTTGACCATGATGTAGGCATACAGATCGTAGTTCACGTGACAGTCGACGCTCCCACACAGATGAAGTGTCGTTGTTAACAATATTAAATTAATATGACACTCGCACATCTAAAACAACTAAATAAGTAGTGGGGCGCGTTATTTCAAACTGGACAAGCTCTACCGATAATAATAACAAATTGACTAGCGGAATTCGTTCGATTCTTAATACAAGACTTTAATTGTTTTATTTTCATTATTAACTCTTTGTCTACCAAGGGCTTGAGTTCATCCGGAAGATTAAGTTTGGGCTTATTGTAGATTAGACTACAAACAATTTTTGATTTTGTTCTCTTATGTAAAACCTCGTAACTTGTAATTTGTAATAATTTGTAATTTAAAAAACTAACTTTTGTTTCAAAGTTTGCTTTTGCTGCACTCCGGACATTAATAGAGGTGTGGAGATTTATTTGTTTCACCAACAACAAACTCATATAAAATACGGTAATATGAGGTATCGTAACTATTGGAAATCGGAGATAAGATAAGATCTTTCAATAAATAAAATATTGCCATATTTTTTCGGTGTCAAGGAAATACAAGAAGGCATTAGAATTCTTCGTCCATTAATATGATAGTTAATAGTAATGAAAATTAATAATTATAATGAGCCTTTTAGGAAACCAGTTACGAAACCCCGGTTTCCTTGACAGCCGAAAGGGATAGAATATTACTAATTTACGTTCCCACCAAGAGACACGAACAAAATTGAATTAATTTGCAGTGCCTTAATCAGGGCATCAAATGTGAAACTAAATTATTATATTAAGACACCTATAATTTGATCGCAAATAAAATTATGGATTATGAATAGTTTATTCTACCGATATATTCGTTATTTTACGTGTGCAATCATCAAAAACAACTAAAACTTCCTTCCATATAAAGTAAGATCGTATACAACATAACAAGATTAATATTTACAACTACTCGTCAGGCGCGTGACCACAGCTTTAAAACAATTTAAAACTTATATTGAATCGTTAATCACAATTCGTTAAGGGACCGTTCGTATCATCTGTAACAGAGAAAGGTGTTACGCAATGCAACGTTTCAAACGTGAGTGTTACAAATGTTACGGCTCTTTGTAATCAGCGCGTTAGGGATCGTTCGGTAGGCAATTAGAAAAATGTGCTATACTAATGAAGGCGCATTTGTTATTGTTAAAACGCTTTTTGTTTTAGAGTTATGTTGAGAAACTGAAGAGAAAACGGATGTTTTGCTTGAAACTAGATCTGATAATTCTAGAACAAACACTTATTTATTATTCCCTTTACGACAAATAAGTCACTTTTATGGTATCTGATATATTTATTTATTTATTTACATAAGATGTACACATCGTTACAGTCAGAGCCAATGCACTGGTAAAATTAAAATTTTTAACAATAATTTAATATAAAATCTTATTAAACTTCAATAAAAAAAATATAGTATATGTTTTGTCTAATAAGTTTGTAATTATAAATTTTAATTTTTTAGACTATTATGAAAAATTCCCATCCCATTTCAGTTTTCCTCAAAAACAAATCCATCCGGAGTAATAATAAAAATAATAATAAATATGTGAGGACATGACACACGGCCTTCTGATCCCAAACTAAGCAGAGCTTGTACTATGGGTCCCAGACAGCTGATATACATTACTTAAATAGATAAATACATACATATATAGATAAACAACAACCAGACACAAGGCAAACACAAGTGTTCATCACACAAATGTTTGCCCTGGGCGGGATTCGAACCCGCGACCCTGTGCGTCGGAGGCAGATACACTACCACCTGGGCTAAGGAGCCGTCAGTATACGGAACCTTTGGTGCTTGGATGTAATTCTGTATTGACAGGTCCGGATATCTATAAGCTTGCTTTGGTCAAAGGTCAGTTTCAGCCTGTTGGTTTTAATTGTGATATGTATATGTCATCCACCTGTCCGTCTGTTTGTAGTTTTATAATTGTTTTATAACAGTTTTGATTTGTTGGCGCTGATTTAAGGAGGAACATAAGTGAATGTTCGTAAAGTGAGCTTGTATTTAATAACTTAGAAATTAAAAGCTGCGGTGGCCTAGCGGTACAGGGTTCTCGTTCAGATTTTTGGGTTTGTATCCTGATAGGGTCATACAAACATCTCTTTATTATTATTTATTTATTTCTTAAACATATTACATTATACAATTACATAAAGTCCTGCAAAACTGTTTATACAGTTTGTCTGCAGGTAGAAGTCTCTAATAACAATCTAATGCTGTATATCTTCTGGTAAACTATTTAGAAGATAAGGCAATCATTTCTTTAGTGTTCTATCTCCAAAGTAATTAGTTATTCTAGGCACCTCAAATTCTGAGGCTATCGCCAGTATAGTCAGGACATTGCAGCTTGAGTCATTATCTTTTTATGACATGATTGTCTAGAGCATCGGTGGTCTAGTGGCTAGGGCCGCTGCCTCCCGTCCGGGAGACGCGAGTTCAATCCCCACCACGTACCAATGTGTTTCCGAATTTAGAGTTCATATGTAAGGTCGACCAAGAAAGTGGTTTACCATTTTTCATTCAATTTCCTAGTTATCGAAAATTTCAATAAGGTTTATACTCGGTATCTGACAGATCGTTCTGCAAACGAAAATAATCTTTGTTGTTCTATAATTTGCAACTGACATTCAACCTTAGGGTGGTAAACCAATTTATTGGTCGACTTTACGTTTATCGACGCTCCTACGGTGAAGGAAAACATCGTGATGAAACCTGCACACTCCTGCGAATAAATTCAAAGGTTGTGTGCGAAGTCGATCAACCCGCACTGGGCCAGCTTGACGATTAAGGCCTAATCGCCCTAATTCAGAGTAAGCTCGAGCCCTTCGGTGGGGACGTGATACGAGCTGTTGATGACATTTGTCTAAAAACATTCATTATTTTTGGTCCCAGCCGTTATCTGTGGAAATGGTCGTTACATATTGAGTCAAATTATAAGCCTATGGTGTTTCAGACACCAAGGTTTGTGAAGTCGGTCGTCAACCTTACATACAACTCACAAGATACAATGACGATGCCGATTACTTTGAAAATGACCAGCAAATATTATTTGCTGTCTCTACCTTGCTCATCGCATATATTGTCTGATTGAATGCTTTTGTTGATGTTAACAGCATAAAGAATTGTAGTGAAAGTAATTTTAAATACCACAGATTATGTTAGGATAGGTCATCGCCGAGTTTGAGGTCGTTATCTCGAGCCTTAAGGCGATTTGTATTCATATTGTAGACGAAAGATGAAAGCGGATAGACAACACACAATTTTTATTTGAACACAATATTTCATACATTACAGTTTACAGTCTATCCATACACAAACAAATTAAGGTAAGGTCATATGATGATGATGATGATGATGATGATGATGATGATGATGTAGACAACTAAAGGTAAAAACCTGTCCTTTAAACTTAAAGACCTGTAATTCAAAAAGCAGAATTCCTCACATATATAGGTATATAAAATTATCAAAAAAATCACAAACCATCTGCGCCAATTATTTAAACGTAATTTTAGTGCAAGAGACAAGAGTGTGCCTTTATGTATATAAATGTTTACTGTATTGAACAACTAAGTGCACAGCTTATACTAAACATAATCACTCAACGGTGAGCAACGTCAATTCCCAGCGACAAGTCGGCGCCTACGCAGAAATACGAGATGCAGTGGTTGTGTGGTCTGGCAAAACGTTTCATGTTCTCATTTACTTAGAAAATAATATAAAACTTACTATTCTACGTAATCGAGTTTATTCAATGAAATTGCAAAGTTAAAAACGAAGCTTATTAGAGAAAACAAAGAGCGCTACGCGCTTGCTACGTCGTAGTCGATCCGTAGCTAACTTCTACGGTTAAAGCCATTACTGCTGCTGAACCTTGCTACGGCTACTTACTGTTACAAAAAGCAACAAGCTAGTTGTATTGAAATAATATGTACCTATGTAATGGTACTTTTAGAACAGATGATGATTAGGTACATTAATATAAATAGTCATTGGTTTTTCTGGGCTTAGAAATAATTCTGGTCCAATACGAGTATTTACTCCACTGGTTATTTACCGGTATTATCAAATAATAATAAAACAGGAACAAAACTTTAAACTCCTACTTCTTATCGCGTGGCTCATAAGGTTGAAGTATATGATAATATTTTATAGAAAAAAGGAAACGCAAATGATGCGATGACAGTGATTTTTTTTCGGTGAGCTCTTCTCCACAGATTCCTCCATTGTGTTAGTAAACTCATCAAAAAAAAAAACTAATCTAAGTGTCATCATCAAATCATCGTTTGTTTTTTTATATTAACTTTTGTTTGATAAAAAATAGTTGTAATTCGGTCTGTCTAAGAATTAATTGTAACAGGCCACGTCTTACAACAGTAGTTTTCTCTCCACCGAAGTTGAAGACTAAGTTAGAGCTGTAACTAATACATGTCTAATCACGAGAGCCGCCGACTAGCTTCTAGTTAAGTCTAGACCAACTTAGATTACACTTGACTGAACTTAGTCCGGTCTGAACAGTTCCAATGGAGTTGAGAAGATTTAGGACGTTCAAAGTATGAAACATGAACCTTTGAAGTTATTGTTATAGGCTGTGTGGGCTAAACTTTCATTGCTTGTCTGGAAAGGCGATAAAACCGCTTATCTATGCCTCTTGTTTTTTTTTGCTTCTTTATGTGTTTCTTTCCTTGTGCGAAATGTAGTACATTTTTCTATGGTAAATATCTGTATGTAGATATCTTAGCTATAACTTACGGCTAATGATAATAAAAATTGGGATGGCTGACATTTAAAATAGGAAAATCCTATAATAACAGAAAAATTGACGCAGCTTTGTATTATGGACATTGATTTGACATCAGTGTAGGGATTTGGCAATTTAAATATTTCAATGGTCTAAAAACGGAATCATCATCATCATCATCATCAACAGCTCAAATACGTCCCCACCAATCTAATAAAGTATTTAAATTTTATTTAAGAAATTCCTTTGCATACTCTTACATACTCATACCCTTATCCACATAGGGGTAAGAATACCTGAAGCTGCCTTACGGATGCACGCACTAAACCACGTTTTGTATTAAGTTAATAGATATTAGCCGTGTGGTGACGGCAGAATAGAATACATTAGTCACCAACCCCTACTCTTCCCATGGTGTCGTAAGAGGCGACTTAGAGACTACACATTGAACAGGGAACGGGCAGCAGCGCTCTCTGATACAGTAACCTTTTAATTTGCGATCTCCAACCCGCCTGCCAAGCGTGGAGATTATGGTAGAACCCTTCACTTAAGTGGAGGAGGCTCATAGTCCAGCAGTGGACTGTAACGGGTCGTTGATGTTGATGTAATAGATATAATAATAATATTCAATCAATCAGCTTATTGCAGTCCTCTGCTGGACGTAGGTCTCCCCAAGGGTACGCCAAAGCGCACGATCACTCGTTTTCCTCATCCAGCCGCCACCAGCGACCTTCCTCGCGGTCTCCATTCGAGAACCCGTCTACTCCAACGCTCATCGGTTCTACGACAGATGTGGCCAGCCCACGGCCACTTCAGCTTGTTACACTTCTGGATGATATCAACTACCTTGGTCCTCTGCCGGATGATTTCGTTTCTGATTTTAACCCGTAGCGAAATAATAATATTGTTATAAATATAAGAGACGTAAATCGTGATTATTAGCAGCCATTAAGAGTTCAAGACACCGATCGATTATGATAGCGGTAGCCTAGCCAATAAATAACAAAATATCAATATCTTTCTCTCAAGCATCTTTGCTTCCGTCAACCACACGATGAGGTTTGACCCCAGCCGCTGCGACCTTTGCCAGAGCGGCGGCGTATGCGCACGTTTAATGTTATTTTTAATTAGACATTCGGACTAAAGATTGACGAGACTGTAGGTTTCCTTATTGTCAATGTAATGAATATAACTCTAGCGGGGTTTTTAATATAGAACAGAAAGTGTGTTTTAAGCTACCAATTTCTGAATTCATTTAACGATTACTGTATCCGGGTAATAGCCGAAAATAGCTCAATTATACATCAATTAATTGACCAAAAATAAGAAAATACAGCTTTGTGAGACTTTCTCTAGTTTGGAAATATTGCAAACTGAATCATCCAATTCAGTTGATTCCATACTAAAACTCAATCTTAAACTCTCACTCATTCATTCCCGTACTTATCTACGGTAATAGCTGCTACATGATCCATGAACCAGTGTTTGTGAGGTCGGTTGTTGACCTTACAAATAAAATCATGAAAAGAAGCCAAACCGAATGCGTGTTGTTACTTTATTTATGGAAAAGATGTTAGGTGTTATTACTTAACTTGTGGTAAGTAATTAAACTAATTGATTTTGTTACAAAATACACACTTGATAAAGTAAAAGTGTTTTTATTTAGTAGAAGAAAGTAATATTTCAAGTTTATAACAGTTAATTAAAAGGTTAGGTTTTGACCACCTGGTCAGTTAAAAACAGTTTGTTAATTAATATTTTTTTGCTTATGTAACTTTAATGTATTTTTATTTTTTAATATTTGAGTGACGGGCTGTTTTTGTTGAGGATTTAATTCAAGGGTCACGAAATCGATTTTCGTTGAGATTAATAGTGAATTAATCTTTTTATACGTCTACTGACTATACTAGAGACATATGAATAATAAATAAACTATGACGTCATGCGATGAATAAAAATGCAAGACGCAAGAAAAAACTATTATACTTGGCAAGGCGACGAATCTCAATTAAAAAAAAAAACTTGCATCTGTTTAAATTCAGTCTGCATTTAAAAGCCCTGGCATAAGTAAACCTTCAAACTACTTAGACAGTTGCTTATCACGAGGCCAGCACACAATAAATTCGCCATCTTTTTTTTATTTATTTTTTCGTACAAAAGGCGATGATATAATTTTTATGTCATTAGTCCAACTTCGTATACTCGTAGAACACCTTCAGACAAGGTTGAGTTAAATAATAGGTAGGTTTTGTTAAAGGAACAATTAATGACAGATGCGATTGTGACCAAATGTGCCGACGTCTGAGGTCATTGTAAGTAGCGTTGTAGCTTAGGCAAAAAGAAAAACATAAAATGCGAATAAATTATATGTAATTTACGTAGATTAGACCTTTCGAGGTCTGTTAATTGTTGGAATTTAATCGATAAATTCGATGAGATGATAAATTAATAAACAAAAGTTTATGTATAAGATATTTTAATAAAATTCATGACACGTAAGATACCTCTAAGGCCAGTTTATACTTTAACAAGTACAAGTGTGAGTTGCAAGTGCAAGTTGCAAGTGCGAGTTGCAAGTATAGTTGCCAAAACAAAAGTTTCCAATCCTATTGTCAAAAATCATGGTGCCGTAACACTCGCACTTGCAAAAAATAGACTGAACTTCTATTTATAGTTGCAAGTTGACCGATTAAGTTGACTTGCACTTGATACTTGTCGAAGTGTAAATCGGCCTGATGTGTTTATGTATAGGCACATTCACTCACTATTCATCGAAGACCTATACCTGGTACAGAAATATTTAAATATTTCTGTTTTGTATATATGTACATAGGTAAGATGTCCGCTCTTTTCGCTCATGTTGTTTGAAAGTAACCTATGTTCGTTCATGGGTAACAAACTATCTTTGTACCAGATATTACCAAAGTCAGTTCAGTAAGTTAGCCGCCTAAGCCGAAAAAAAGACTATCGCACTTGTGCTGAATTATAAATAAATTAAATTAAATTATAAATAAATAAATGAATATGTGGGGACATCTTCACACACGGCCATCTGATCCCAAACTAAGCAGAGCTTGTACTATGAGTACCAGACAGCTGATATACATTACATAAATAGATAAATACATACTTATGTAGATAAACAACAACCAGACACAAGGCAAACACAAGTGCTCATCACACAAATGTTTGCCCTGGGCGGGATTCGAACCCGCGACCCTGTGCGTCGGAGGCAGATACACTACCACCTGGGCTACGGAGCCGTCTCTTAAATTTTTGTTTTACGTAACATTCAATTTTAAGTTTGCAGTTAGTTCGAAGCTTTTCTTGTATTTACAGATATATTTTTTCTAACGGATCTAATAGCTATTTCTACCAAAGTGGTAATATAGTTGCTGACATAGCCCGATGAATTGCGAAACTTGTGGCAGCGGGCGGGGCACATTACACGGAGAACCGACGGACGCTTCGGCAGAAAGTTCTCGAATGGAGACCACGCACTGGAAGACGCAGCGTGGTGGGTAGGCCCCCCACAAGGTGGACCGACGATCTGGTGAAGGTCGCGGGAAGCCGCTGGATGCAGGCAGCGCAGAACCGGTCGTTGTGGAGATCCTTGGGGGAGGCTTTTGTCCAGCAGTGGACGTCTTTTGACTGAGATGATGATGATTATGAACAACGTTTCGATAAATAAATAATCAAATTGATTGGTTAGTTCATTTTTAAATAAAGAATGCTGGCTGACGTTTCATCTTTTTTTAAAGAATCATTTTAAATTATTCCACATGCAGCCAGTTCGTAAAACTAAATGTCCGTCAAATAAGAAACACGTATGTTTTTCGGCGACTTCCTCAGTGTGTCCTTCCACGAAACCGCAACTTTTTGGACATTAGCAAACAAGTAACTGGCCGCAAATTCGTTCATATTCCAAACTTGTAACCTGACGTAACGCACGAAATGACTCATAGTTAGGGATGGCTTTGCACGTACAAAGTTAACCTTGCGAAATATAAGTTAAACATGTTTACTTAAAAATAGCATCCGATAACATTAATGTAACCGATGTTTATCATTCATTCATGCAAGATGGATTGAATGAGTCACTTTATTGAATGGAACCACATAAGGCCAGTCTTCAAAAGTAGAATCTTAAGTTATTTCAGTAGAGTCGATCGGTATTAATAATGAAAACGGTAATTAAACGTAGACTCAAAAAAAAAAATACTAGGGAGTCTAGACATAAATAAAAACGTCTTTTTTAGTTTATTGTTGCCACACCCAAAAAACGTTTGTTAAAAGAAAAATAACTTGATGTTACTCAAACATTTCTACAAACTCCACAATATATACACGGTTTTCTTGATAGATATGTTTTATTTATTTTTAAAATAGTTATGGTTCACTTTAGAAACTCATCTGATATTTGCTTATAATTTGAATTAAAACATTTAATTTCAAGACGTATTTATATTTATCTTTTATCTTGATTGTGTAAATACGTCCTTAAGATCAAGTGAAATCGTCTTGGGAGGTCAATTCATATCATTAAAAGTCTTTCGTACGACATAAGTTTAAGTAGACACTTTTAGGTGAAGTTTAAGTAAATATAAATATTATATTTAAGTGTATTTAACCTTTAATGCAATAACGCTTGACCTTCTTGGAGTACGGGTGGTAAGGGTGTATTTACTGTTCAAAAACCGGTATTTAGCTATTCATTACGCAACTACTTATTTTTTTACGAAATTATGTTTTTCACTGTTTAAGAGGATTTACCGTTAGAATTAGTTAACTTTACCTACTACATATTATTTTAAGTAACTATGAGACATGTGTTTGTATAATATCGTCCTTTTTTTCTGTCCTACCCTATCTTATTTTTCTACGTATCAAATCATCCAGAACTCGGCCACAGCTAATCGATCGCTATTCCAACTATTTACAATGTAAACACTTTTAGGTTTTCGCGGTATTTACAATGTTTACAACTTATACAACAAAAAACAATGTTTATAGAGAATACTCGTAGTGTCAATAAAAATGAACAAATAAAAAATTATGAAGTAACACAAATCCAGCTAGGTTCAAATTTAGGCAGACTCACGCCCTTTGGTGGGGACATTTAAGTACTCATATGTATAACAGCTGTTAGCAAACATTTATAATTACAATCACGGATCTTAATCTACAAATTGACCAGTCACATACATATTAGATCGTTATCGTATGCATAGAGTTTCTGTTATGTATTTCTTATACATAATATATGGTAATTAACCAGGCACAATAATCGTATATCTATTTAATCACAAGTAACTAAACTATAGAAGTCACACTTTCGATGTTAAAGTTATCTTACAACAATCTTCATATTATGTTGTGTTATGCAATTATTACACACGTTTAGGTATAACAAAAGGCTATTGAGTAACATAAGCATAACAAAAAATTGCCAGTTAGCCTAAACACTGCAATTAGATAGGTATTTTTGCAAAAATATATTATACAAAATTAAGAATAATGAATTAAGACATGTCCGTGGAAGAAAACTGTATATTAATTGTCTTTTTTAATTTGAAATTATAAGACTATCCCTTTTAAAATATTACTGACCCTATCTAATAAAAATCAAAAGTTATTAACGTCAGATGTAAACCTTAAATACTTACAATGCCTGGAAGAAACGTTTTCGAAGCGATTAGGCCGCAAATTGCTTTTTTCTGTATTTGTGCTTTTGTGTTCATAATATGTTTGTTCTTGTAAGAAAAATAATATATTGTGTATTGTATTTGTAATACTTACACAAGCATTTTGTGTTAGAATATTTTCCCAAAGCAGTTTGTTTCGGATCCACCTTTTATTTTACTACAACATTGAAATCGTAATTATTAATTAAAATCATTGTTCTTAATCAAGATTAAGAATCAGGCATTTCTCATATGAAAAACTTAGCCTACTTTTCTGCTTCGCACAGTCGGGTAAAGATAACAGTCCGTTCACAAAATACGCTAATTAGCAAAAAGATAAAACATTGCGAAACCGGCTCCAGTGCGTAAGCGCCGTTATGTTAGGGTCAACCGTTCCCATCTTATATGGTGTTTATGATGGAATGTAAAAATATTTTATTAAATTGATAAAGTTTTCAAAGCATTTTATATGTTTTTTATGACTTAAAATTATTTATATTCTTTAAAATAAAAGTTGAACTGAAAATGCTAATTGTATTTTTAGATAGTGATTGTCAAAAGTTAGGTCGCATAAGAGTGTTTTCGTATAAATTGACTCGGTCAGCTGTTTAGTTTCATTTAGTTTTTTTTTTAGTTTTTTTGTTTATTTTAAAGTGTGTTCAGTTACACCTCGGAGTTACACGGACTAAATAACTACCTGATATGTTTTGTGTTATTTATTTAACACACTGCACTGTTTCAAACTGCGTATAGAATTTTTTTTATCCATCACATTATTCGCGAACGTTCACCTCAAATCTACATGCGCTCGCGCACTTACCGTTGATATAATTACGATAATACACGTCCGAGTGTTACGTGTCCAGCGTAACTTTAGATACATTGTTTTAAAGGTTACATGCATGTAACTAGTGTGGCTAGTTAGTGATGGTTTTACCTGTCGTCGTCACGTAAAAGATTAAAATCGAAATTTGTTTACTTATATTCGAATTTAAATTAATTTTATAACGTATTTTTTTTACGTTAACGTGCATAGAAAAAAAACTGCTGATAATTCTTAAAAGGGATCGCAAGCACCTTAATTATTTTTTTAACAACTTCTTACAGAGTAAAAATATTTAATCTAACTTAAAAAAAAAAAAACGACGTAACTGCCTGGTGTTTCAGGATAAGAAGCTTGGTAAAAGGCAACAGAATAGTTTACTTACTTTTTTTACTTTAAAAATAAATATACAGGTAGTCTCAAAAACATGCAATTCCCACCACCATCCGAGCCCACCACACGCTTTAAAATTATAAATAAATCCTTTAAAATTAAAACCCAAGTGAAAGCCTGTGGATTGTGTTGAAATACATTTGCATTTGTTATTTTTTAAAACAAGAAAAATCTAAATTATCCTACGCGTATCTAAAACAAAGTCACTGTTGTATCTTCATTTAAAATCGGACAATATACTTAACTAATTTCTCACCAAACATTAGGTGACAATCATCACAACTGTATTACCTAAGTAATTACGAGTCAAAGAAAATAAACTCACAGTTCTAATTGAGTGTTATCATTAGGAAAACAACGGTCTATCTTTACTTATATCATTTAGCGATAGGATCTTAGGGAATCCGATTGTCTACCAGCCATTGTGCGCAGGAGTTCCCATGATCTGTAACCTCTTGTGAATTTCTTTGTGAGGTGGAGAATGGCAGCTGTAAGGAGTGCTCCTATTTTAAGTTGGTTTCTTATAGTTTTGTGGACTTTTACTACTAGTAATAGTTACAGAAAATACTTATTATAAATCGTTCGTGTGAAGATCGGGCGTCAGCATTTGTCAAATTAAATACAATAAGAATGAACTCCCAAGTTCATCAATAATTGACCAGTTCCATGATAACATATTATTGCATTGTAAATTTTTCTCTGAAATTACCTACTAGGCTGCTTATCGACACAGTAGCAAAAATATTAAAAAAATTGAGAGTAAAATAATTTAAATATAGTGAGCGTCGGTGGTCTAGTGGAGACGCGGGTTCGATCCCCACCACGTACCAATGTGTTTTCGAATTTCGAATTCATATGTACGTTTATTCGACGCTCTTACGGTGAAGGAAAACATCGTGATGAAACCTGCACACATCTGCACACATCTTATGGTTCCGTGCTTCAAATTCAATGGTTGTGTGTGAAGTCGACCAACCCGCACTGGGCCAGCGTGGTCAACTAAAGCATAATCGCTCTAATTTAGGTTAGGCTCGAGCCCCTCGGTGGAGATGTATATGAGCTGTTGATGGTACCTACTAGGCATAAGTACCATGCACACACAGGCAGGACAGTAGCAAAAATATTTAAATATTGAGAGTAGATAGACATTCTACTGAACGGTTCAAATGAAATAAAATCTGGTCAAAATCTTGTTTTTTATTATTATTTTTAACAGAAATAACTTTTCGGTTTTTCGAAAGCTCCTATAAAACAGTTTATCAAGCCACCGTCATCGTAATAAATACAGTATAAAAGTATTTTTATTGTAATTCGTTAAAATTCAGTAAATCCAAATTAGGTTTGGGCTTTAAATTCTTGCGAAGATGACTTTAAGATAAGCAAGGTGTGAAAGAAAGCTCTTTGTCACCATATTAATAATTTTATTTCAAGTATTTTTTATTAGGACAAGTGAGGCGTAAAGTATCCAATTAAATGTGAGATTTAACTTTAAGTATAATTTGGCATATTTTTTTAAGTAACTTGAAAATGTTAAAAGAAAGTTTTCTGCATGTAAGAATTATTATTTTATAAAATCGAGACCTTTATGCTTACTACCTTGAGGAGATCGATGCAGTGTGGTTGGTTTCTTGTTTTTTATTTTTAATATCCGCCATTTTCAATTTTGTTACTGTTGCCAGTCCAGCATTTGAAATATAAAAATAAGACCCAGCGATCAATATACTTACTAAAAACACATATATCTACCGATTTTGGTTTAAAATAAGCTTTTTAATGAGCTTACCGATATAATCGTGGTAATAACACGGTAGATATGTGTGTTATTAATATTAACAACCGCGATAACCTAAAGCTATTTTATACGTAATAAAAATATAAATATTAAAGAACATTAAACAAGTGTAAAAAAATAAACATACGGTCGCTAGCTCATCAATCAGGCCTTTCGGAAGTTGCGTGTAGAGCTAGCCTTATTCTTCGGGTCAGGCAAAACCAGGGCGCGAAAGATGTACAAATTGTACAATACCGACTTACTTTGACCGGATGTACAACGTTACGTTGTCGGTAGTGTATTATTTAATCTCAATTGGTATAAGTAGAGCCACAAAAGGCTTATAACTAGCACATACTTGATTTAGGTAGGCTGATAAATAATGTTGCTGGGATATAGATTCCGTCACGTGAAAATAACGTTTTTTTAAGGTTCCGTATACGCCGTGTGGTGACGGCAGAGTAGAATACATTTGTCACCAACCCCTACTCTTCCCGTGGGTGTCGTAAGAGGTGACTTAGGGACTGCACATTGAACAGGGAACGGGCAGCAGGGCTCTCTGATACAGTAACCTTTTAATCTGCGATCTTCAACCCGCCTGCCAAGCGTGGAGATTATGGCAAAACCCTCCACTTAAGTGGAGGAGGCTCATAGTCCAGCAGTGGACTGTAACGGGCCGTTGATGATGTTGAAGGTTTCGTAGTCAAAAAGGAACTCTTATAGTTTCGCCATGTCCGTCTGTCTGTCTGTCCGTAATGGCCTTAAACAGTAACGTGAGTATCAAAGTACTTTGCATTATTTCATTAAAAATATAGGAAAGAAAAGCAATACCACGTTTGGCTGCTTTAGTGCGCGAGAGTGCCCAAGCAAACACGTCCCTTTCGTCTTTCGTTTTACATTACGCAAACTATAAAAAGATACGTAAAATCCAGTTTGCTATGAGGTTCTATGACAGTATTAAACAGGTGCATACTATTGGACAACAACCTGTCAGAATTTGTGCGTAGGCGCCTTTGCTAAGCCCGAATTGCATCAATGAATAAAAGTAGTCTACCCTGATAAAGGTGAGATTAAGTACAATACAAATAATGATGAATGACTATACAGTCATCAACATTCAACAGCTTATATAACAGCCTCCGTGGCCGAGGGGTCGAGATTTCGACGCCCATTACGGAGGTTCCGGGTTCGATTCCCGGTGGGGACACTGTCAAGCAAAAATATCTTTGTAAGACTTTCCCCAGTTTAGTTAGGACGTTGCAGGCTGAATCACCTGATTATCCGAAAATAATTATGGTTCCGTGCTTCAGAAGGCACGTTAAGCCGTTGGTCCCAGCTACTATCTAGTCGTTACATGAGCCAAGTCAGCGGCCTTTGGCGGCTCTATAACACTGACACCAGGGTTTGTGTGATCGGTTGTCGACCTTTACTACCCACATGATGATGATGATGATGTTACAATTTTATCAAATAAGGGTTTCTTACCACGTTTATATTTTAGGAGTAGTCCTTGCTTACCTCTACGGGAAATTAATTTAGGAACTAAAATAAAAACTTAATTATTTATTATTTATCTACAGAACTCATTATTATATTTCGCCATTTACGAACCAGGTGGAAAGGCCGAATGCATTTGCATTCACTTGTCGATAACTGCAACATTATCAATGTTATTGAAAATGTTATCAGGACAGGCAGGCACAAGGTTTTCACTGTTACCAATCACTTTATCTTGGTCATAAAACACGTAAAACTGTGCGAATAATACTATGTTTCACGACTTTAAACCTATTTCAAAATGGATTGATAATGAAGTAGAATGGAACAATCAGGCGATCCTGCAATGTCCTAACCAAACTGGGGAAAGTCTCACAAACAGATTTTTTGCTTGGCAGTGTGCCCACCGGAAATCGAATCCGGAACCTCCGTAATGGCGTCGACATCTCGACCACTCGGCCACGGAGGCTGTATTGTGAAAATTTTAGTGAAGACTACTTCTCGTTTTAACTCTACTGTCCCAGAATAAATTTGTTCACATTTTAATGAAAAATAAAAGAGACAAGAGATGAATATTCGATTTAAGAGCGACCATTGTACATATTCACCAACTAATAATCACAAATGTGTTTGTAGGCAATAGTCCTTGAAAAAAGTTCTTAAATAAATAATGTCTATTCTAAATATATAACATTAAAGTCAGGGCTACCACCCGGTGTAGGTTTTTTGATCAAATATGGCTCCAATTTTAGTAAGGCAGTAAGTAGTATTAAGTCCCCAAGTGATCGTTGAGCGTCGGTGGTCTAGTGGCTGGGGCCGCTCCCTCCTGTCCGGGAGACGCGGGTTCGTTCCCACCACGTACGAACGTGTTTTCGAATTTTGAATTCATTTGTGCGTTAATTCGACGCTCTTACGGTGAAGGAAAACATCGTGATGAAACCTGCAAACTGCACACTCCTACGAAGAAATTCAAAGGTTGTGTGTAAAGTCGACCAACCCGCACTGGGCCAGCGTGGTAGACTAAGGCCTAATCGCCTCAATTCAGGGTAGGCTCGAGCCCGTCGGTTCGTCGTCGTCGTCGTCAGCATTTGCGCGTTATAGGTATAATTTTATAATCTACTTATCAAAAATGTCTCGTTCAATACAGAAATAAACAGTAGGTATAGATCTGTCAGAGGTCTCAATCTTTTTTTTTTACTCCAAATATTTAAATCTTCTACATAATCTCTCAATAAAACTGTAGAGATATGTACCTAGGCGGTAGATTATCGGTTGAACGTTATTAATAGTGTTTCCTTCGTCACCGCCATTCGTCATGGCTTAACGAGATGTGTCAATTGCGACAACTCGGTGATTGGGACACACGGGCCATTTGAGCGGCGAGCTAATACACCGTAAAATTTATTTAGTTTGAATCTTTATACGAGAGAATTCAGTCCATGATTTAAGGAACATAGGCTTAATAGGCAAAAATAAAACTGATTGACTGCACGGTCCATAAAATGACGATCAAAATGTGTAGATAATAAGGTTAAAAATAAACTAGCGATTCACATTAGAATAAAAGAAAAATAATGTTTCTTTTCTCAATCATTTGTGAGGGAACGTTAACTAAACATTTTACTAATTACACAAAGTTTTGAATTAGTAACTGTGATTTTATCTACTTGCTTATTTTGCTTATTTGTCCGTAATTACAGTTGACACGTAAAAACTATTACCTAGCACGAGGTAGAAAATTATCGATTTCATATCTAGAGGTTCATTAGAACGATTGATAAAGGTTTACCTATAATTCTTTATTGCACAAACTAATTGAAAGTACGGCAGTTAAATAGGGAACATGCATAAAAAATATTAGATATTTTCATAGATCATCTGAAAGTATACAAAAATAGAATACTGACAGTCAAAACAGAATCGAAATTGATCGAAAAACAAACTAGCTAAAACATTATTAAACAAATATATCTGTCCAACAAAATTTTCTATGGCGGATGTATGGCCCGCGCCCGCGACACAATGACGTTACATGTCTCGTCGGATCTCTCTGTCTAACCATCAACTTTGAAGCCTTATAACTTTGTTTCTGAGCAAGATATTTGGAATTTTTTTTTTATGTCTTTATTTGGAACTTGAAATATTTCGATTAATTAATTCAAAATATATTGTACATGTTCCCTATTGTATTGGCAGATAAATCATCAAATAATAAAAAAACACGTGAAGCCCAACATACTACATTCAGATCGGTTTGACCACTAAACGATTACAGATTAAATAGCGCAGTAAGTAGTAAGTCAATAAGTGCACGTTATTAAATTAAAATGACGAATAGTTCTCCTTCCGAGACAATAAATCTTTAAAACCTGTCGAAGCTCGATACGGTCTAGAACAGTAAATCACACAGAAACAGTTTTATCTAGGCTGAAAGTTATGGAATAAATCAACCACCCTATATAGCCGATAAATCAGACACCCTGTATAGTCAACAGGTTTTAGCTACCTTGGAGATATACGGGCGTTTTTCATTAAAACCAATATCTACTTGTCGCTAGTTGAGTTATTACAGAAGCGGCATTTAGATGTAGCGCAAGTTACGCCCTTTGCTATTTATAGGTTGTAGGTTCAACATCAACGGCCTGTTACAGTCCACTGCTGGACTATGAGCCTCCTCCACTTAAGTGGAGGGTTTTGCCATAATCTCCACGCTTGGCACGCGGGTTGGAGATCGCAGATTAAAAGGTTACTGTATCAGAGAGCGCTGCTGCCCGTTCCCTGTTCAATGTGTAGTCCCTAAGTCGCCTCTTACGACACCCACGGGAAGAGTAGGGGTTGGTGACAAATGTATTCTACTCTGCCGTCACCACACGTTGTAGGTTGCGGGTATGATACTCAGTTTTAACACAGTTTTAGTAATTAGGCGTAAGGCCCCGGCCACGACATCGCGCGATGCGTCTTGCGTCTTGCGACCAGCGATGCTATGCCACGACTCACTAGTGGCGGCGGCGACTGCGACCGCGGCGGACGTACTCAGTCTGAATGTCTTTATAAAAAATTGCCCGGTCCTGCCTAGAATCAATTTTCTTTTTTGTTGAACATAATTTAAAGGCAAGGCAAGGTGTACATCCCGTCAATAAAAAGAGACCAAAAAAAGGTGAATTCAAGAATTTATACGATGAATACCGTGAATAGCCCGATAAATTTTTTGATTGTACAAGAATGACCCTGGATACATTCGACTATATATTTTTGCATATAAAAGAAGATTTAAAAGTTCAACTTACTTGCAAGAGACCTGTTTCACCTGCAGAAAAATTATCGCGGAGATAAAAACAAAATACTGAATCCGTCCACCGCAGACGCAAGACGCAACGCTGTGTGTCGTGGCCGCTGCCCTGTAAGCTAGTAGTACTTTTGTTTCAATCGCGCGTCTCGTCGCTCCGCTCGCCGCTCCGCTCGCCGCCGCCGCCGTCGCTCGGACAATTTCGCGCCGCAATTCGCAACGCAAGACGCGCCGCCTCGACTCGTGGCATGTTCCATTATGATTTCTTACATTTGTTCTAGACGCGGTCGCAGTCGCAAGACGCAATTCGCTCGAGCGGCGATGTCGTGGCCAGGGGGTAAAGGATTAGGAGATTTCAAATAGTTTAAGTGAAATTGCGTAGAAATAAACTAGACTGTTGAAATATCGTTTTGTTCACACTATTAGTATTGAAGTATGAAATAATTTGTATAACACACATGTTTTTCCTTTTTCTGGTATTCTGGTTGCCAGTTTTTAATTTTTAATTTTACATCATAACTTAACCTCAAAATTGTGTCATCCTTTTTAGCCCTCTCGTTAAATTTTCTTCCTGTTTAAATCTAAGCGAGAAATGTTTATGGATGTTTGGATGAATGTTAATAGTGTTAAGCATTTTTGAAACGCTGATATTAGTTTATTCTCCGAATAAATAAAAATTAAAAATTAAGTAATTTTTACAATAATATGTTTTGTTTGTCATTCGTGGAAAAGTAGAGATGTCTTCGGTTTATTTTGGTCTGGTCGTTGGTTCATCAATATACTTCGTTAGTCGATAGAGTTTGGGTCATAAGTTTTTCGTAATTGAATGCGAAATGCTATCTCATTAATTTGTATCAGTTTTAAACAATATTTTGTACCTATTTACTTACTTACTAAAATCGATAGCCCTAGTGGAAATTTTACCCTAATGAATAAATACGTACTAAGCAATCAGATGAAAATATTTTCAGTATTTAAATTGCTGAACCGATTGCCGTATTTCATGATCCATTGGCTATATTGGTTTCATGTAAATCGCGATATTTTCCATTGATATGAAAAGTTTGAAATTAAAATGTTAATCAGTTCAAATACTTGAATGAATGAATGAATGAATATAATTTATTGTACACTAAGGATAGAAAATAACAATTACAATAATCATGACAGAAATAGGAAGCGTGCAGTTAGGCAGCGTTACTGCTACACAGCTTTATGTTTATTTTCTTCCATCTTTTATAACATGAAAAAGTTAATCGAAACGAGTATTCGGAAATTTGTAAAGAAGGCGGCCAGAAGAAAAATAAAAGGTACTTAACGGAAAAATAAGGGCGAAAATTGAAGATGGCTTTAGACGTAAGCCTCCCCGAGGGCACGCCACCCGCTTTCCTCATCCAGACAACTCCAGCGACCATCCTCAGGTCATCAGTCCACCTGGAAGGGGGGCATCCCACACTACGTTTCCAGCAGTGGACTGCAATAGGCTGATTGATTGATTATATTAGTTAAGTACACCGCCCCAAATTAAAAAATGCTGAAAAATCAGTGTTACCAATAAACTACGAACAGCTAACATTTTAATATACTGTTTTATATCGCACTGTGCAAAGCTGAATCTTATTTGTTTATCTGTGTCTGAAGCCTACTGGCCAGTTGCGTCGTGCGAATTGGCCCAAGGACGATTTAGCCTTTCTACATCTTATTACCAAGAGGATACGCGAATAGATTCAGATATAGACCAATTATCTAAATGTTTAGACACGTTTACCTCTAAAACATTTAAGTAACCTTTTATGAAGTTAGCACTTTAAATGGACAGCGATTACTATTCTATATTTAGTAGCTAATTGACCGAGCAAAGCGTCTCCGCTTCAGCTTGGACAAAAATGTTTTCGTATGGCCGGATGTCCGGTGGATATCCGGCTGTTCTTCTCAGGTACAGGTTGCATTTTTCAACCTATTCTCGTAAAACTTTGTGAGCAGGTTCGATTATGTATATGGATTTTTTACCGATTAGTTTTTCGACATATTTAAAAATGGCGCCGATTACACTTCCCTAAATATTGAATGCTAACTTCCGGTCATTGATGTTGCAGTAATCATTTGTGCGACCCAAAATAGTTGTATGATTTGAATAAGATTCTGCGATAGTAAAATCTATACAGGTTGCACTGCTGGTCCAAATTGAATCGCGGTCCATGTTAAAAAGGCGTCAGTCACAATTTTTTAGGAACTGAGTTAGTAACGCCATCTGTTAGAAAACGCCCCAATACACCTTTTCGAGTTGGTTAGGAATCAAAAAGTCAACAGTCCATTCAATTGAGAACAAAAATTGGGACTGGAATTACATGTAAAAACGGCGTCAGTCTTCACTTGTTTTTTCTTCTTTTCTGAAACTGTGTCTGTGTTTGGACTCCCGCCCTTTTAATATGGATTGATTCAATTAGATTTATGATAGATCTAAAAATCAGGTGGTCACTTCCTATCCCATTTTCCAAGGTAAATTATAGAAACGGTACAATACCATGAACCTCTTAAAGGACAGTAGAAAGTGAGGTAGGTCACGATTGTAATGTACTCTTCATAATTGCACACAATCTGGTGAACTGTGACATCATTTCTCTTGCAATTTACTTGCCCTGCTCTTTGTAGTCTGGCTTTTAATCTCCAGAATAAATGTAATTGTGACTTATGATACTTTTACTCGCGGCCACAATTACAAGACTTCTGTTTGGTTGGATGGCAGATGAGTTATAATGTTATCTACTTATTGAGTTAATAGCTAAAGTGTAAACTTAACATTTTTTTATTGTTTTTCAGGTAAATATTTCAGTGACGTTGCGAGTTGCGAGGTAAGATAGAAAATAAAATACCATGCCAAATCACCATCACGTGATTATCACAAGAATCATCCCATTACGTGGTCGTCTCTGAGGTCAATAATATGAAAAATATGAAATCTCTGGGATAAAATAACACATAGTAATCTCTATCCATACCAAACTTTGAAATATTGAAACAGTCAGCAATACCTAGCCTCCCTAAAACGATAAATGAACTAAGTATCAATATTAAAAAAAAACCTTTTCATTAAAAATTATTAAAATACTGTATATTTTAGCCCATCTGGAACGTCTTTCAGGTGATGAAAAAAGACATCATTATTTCGGTACTGAAGTAATATTGAAATACTGAAATTGTGCTGCTCTGCCGCTGCAACACTTTTTCAAAGTCGGGGGTTAAAAATCGATGTCCAGATATCAAATCAAAAACCAAATCAACGGCCCGTTACAGTCCACTAATGAACTATGAGCCTCCTGCCATAATCTCCACGCTTGGCAGGCAGGTTGGAGATCGCAGGTTAAAAGGTTACTGTATCAGAGAGCGCTGCTGCCCGTTCCCTGTTCAATGTGTAGTCCCTAAGTCGCCTCTTACGACACCCACGGGAAGAGGTTGGTGACAAATGTATTCTACTCTGCCGTCGTCACACGGCTAATTATTAAGACCATGTATTGTCCAGATAAACATGGTCTTAATACTTAATTTTACGGTGACTTATTAAAAAAACTACTACCTTCGCGATACTTGCCGCGAACCAACTTTACATCCCTCCCACCTACAATCTCTACATCTATCGACTACAACACTTATAACTTAATCTCCCACTTCCGCTTTCTTATGACTATTACATTAAGGTGTATTTTTGCACTGTCGTTTGTAATCTAGAGACAGTTGGCGTGTAAGATTCTGCCCTCGGGGTGCGGCACATATAAACTAAAGGTTATAGTTGAAAGTTTGCGTTATGTGTGCTTAGACGGTCTTGTATAATTTTGTTTAGTCTCTTTATTTTTATCATGTACTGCGGTCCGCCCGCGGCTACGCTCGCGTTAAGTAAGATTTTCCCGTGGGAATACAACTTTTCCCGGTAAAAAGTATCCTATGTGTTAATCCAGAGTACAAACTATCTCTATTTAAAATTTCATCCAAATCCGTCCAGTAGTTTAGGCGTGAAAGCGCATCCAAACATCCAAATATCTAAATATCCAAACCCAATACATGTCATTGTTACATTGGTATAAATTGCACAAAATTTCGTCAATATATTTTCACATTTATAATATTAGTGTGATGTGATTAGTTGCATTGAGTTTGAAGTGAGTTGAAGAAATAAGTTGAAGATAAGTAATTTGAAGTGGCCGTATAGCTCGACGAACCGATAACCGATGGGGAACAAAGGTTCTCGAATGGCGACCGCGGGCCGGAAGGCGTAGTGTTGGACGGCCTCCCACAAGGTGGACAGATGACTTGGTGAAAGTTGCTGGGCGCCGGTGGATGCAAGTAGCAGGGGGAGGCCTTCCGGCTGAGATGATGTTGATGATGATGATGATTTGCATTATGGCGACCACGGGCCAAAAGAATATGTAGTGTTGGACGGCCTCTGAAACGGTGATGGAGGTGACAGATGACTTGGTGAAGATGGATGCAAGTAGCGCAGGACCGTACATGTTGGAGACTTAATGGAGGAGGCCTATGTTCAGCGGTAGACGTCTTCCGGCTGCCATGATCATGATGATTACTTTAATGCACCATCATTTTCCTGAAGTGTATTTAAATGCCACAAACACGCTCAATGTAAATTATATTTACGAATTTGTGTACTACAATTTACTAATGTTAAAGTACAACATATTATGTTTAGATAGAAGTTATTTGTATTTACTTAGAGCTAGGATTATCGTAACTTATTGAGTTTAAAAATTCTCACTTCGAGTGCAATTAAAAGTGGCCTACGCAGTACGCTACGAAAAAGAAAATCTGTTTTGCTTGAACTCCATATTGGTCAATTCAGACGATATTTAAAAAGCTGTGTAGTTCACTTTTGAGTACATTTTACAAACGTATCTTAGATTATAATGGCCAAATTCACTCGAAACCTTGCTAACGGTCAATCTTAGCGGTTATTCACAATCTGTTCATTGTTAAATCCTATTATTGATATCAGGTGAGTTTTTGTAGTCGTTTCGGTCTGCCGACTACAGCTTCGTCATCGCACTGCTTGAAAACTGATATCGTAAAAAGAAAAACGTGAGAATGGCGGACTAAAATAAAACAAAGTACTCTAACTACGTTTAACAAAACACTGGTACAAAGTGAGGTAGGTCAAATTCACGACAAGTTTCTGAGAAGTGGCGACATCTATTTTGGAGAAGAAGAAATATTTTTTGTTGTGTTCTGCAGTTCTATCACACTTGTCGACCATGAAGAAGATGATGATGAAGAATGTAAATATTTCAATCAATCAATCAGCCTATTGCAGTCCACTGCTGGACCTACGTTCAGGCCTACGCCTCCCCAAGGGCACGCCAAAGCGCACGATCACCCGCTTTCCTCATCCAGCCACCA
Organism: Carpatolechia fugitivella; assembly: GCA_951230895.1. Lineage (NCBI taxonomy): Eukaryota > Metazoa > Arthropoda > Insecta > Lepidoptera > Gelechiidae > Carpatolechia > Carpatolechia fugitivella. The sequence goes on from OX579651.1 coordinate 15,010,064, forward strand.
CCAGCGACCTTCCTCGGGTCATCAGTCCACCTGGCAGGGGGTCGTCCCACACTACGTTTCCCGAGACGCGGTCCCCATTCGAGAACCCGTCTGCTCCAACGCTCATCGGTTCTGCGACAGTAAATATTTAGGTTTTGACAAATGATACTCATTTACTTATGAATAGAAAAGGAAAGATAAAGATAAATAAATAAATAGTATACAGAACGTGAACTATAATTTTAAAAGTGTAATCTGATACATCTATAGCAGATAATATGCAATAAAGGAGCCCCTCTACTTTCTTTGCATTATTAACACAAGTATCTTCTTTATAAGGAGAAGACAATTCAAGCACTAACCGATGGACGCGGTTATGTTTAATTGACTTGAAAGATCGAGTGGAGAATGTTACCGAGAGATATTTTAAAGACTTTTGTTTTCATAACACACACTTTTCTTCTGTTTTTTTATTTGTTTTTGTTTTCATTATGAGATTGATGACGATAACAAAGATAATAAGATATTATGTCAATATGTTTTGCTGAGGAAATGCATTAAGTTGCTGCTAAATATTTAGGATTTTTGCTATTTACAAAAGTAGTCGTAACAGCAGCCACGTCAGAGGCTCTGAATGATCACAGTATAAAAAAACACGTAAACGTAAACAAAAACGTATCGTAACGTTGTGTAACTGTTCATGAATCTGAGTATTACCATGTTTGTGGAATTCCCAAAGTCTCGTCGAAGAATTACACAAATCCATACCTATCTTCATTTTCAATCCCCAAGGAAACAATATTTTTTTCTAGCTAATCTACTGCTAGCTGTATACCAGACTGCTAATCCTACTTAATATTACAAATGCGAAAGTTTGGATGTTTGTTACTCTATCACGCTTCAACCACTGAACAGATCGGGATGAAATTTGGCACACATGTAGGTTAGGCCCTGAAATAGGACATAGGCTTCTTTTTACCGCGGTAAAACACTTCATCCCTACGGGAAAACTCATTTAAAGCGTGTGAAACCGCGGGCGGAAAGCTTATTTTCTATATTCGTGCAACCAAGCGAAACTTAAACTTTTACCTTCAAAAGTAAATTCCTATTACCAGGCACGAAGTTTACCGACAAAAATAAAACAAGGTAATAGAGAAATAGACGTTTTTAATGGCAGTAATATTTCGTTGAGCGCCGCCCATAGCCTGCACTAGGGAACAACAGACGGGCGTTACAGACACCAAGTAGATGGCTTGGCCGCTTGTGTAAAATTGTGTATCCTACTAATATTATAAATGCGAAAATTTGGATGTTTAGAAGTTTGTTGCCAGATCGGGATGAAACTTAGCACACATTTAGGTTCGGCCCTGAAATAGGACATAGGCTACTTTTTACTGCGGGAAAACACTTCATTCCTACGGGAAAACTCATTAAACGCGGGTAAAACCGCGGGCGGAAAGCTAGTCTTTAATAATTTTAAATCATATGCAATTATATTTTTATTCTTTTTCATCGATATGATAGATCAAAAGGCAACCTCACAAACCCAGTCATCATCATCATCATCATCATCTTCTTCTTCTTCATCATCATCGTGTGGGTTGTAAGGTCGACAACCGGCCTCCCAGTCAGTGTTATAGAAACGCCAAAGGCCAGTGATTAGCTTATGTAACGACTACTCCCATAGGTAGCAGCCGGCTGCCTTTCATCATCATCTTTCTTTTCGGACAACCAGGTGATTCATCTGCAATGTCCTAATCAAACTGGAGAAACTCCTACGAAGAGATTTTGTCTCATAGTGTCCTCACCAGGATTCGAGGCCGGAATCTCCGGAATGAAAGTCAAACACTTGACCGTTATCGTCTTCATCATCATAATAATAATATCATACCTTCATAATAGAAATAAAAGGTTTTTAATCCAAACCGATGACATTTCAAATTGAGTGGGTGGTCATATTCATAACCCATTCAACTATCTAGCTCTTCCTACAATCATCAATCTTAATCAATAACAAACACATAAAAAGTTAAGTTACAATTAAGTAACCGTTAGTTAAACCACCATTACTTAACGCCAACGACACGGTCGCGTGTTCAGACCACGTCACTCATTCTTAACTTGTCGACTCTGAGATAGGTGTTAAGTTACTCTATGTAACTACTAAAGGAAATAGATTTATCAGGAATCAATTTTAATCAATTCAATAATGATATTAACGACCGATTTAGAGTGGTGATGAAATAAGAAAGAGTTACTTACTTATATTTTTTTATGACGGTTATAATTAGCAACATGATCGACTCGTATTATTACTTATGTAGAATCGTAAATGCAATTTGTTTTTTTTGAAGTTACGATGATAGAAAAATACGTAACAAATTACATAAAGGGGAAAGCAAATAATTTATTGGTTAAACGCAATATTAGTGCGTGTGTAAACCTACATTATGTCCTCAAAATAATAAAGATACCTTTACTAATACAACAGGTAAAATTTTAATAAACTTACAAATTTAAATACATAATTTTAGATAAATTACTTACTTATACCTAATTTATCGTTTAAATAATTAAATTACACTTAAATTACTATCAATCAAGTTAGTAGTGGAACTAAAATCGCGTGTTCCGTCCACTTCACTCATTTGCAAGTTATCAGATGTAAGTTCGACTTACTTACTACTAAGCACTGTTGCATATTTGCATGCACAACCGCAAATTAGTGAAAAGGGTTTTTTGGAAATGCAGAATTTATTGCGAGCTTCCATTTTTGAATTTATTTAAATGGCCTGATTTTGACGGGTTGATAAGAGAAAAGAAAAATTATGTCTGCGGTCTTTCGCATATAAGGGCTGAATTGTTTTTTTTTTTGCAAATAAAGCACGTTTCACGCCGCATCATTAAAAGTTTTAGTGGAGTTGCATGGTTATAGTCGGTGTAAGCTTTCGTTGCAATACCGGCGACGTGGTGGCGACGGCGGCGGCGGCGGCGGCGCGAACTTTTGTTTTATGTTCTAAAACTTTTTCTGTTCTTTTTTTAATTCTTACAATTTACGACTATTAGCCTTGTTTTATTTTATTATTTCCAGATAGTGTTGTGTTTTTAAGGTTATGTAAGTATAATTAATTAAATGAAGATGCTTGTTGCAAATATTTTTATCGCATGAAAAGTTCGGTATGTCCTAAAAAAGCTAAAATCTAAATAGATACACAAAACAGGCAGTCGTGTTAACCGAGGCCGACACCGCTAAAATCAGAATGCAGTCTGTACATTTTTCATACGGAACTCCACTGGGTAATTCTAATTAGTCTTTGGCTAAAAGTACTAGGATGACATAACAGAAAACGTGTTACACTTAAATGAAACTTAAGCCGAGTTGAAGCGACTTACCACCCCATTACCAGGTTGACACCGGCTTGACACTTAGCACGAGGGCTTGCGTAATTAATAATGTCACTCACGACCTGACAATTTTAAAACCCTTTATTGTTGTGTGAGCTGTAAGAGTAAAGCGGAAAATTGAAAAAGAAATAGGTATAGTTTGAAAAAAAAACCGACTAAGTACAAGTCTGATTTCCGTATCTGAGAAGGAAACGGCTCCGTTGCCCAGGTGGTAGTGTATCTGCCTCCGACGCACAGGGTCGCGGGTTCGAATCTCACCCAGAGCAAACATTCGTGTGATGAGTGAGTGTGATAAATTGTGTTTGCCTTGTGTCTGGTTGTTATTTATCTATATAAATAAGTATGTATTTATCTATTTATGTAATGTATATCAGCTGTATGGTACTCATAGTATATACTTACTAGTGGCTCTGTGAGCTGTAGACCTCGCGAGTCTGTATATATCTTTTTCAATTTTTTTTTCTCGACAAACATCCCCTTGGATTTTTTTTATTAAGTTTTTTTATTAATTTTAATTTATTTTGTTTTATTTTATTTTAAGTATTTTATTTTATTTTAAGAAATGTGACATGTAGAGGAAAACGGACTCAGCGGTAGACCTTGTAAGCTGGCAACCCCCATAACTCCGTCATTCACACGGACAGACGGACAATGAAGTGATCCTACAAGGATTCTTTTTTTATCGCTCTCCGTTTGTGACTTGTGAATTCTCAAATCTCGAGATCATTTCCGGTTGATTCTCCCCTGCAGTGCTCGTTCAGCGACCGACTTGTCAAATGTTCAAAATATTTCCCCCTAGGGGAGGAAATCGGTAAGGACTGAAATGCCCGAATTACTGACCCGGACAGCTTTATTGTAACCCACTCTTTTGGAAAATTATCCCCGTTTATGTCGAAATTTCAGGTAATTAATTACAATACTGAGTTTTTTATTTGTTAAAAATGTTCTGATGTTTACGGGTTTTAATGGTTTGATATTTAATTATTTTACTATAGATTATTTAGATTTTAAATACAATTTACTTGCTTATCAAAGCTTTTATAAATCAAACAAATTATTTAAAAAAAGCCAGGGATTCCACGTGCAATTAAATAGTACAAAAAATAACTCATTTTACATACGTAGAGTCAAGAAAATATAGTAAATTCTTTATAATTCTAATCTAAGTTTAAAATGTTTACAAGAAAAACTTATTTTTAACCAGAAATCTCTTCCAGCAAACCTATAACAAGTGACAAAACAAAGTTCTAGCACGTTTCACCAACAAAATCTTTCTACACCACCTATCGACCCGTTTTATTCTATTTTCACTACCGGAGACTAAGTTTATCGCCCCCCGGCTTTTATGCTAAAGCCATTTGAGAAGAATAGCCATTTCTTTCATGTCTACAAGCTCCATTTTGAATGCTGCCAACTCCTTGGATGAATGTTGATGTTGCTCCAAGAGTTTGAGAGCTCTAAAGGTTCACACAGACAAACTACAAAATGGCAGTTTTAATGCTGTCAGAGTGCAGTTCTTTTTCTTAACGTGTGTGTTGCAAGGTTGATAACCGACCTTACAAACCCTTGTCTGAGTTATGGTGAATAAAAGAGCCGAAAGTTTCTGACATGGATCATGTTATTACTATTTTCCGTAGATAATAGCCGGGACAACGGTTTAACTTGTCTACCGAAGCACGGATTTAAATTTTTAGATAATCCTAACGTAACTAAACTGGAGACAGTCTCATAGAGTGTTTTTTGTTTGATTACAGTTTCCCCAACGGGATTCGAACCCGGAACTTTCGGAATGAATACCAAACGCTGCTCTCTGCCGCTCAACCACGGAGTCTGTTGTAAATGCAATTGATGCAACTGCTGCGTTAAACTGCATAAAACTTGCAACAGACAGTTAACAGTTGAAAAGTAATATCAATGTTGTTATATCAACTGCACTCCGACTGCATTTATCTGCTTTGCAGCGGTTCAAAGCCGTTCGTCTGTATAGGTCCCGAAGTGTCTGAAGGAAAACCGATTTGTAAGCATTTTCACGAGATTCGAAGCTCAAGTTTTAAGCAATTAAATATAAAGTTTAAAATTACACAGTAAATTTTGTTTTTTTCTTTATAACAGTAGCTAACTAAATAAAATCATTAAACAATAAGAATAAACTACGTAATTGTAGTTGCTTTAGTATTAAAACAATGAATGGGATCATGAAACTAACACTCACGGTTTTGTAAAAGAAATGGCAAATCTTTTCGTCGTCTGCCAGTTTATGTTTCTTGGAGAAAACGTGAAAATATATTTGGATGTTTGTTCCGCCTTTACGCTACTCAACGGATTTACATGAAATTTAGATTAGAGATAGTTTGTAACCTGGATTAACACATAGGATACTTTTTACGGGAAAGATCTTGATTTCCACGGGAAAATGTTGCACAACGCGAGCGTAGCCGCGGGCGGAAACCTAGTCTTTCAAAGGTTTTAAAACAAATACAATTTCACGGATCCATTCAGAATAAAGTTTATTGCGCTACCAAACTATTACACGAATATTTTACCCTACAGGTCACCGCCTACATTATCTATCGCGTCATCCCGCATTATTAATCGGCTCTATGCGCACGAGTTCGCTCTGAACTATTGCAAATTATCGGCAAAGGGCGGAGTGGGAAAGCGCCCTAGGTGTAGCCAGTATCAATTTATTGGACTATGCAAAGGTTTGCGTGACCCCTGCCTCGACCAGGTGGAATGACTTGTACATCAAGGAGAAGAGAGATTATCGTCGACTGTGCAAATACGAATCCTCAAATACTTCGGACACATTGCTCGAAACCAAAACTCAATGGAACGACTCGTTGTCCAAGGGCAAGTGGAAGGCATGCGATCACGAGGGCGATCGCCGCCTACGTTGGACAGATCTGATAAAAGTTATAAAAGCTGCTACACAGACCACAATAGCCTTTATAGCGTTCTCATGACGCTGAAGTTCACACTAAGTGGAGGCGCTTCGCGAGAGCTGTATTATCCAAATTAGATGCATCATCGTGAAACCACGATCACTCTGTCAAGAGTGAACGACTAAGGAGGAGTACTTCAAGAGCAGAAAGAAGTCAAAGAATTTGATAAGACTGCCTCTGACTGACTGAAATTAGCAATCGTATATTTCATCTTTATGGGTGCCTAGAACTAGAGCGATTTTTGGGGATCTGAAGGTGCATTGCTTGTACCCGAGTAGTATCAAAGATAGTAGGCGTAAAGTTAGATGCCATACTTGTATGCTTAAAATTAACACGGCGGCGTAGTCGTTCTGATAATTCGAGAAGGTAGATATTATTTGAATGTAAACTGGACACCACCTTAATTGTAGTTGTCTTCGTTTTGCATGACCAATAGCCGCTTAACCAGTTAGTATGACCTGCTGTTTATTCTGGAATTTCTAGGACTGACATGTAGAGACAGCAATGGATTTTTTTAAACAGATTGTGTCATTTAAGATAGTTGAATTAATTTTGATGCTACAAGAATAATAACGGAAAGATCTAACTATACTACTAAAAAAACCAACATGGTAAGTTGAACCAAACTGTGAAATAAAGTTTGCATGATTTTCAAGTGACAGTGAATGAAACCATTACACATATAATTTAATCATCTTACTTATCTTTCCAAGACATCAACGTCATCTCATCAGATTCAAGTTCAAATTTACACATCAACTTGAAAGCTTGGCATTTCATTTTTTCTGGCCGTACATGTTCAGTACCAACTAGAATAAAGAAAGTAAAACTACATAGTTGTATTTGCATAAGTGTATATTTTCAACTGGCTGACATTGTACTTAATCCTTAGTCTCGGACATACCCCGACGAGGTAGTATGTCGTTGAACGACGTGGTATGTTGATTTACATATATGGCAACATTTTCATGCAGACATTTCAGGAATGAAACTGGAATGTTAGAAAGGAAAATGATACGTTTTAAACGCCAACACAAAAATTTGCGTTGTTTTTATTTTAGCTTTTGTTTTATTATTTATTATTTTAACCAGCCAGTAATTGATACAGATCGCGCCAAACTTCTAGACCGCTCTGAACACGGCGCGATTCGATATTCGCTACTGCAAAATATACGTAAAAGCGACAACGCGCAATGCGCGAAGCAACTTCGGAGCGGTCTAGAAGTTTGGCGCGATCTGTACAGATAATTTTGTAATAGAATCTAAGCCTAAATGAAAATCAAACACACAAATTAATTTATTTTTAGCAAAGAATCACGTAGAACTCAGCACAGGTCATATATTTAGTTTATCATAGGCATAATATTTAAAAGCATTTTTTGATTAATTAACATTAGGTATTCCTAGGGAAAGTGAAAGAAATGACAGAATATGCCTGCATTTATACATCTCCCAGGAATGCTATCAATCAACCGAGTTCGCATTTTGACGCATCATTATTCCGCCACCAACTGCCGCATACCAGAACCACCAAAAGCTAATAGTGGGTAGTCTTGTCAGTAGCCATCGTAAGCGGGAAACCTTCATGACCGCCCCTGGTTTTGTACGCCACGTTTTTGGTGTACATGGTTTACAACGAATACGCATTCATTCAATACGGGGATGCCTAAAAAGTTGCATCCAAAAACAGGTCTGTACAAAAAGTGCTCGTGCAGTTTTGAACGCAACTGTTTTGGTACGCCGCGTTTTTCTAAGCCACTGATTACATTCCAAAATAATGGGTCAACTTTAGTAATCTGTGTTTTTTTTGCTGTTTTATTACTGGGCAGCACCCGAAGGAGGGGTTCGGCGGGCGCAGTCCCCCGCAAAAAAAAAATCCACCCAGAACGAATACACTTTGGTTAGGTTAGGTTAGACTGTTGTCAACAACAGGCGGAGGGAGACGAGCGAGCGGAGCGAGCAGCAGCGGCCGCGGAGCGGCAGCGGCCGGCGACCGCAGGAGATTACATCTCAAAAAGGCTAATGGTTAGAAAATTTGAGTGCGCAAAACGTGGACGGAAAAAAAATGGCTGCAGAAAACGGCTCAGTCATAATCTGTTCGCACAGTTTTTCCCGTCCAAGGCAAGCATGTAGTACACAAAAAACTGTCTGTACAAAACGGTAACACGAAAAACGGTCTGTACAAAACGGAAACAAGCATGAACCCCACTCTCGTAAGCGATCACTGACATTTCTGACATGCTTCTGACTTTTGACATACGAGCCGGCTGTCAGCGCAAGTTTACCAACTTACTTTTGCTTTCGCGGAATTAACTTATTGCTGCATTTTAAACGTGTATAGCGATTTTAAACAGCAAATATTACTTTGTGTTGAATTTCGTTTAACCATATTGCTTTTTCAGTTATTAAAAATACTGCTACCGGAATTTCTTCCTAATTTTGTTAAGCATAAAGTGGTAATTTTAATTTTGAATGTGAATGTAAAGGATTGTTGCAGTGGCAGTGCATATGAATGTTGTTCGAAGTTTTGACGTTGGAAGTCAAATGAAAGTCCCTTTGAGTAGTTTAGAGAATCGATTATTTTCGCTTGTTTACCATGTCTAAAGTGCACAATAAGTGGAATGCAATCTATAGTTTGTCTTCGTGAAGGGATATTGTTATTCTGTCCTGTGGTTTGGCCTAGTTGTGGTTTGTTTAAATCTGTTAATACTTAATACATCTTGTTGTTACAAGTTACGAAATAACGGATATTTGTATTCTGACATTTTGAACTTTTCTGGGTATTTGCCTTGATTATTACTCAAGTTTATTCATAACTGGTTTGGTCTTAAGTGTAAAAATCTCAGAAGAATTTAAAATGTTACTTTAGCTCATATTGATTTATTTTTATTATTTAAAAAACACATTCCTTTTTTTTAAACAAAATGTCATCATACGTCTTAGCTACTGATTCACCATCATCATCTTCAACAGCTCATATACGCCCCCAAGTCCCCACCTAATAATTAAATGCAACAAAACAATTTTTTTCTTATAATAATGACATTCATGTAAACCTACCAGTGGTCATACCCATCTCTCGAAATTTCTTATGGGAAAATGTTTTTTTCCAGTGACATAAAGTAAATAGTTCACTCTCACTCTCCAGTTGACACAACCATTTCTTTCGATACGTTGCTGCGTTAAAGAAGTACCAACTAACATTCAGAATAACTCACTTTTGCATTTATGACACTTGTATTTCTATAAACGGTATATTTTTTTTTTTTATCATTAGCGATTGACAAAAAATAAATAAAATTTTAAAATCAGACGTTAGGTACCAATAAGTGCCTTTTGTGTCCTCGTTTAGACCTCTTTTACTGCGATTCCAAACCGAAGGGTCCGTATAACTCAATATGGAATGTCCACTTGACGGATAGGGTGCTACCCTGATAAGAATTGACCAGAGTAAACTGACCCTCGGTTTCTTATACTAACTAGCTCTATAAGTCTTGGTTTATTATGAGAAATTTGAGTTGAGAGATCTATTAAGAAACAATGCGAAATCATTACTGAATTAAAGTCTTACTATTACTTAACTAGTGGCCGCTCAACTCACGAGTATATATTATAAATGTTTATGATTTTTTTACGTTCTCAACCCTCATAAATCCGTAATTTTTAAAATTTTCAAAAACTGACTCGACAAAAAGGTTCGAATAAATTTATCGAACCTGCTCACAAAATTTCACGAGAATCGGTTAAGAAACGCGATCTCTAGAGTGGAACAAACGGACAGATGGACAGATACGAGTAGACATACAAAAGCAATTTTGGTGCTTTGCGCTCTGTAGAGACATTCTTTATTTAAAGATTTATTGTACACAATAATAACAAAAATAGAAATACATTTGAAAAAACGACACAACAGGCCTGCTTATTTCTAGAGAAATATCTACCAGCAGACCTACGGAAGAGAAAAGAGATAGTAAGACGCAGATAAAACGTGCACAACTTTATAAAACACAAAAGAACAGGACAATCACAAGAATTACTTATATAATATTATGTAAATATACATAAATAAACTAACACAATATGATACTAAAATATATACCCAAAAATATAAAATATAATAATGTTTTTTAAAAATACAATAAATATAACAATAAATATAATACTTAAATAAATATAATGGATCAATCTGACAGCGAAAGATAATGATCTTTAACTCGCTTTTTAAATAAAGAGATAGTGCTACAATCACGGACAGTATATGGGACATCTTAATTATTGGAAAAGAAATATTGACTGCTTGTGAAATATTGTATTTTATTCTTCCGTGTGTGTTGTTAGGTCGATAATTGACCCAATAAACCTTCAAACCATCGCCTGTATGATTTCAGTGTTATTTAAATTAAAATGATTTGACTTTCTTACTAATAACATTGAACTAGCAGTCCGCCCGCGGCTACGCTCGCGTTATGTAAGATTTTCCCGTGGGAATAAGATTTTTAACCGGAAAAATTCTATGTGTTAATCCAGGGTACAAACTATCTATATTCCAAATTTCATCCCAATCCGTTCAGTAGTTTTTGCGTGAAAAAGTAACAAACATCCATACATACAAACTTTCGCGTTTATAATATTAGTAAGGATTTAGTAAACATTTTAATGTGAATGTAAGAATGAATTAAGTATAAATATAAAATTTACATACACGAAACATAGATACGGTCACGCTGCTATCCCCAAACGGGTGAGCAGGGCTTTGGTTGGGTGATACATGATTGTTGAACACAAACTAAAACCTAAGTTTGGCAATATTTTGGGGTTAAAAATATAAACTTAAAAATAATGTGTGTGTGTTTTGTTTATGTTTGTTTATGTATTTATCGAATATGAAAATATCAAGTAGAAACTCTCTATAAAAATGCTTACCTATTAAAAAACCCTGCTTTAAAAGCAGGGCTGATTTAGTTTTGCCAGGTCAAAGTATAGTGGCACGGACAGCCTTGCTAAAACCCTACTTAGGTGGGTAGTTTATTCGGCTTAGGGTGGATAAGACAGAATATTTACCACAAAGTATTTTTAACTATATTTCTATCCCTTCCTATTCTGTGGTTTTATTTCATTTCCAGCAGTTAGCCTTAAAGACAAAAATACTTACGCAAAACTTACATCATTAGCGAAACATTTTGGTATCAAAATATAATTTCTCTTCAAGAAAAACTGGTAACGTAAGCAGCACAGTTTTGTCCATGTCTCGTTCCTTTAGGGTAAACGCCACTTTCGCCAGTCACATTCTTATCGCGGCCTTGGCCAATCGTAGGATCCTCGGAAACTGGTAGAAATGTGAATGGGCATAATTTTGACATTCACCCTGCTGGAGTAACTTTTTTCTACTGTTTTCACTTTGAATAAATTTATGGAACTTCAGGTAGGTATTTCATATCTGATTCTCATAGTATTTCTTAAAATTTACTATTATTAGATTAAAAATAAAAAGAACAGGAATAAGTGTACAGTTGGGCGGCCTTATTGCGGCAATTTCTTCCAGGAAACCTGGTCAACATTCCATTACATTGCCATGAATTAGGGTGATGAACCACGCAGGGTAACGGAAATAAGCCGGAAAATGGTCAGGTTTTAGTTGACCACGCAGGCCCTAGTGCGGAAATATGCGGGAAAATTAACACGCCTTAGTGAACCTAGTGCGGAAAATTAAGAGAAAATCCTCTCTACTCCTTACCCTACACGATCTAGTGGGTATGTTAGCGACAGGGTAACATCGTTACTACCCTCGGATGCCCGACTCGCCTAACTTATGTTATTAGCTGTCGGCAGTTGCAATCAATATCGTCTGTTAGGGATGGGGTATAAATCAGGATTGGGAGCCATTAAGTCGAACAATGTTATAGCTCTACCATTGAGATGTTATTGACTAAACGAAGCGGCTCCGTTTCAGCTCGGGCAAAAATGCTTCTGGATGTCCGGTGGATGTACGGCTGTTCTTCTGTACAGGTAGCATATCTCAATCGATTGTCGTGAAATTCTGTGAGCAAGTTATATAATTATATAGAACTAGCGGTCCGCCCGCGGCTACGCTCGCGTTGTGTAAGATTTTCCTGTGGGAATAAGATTTTATCCCGTAAAAAGTATTATATCTGTGAAACTATTTCCATTCCAAATTTCATCCATGCTGTCGTTTAGTACATTATTCATTTGAATCAAATTAGCATGAGCTTCGTCCCCTCACCCTTGTTTCATTGCTCTATAACCAGGAGTGAATAGGTAACGAATTTATTTTGGTAACTACAAAGTAAGATCACGCCATTATATTTTGTAAACTTCCATCTGTAAAAATGGAACAAAGGACAAGATAATTTGTATATTGTTACGAATTTAATGAAGAAACGAATCAGTGCATAACATCATTGTTTTTGAATGTAAACTTTGTAAAATTATTAAAATGTTATTTAATTTCACGGCGGTGTGACTAAATGAATCACACACATGTTACTTTGTAACATAATAATCTTCAATGATGGTGCATATTCTCCTTAAACATTGGGTACGTAAAAATACAAATTATTCTTAACATGACTTGCGATTTTTATAGTCCGTGTCATATAAGCCTGTTCGTAACTCAATTATTTAGTGGCCATTTCGCTGCACATTCCTTCGAAGAAATTCAAAGGTTGTGTGTGAAGTTAACCAACCTGCAACGTAATGCGAAGTAGGTTCCACAAATACAAACTGCCCCCGTGGCTGAGTGGTCGAGATTTAGACGGCCATTACGCAGATTCCGGGTTCGATTCCCGGTGGGGACACATTCAAGCACAAATCTCTTTGTGAAACTTTCCCCAGTTTGATTAGGACATTGCAGGCTGAATCACCTGATTGTCCGAAAAGAAAGATGATTACGTGCTTCGGAAGGAAGGCACGTTAGCCGTTGGTCCCCGCTACTATCTAGTCGTTACATGAGCCAAGTAAGTGCCCTTTGGCGGCTCTATAACACTGATACCAGGGTTTGTGAGGTCGGTTGTCGACCTTACAACCTACACGATGATGATGATGAATTTTAGATTATTTGTTTGGCCCAACATTGAACAGGTTTATAGAGGATGTTACAAAAATACCCTTAAAGGTACCTTTAGTTTATAACACAGAACAACTTTCTTTATAAATAAATAAACATCGGTTGTGAGAGCGTCGGTAGTCTAGTGGCTAATCCGTTGCCTTCCGTCCGGGAGACGCGGGTTCGATTCCCACTACATAAGTGTTTTCGAATTTCGAATTCATTGTACGTTTATTCGACGCTCTTACAGTGAAGGAAAACATCGTGATGAAACTGCACACTCCTACGAAGAAATTCAAAGGTGGTATGTGAAGTCGACCAACCCGCATTGGGCCAGCGTGGTCGACTAAGGCCTAATCACCCTAATTTAGGGTAGGCTCGAGCCCCGAGCTGTTGATAATGGTTGTGAGATGAAATAATAAAAACGCGACTCCCATAGTAAATCGATCAGAGACTGCGACATTTTGTATAACTATTATGAAAAGGTCAAATTTTTTAGTCACCTGTCAGTCTATGTTCCTTCGGGAAAGTTATTCAGTAACATGGAATGTACCACCCCCATTTCACTTCACGGATATTTTTGTAACACATTTGTATAGGTAAAATTTACAAACCCAATTTGAATACTCGATCATACACGATGAATGAATGAATTGCGCAGCTGATGTACCCAATACGTACATTTCGAATTTTACTTATTATGAAGCGTGGTAGCCAGTACGCCTGCCAAACATCAGTCTATCTATTATCAGAACACATGCGAATTCCATTAGTACGAGGAACCTGCTGAAATCAATCGCAATTTTCGTTCGTCGTCCGTGTGCTAGATCGTTTAGATTGGAAAACCCGGGTTAGTCGTGAAGTCATAGACAAAAACAAAACGGTCCCTTTTCAATTAAAAATGATGGAAAGTGACAGGAGTAATTTTAGTTTACTTTAGTTGGGCGCATGCCGAATGGACACTAATGTTGTAGTTTGTTTTTCTATCAATTCCGATTCTGTTTTGACAAGTATTCTATTTTTGTATACTTTCAGATGAACTATGAAAAAATCGAATATTTTTTTATGCATGTTCCCTGTTTTACTTGTATACATAAATGCGCTTTGCAAATGTATCATTTTTTAGAAATCTTGTAGCCAGGAAAAGGACCAAGAAATCGTCTGAAAGGCTACGATTCTTATTCTTAAAAATCCTAAAGTCTATCTTTGGTTCAGATTAGTCAGCCATACAACCAGGGTCCCGTTTCACGAAGCAACAATTTACAAGTAACAAGTTACAATTTGATATTCATTGCGTAGCCAATTCGCTTAAACTGTTAGCTCTTACCGTTTTATCTCATTGGCTACGCAATGTACGTCAATTTGTACTTGTAATTTGTAACTTGTAGCTTCGTGAAATGACCCCCAGCAGATTAAATTGCACGTGCATTTTTATAAATACCTTCTATGATACCTAAAACTTGTTTGTAGCTTCGTGAAATGACCCCCAGCAGATTAAATTGCACGTGCATTTTTATAAATACCTTCTATGATACCTAAAACTTGTTTAACCGAGAGGAAATGTCATGAAGGAATCAAACCCAAGTTCCTTTTCCCACAATGACCTGGCCTGGCCGCGTACCATGTACCATTTAAGAGGAGAAAACGGTCCCATTTGAACTGTCGCTATTATAAGAGGAATGTTGCCTTTAACATTATTTTTATGGCAAGGTTTACTTCTTATGATATTTATGAGTATAAGCTGTCCATTGATCAAATTTTCATTCATAACTGCTTTCACTGTTGATGCTAGGTGTCTAGTCGATATCTAGAGATATACTAACGAGTGAAGTTATTAAGTAAAAATGTGGAAGGTAGAAAGTATGTTCTATAATTTAAGGTACCTAGATCGATTTGTCAGACTGGCAGGCACTCTACCAACTAAGCTTAGTAAGTCTATAAAAGTGTGTTTAAATATTTACTCAAGGTTAACATTAAAGTTCAAGTGGTTGTTACGTGATGCTTACAATCTTATTGATTCGTGTTTACCTATCTATTCAAGTGCTGCAAATCTATTCAAGTGCTGCAAATTGATGTGTTGAAAAATGTTCACATTGAGCAGACAAGTCCCAAAAAATTACCAAACCTTACGGTTGCTAAATTACTTCTGAGTAAACAATAACTGGTAACCTTAATGTAGAGGTTTCTTTGCCATTTTATTTTTGTAGAACATAGACAAAACATAGATTTTACACAATGTGAAAAAGTGGAAAACGTGCTAAATCACACTTAAATGTGAAAATATATTTGGATGTTTCGATATTTGGATGTTTGTTCCGCCTTCACGCTCAAAATACTCCATGGATTTAGAAGAAATTTGGAGTGGAGATAGTTTGTAATCTGGATTAACATGTAGAATATGTTTTATGAGAAAAAAATTTATTCCCACGGGAAGATCTTATATAACGCGAGCGTAGCCGCTAGTACTTTAAATAGCTGTTTGTGTACGAAATCAAAATGTTATCAGACAATCAAAAACGCAGTTTCGCTTAAGGCATGAATGACGTAATAAAAAAGGAAAGAGCAAGAGAAAACCAGTCGAAATTACAGAAAAAAAAATTTCGTGTCATATAATCGAAAAAAAAAAAGAAAACTCCTTCGCTGCGCTCCACGTGCGTTCTTTTCAATGCCAGAGACGACTAGAGCTCTTTAAGTTAAAGAATAGGATATTTTCTAATAAAATTGTTAAATATTCCATGAGAGTAAAATTTAAACATTTCAACCTATTTAAATAACCATAAATCAATTTAACTCAATCAGAAATAATTCAATCTGAACTGATTGTTTATATGTTGCATCACAAAGTACACGAGTGCATGTCCACAAAGTGACCCGAACATTTATAGCCGTTCTGATTGAAATTTACGATCTTCTAGTTGTGCAAGCGCATTCAGTTTTATTAGCTAAGTAGATCTATGTAGTCTGTTTTGAATAAGTGTTTAAGAAGCTAAATGATTTGACACTCACGCCACCGTCACTTCAGTAAATATCAAAACTTCTGTAGAGCCATTTCTACGTCCAAGAAAAGGTCAAAACAGGTCTTAAAAACTTTGCGATACCAGTAAAAAATAATAATTTTGCTCTTTATTTTGCGACACTTCACCAAGAATTTAAACGTGTGCTTTCTGGAAAGTGAATACATAGATGGAAGTGAAGTTTTCTATGAATGTATTTGCACATTTTAATGGTTAGTCTGACTAACTTTGTTGTCAGAGCTTTTAAGCTGCCAAAATCTCTCGGACTTGGCTTGTATAGCCACTTAAGTAATGATATTTATTTGACATGATTAATTCATTATGCAGGTCGGGTGTATAAGGATAATCAAATCATGCATAACTATAGCGATCCGCGTGCAGTGCGGTATTTTTTTTGCCTATCTATAGGTAGTGAATACAGTTCACTTTTTAAAATGGCGGCGCTAGTTTGCAGACATTATCTCGTAGTTGGAGCGTTTGAGTAAGTGCTTTAAGTATAGCACAGTTATTATATTAATAGCAAATACTATATTTTTATGATAGATAAACGTAAACGATTTTGCCATTTGATCTAGCATAAAATGTTTATAGATTGAGGAAAATACCTAATACATCTTGTTAATATTGAACCACTGTGCAATATTAAAGAGATGTTTAAAGCAGAAAAGATACATATATATCCCTCCGCCATCCCCTTCTAACCTAATGTCGGGGTGCCCCGAACTTCCGTGCTCGCTACGCTCGCACCCGCACTGGTTGTACTTGTATTGTACTTTATCCATTTTTTTATAATAATGGAATGCTTCGTACAGTAACTAACATAGATTAGTTTAGTGATATGATCATATTATTATTATTTTGTTTGTAAGCACTGCTGTTGTATGTTTCAAATGAATAAAAAAAAACAGACAGCTGCCATATGACAATCATCCGGTATATGATCATATCCCTAGTGATATGATCATACAACTATCTTACGGCGACATATATAAGACCATTTAACAGAACTACTTTTCTAACTCTATTAATTAAGTTTTAGTTCACTACACTTACAACCTATGCAGGTGAGTGCAGGTTTCGTCACAATAATGTTTTCTTTCGTCATAAGAGCGTCTAATAAAATGGTGCAAGCAAATAGTTACAGATTAATATTTTGCATTGTAATATTTTGCATTGTTATCACAACACTACTAAAAGTACTGATATTAATGTATTTGTCATAGCGATGACTACAAATGTATCAATTTAAATAGTAAGTAAAATTTGCATAACACGTAGAAATTATAGTTAAATAGGTAGCTAGATCTCTCGGAGGAAAAAGGACTTAGATCTTAGGACTACGACTTTAAAACCTGTTTTGAAAATACAGGTGTTATACTGGGTATAACCGTGTTAACTTATAGCTCAGGTATCTTAAAATATTCTCATTTTAAATACCGGTATAATTCAATATAACCGGTATGATCGTGCATTTTGGCGTGCCCTTGGGGAGGCCTACGTCCAGCAGTGGACTGCAATAGGCTGATTGATTGATAATTCAATGCAAATATCTATATCCAGCAGCGTTTACTATAGAAAAAAATCTGTGATACAATTACAAAAGCTATTTTTAAATTCACCTTATATGAATTTGGTGAGGTTTGGTTGAAAGCGTTTTTCTATTTGCTCTCTTGATACAGAGATAGGATTAATGGTGCTTTTACTACCTTAAAGGTTTCAATTTTACCGGTATCGTCGTAAATTACCGGTATTCCAAGCCCTAGTGCTGACAACATGGCCTATAAATAATAAAGGTATTATTGTGCGTAGGTATTAATACAATCCGGAGGTACAGTCGAATCCAGTTTGTGTTCCATTCAAACCGGTAGCAGGTGGTTTTATAATATACCTTAATAAATGACATTACATTCAGCGCTCTCTTCAAGTAAACACACCACACCAGTTACAGAGGAAAGCGTCATCGCGACTACGCAAAGTATGAAGAAAGGGTTATGTTTTATTTTTTCCACAAAAGACGGGCAGATGTGCACATACTAGTAATGCGCCGTATTCAATTGTGTTTTGATCATGAGGTGTTTGTATTACGAGGTTAGGCTTGTACGAATCAATGAAGCACTGCATTGGTTAGATTTGCTCTTTTCGTGACAAAAATCTTTTCTCCGACACGCTCGAAAATGTGGTCATTACTGCCAAAAAACAGTACGCGAAGTGACTCATTTTTGGACGAAACATTGCCCCATACAAAACAATGGCCAGGAATGTGCCCTCAAACGGCCTAGGCCGGCAAAGTTTCGTCTAGAAATTTCAATGATTTTGAGTCTTTTTACAGCATACTCTTATGTTCTAAATTCAAATTTTATATGAATCGTACACGAATCGTAGTGATTTGAGTTGGCTGTATGCTCTGTATGACACTGGCACAGAACAAAAAAGAATAGTGCGCAATATGGCGGTTTGTAATTTTTATCTCTTAATTTTATCGTACTATTTTGTTACTTATTTTTCAAGATGGAGTTAACTAATCATTGAATTAGGAAAATATTACGACAATGAATGGTTCAAGTAGTCGAAATAGAGGTTAAAGTGATAAAGGTTAGAACTTATAAGTTTAGTACGATACGAGTACACATCCAAATCCAAGATTCTTATAAGGTAGTTTTTTTGTCGTTTATAATTTCCTCGCGTATTTCAGAGAAAAGCACTATACAATACATGCCTCGCCTGCGACTCGGACTTTAAACGTGTCCTCGTCCAACAATAACTAATTTTGCGGCCGCGGCAGTAATGTACTATTATCAACATGTTTCCATTACATAGGGTAACACAGTTTAGTACTGTGTTACAAATACATAGTACTGTACTTCAAATGATGGATTTGCTGAACAGGTACCATTCAATAACTTTCTCTGATTGTATGTAAGCGAATTGCAGAAATACGTAACGTTTTGCACGGCACGGGAACAGAACCTGCACTCACACGGGAATCGTCGACAGAGCGTAACGTTGACAATAGGTATTATGTGATACTTCACCGGTTTCGAATGAGCTAGGTTTCTAGGCATCATATTAAGTTTGTAAGTGAGTTTGCGGGGGACCCTTTTCTTTGATGGCTTTTAAATGTCATTCATTACATAGATATTACTTGCGTTTATTATTTCGTATTATAACCGTATGACTCTTAGTGATACTTACCATTTACTTACTATTTTTACACAAATGGGTAAGATAAAAAAAAATGTTTGGGAAAGTTCAGTAAATCAGTTTTATTTAAACTTATTTTTTTAAGTCAGGCCGTACTTTGTTAACGCCATATGATTAAGTTAATAAAATAAAAAACACTCGAACTGCAATATTTCTTGAAAAGCTCTGTGCGTGTAATGTTATTTTCATTTGTACCTATTCTTCTTTCCGAACTATTAATTTTGATAACTATATCAAAAACCACATTAATTTACAGTTTAAAAATATCTCTACCACAGAGGGTAGCAATTTGCTGAAATTAACATTTCAACAATCTGAACTTCTGCGAACAAGTCGTATTAAACAATTGTAGTATATTTTTTAGCAATTTCAATTACGTAATTTTCGACTCCCGATCTGTTGAAATACGACACTCCACCAGTAAAACCTGTTGTTTTATAATGTTCGCGATATTATCGCGGGGGGCTCCGACTGTCTGTTAGTAGGGGCATGTAAAATTATAGCATGCCAAAATGTCAGTCAGTAAAGCACGCTACTTTATTTATTTTATTTCGCAATAAATACACCAAAGAAATGGAATCACGCTTTCTGTGACTCATACATTACTATAGATCAAAGACTCCTTGACATCATCAACGGCCCGTTACAGTCCACTGCTGGACTATGAGCCTCCTCCACTTAAGTGGAGAGTTTTGCCATAATCTCCACGCTTGGCAGGCGGGTTGGAGATCGCAGATTAAAAGGTTACTGTATCAGAGAGCGCTGCTGCCCGTTCCCTGTTCAATGTGTAGTCCCTAAGTCACCTCTTACGAAACCCACGGGAAGAGTTAGGGGTTGGTGACAAATGTATTCTACTCTGTCGTCACCACACGGTGGATTACACTAAACTTCTTATTTACTAACACAAGAAAACGTAAGTAAACTATTTAAAATAACATTTAAACCCTCACGTAATCCCGTTAAACCGTATATTTTTGACAATTTTAAAAGTAATGGGTAACCGAAACTAAGTTGAAAACTTGACGCCAAAACAAGAAAGTAAAGAAAAAACTAAACTTCAAAACGAAAAAGTACCAGGGAAGTAGGAAGTTGGAGCAGCAAACCTTATAAGGAGAACTGAACACTGAACACTCAATTTTATCGTAGTTTTACTATTTTACTTGATTTTGTCTCGCCAGCGATCGCCAGCGCAGATCGCAAACTTCCTCAGATGGTTAACAAAGATACCACAATCTTCCCACGGTGTTTGTATGGCTAATTAACTGATATGTATTGTAATGAGAACACACCGCTCGCCCTCCTAAAAATTAATTTCGCCGGTAAAAAAGTGGCTCATTTCCCACATTTTGAATTATTTTGGTCAAGTAAATTGAGGTGAACTTTGACGTTCTAATTTTCTAATTTGTTAGTTCTCAAGACACTACTTTTAATTATGGAAACGTGAAGACTACATAAAAATCTATTTAAAATATACCTATTATAAAAATAATTAATGCTTGCTTGTTCTTAATTATAATTTTTTCAAAATAATTTCTTTAAACGTAAAAATTATAAAGCAAATAAACGTGGAACTTTAACTTCTGCAGGAAAAATACAGGTGGTTGAGCCGCAAGTATCGATTTATGTTTCTCGTGTCAAAAAATGCGTAACTGAATCCGATATACTAGAACACGTAAGAAACATGGGCGAAGAATGCGTCAATGTTTCGCTGCTTAAACAAAACCGACAGACAGATTTTAATTCATTTAAAGTTACTTTACTGGCGAGTAAACTAAATAGTTTTATGGATACGGGCTTTTGGCCTGTTGGATTAGTCTACCGTCGTTATCGCGAAAAGAATACCGTTTATTTAACAAAACAGGATGGATAGTACTATTACTATGATTTCATTTAATTGTAAGTCTGTGAAGCGGTCTGTGGCTCATGTACGACAGCTATGTAAGCGAGCTGACATCATTGTGCTTCAGGAGACATGGTTGTTACCGCATGATCTGGGTTTCATGAACGAAATTAATAACGAATTTGCATGTTTCGCCAAATCGTCTGTAGATACCTCACTAGGAATTCTGAAAGGAAGACCATATGTATGGTGGACTTGCGATCATGTGGAGAAAATCACGGTTCTCGAACGTATCAGTGGTGGAGTGCGCTAGCGAGAGGCTGGCTGCTATTCAAATTGATTTGGGTGGTCGCCTGCTTCTCATATTGAATGTGTACATGCCGGTGGATGAGGAAGTCAATCTGGTGGAGTTCACGGCCTGTCTAGCAGCAGTGTCGGCACTTATCGCGGACTGTGAGACGGAGGCTGTGTTCGCTTTGGGCGATTACAACGCACACCCGGGCACTCGCTTTGGGACGGAGCTCCAATCGTTTTGTAGTGATCACGATTTGTTCTGTATTGACATGGAGTTATTACCGGAGGATACCCACACGTTTGTGAGTGACGCTAACGGGTCAAAGCGTTGGTTGGATCATTGTGTTGGAACTAGTGCCGCAAGAGATACTATTCTGGCCATGAGTGTCGACTATGGTGCATTTTGGTCGGACCACTTGCCGTTGGAGTTATCATGTGATGTTGGGGTAGTAATAAATAAAACCACTAATAAATGTGACTCTTCGTCCCATAAAGGTGTGCGTTGGGGGCACAGAACTGCTGAGCAAATTGAATTGTATTATAAAGAAAGCTGTGATAGACTGAGTCTCATAAATTATTCTAGTCAGTGTTCTAAATGCATTGATTTTAATTGTAAAGAACATTTAGCATCAATAGATGAATTGTATAGAAATATTGTTGATGCTCTGCAGAGTGCGGCAAAGAAAAGTGCGAGTTCCCGTCGCGGTGCACTCGGTCGGTCGAAGCAAATATTAGGCTGGAACTACCACGTTAGCAATAGTCATAAAATTGCTAGGATGTATTATGAACAATGGATTGTGCATGGAAAACCCTTATCGGGTAAATGTTTTACCGATATGTGCAATTCACGTAAAGTATTTAAGAATAAGCTGAGGTGGTGTCAGAATAATAAAGAGAAAATTCGCATGGATATTCTGGCTACGCACCAAACTGATAAGAACTTTGCTAAATTCTGAAACGCGACTAAAAAATGTGATTACAAGGCGAGCATTCCTGCTACTGTGAATGGTCTGCAGAACCAGAAGGACATAGCTGAATTATTCTCACACCATTTCAAGGTTGAACCCCTGCTAGAATCTGATGGTAGGGTAAATTTGGAAGGGAATGATGATGGCAAGGGCTGTTATGGTAATTTTACGGCCGATGATGTTGCTAAAATTATTCGTCACATGAACCGTGGTAAGTCTCCGGGGTGGGATGGACTTAGTATAGAGCACATAATACACACGGGGCCGGATATTTGTAGAGTTTTAGCAACTTTATACAATCTCTGTATTAATTATAGTTATCTCCCGCATGAGATGATGAAAACCGTGGTAGTTCCAGTGCCGAAAAATAGAACGGGGGATCTTTCGAATCATAATAATTATAGACCAATCTCATTGGGCACTATTATAGGAAAGATCCTCGAACGCTTACTGCATCCTGACCTGAAAGGAAACTTAGATTTGGATGATGCACAGTTTGGTTTTCGTACCGGGCTCTCGACAGATTCTGCTATATTTAGTTTAAAAGCTACAGTTGAGTACTTCAAGAAAAGAGACACATCTGTGTACGCATGCTTCCTTGATCTCAGTAAGGCCTTTGACCTGGTAAATTACGATTTACTATGGCAAAAGCTATATAGGTCAAGCGTACCTAATAAAACTGTGAATCTGTTGAGATACTGGTACGGGAACCAAACAAATGCTGTTAAATGGGGCGATACGACCTCTAACGAATATATGTTAGAATGCGGGGTACGCCAGGGAGGGCTGACTTCTCCGGACCTTTTCAGCCTCTACATCAACGATCTGCTCGTGGAGCTGAGAAGCACCAAAGTAGGTTGTCACATCGGCACGACGTGTGTGAATAACTTTAGTTATGCCGATGATATGGTCCTTCTCAGCCCCTCGATCAGCGGTCTTAGAAAACTGTTAGAGGTCTGTGAGAAATACGCTCGAAATCACGGCCTTAAATACAATGTCAAAAAGACCGAAATGATGGTGTTTAGGGCTGGAAAGGGACCGGAGAATGTTCCGCCAGTTTTTCTGGATGGGGCGTCAGTCGTAAGGGTGGGGCAGTTCAGGTACCTAGGGCATATTGTTACTGAGGACCTAAATGATGATGTTGATATAGAGCGAGAACGAAGAGCGCTAGCTGTACGGTGTAACATGCTTGCACGCCGATTTACCAAGTGTAGCGATGCCGTTAAGAGGACATTGTTTAGAGCATTTTATCAATGTTTCTACACATGTCAGCTGTGGGTAAACTTCACTAAACGTGCATGGAGCAGGATTAGAGTGCAATATAATGATGCATATCGCATACTAATGAAATATCCAAGATACAGTAGCGCGTCAGGCATGTTCGCCGCGGCTGGTGTTTCTGACTTCTTCGCTATTATCAGAACCCGTACAGCCGGATTTTGGGCGCGAATCAGATCATCTGAGAATCAGATTCTCAGAACGCTTGCCGAGTGCCTGGACTGCCCTATCTACCGACACTGGCAGTCTATGCACCGTGACGGGAACCGCAAGTAGTAGGTAGGTACCTTTACATACCTATTTACTTGTAGTTTTAAATTTAATTTGCTATTAGTTATTGTATTGTATTTTATTTTATTTTATTCTGTATTGTGTTTATTTTCTTATATTGTATTTTACTGGGTGTATGCCTGAAATAAAGATTATTATTATATAAATATGTTGAGTGTTCTTACCAATCGATCAGACGTTATTTAAATTCAATTGTTAAATAATAATAATAATAATAATCTTTATTTCAGGCATACACCCAGTAAAATACAATATAAGAAAATAAACACAATACAGAATAAAATAAAATAAAATACAATACAATAACTAATAGCAAATTAAATTTAAAACTATATTTAAAATTATAGTAAATTCACAGAATTAATATAGTAGCAAAACAACAACTCCATCAGACTTTCGCTAAACATATTTAGTGGTAGTGTATCTGCCTCTGACGCACAGGGTCGCGGGTTCGAATCCCGCCCAGGGCAAACATTCGTGTGATGAGCACTTGTGTTTGCCTTATATCTGGATGTTGTTCATCTGTTATAAGTATAATAATAAATAATAATAAAACAAAAAATGTTTTTTTATATTTTATTTTATATTTTAGGAATACTCCACAATGGCGCCCCTTAGTTTTAACCCAATGCTCAAACGCGTGTCTCCAAAAAGGAAACTGCTGTTCAGTGTCCAACAATTTTGTACAACATTTTGGAACTGTTCAATTCGTCCAACTTTAATGCGCTTTTTTTTAATGGCACTTAAGAGCGATTTATTACCCCATGTCTTCCCATTGCCAACTAAAAGACAAAAAATGTGCTAGAAACAGGAAATGTTATTGATATCAAAGGTTTTGTAATGGTTTCTGAGCTTTTGATAAAATTTTATGTGGATTGTTGCGTGGAGGTTTGACATGTTTCTTTTGATACTGTACAAATGGTACATGTGGCGTGGAATATATTATGTGATTTGAGTTGCAAAGATGCATAAAATTCCTAAGGGGTACGAGCCTTCTGCTCCCCCGCAAGTCCGCGCCCACTATATTACCACTCTGGTATAAATAGTGATTAGGTCCGTCAAAAAAAAAAAAAAGCAAAGATGCATCTTAACATAGCAAACAATTAATATTCTATAACGTTAAAATTATTCGTTCACATCATACAAACCTAATTTTGTATGTGAGAAACATAACTCTCTACGGAGGTTAGGAACTTGGATTTGTTATGGGTTCATCAAAAGCGTTCTTTCCATGTAGCATTTTTCCGAGTCGCTTTACAACTGGTTTTCTGCAAAAGCTAATAAACAACCAAGTTAGTAATCAATTACCATGATCAATGAACAGACAGACTTGTTATTTATTATTCAGTGTCAAATGCGTAATAGATAAATCTATAATCCTATTTTCGTATTATTTCTGTTGAATAACGAGATTACATCTAACCTTTAAGAGTGTATTACTATTATTTTGACAACAATAAAGATTTTGAAACTTCTTGCTAGGACATTGGGTTTTGTATGTCATGAGAATTTATCTTGTTTTGTGATCTAGATAGAATTGTTCAGCGGATGATCCGATTGGCTTTGGTTGCAACCAAACTATAGCGATTTGGTAATAGGAAACAAAAACACAATCTTGGTTAATTCCAGATTCTTTAGACGTTACGACAGATGACCCTAATTCAACCTGTGACCTGTGACATCTATAAAATTGTTGCAATTCCTTCAAACTGTTCCTAGTAAAGTTTAAGCCATTTGAATTACGTTTTTATGGGTGTAGACCTACTTCCGTCTTCACCAAAGGCACATAAAAGTTCTCAACACAACAGTGTATTGTGTACCCATAAGCGAACCTCGTCCTTTATGTCACGACATGCATAGTACTAATACAAAACACATGTTCATTTAATAGCTTATAAAATCTTAATTAAGTCAACTTTGAATTTGATCTCTACCCACCCTGACACTCTTGCTTCTAGTTGCATGTTCTATGTTGTATTTTACCGCGAAAGATTGCATCACTTTTGCAGGTGATGCAGATCGCTATTCATGCGTTTTGAAAACTACAATGTGAAATGCGTGTAAATCACCCAGCATAGTGCCCCAAACGTTCCCCAAAAGTTTTTTTTATCATTGCGGTCATTACAGTGTTTTGCCAAAATAATTAGAAACTAAAGTACATATTAAAACTTATTAATTATAGCAATTTCATCAAATTTTAGCAATCGAGACCGATAGAACTTTCGTCATCTCCAAATTTTTAAGAAAAAATATTTTTGAGATTCAGTGATTTTGATTCCCATTTGCGTCCGAAAATATTTTCTCTTAAAAATAGCTCGCTAAGTGGCAGATGGGAATAACAGCTTGCTCGCTATTATAATATAAACATGAATATTATAAATAACAGATGATGACAAGAATTCATTGTATTCGCGTATGGTTACAATATTTCCTTGACACCAGTATTTATGACCGTATAAAAGGATCGTCTTACCAAGATGCAATAAAATTATTCTATGTACACAACTGAATGGTAAAGGCATGTTGACACTATGACAATAAACTGAGAAAGTACAGAGATTTGGACACTTACACTATCCATTCTCAAGTCGTCTCTGTATAATAATGTCAAGTCAAATTTCAGACTGGCCATTGGCGCTGTTATAAGCCTATCTGACAAAGCTACACAATGAAATATTATAATATATAATAATATTATAATATATAAATATAATAATAATAATAATAATAAGTTATATTTATTCGCTCTCATAATCTTTCTTAAAAACTAATAATACAATAATAATGAATTCAGCACCAGAATATGAGAGCCTGGTGTCCGTACTAGGGATTACCTGTGTGACGGATCGCCAGGCCCCATACCTTGCTAATCGAGATAGAGGGTAGTTTTAACAAAACTTAACAATTAAATAAAGAAAAATAAATGTCTTGATAGTACACAACCCTCCCTACGATCCAAGACAGCGATTAAATCGCTGTCAGTGTTGTCATTAGCGTTCTGATATACTGTCAGCAAATTAAAATATTAAATCTTTTATGGTTTAAACCCATACATTTTTATTTTTACGATTGCTGACAGCGTTTGGAATGCACCCCAAGACAGTACGCAATAGTTGGTTAGTAGACAATAAAAGCTCACGCATTTATATTATGGTTAACTGGCCTGGTGTGAACGCAAGCCGTAAAAGATTTCCTTCGCAAAGATGCAATAAAATTCCACCACAAAAGGATAAAACAAAATGTCAGCTGATGACATCATGAGGTCAGGATGACATCAATCTTTGGTTACTAGTAAGCAAACTTGTAATTTGACAACCTGTATCATGACTCGTTTAGAATAATAATTTGTTGTCAATGTGATTGCAAGGTAAACCCAAAATACGTGAGGTGAGATCATCGGTGCTAGTTTTTTACAAATTAAACCTGTATTATACTAATAAAGTAATGTCATGTCGAGTAATATAGAAAAGAGGTATAGCTATACAAATAACAGTGTATTGACTTTTCTATGAATACACTTAATACAAAGGGCAATAACCTTGTTCATTGTTTTTCTTACCGTTTGTGGTACAATATACTAGTATACTTACATTATACATACTCACCTACATTATATTAACTTTAAATGATGTATTTTTTTAATTTTGCATGTAATAATATATTGGAAACAAACATTCAAAAATGTGACGTCATTTGCAAAGCGTAATCTTGTAGGTAGATGTAGATTTTTCTGTTTCACCCTACCTATGTAACATCATCAACAGCTCATATAACGTCCCCACCGAGGAACTACCTATGTAAAACATTAAAATTATTATTTTTTATCACCTTTATAGAGTCTCGTTTAGATTTCATTTCATACACTCAATCAATCAATCAGCCTATTGCAGTCCACTGTTGGACGTAAGCCTCCCCAAGGGCACGCCAAAGCACACGATCACCCGCTTTCCTAATCCAGCCACCACCAGCGACCTTCCTCAGGTCATCAGTCCACCTGGCAGGGGGGCGTCCCACACTACGTTTCCCGAGACGCGGTCTCCATTCGAGAACCCGTCTGCTCCACGCTCATAGGCTCTGCGACAGACGTGGCCAGCCCATTGCCACTTCAGCATTTCATACTACAGACACTTTATTAACATACTGAATCAAAATATCGTCAACATAAAGACATAATGGTTAATCTTAGGAAATCTGTTATGATCTCTGACAGCTCAGTTAAACTCCTAATACGGCGAATAATCACAGGGCCTTCATAGCAAGTATTATAATACACCGCCGCGACTGTCATCAGAAATCGACCGCTTTCCCTGGACAGACCCATTAACACTTAGGAAAAGTGTAATCTACATAATGCTAAAGGGCTGTGCAGACGGAGTCAGTCGCTCTTTAGGTAGATCTATGGATAGAACATAAACGCTCCAAGAACTTTAGTGAGAAAGATGACAAGGTAGATTTAACTCACAATTTCAACATTCTACCCTTTCTGTAAATTTTACACAATAACAAATATTAATTGAAATGTAAATATCAATTTCTTTTCTGCTAACTTCATGTTTTATGACATTATGAAAGACTGCAAATTGCGATCCACGATTAGTATTAGCATATTCCTACTTAATAAACGTCCTGATTTATTTTTATTGTAACAAGAAATTAAGAATGTCACAAAACAAAACCGTAATTGCTTGATTGAGTGTTTCTCATTGTCTTATTTTACTGTTATGATATCACTACTCCCGTTAGAGCAGACCCTTATAATGGGTGGTAATTTCCTCTTTATAGTTAAAACCAGGTTTCTCCTTCAAGTCACAATTGGCTAAGTGTTAATAATACCTTCTACAAGTTTTATGACTTTGTTGTCTATTAAAACTGCAGTGAAAATTCTAAACGGAAACTTTAAGACTAACTTTAAGAAGAACTTAGTTATTATATGATAGTACTCGTATACTAATAAAGTTGTGATTTTAAATCCTGCAATAATAAGTGTTTCCTGTGTAGGAAAAATCGTTATACCTATAGAGATAAGAATATATTAAATGAAACTTCATCATCATCATCATCATCTCAGCCGGAAGACTTCCACTGCTGAACATAGGCCTCCCTTATAGGTTTCCACCGTGAACGGTCCTGCGCTACTTGCATCCACCGGCCTGAAAGAAATTGATATGTATGAAGACAATTATTATACAAACTTCTTCGATCTTTGGTGTTGGATTTTTCCAAATTAAGTTAATTAATGTAGGTGGAACATAATTTTTATATCTGCTTTGACCAACCCGCACTGGACCAGCGTGGTCGACTAAGGTCATCAACAGCTCATATACGTTCCCACCGAGGGGCTCGAGCCTACCCTGAATTAGGGCGATTAGACCTTAGTCGAGTGGTCGAGTGCGGGTTGGTCGACATTACACGCAACCTTTAAATTTCTTCGCAGGAGGACTGTGCAGGTTTCATCACGACGTTTTCCTTCACCGTAAGGTCGACTAAGGTCTAATTACCCTAATTCAGGGTAGGCTCGAGCCCCTCGGTATGAGCTGTTGATGCTGACATTATTTTTAAGCTCTTCTCCTTCCACAGATTCCGCCATTATGTTTGTGAACACACCCAAAAAAGTAACATCATCCTATAGAAAACAAATGTTTTGACTTCAATATTCTAATATTAGAAAGAAAGAAAAACATTTATTCGTATTGCTGTGACAACAAGGAAGAAAAAATATCTTAACTAAAATTAATACTAATGTGTAAGGCACTGCAGCGTAATGCCTACCTCAGCGGAGGCAGGCGCTGTTATTCTGCCGCACCCTGAGACGAGTAGAAAGGGGGGGAATAGATAGATGTAAGGTGCAAAATATCAACGGCCCGTTACTTTATAACCTAGGCATTAATACGTAGGTGTTCCATTGTTAGAACTTCATGAGCATAGCATTTGGAAGTGCACCGATCACGTTATAAGCTCACGCCCAGTGCATTCAGACTGCAGCCTTGACCTGCCACTGGAGTCACTGGATCACTTGGCATTTCCAGTGTTGCAAGCTGCGATGCTCTTTAGAAGTCTTTCTCGCCTTTATTTAAGAAAAGGTCTAGATTTAAATATTTATTGGATTTTTCAGTTTTGACTGCATTAACTTCCTAACTAAAGGTTCTAGTATCAGAACCAAACGACGTCGTATCGCGTCTATTGTAACGTGTTTGATATGTTTTTACTTTCTTTGTCTTTTCTAGCGGTGCACAGATGACGCACTATTTCGTTACATTATTGGGCTAACTCAATATAAAATTTGGATGCAAAAGACTAGCAGGTAACTAGTTTAAACTAGTGGCTCTGTGAGCGGTAGACCTCGCGAGTTCTTTTTCGAAATAGCTGATTTATTAATTTATTTACATTTTCAACCCCATATATCTCCGCCAAAAAAAATCTATATATTTATCGAACCTGCTCACAAGATTTCCCGTGAATCAGTTGAGACACGCGACCTGTAGCTTCGCTCGGTCAATGATTACAGTGTATTGTTCTAATCTACGCCGCCTCTATGGTTGGGTTACATTTTAATATACGAATTAAAACGTGTACATAAAATATTATTACGAACAAAACCACGCTTTGTAATTTTTGATAAGGGTTTTAAAGTTCACTGCTTGTTTACTGTGACAAAAAGGTATAAACTATTATGAGCATTGAATTTTATATAAGACCTTGATCAGGTATTGGTTTAAAACTTGCCCTTTTGAGTGTTGCGCCTGGTGCAATTACAGGAGTCTTAATTATCTGAAACGATTAAACAAAGATGTAAAAAGTAAGATAAAGTACTACTTACTTACTTCGCACCACCACTCCACGGTTGCTGAATTATGCTGAGCAAGCGAAGATAAACTGATCATATTTTCTTTTGTAATTTGACTTTCCAATTAAGCTAATACTATGGCTACAACAACTATAATAATTATATATTGGAACATAACTTTTATCGTGTGATAATATTATGAGTTTTTGAAAGAAACGAAATTAACCGTTGCCGAGCCTGTAAGCCAGTCGATATTTGAGATTAAGTCCACTTCTCTTCCGAATGACCTAGATTTCTAGTGGGTAGGAATATTGCTTGGTAAGCCTATTTTTCTCTGCTGAAAGCGTTGAACAGGGCAGTATTGAGATGTCTTATTTATAATTATTTTATCTTATTTTTTTATTTATTCTTCGGATTAGTATACTTCGTATCACAACCACAAGAGCAGCTCTTAAGTTTAGATAGAAAGACAGCACAATTCTCTTATAAATTAGATATCTCAAAAACTTAAAAAGTTCAAAATAACAGATCAGTTAAAAAATAAAACGATATCTAAAGACCTGTCCTAATATACTTGGACTGACTGCACCTCAAATGTTCTGCTAAAATGCATTTTTTTATCTTAATTTTTTATAGAGGGTTTGATCAACATAGAACATGCCACTCTCATAATTACAGGCAAAATTTTAACAATACTATTTACATAATACCTATTACATTAAAATTAATTTCTATTCTTAATACCTATTTGCACAAGTTTATATAATAACTTAGCTCCCTGTGATATTGGTGAAGCCAACATGGTATTACACACACCACACCTACATTTGACACAACAAGAAACTGTATCTTACTTCTTTAATCTTGGTTTCGTAAACTTTCCATAAGAATTTGGCATACATCTTCTACATAAAATGCATTTGAAATACCAGTTAGTAGTTAGAATTTAATCCATATCTGCGTATACCTTGAGATTAAATCAAAAAGGCACCTTCTTCTACCTTCTCTAACTCATTCCTCTTGTCCACAGAGTTTCTTGTCAGCAAACGCGAAGTGTTGGTGGGCTGGGGCGTTAGCGGCGGCGACAGCTGAGCTCCGGTATGCAGGGTATGTGGCCCCCGGGGTCCTGTTGGTGGCCGGGGCCCCCCGAGCGCTAGAAACGGTCCGGGGGGCCTACTCCCGATCGGTCCTGAAGCCGCCCCCGACGTACCTCATTTGCGGTCTTGGTGAGTGGAAGTTTCAGTATTGATTTTTAGACAGTATTTTGCTTTCAGGGACAAATAGAGCTAGCTTCGGAGTCACAAAGATAACAATTTTTTCTTTATTGAGTAAAAAAAGGTTGTAAAGTCTAATTTGGACTCATTTAAACATTCGGAAACTTTTATCACTGCCTCAATCATTTATCAGTAATGCAAGTCCCTAGCTGCATGAACTGGGCTCATTAGCCCAATATCAATGCTACATTTACTTAGGCACTTTTCCGAAACAAAAACTTAGGTCAAAACTAGGACACTACAACTACATTATCAGAGCACCTAGTAGTAACGTATCACGGTAAATAACAGGATGAATTTAATAACTTTCCAGGTACTTATTGCAAAATATTCAGAAGTTTTAGCCTAATTTTGAACATTTTAAAAGTACGAGTACTATTAGTATCACCGCTATTTGTCATCGCTAGTACAAACACCCCGCTTCCTGTACCGCCTCGCTAACCTTGACAAAGCGGCATCCTCACTTAAAACAATTATTTAAATCACATTAAACCAACAATCCGCGAGCCTACATAATCGCATAGGACAATGGTCGTCCTTGCAAGGTCGTGGGCGTTGAGCCGCGTGGGCGACGTTGCATGTAGCACTTACATGACGCGATTTAGTCGGGCTGATTAAATCAGATAACGATTAAAAGGTTTAGGACGCTCGTGGAGGTGTTTTTTACGATTGTGATAGTTAAACAACTACAGGGATAGGTAATTTTATTAGTAGTTTTTATTTAGAGCTTTTTCTGAGCTTTATAAAACATGTAAACATCGATGACTCTTAAATTAAATATCGGAAGATTTCTCTATCTTCTAAAATCAGATAGCTTATGAATATCCACACTTAATTAAATATTATCCAGCCAAAATACAAAATGATTGTCTTTAGTGAACTCAAACCCCTAGTCTGCTCGCAGGCATTCTATTAGCTAGGCACCATGGTGATCTGATCACTAGACAATGCTATGTCGCCACCCGACGGTCCAGTCAGGCCAGTTTATTGGTCAATTAGACTGCTCACTAAAAGCTGGCTAGCAATTATATGGCCGTACGAAACAACTCAACTGGTGTGATCGACATTTATTTCACTAATTGAATTCTTAAAAAAAAATATTTTCGTCTTTTCTGCTATTAAACACTGTTTTAGCTGAAATATTTTTTAGTCTTAGATAGTATTGAAAACAACCACCATAATTTTCTCACAATTTTTCGTCGTCTGATAAAATCGCGTCATGTGGCCTTGCCACCTCACCTGCCAATAGTGAGAATTAACGCAAGGATAATATGTCAGTGGCGTTAATTTATAGTACTTCGACTTCCAATACAACGTTCCTAGAGCCGGCTATTGCGCAATTTCCTAAGTACTTGTTAGATCAAACAGAATTAATCTATGTAGACAATAATTTTGTCGTAAATAGTTTCTCGTGTTTCCTATAGACTGAGCTTAACAACTATCTGAAAGAAATTCTTTATAATGTACTTACGAAGATTTTGTATTTAAGTAAGTAAAAACACTTTATTGCACACAAAAGGAACATAAAACAATAGAACAAAAACATATAGCTTGAGTGCGCAAAGGCGGCCTTATCGCTTGTAGCGATCTCTTCCAGACAACCTTTATATTTGTGTATTTTTTGAGAATAACAAATAAACAGTTACGCTTTTATTCTTGATATAAGGTTCTCAGATATTTTATAGATACCTATCACACAAAAATATAAAATAAATGATAATAATAATACGAAAAAATAGAAAGAAGAAGCAAGCGCATGTACTTATTCCGCTTTTAAATCGGGAATATTAAAATTACGTTCTGACTTCTGACGTTTTGTTTGTAATGTTTCAAGTTAAAAACTTCAACAAAACTTTTTTTAAGTACTGTATAAAATAAATATTTCAGCTATTAGTGTAGTAAAGAAAATAGAAAAATATAAGGACAGAAATGCAAACTCCACCGCTTAGCTAGTCATAAGTCTTCATGTTGGTGAGTCATTTCTTTATGTGCATGAAATCAACTTTCATGGCTATATTTCAAGAAAACTTACACTGCAGGCATTTGCTTTCATGAATTTGTGTCATTAATTTTAAAAATCTTTGTTTGTTTCCTTTTCTTTAATGCTAGCGAGAACATGGACGAAGTTAAGCCACATTTTCTCTCACGCAAATTGAAATGACTTGTTTACATTTTTGGTTCTTTTATTTAATAAAAGGCGGTGATATCTTCGTGAAGGTTGTAAGGTCACGACTGACGTGGCTTCGGTGACGACTGCTTCCGTAGATAGCAGCCGGGACCTACGGTCAAACGTGCCTTCCAAAGCACGGAATTATCTAAAACATTTATGAGACATTTTACGGGCATATTATTTTTGTTGAGGAGACCCGATATTTCGGCGCTGTTAATACTAATATCGCGGTAAGCCCGTAAAATGTCTCATGAATGTTATGATAATGACCGCGAAAGATTAAATTTATATATTATATAAAACAATCTGATGATTCAGTCTCCAATGTGGGGAAAGTTTCACAAAGTTTGTTAATCTCCTATACAGGTATTATCTCTCTTTTCTCTCCCATCTAAACGATACGATAAACATGATAGATAATGTATAATATTAGTATTATATTGTTTACCACTGAAAATAAAACCTACAGACATGACAGTCCATTTATCTGTTAGCTTTTGAGAATGCTGTCTGTAGTTTATTATTCTCCGTCCAACGTTTGGAGAATATACGAACGATGCCAGTGCAAACGACAGCGCGCTATGATTTAGACAAATGGCGAACGTTTGCTGGAAATTGTCTTTCTTCACCTTCCATGACGGAGCATATTGACTTATTTGCGATAAATACTACAAACTACATATATGAATTTTCTGCAATAAATACACCGATAGATAGTCCTTTTATATAAAAAGAGACATTTTTGAAGGGTGTTATTGCCTTGGTGTTCAATTTAATATTTTTCCGAGTTAGTTTCGGGAGTAGGATCCCCTGAAAAGCCTTTGTCATTCCATTGCAGTTGTAAAGAGATAAATTTTGTCAGTCAAAAAAATAAAAATAAACTGGAAGTCTTGAATTTCTTGTAGTAAATGTAATAAGGTTAAAAAAAAGCATTTTAGTTTCTTGAACGAAACAGAGGAGGTTCACTATTTAAATCTAGACTTTATACTTAACTCAAGACAATATTTAAATATTTAGACAAATAGGTTAGGTTACACGAACGCTTAGACCAAAGATTTCTGGCGCGCGGGAGCGAAGCAATCGTCTTTTGTTCCTCTGAGGGTTAGACAAATTGAGAAATCACGTGAGAATAGAAGCGCTTAGCGCTGGAACAGACCTAATAATATGATACCGTGG
Organism: Carpatolechia fugitivella; assembly: GCA_951230895.1. Lineage (NCBI taxonomy): Eukaryota > Metazoa > Arthropoda > Insecta > Lepidoptera > Gelechiidae > Carpatolechia > Carpatolechia fugitivella. The sequence goes on from OX579651.1 coordinate 15,045,743, forward strand.
TGTTGTTTTTGAACAATAGTTTCCGTTTCTTGAAGATGAAATAAGAGAAATAACTGCAACAGATAAATAAAGTGGACTAGCTGTCGTTAGATAGATACGTACTTAAAAGAGAAGCATTTTAAGTTGTAGTATTTAATTCAAAGTTACGTACTATCAATCTTTCTTTACAAACTAATTTAGAATCTAGCTTATACGTATTTTAAAAACAATGGAATCCCGCAAACATGTCAATCAAACGAACTCTATCTACTATAAAAAAAGATTTTGGTATAATTTTTCCATTTTGTTCTCAAGTCGCGTTACAGCGAGCATCAGTTAGTTTGCTAGTAATTCGCAACCGTGTTGAATCTTCAAACATTTTTTAAAGTAGTTTTTGGTTTGGCAAAAACCACTCTCAATTTTTTGTACCTATTTACATTTTTGGGCTTCTTTTGAGGCCATCCTGCCAACATCTCCGGCCGCGGCCACCGAGCAAATAAAAAATGAATTTACTTAGGTATGTGATTAAAGTTACTTAGTATGAAAACATTGTAATATATAGGTACAACGCGCAAAATATTTAAACAAATATCACTGAATATTGTTCAAAGGTTATGGAATGTCGTCCGCTGGATTTACTAAGAATTAAGACATTTTATGCGTGACTGGGCGTAACGGTAATTGTACCAATTTGGCTGCAGGTTACGTGAACACAATAATTTCTCCTTCTGTAATAAATTTTCATGGTATCCGCGTGTTCGCAAATCGCTGGAATTCACCTCTTACTGGCACAATTACAAAGTTAACAAATAACGAATTTGTTTTTTATTCATTTTTATGATAATTGCAATTTACCATATTTATGATAATTAAAATTTTTGTATGAAGGTTTTAAGTTTCTGTTAAAGTTACTAATAGAGATGAGTACGTACATACACATTTAATACAAAATGCAATACAAAAATAAAAATTCCGAACAGAATGAGTGTGTGTGTGTGTGTGAGTTCAATTTCTGGTCGGGCAGATAATTGGTTTGTAGTTACCAACTTATACACGTCCCCACCGTGGGGCTGGTAACTAACTGTAATATCTGTGAAACAATGTGTTTGTAATAAGAACTTTTACTTTTTAAATCATTGATCAATAACAGAAGCTAAAGAGAAAGAAACTTCGTGACCAATTTAGGTTTTATACTGAGTATTATTCACTCGTACGTAAATATAAATTATGCCGCTGCCGGCCGAAGTAACACTGTGTTGTTACTGTTGTCACAAAATAGTATATAGGGGTTTTTATGTTTCCATTTTAAATAAATAATAATATAAAAAAATAACATACCTATTTATTCTTTTTTTGTAACAGTAACAAAACATTTTCCTCCAGTGGATGCACCACAGTCTGCATTTTCTGCGCAGTTAAGTTCCTTGTGGTTTGCAACAAACGCTTTGCGTCGTTTTTAGGTGCAACGATCTCCCTGCGTTGTTAGTTATTTCCTCAATTCGTACAATCTTAGTGTAAGACAATAGTGAATAGGCGTCTGGATTTCAACGTCGTCACCTTCCAACAAGCAAGGCTGAAAAAAAAACTGTACCTATATCAATCCATAACAAATAAAAAAAGAATGAATAAACCTTATAATATGGCGTGTGGGGCCTGTTTTAAGGCTCGATTACCGATTTGACAGCAGCTGTCAAAAACAAAAAAAAATCGATAACTATGAAAGTAATGAAAAATCGGTCACACGTTTGTTATTTATAAAAAAATTCAAGGATGTTTAAGACCCTTTATAGATCAGCTGTCATGAGCTGCTCTGGTTAGCGTATAAGGGCATCAAAATACTGGGTGTAGGTATACGTAACATCCTGTTAAAAATAATTTACCGGAACATTCTCATGCAACCAACTTGAGATTGATTGTTAAATTAAATATAAACTCAACACTCTTTTGTAACACCTTTCTTTATAAAAACTTGATTTAAAGGTCAATATTGCGATATAAACTGATTTGGAAAATTCTAGTAACATAATTCATGTAACTTTTACAAATATATTTTTATTTTCTTCCCAACTTCTTATGAATACTCGTTATCTTACGATTGTGCTGTTTGATCATGTTCCTATAATAATAACATACATGTCATTGTCACGTGCATATCTCTTACAGGATGAGCAGGGCTTGACCCTAGACTAAAATCTAAAACCCTCTTTGATATAGGAAAAATGTATTAGGTATAATCCCTAGCAAAATTTAAATATAAAGTTCAGTCAGAGTTTTTTAGGTTTTCAACCCATGTTCCTTGGGAAAAGTTGTTGCTTATGATGATCTGAACATTATACTTAAATTTTGCTAGGGATTGCAAACTCATGCTGTATATACCAATATATTTCAGCCATTGGTTTTAAACTTGTATCCAGGTATCACTTTGCATACTTACATCAAAAACAGCCCGTTAATTTGTATCTTTACTACAACACTTATCATTGACAAATGGGGATCGAAAGCTACAAGATCTGCCGATCTATAAATTCGCGTAGAGTTAGGATCTTGGCGGCTCCGTCGAGGTGTGTATCGAGCTGCGCCCGCGTCGATCTGAATATTGATGAGTTATAACTCAGTGTAGCGGCTGATCAACACACTTAGTTGATGGTGAGAATGGACTAAGTAACTAACGTACATCAAGTTGAAAAACAAGGATTAAGATTGTAATTAATAAAATAATATTCGTAGGTATGTAATAATAATAATAATAATAAAATAATAAAATAATTTATTGAACCAATTATAACAATACAACAAGAGGTAACAATAAGGATGTACATTTAAAAGTTGAACATTATCATATTCCCTGCCTCCCAAACTAGGTAAAAACCTGTGACTTGGGAGACAGTGATCCGACAATAATGACATTTAATAATGCAGGTTTGTGTGCGCGCGTTTACAAAAGTAAATGTTTCCAACATTGGTTACAACATTAAAATAAAAAGAAAAACGTTGAATATAATACCTTTTAAAGTTAACTATGTGTGAGTGTATCTGTGTGTGTATATGTGTCTGTCTGTCTGTCTGTGTGTGTGTATGTGTGTGTGTGTGTGTGTGTGTATGTATATGTGTGAGTAAGTGTGTGTGAATGAATCTGCTTGACTGCGAATGTTTGAGCTAAAATGGGTAGTTGAGGTTTTAGCTGTAAGCGATTATTATTATTTGACAAAAGTAAGGATTTCTTCAGTTTTGTCATAATCAAGATCGGAAAGCCAACTGGATAATTTCGTTTTTAAGCTATGTTTATTTAAAGATATAATGCCTAGTATTTTATTCAATTTTGTGTAGATATGACTGCTTAAGACATAGTATTGATGCTTGGCAAAAGTAGTAGAATGAGGAACGTGAGGTAAATCATTCCTACGTTTGTTACGGTTCGGTAGTGGGGCAAGTTTATGTTTCCTTAAAAGTGATTGAAGTATATAAAGTTGTCTGACTGAAAGAACTTTACAAATCGAGTAAGTTTTATTACTAGGAAACCTGCGAGACTTCTTTATTATAACTTTTAGCACCGCTCGTTGTGCTCGCTCTACATTGATCATCTTAGTTTTTGACGCGCCACCCCAGACAGTAATACAGTACGTGATAATAGACTGGCACAGCGCAAGATAAGTCATTCTAAGGATTTCGAACTCAGCTGCGTTCCTTAACAACTTAAATATATAAATCAGGCGTACAATTCTACCAGAAAGTTTATCAATTTGTTCATCCCAGCTCAATCTATCGTCAATTTGGATTCCCAGGTATTTGACTGTATTTGATTTATAGAGAGACTGACAGTTACAAACGACACTTGAATAATGACAGGAGTGTGCTTTGATTGAAAAGTTGAGTGGTGGTCTCGTGTTCTTACGAAGGGCAAAAGGTACATACATGGTTTTATCCAAATTAAGTGTAAGCAAATTGAGTGTAAGCCATTTGGTAACCCTTCGTAATGCCGCTTCTGCATTTATTTTTACCTCTTCCCAACTAGTTCCTTCTACAAGAATAGCTGTATCGTCTGCGTATGTGTAGATGCTGCAGTTGTTAAGTGACATCGTACATAGTTCATTAATATAGATTAGGAACAATGTAGGGCCGAGAACACTTCCCTGCGGAACACCGAATGATACCGTATCTTCTTCACTTTGCCAGGATTCAATTTTTACTAGCTGTCTTCTATTATTTAGATAACTTTCAAATATTTTAAGAGAAAGTCCACGTATACCCAGTCGTTCCATTTTTTTAATAAGTATGGGAACAGAGACCGTGTCAAAAGCCTTACACAGATCCAAGAAAATGCCTAGACATTTAGTTTTAGTGTCGAGGTTCCTAGCTACGGCTTGCGTTAGGTCCATTACAGCATCTTCTGATGAAACACCAGTTCTGAATCCATATTGATTTTTTGCGATAAGATCATGTTTAGCAAGGAAGTTTCTAAGCCGGTTGTTAAGACATTTTTCTAATATTTTGGACAGCGTTGATAAAACCGAAATTGGACGATAGTTGTTGACACAGTCTCTGTTCCCCCCCTTGAATATAGGATGGACGATGGCGATTTTAAATGCATCCGGAAAGATGCCCGTTTCGATGGAACGATTACATATATGAGTGATCGATGGAGTGAGTGACTGTCGACATTCTTGCAATATAGCAGGAGAAATTCCATCCCACCCAGTTGAACTCTCGCGACGAAGACCAAGAATAATTCTTTCAATTTCTTCTTCATCGGCTGGCAGTAGTACTAAAGAGTTACAAGGTGAATTATTGATGTTCGAATTTACAGGTTGAGAGTTTTGGCTGGCAGTTGTTGAAAAGAGTGTAGGATTGCGAGAAATTAGGTCATTTGCAAGATTGTTTCCCACATTGGTAAAGAAATTGCATACGTAATCAGCCGACGATTTAGGATCGTCGCAAGTGTCAAGTAATTCAACCGGAGCAGAACTTTTTTTACCCGAGTTGGTAATATTTTTTATTGTATTCCACAGTTTTTTCGTATTGTTTCTGGCCTTGAGAAGTTCGTTTTTTTCGTACTCATGTTTTAGTTTCCTAAGAAGAACGTTACAAAAATTTCTGTAGCGAGTGTAAGTTAATCTAGTAATAGGATTATCAGGCGAATGTTTAGATTTTTTATGTAGATGGTCTCTATTTCTAATACATCTTATAAGTCCAGGGGTTATCCAGGGTTTTAGATTTCTATTCTTTTTAGGTATTTTAGTTTGAAAAGTGTGCTTGTCTATAACCGATTTTATAATACTTATAAACTTTTGTGTCGCGTCATTAGGATCATCAGAGTTTAGGACTTCTGAGAAGTTGGTACTTTCAAGTTCTGTCTTTATAGCGAGGTGATCTAAGCGTGTTGAGGTTTGATTTTGTTTCCTGGCTGGACTGAGATTCTCTATTGATAATAAAACCGCCGCATGATCTGTGATAGTTGTGTCTAGTACTAGAGTGTGATTGTTTTGCTTTGATTTAAGTAGACTATGATCTAAACATTTATCTAATCTTGTATTGAGGAGGTGTGTAGGGAGTAACCCGTGAGAAGCGTTGAGAATGAGGTAATCAGTACTAAAGTCATCCGTATTATTAGGCTTAATGTCTATGTTCAGGTCCCCCACGAGTGCAATATTTTTGTAAGATGTGAGGTTACTATAAATGTCATTTAGACTTGCCAAAAAGTTTTCAAGATGGAGTTTTGTTTTATATGATGGTGATCTATAGACAGAGACTAAAGCTACTTTATTTTCTATTCTACAAACCAGTCCACTAGCACTATTAAATACCGGTTCATTAACCTTACATTTTAATCCCACTTTAGTGTAAAGTATTACGCCATCGTTTTGGTTTTTTATGGTTTTAGTAAAATGAGAATTGTATCCGTACAGATAAGGAATACTGACTACTTTACTTAGCCAGCACTCAGTGAGTACAATGATGTCCATTTTTATTTTTATTCTGTCGAGAAGTGTAAGGAGTTCATTAAAGTTTTTATGGATACTGCGTATATTCATGTGAAGGATTTTGATATTATTATACGATGAGACGATGTAGTCAGTGATATTCTCAGCACTACACATAAAAGAGTTATCAGTGTTCAGGGTATCCAACTCATTTATAAACGTGAGATTATTTAAGTCTGCCATTTTTATTTATTAGACAAATTACCACAAAGTTCAGGCAAAAATTGACAAGATGTAGGGGTATACTATTAAGTGCTTTGTGTTGAGTGGGTAATGTGTATTGATGAATTAAGTATGTGAAGATAATTGTTATTACAGTCAGAGATTTGTAGAAGTTTTGCGTTTTACGTGTTATGATAAGTGTGTGAGTATAAGCAGATGTTTGATCTTTTTTGGTAAGTGATTGATTGTAAGTGTTTAAGTGACTCTGTATGCTCAGTAAGTGAGTGAAAGTGTTTGTAGGATTTTGATTGTATGCGAAAATATACAGTTCTAGATATAAAAAGGATATTACTAACATGAGACAACAATAAAAGTTAATAAAAGATATTAAAAAAGCAAATAGTCATTCGTCGTTAATAAGATCTCGTAAAGATTGTTCCGATTTGATGATGATGTGTTTTTCTCCTTCGTTTTTGCGCAGGAAAATGTTACCATTTTTGGTCCAGCAGAATTTAAACTCATATTTGAGAGCAAAATCACGGGCTGTATGGAATAGTTTCTTGGTGGTGGCTGGAAGCTGCTCAGATACGTACACAGCTTGGCGTTTGCCAAGAATGCCAATTTTTTCGGTATTCAGTTTTTCGTGATTTTCCTTAAATTTCTTGTTATGGTTGCGAATGGCCGTCAGGAATATATCCTTTTTCTGTACCGATAAAAATTGTAATGATGCTGTTCTGATTTTTTAACTATTGAAAATAAACTTTGACGATACTATAGCTGTGTTACATTGACTAAGGGGTCAATAACAGTCATAAAATAATCTAAAAAATGTTTTGTGGCTGGTTGTACAAAAAAATTAAAAATAAACAAATGACAACAAAATAGAACAAAATCATTAGACAACGCCCTAAATCTTCAAAAATGTTTTTTCTTTCTTCTTGAGCAGTAAAAATATATTTTTTTCATCTTTTTGACCGAGCGATGATCGTAAAGCGCGATCGAAGCGTCTCCGTTTCAGCTCGGCCAAAATTGCTTTTGTATGTCTGTCTGTCTGTTTGTTCCACTCTACAGGTTTCTCAACTGATTCTCGTGAATTTTTTTGGAACAGGTTCGATAAATTAATAGATTTTTTGTCGAGACAGTTTATAGAATTTTAAAAATGATGGAGTTAAGAGGGTTGAAAACGTAAAAAAAAACATAAATCAGCCATTAAAAAAAATACTCGCAAGGTCTACAGCTCACAGAGCCACTAGTTGAAGCTAATAATTTAAGTAGGTATCGTTAGTTCCACAGTGTAGTGAAATTATTAAAGCTTGTCACTCACGTAGATTTAACCCGTTCGCTGCCAGGGGGCCGTTTCACGAAGCCACAAGTTACAAATTACAAGTACAATTCGACGTACATTGCGTAGACGATTAGATAAAACGATAAGGGCGCACAGTTTAGGCGAATTGGCTACGCAATGTATATCAAATTGTAAATTGTTGCTTCGTGAAACGGGGCCCAGGTGACAGTGCCGAGAAATACTGCTAATAATTGCTAGTTAGTAGTTACACTTACACTCGGCCTTTAATCTTATGGCGACTGTAGTTAGCAGGCGTTTTGCAGCTCATTTTTACCGGTTCTAGGTAATCATCGTGATATTGACTTAGCTGTGGCTAAAACGAGTGACTCTGAGAGACTTAACAACAACGAATTATCTATAGTCTATTTAGAAGAGTAACTACGCTTCAAACTTGACCCCACCAAATGAATACCAAAGAAGCAGAACTATAATACCATACGACATTCGAATATGCGGTACAATGATGTTTTATATGACTCGATTTGTAAGAACATCGAAAGTACAGCAGCGATATCATCTGCCTGTCTGTCGTCGTCGTCGTCTGTCAAAATTAATTAGGTTCCATGTTTTAGCAGGCTTTGTTAGACGGTTACTCTTATAGACCATAGATAATTTATTGCTTAACAACCACAAAAAAATAACTCTGGTCTCTGCCTATCCCTCCGGGATGAGGCGTGCCTTTATATAATGTATAACTATTTTTATCGTGAGAGTCTTGGATTTTTCTAGAAAAACAAAAACATTTCAGTTGCAGTTTGGTAGACTGCTATTTCGTATTACCGTTTATTTTTTTTAATTACCTACCTACGTATTTACAGACTGTGCTCATTAAATTTTGTGTCATCCATCATAAAGTCATTTGTGGGGACAATATTTTATCAAGCTCATATAAAAGACATCAACGCGAGCGATTTTTATATTTTTTTGCCATATAAAAATATATTTTTTTAAAACTATTAATATGTACCAACGTAAGTACATATATTTTTTCCTAATAATTTGTATTTATAAATGTAATAAATTCATACCTCGTTTTACCCCATAACTCAAATGCGTCGCCCACTTCACGGCAATGAGTTCACGACACGAGCTCTCAATATAGCGAGGTCATGGATCTGACAGCTGTGACGTGGCGTGATTGGATGGCGTTGACGGGTTGACAGTTATTGTATTAGATAATATTACCTATGCTTTATATTTTATTTTATTTTTTAAATATGTGGGGACATCTTCACACACGGCCATCTGATCCCAAACTAAGCAGAGCTTGTTACACAAATAGATAAATACATACTTATTTATATAGACAAACAACAACCAGACACAAGGCAAACACAAGTGTTCATCACACGAATGTTTGCCCTGGGCGGGATTCGGACCCGCGACTCTGTGCGTCGGAGGCAGATACACTACCACCTGGGCTACGGAGCCGTATTATTATAGTGGATGGTTATTTATAAGTAAACTCTGTGGAAAGGCCTATTGCCCAATTTTTTTAATGAATATTTTTTTTGCCCTGATCTGTTTGTGTGGCTCAAATGTGGCTTAAAACGTTTGACCTCCGCTACCAAAAATAAATACGTATAAATTTATATAAATGTTCTTCTAAAAATCAATATACTTCTCTCTCTAAACATAGAAATCACGTATACTCGGAAGTACCTATTAGTGCCACCTCATCAATCCCAGCCATCAAAGGAAGCATATTCAAATAACTATATCCGTCCTGTGTACTCAACGTCGGTTAAATTTTCCAATATAAACTGAACCACCACACCGAGACGTATGTTGGTAGAGCAAGATCTATTAAAACTGGTTTTTTGTGGTCCTATTGCTGACTAGGTTACACCGTGCTAGTAAACCTCAAAGTATAGTAATTTTAGGCTAATACTGCAAGACAGTAGCAGTAGTCAATACACAACTGCTAGCCAGGTATTAAAGACAGCCTAAGAGGGACAAAGCTCATTTTATCTAATTCTGGGCGCCTGTATTTTTACTTTTATATTTGGTACGACAAGATAAGTGCTTCAAATTATTTAAAAAAAAAAAGTACGCTAGTAGAGTGTCGAGCGACCAAACAGTGCACACCAAGAGAATCGTTTGTTTTACTGTCGAAAACCATACAAACTCCAAAACTTCTTGATGACAACAGACAGGTCCAAACGAATAAATTGCACTTTAAAGCCGCTTTACACTAAGTCTTAAAAACTAATTAATCGTACTAAGTGCGACCTAAACACAGCTATGTATACCAAATTATTAAGTCAGACTGTCCGCTTGACTATCCCATACAAAATAAACACCAATCCACTTGCATCGCTTACTGGCGTTGTGTAAACAACTCCGTAAAGCGGATACATGAATCAGTTCTAGGAACTGTCACTATTTGGTTTCTAATTCAAACCTACAGATTGTGGGAGACTTCCTATTGATTGATTTTATAATAATAATGGTCGTTCGAGCCATGTCTATTAATTTTACTTCCATAATAACGTTCTATGGTTGTCAAGGAAGTCACAGGATTTATTATACCGACTACTATTTATCTTGTCTTCCATATTTTACTATGACCTAGTGATTTTTTTATTGAAATTAACAAAAAATTTACAAGTAAAAATTTAAAATTATATAAATTTTAATTTCATTTATTTTTCTATTAAACAAATCACTTCATCTCTGATAGTCGTTTATTATCAGCTCCTTAAATCCCCGCTGAGGGGTACGAGACCTGGTTTCAGACTATTTGCCGTAAAGAAAATTATATCAGGACCAACAACTTAACTTGCCTTACGAAGCACGGAATCACCTGGCTTTACGGACAAATCAGGTTAATTAAGAACAGGTTAGGTTATTATGAAGTGATTTTTGTGTGACCGTGTGTCCCCAAGTTTGAACCTGGAACCTCCGTAATTAGAACCAAGCTTTTTACCGCTCGACCACACTGGCATGATGCTAGTTTGTATAATCCAGTAAAGCCTTAACCGTGTGTGGCAACGAATTACTATAGTCAAGAAACGTAACTGCGTTTCAAACTGGAATACCAAATGAATACCAAAGAAGCCGGGAAGAAAAACTATACCATAATATTCTAAATACGCGGTACAATGATGTTTTATATGACTCGGTTTGTAAGAACGTCGAAAGTAAGCTTCAATGTACAGCAGCGACATCATCTGCCTGTCTGTCATCGTCGTCGTCATCTGTCAAAATTAATTGTACGAGTTATAGCGGGCTTTGCTAGGCGGTTACTCTTCTTGACATCGTTGGTGTGTGGTTATTATGTATGAATTGCACTCGCCACACCGGTGGCGCGGCGGCGGCTGCATCACGGCCTTCACGGTCGACGCGCGCGCATCTCGTTCTCAACCTCGCCTCGATGTGCAAAAGCATAAAATGTCTCTTAGTGCATGCGTGATAATAACCAATGCGCATTTACGTTACGTCATCACGCGCATGATTCATCTGCAACTCATATACGTCCCACAGAGGGGCTTGAGCCTACCCTAAATAAGGGTGATCAGGTCTTAGTCTACCATGCTGGCCCAATGCTAATTCGTCGACTTCACATACAACCTTTGATTTTTACGCAGGAGCACGGAGACAATGTCTCCGTGCGCAGGAGTGTGCGGTTTCCTCACGATGTTTCCCTTCACCGTAAGAGGGTCGAATAAACGTAGATTTGAATCCAAAACAACATTGGTACGTGGTGGGGATCAAACCCGCGTCTTCTAAAAGTTTATACTTTCCTAATTATTGGATGCCAAAGCTACCTAGTAATTGCTGTTTCCTCCTACTGATTTACTGTCGTCCCAAGTGCGACCCAAACGCAGCAATGTAATTCCAATTTACTAAATCTAAAGATGAAATCACAGCTTCAAATGCACTTTTGAATGTAATTTGTTAATATGTATACTTATTGTAAGTTTATGTATCAGGAAAAGTTGTATCGATAAATGTGCTCGTACACTTTAAGTATAATGTTATTAGGTCTTATGTAATAATCAGGGAAGCGTGCGTCAACTACTAAGCGTGCGTATAAATTAAGATTATGCCCTTTTTCTTAAGAAAATTTATACATTTACAAATGGGTAAATAGAATTAAAATTTAATCGTAGTAGGTGTAAACTGACGTCTGCAATTAAAAAAACAGATTAGAAGATAGATTTTTTATTCTTTATTTTATATTGCTTTAATTACAAATTATATATTTGTAATTACAACCTGTGGTTTTCCCTGTTTATTAAGCTTTGTTTTCTTTATAACGCATTTATTTATTACGATCCAAAGACTACTAAGATTGCATAACGTTTAAAATATGAGTAAACTTACCCATCACTCTAATAAGTATCATTATCAAAGATGTATAAGAGACATTATAGTAAATACACACATTAATTGTGGAAGAAAGCTTTGAGTGAGTGATGTGGTCGTTATAGCAAGTTCTAACGTCGAGATGACATCGTGATCATCACAGAACATTGTATATTGCGCAGTATGAATAGATTGATAATAATTGCAGTTTGTGCTTTAGGTATATGTGTGAAAAGTAAGATGATTCCGTGCTTCGGAAGGCACGTTAGGCCATTGTTTTGGTTCACGGATATAGTCGTTACATGGTCATGGCAAAAGTCATTAATTAAATCGAACTTACATTACAACCAACACAATACGGTGGTGATGACTGGATTACTTGATCTGAACAATTTAATATTATTTGAAAATAATTTTACGATTATCAGTAGGTACATTTTATAGTAGTATTAACTAGATAACCAAAAATGAAAGTACATTATTTGAGTATTATGATAATCCGAAATTGGTTTCCATAGAGAACAAATCACTTTGTGTCGTATTTTTAGTCGCCGAGTATGTAGATATTTTTATGATGTTCAACAATGAAAATTTCCTTTATACCTACTTTGTCCTTTTTACAGTACTTGGAACGAAAAATAATTATATTTTCAATGCTACAACTTGATATTGAATTGAACTTATTCTTGTTACAAATCTGTATTTCTACAATTCCTAACATATTTAGCAAAGAAACTTTCTCAAATGTTTGACCATTGTGATTTGTATATTTTTTGTGCCTCGAGAGGTTATAACATACAACACATTCACGCCATAAAAGTCATACAACAGAACTCTAAGGTACCATTCACTCACTAAATGTATCGTTTTAGCATTGAGTGAGGTACATTGCTTGTTTGGTGTAAGTATTAAATAAATAAATAAACTGCTGACGGCGGTATAAATTCGAAAATTAAATTAAGTTTTTTTTGAGAAATAGACAATTTACCTATTAAAATAAGTAACATACTCGTAATGTTAAGTAATTTACAATTAAGTTTCAGCATCTTTGTGAGGTTTTTAGTGATTTTTAAAGTTTAGAGGTTTCTTTGACTTGACTTTATAATAGTTTGAATCGAGCATAACAATGATATGAATACTATTATAAGTATAATATCATCGTCATCATTAACAGCTCACATACGTCCCCACAGTGGGGCACGAGCCTATCCTGAACTAGGGCGATCAGGTCTTTAGTCGAACACACACGCTGGCCCAGTGCGGGCTGGTCACAATAAAGTGGTATGTAAACAACCGCGAAAACCTATAAGTGTTTATAAGTCGTATGTAGTATATTCGATTGAAATTAGCTATATCTACGTCGAAAGTACGCAATTGCAAGGTAATAAACATTATTATCTAACACTACCTCTATTAGTAAAACAAGCAAGCAATGTAACCGGTATATCTCAATATATTCTCATATATAAACTTGCATTGTGATAACCTCTATTACATTACATGCGAACGAAGTGCCTTTCACATCCCTAAAAGGGCAGTTCATTTTATTGTCAGCATCAGAAATGGTAAATTGGAACAAAAACCAGTGAAAGTTTATAATAAAAGTTCTAAAACATGTCTCTGTCAATCTAGTTAGGTTAGAATCGTAGGCGTTTCGAACTTTAAATCATGTGTTGCCAATAAATCGTTAAATTATCCAAATAAGTAACGTTACCTTGTAAAAACCAACAATATTACGACAGTATTTTTATTACGACATTATTTTATTGATCGATATTTTTATTTTTATGAGCTGATTTTGTAAGGTTGGTTGGCGACTTTACAACAAACACGATGAAGAAGAAGCTGATGTTACTATTTAATTAAAGGCTCTATAATCATCATCATGACAATATCACCAACTTTTCAATGATCAAATGCAGGGCCTAGCTTTTTCTTTTTCATACCGACCTTTACGATCTTCTGCGATGCGATCTTCAACCTCCTCTCGAAGTCAGTCTGCAAAACTACCAACAAAAATACCATAAGCCAACATTATATTACCAATTGAATTTTATTGGCACAAACATCATGCTGCTCACAGGCAGTCTATAAACTCTCTATAAAAGTCTAGACTAGTTTACTTCTAGCCCTATACCTACGAAACATTGTGTCGTTGGAAAGCAAAACAACAAGAACTATCAACTACAGAGAAAGCTTCGTAATAATAGCGTGTCCACAACGTGATTTACGCACACGCGGTAAGGTCAGGGTGAAACCAGTTTTTGGGTCAAAAACGACGCCCGCGCATATACGAGTCATAACGTCGTCGTCGTCAAAAAAAATACGAATCCTACCAGCAGCGTTAGTTTATTGGTATTATGCGAAGTCAAGTCAAGCCAAGTCAGTTGGAGGCGGAAATTTTTAATTTTCATTCAGTTGTCAATTTTGCATGTCTCTTTTAAGCACTTTTACATTATTCCATTTATTAATAAAATCATTATTATTGTTTTCTTCATTGACATTCAGCCAAGCAAAAATACCTTCCTACAGAAAGTTTTGGAATACAGTCTACCTGCTTAGTGTACAAATTGAAATACCCACGATCAAGGTCTCTGTTAAAAGCGTATTGTAATTAACAGCATTCGAAAATATTGTTTATGACAAAGTTTCGGTTTCGGTCGGTCGATAAAGTTCGAGGCCATGAAAAACTTTACACACATGTCTTTTTACACAAGCACTTTTATTTTAGCAAATGGTATACACCTTTAAATTCTGTATTTCCCACACTTTCTATAAACCTAAAAGTTTAATAACATCAACATCAACATCAATGACCCGTTACAGTCCACTGCTGGACTATGAGCCTCCTCCACTTAAGTGGAGGGTTTTGCCATAATCCCCACGCTTGGCAGGCGGGTTGGAGATCGCAGATTAAAAGGTTACTGTATCAGAGAGCGCTGCTGCCCGTTCCCTGTTCAATGTGTAGTCCCTAAGGCGCCTCTTACGACACCCACGGGAAGAGTAGGGGTTGGTGACTAATGTATTCTACTCTGCCGTCACCACACGGCATAGTTTAATATAGAAAATGAAATATATAAAGACCATGACAACCCTCTCTTCTCAAACCGATTGCACCATAAACGCGAGATCTCTTCCTGACAGTTATAAAGCGTGAACTATGCCCTAAGAAATCCTTCTTAGCTATATATAAAACAAACCCTATAATAAAGCCATCACCAACACCCAGAGTTAAATTATATGCAGTCTCATCAAATACTATCCATCTTATTCGACCACCTGTCGTCATTTGCACTCGAATCTCATCCATCAAAATCGAGAGGTAGGCACCAAATACCAACTTAGTTTTACAGTCGAAAATAGCCCTAAACCAAAGACATTATAGATGATGTTATCAAAATGCAAGGAATTTGTAAGTTTGTTAGCAATAGCAATCGGCGGAAGATCTCGCTGCAAACTTGTATCGAAGATAGCATTGAAGTATCGAATCGTGACTCCTGTTTTAAACTTCTTTGATCTTTAGACCGATTGGTTATTATCTGGTATTAGAAATGGCTACATCAAGCAAAAAGTGTTATTGAGTAGTTTGCAGCGGTTGTTA
Organism: Carpatolechia fugitivella; assembly: GCA_951230895.1. NCBI lineage: Eukaryota > Metazoa > Arthropoda > Insecta > Lepidoptera > Gelechiidae > Carpatolechia > Carpatolechia fugitivella. The sequence continues at coordinate 15,061,119 of OX579651.1, forward strand.
ACCTTTTGATGAGCTTAAGTTGAAACACGTAAGACTTCTTCAATTTTGGACCACCAATTTCCGAATGCGGTTAAATATTGAATGAACTATTTAAGTTAAATCTAAGTCCGTGTAAAAAATATCTGAATTAGTCCGATGTTGCGTCGAATTCATCAATTTTTTAGGTAATTGGAATGCCGCGTAATAAAAATAAAATGTTATTAGAAAAAAAAGAAAAATTCAGAGGACAAAAATGTCAAGCTTGTAACTCAAACTTTATGAAACTTTGTCGCTAAATATGTTCTTCATTCATTATCACATTGCTTTTACGTCCTTGACTTAAGTCGAACTAGTGAAGATTTATGATCTCGTCTTTCCATAGTTAGTTAGTTTTTTCTCGACTAGTCTGATCCGGTATCATCTCTTAGAATTAGCAGAGGTATCTTCCCATTAAAAGAACTAAAAAAGTTTTTGCTTGACAATTTCCTTTGGCCGAGAAGTTGGAAAACATCTATGCACATTTATGGATATCAAGCTGGTATATGACTGTGAACTAGCATTAAAATATTCACTGATGAAATTGATGATACATAGTTCCTTGTTGCAGTAATGTCGGTTGCATAAATGCGTTTAATAAGACCAATCTAGCATTCGTCAATAAGCAGCATCTATTTTTCAATCGCAAACGATAATCTAAATGTTAGATTCTAATTTTATACTCCATCAAATACGATTAGTTAAACCGACAGGAAGTCACAGTCGAGCGAATTGCCGACGTGTGAACTTCTCCTAATCATCTGATCAAAGCGGCAATGTGACCATAAAAGAACGAGTATAGCACGCCAGGCGAAAGTATTCTTATTTCTTAATGAGTTGCACCTCAGGCTATCGACGGCATACAACACTATACAACCTCAAACCTCAAATTGGCTCCCATTTGATACACTCTTCCGACTAGAAGCAGCTATGTAAGAGTATGACGCTGAAAAACAAACCGTAACTACTTATGATAAAACAAACTTTGCTACGGAAGGACCCTTTGCAGAATCTGAAGAAATACATTAAACTGATATCAAGGAAGTTGAGAAGCTAAGTTGTTTGAAGTAAGATAGAAATTTGTTTGATTAAAGAAAGCCATTGTTCTGGTATTGGTAGATCAATGTTGATTATTTTGTACTGACAAGCAAATTAGTCGATGCCTTTGTCTCGTTTAGACGTATTAACTGTGATGAGTGATTGAAAGAGTGCCGATAAGGCAACTCGTTCGTTGTTCAATTAAGCAGTTCATTTTGACGAATGAAATTGCAAGGCCGATACTGTTACTCAATGTGAGTTAACTAGCGAAACTTTCTTTAATCGAGTACGCATTGTGTGACACAAAGACTGTATTAAACGATTACAACTTTCACATAACCAAAAATAAACAGACGATGGTCATATCAACAATCTTATTATCAGGCTTTTATTTTAAAACCTTAGACAAGTTTTCGAGTGTGATCACAATCACTTACAAAGCATGTAACACTAAGGATGTAACGGTAAGTTTCGTTTAAAATTTTGCACGAAACACTTTCAAAGTCAATTGTGGCAAACATCCTTAAGAGCAGTAAAACGTATCGACAGCACTTAGCCTGAATTCAGGCGTTTACCGTAAACAATAACTGGCTGTTTAAAGCTAAATGTAGGAAACGGTCACGACACAAACACATGACCCTGACTTTTACTTAAGCGCACCTATTGAAAGCGATCCCTCCGAGAAAATCTTCGTAATTGTACAGAATTCACTTGCACCGACCGTATATTAAGATTATGAGAAATCTGATAATTGTGTGAATACAACTGCAAATGGCCTTGCACAAGAAATTCCTATAAGATGACGGATCTTCATTAATGAGATGACTATAAAAATTTCTCGGGTGTTGATTGAAGAAAAACAGAATTTTAATGAGTGAATAATCATAGCGGACGCTTTTAAGTTGCCATTTATAAATTATAGCATGTGTCATAATAATTCACGTGAGCTTGACGTGCGAAAGCATTAATCAACACAAATATAGTCGTACGGGTTCTAAATGGAGATATTTACAAATACCAATCCAGCGAAGATACATGAGCTAGCGAACACGTCAATCAGATCGATTTAATACTTTATAAAACGCTTTCCCTAGACCATTGCTTTTCCTGCCTCGCAACTAGTGGGTATTTAAATGAGTAGGCGCAATGCAAATCAAGAAAACATGTTCCAGGTTTTCACCAGTCAACAATTGTCACAACGTGACAGTGTTGTGACAGAATTGACATAAGCGGGCACGTATATTGACGTACGCACTGACAGGAGTAACCCTTAACATGTTAAGTAGTTGCAATCGAAAGTAAATCTTATGCAGCTAACGTAACAGAAGCAAATATAAGTTTGAGTAGCAAAGCGAGCTGTGGTCAAATAATCGGGCACCCAACTGATACAGATGGTTATCGAGATGACGTTTTAGTTACCATAGTTATTGACGAAAGTGAATGTGAAATTTGAGTAGCAGTTAGAAAGAAAGCAAAAGTAGTCTAGCGAGGTGATTAGGATGCACCGGCGGGTACTCATTCAGTAGTTAATGTATTTGCTTTTGACAACGCATTTGTTTTGTCGCTGGATCGGTACCTATCTGCAGAGAATGTCAATGTTCAAGATGGAGTACAATGACCGAAAAAAGTTCACCTCTCGCGCAAGGTTAAGTATTGCAAATAGGAGAAACTAATCCAGCTTCAAATGTAAATTTCAAATTCATCGTACAGAAATTCATAGCTTTTGAAATGGGGTCATTGAGTAAACAAATAATGTTTTTGCTAATACTAGAGTTCTTGTGAGTGTTTTTGCATATTTGCAAAGTATTTATAGCAATATTGATGTTATCGTAAACCTTTTGTAAGTTCTGTATGGATTTTCTCCTTAGATTTGCAGTTAAGTGATAAATTTGGTTATTATAATTTAATACAATTTACATGATACTCGTAGGTAAACAAAATATAAAAACTTAGATTTCTCAATGTCATATGCAGAGACTACTCTGACTGAGCATATTAATAAATGAAGTTATTTACATAAATTTAAATTTTATTGATGTGTTCTTTGTATTTTTAGTTACTTACTGCTTTCTATGTTACTCAAAGATCTTCAATGTATTGCATAGTATTTACAAGACAGTTATTATGACAGTATATTGCTACTAACATAAACCGCTTACTTCTATCATGCTTTGTCATCAGCTGTGCCTCCCGAGTCAGGCTTAGAACCCGTTCTAAACTGTTGACATCCGTGAACAGTTACTTACTGGAACCACTGACCCGTACTTTCTTTGTCTTTCTACATGTGTAATTACAATTAGCAACAATTGTATCTTTACCTGTTATCTTTGTACGGATGTGGTAGCATACTTTTTTAAGACTAAAATGAGAGGAAAATTCGGCTAAGTTATTAATGTCAGCATTGTTGTCTGTGGGGTTTTAAGTGATTGTGAATAAAATACTCGTACTGAAGATATTTTAAGATATTTTTTTAGTGCACTAGGTAAAACCTGAAGTCGTGATGGAACATATTTTGAATCTTGTGAAAAATAATTCTCATATAAATAGGTACTTATATAAAAAATATTTAGACAAAATGTAGGATCTTATGCATGCAACATAATTATAGTTATGTTGCATGAGAATATATAAGAGATTTTTTTCACACAAGATTCAAAATATGTTCCACACAAAACGCAAGGCAATAAACTTTGTTGTGATCTGACGAAACATTAACTTTTATTATTCAATTATTTGTATTCATCTCGTAAGATCGTTCATCGTTTCGTTTATATGATTTTTCAGTAGTAAACAACGACTTATACATTACTGTATGCTTATTTATCTTTCACTTGACGTTGTAGAGACTTCATTATCTTCACTCGCTTGTTTCGCTCCCTTATGGTCTCCCAATAGCGCTAATTCCACGCCACTTTACCTCGAACAATGCCAACGATATGCTAGAAATTGGAGCAGTTACAAAATTGCCGTTATTACACCGGCAACTCCTGCGCCGATGGGAACTGACAGCGCCACCTGTCATTCCTTTGTCAGACCACAATTGCTTTTTATGGGAATTTCTTTATTCTTTTCCTGAGCGCGGTTTCGCTAGGTTTTCATTTAGTTTGCCCTAGTTATGTAGATTATGATCAGTCTTTATGAATTGCATCGCATCTTTTAAGAATTTAGGAAATTATCAAGATATTGTTTAAGAGAAGAATATTGTGTTGGTAATATAAACGTGGTTTGAAGGTCGTGAAACAATTTGTTCAGCTGATGCTTGTATGTAGTGATTGCTCACGTAATGTTATTTTGTTATTAGATTGAAGTAGAGTAAGTTATTTTCTCCGTATTTTTAGACCCATTTCTTTTTTGCCTTGATGTTAAATGTTCTTTTTTTATACGTACCTAATTCCTAGAAGTCTTTCTTTTTTTAAAACATACATAAGTATCTAAAATATTTTCTATAATCAGGAGGTAAGTGACCTATTATGAGACTCAGTATAATAAATATACCAACTTACACAGATACAGAAACCTTGACAATGAACCGGTAGAACGTGTTCGGATTTCGTTCTACCGGTATGCCATAGATACCCAGTTCTCAGGGCTAATTTGTGGCCACTTAATTGGCTAAACGCTGTTGCTTATTTTCTCAATTTTGTGTTACTCGTCTAATTTCTTGAGCAAAAAACTTGATAGAACAAAGTTAACGTCCAGTTACGAAATTGAGATCGTGAGATATGCATTGGACATCTTAATTTTAAGGCCGCAATTATTTTTTTAATTTATATTTGGTTTGTTATCTCATGTAATTGACTGTTTAGACTCTAAAGAGAGTAATTTGTTTCTGTTTTTTAATTTTATCTTGATCGGTTTCATGGCTTCTTGAGTACTGTCAAATAATGTTGCTTCAAAGAATTACAGTTAATTAGTACTAATTACATTTGACACATGGATGATGAAACTTACTTGTCCTCAATTTTATGACTGTCTAGTAATCTACTTCGTTGCCCAAATAAAAAAGTAAATAAGTTGTATTCCCAGTTTCGTGTTCAATAAATTACTTCTCAATTTGGGTACCATTTTGACAAGAAAAATTGTCAACTTGATTCGCTTACTTTGGTCAAGTTAATAAAATTACCTTTAAGAGCTTAAACTACACCTCTGTATCAAACTTTATGTACCTCTAACTTGAATTTACCTATGCGCGAACTTGGTCAATGAACTTGAAAAAAAATTTTAGTATTGTTATAACAGCCGTTAAACGCGGTTATTTTGATAAAAACTTGCCAAACTGGTTTTTTGTGTTGCACGTTTGCATAAATTATATTTTGCTCGAGTAAGAGATAGACTTACACATTAAACTCATACAACAAACGCAAATATGCATTTATCAAAAACTCAAAATCTGGTTTTAAAAGATTTTTATAAAAGGCGTCTAAATTTAAATAGGTATGTTATATTATTTTACTTATATATTGAAAACCGCGTTTCGACGTCCTATTTATTATATTTTTCTATCGTCATCGTTATAGCCACAGATGTGGTCGTAACGTATGATTTTTTTTTAATGGATCTATATCGCTATTTCTCATCATCAACGGCCCGTTACAGTCCACTGCTGGACTTATGAGCCTCCTCCACTTAAGTGGAAGGGTTTGCCATAATCTCCACGCTTGGCAGGCGGGTTGGAGATCGCAGATTAAAAGGTTACTGTATCCTGTATATATGTTCCTTGTTCAATGTGTAGTCCCTAAGTCGCCTCTTACGACACCCACGGGAAGTGTAGGGGTTCTTCTTCTTCTTCTTTTCGTGTCGATGGGGGTTAAACCAGTCCAACCCAAAAATTGGCTAGAGCTACTGCCTTATCATTGAGTAGGGGTTGGTGACAAATGTATTCTACTCTGCCACCCGGCTTTTTCTGTTTCTATTTCTACCAGAGTGGTAATATATCGGGCGCAGACTTGCGTAACGTATAAGGGCGAAGACCCACCTTACATAGGGACCCTGGTGTTACAGTCTGCAATCTCTCGACCAAACTGGGGACAGTTTAATAATAACAATAATAAGACATTTATTCACGGTACACAAAACAAAACACACACAGTGGGTACAAAAAAGAAATATAAAAAAGGCACAACAACAAAAAAAGAAATAGTTTCATAATTTGAGGTGTCCCCACCGGGATTTGAACCTGGAACCTCTGTTACGAAAACGTTCTATCACTCAGCCACGGAGGTTTTTCATTATTAAACAAATAAATAAATATGTGGGGACATCTTCACATACGGCCATCTGATCCCAAACTAAGCAGAGCTTGTACTATGAGTACCAGACAGCTGATATACATTACATAAATAGATAAATACATACTTATATAGATAAACCAGACACATGGCAAACACAGGTGTTCATCACACAAATGTTTGCCCTGGGCGGGATTCGAACCCGCGACCCTGTGCGTCGGAGGCAGATACACTACCACCTGGGCTACGGAGCCGGGTTGCATACGGCCCCTTAGGCTATTATTAAAACCTTCATAATCCAAACTCTCATTGGCTTTTCCTTCTCGCTCCACTTCTCAGTGACACCACAGAATAGGTGACATTCTCAAGTTTCTAATCCTAAACTGTAATGAGCAAACCATATTCACACACTCGCTGTTATTATTGTGTGTGAATGAAGATGCATTCATTCATGCAACCGAGTTAAAAAAACCCGCTTCCGATTCTATATGAGAATCGAGGTTTCTTTGTGTTGAAGTGAAAATGAAATAAAAGTTTTAAATTATATACGTCTAATGATGTTATAAAAAGAGCTATGAGAGGAAATGCTTACTGTTTTTCTTGTCTGATAAAGTCATAATTCAATTGAAAACTTGGTATGGAATATAAGCATACCTATTTCCATAGCCTTCTCATATGTGTTTCTAGTGTCATTATGCGTGCTATCGCAATTTTTGTTATGTATATGTAACTATGTATTTTCAGATGGGTCATTCATAGTTTACTGAAATTTATGTCGTTTCAGTACACTTGTCTCTCTCGTCTCGTCTCGTCTCTCTGGTATATTATAATATCTGGTAGCCCTGCCCTATGTTGTTAGTTTTTATATCAACAAATCGAAATGATCTGTAGTGAGCGAAGAGTTTTATTCCCGAGTAACAAATTATGTCGTAGAATAATATTTAACTTAATTGGAAGAAAGCTTTTCGAAAGCCGAACAGACAGAATTTCGCATTTATAATATTAGTAAGTTCAACAGGTTCTATCACGATGTTAAAGATGAACTATAAAGATATTTGAAAGAAAAAGTTAATGTGTCAAACAGATCGGAGCAATCAGAAGGGAAAAATGGATTTAATTAATCATAAATTCATAGAAATATTGGAAATGCATGAGAATCTGTAGAAAGTTTCGAGTTCGCTCTTAAACCATTACAACTTCCGAAGAAAAGTTAATTTGAAGTAATTACCTACTAGGGATTTTCTTTTGATGATTTTATATCAGCTTGATTTAAAGAGATTGATTTGGAATAACAGCATGGAGTAACAGCCAAAACTTATTTGAGTAATGTGATATTTATGTATGAAAATTAGGCAAAAAAAGTTAAAAAATAGTATAAGATGTAATGTCCTCAGAATCTAAAAAACTGGATTCTTATCAGTTTTAACATTGATTTACAACAGGCCTAGATAGAACATGAATGGTTAAACATATGGGTCGGCAAAGCGGTGCTCAAGCACTACATTACAATAAAAATACTATAATGGAAGACAATAAGGTTGCAATAAATAAAATACACATGTCACTTTTTAATCCCAGCAAACTTTTAAATAGGTGACATTGTGATGGTCCAATGCCGAGCCTGAAGTCTCAGGCTGTCAGTTATGCTGTGATATATTTGTTATAATTTATAATGTGATCGTCTAGTAATTATTTTCTTGGTGGATAATTCTGTAATACTTGATTTTACTTTTTGTCCTTGCTAAACATAATAAGCAAACGAAAAGGGTTCAAAGAAAGTTTCTGTGTCGAGCTCTACCACAGCGACTTCCTGTGAATGAAGTTTTATGTAACCCCAAGAAAATGAGTTTCCGCGCAAGGCCCTCCCCCCTCGTGCTTCTGGAATGCAGAGATACCTGTCCCAGCCGCGACATACAAGGCCTTACGAAGCGGGCTATACGACAGCGACTCCTCTTGAAGGTTAAAGTGTTAGCTCTCTGTAAACTTGAGTATTGCTGTGCACCCGACTGCGCCTTCTGGAACGCACGTGATTCCAGCCGACTACGTAAGCAGCCCTCTGGGTTGTGCCAAGGATAGTGAGACTCGCAGTATTGTTGTTTTATGTTACGTAACTTTTATTATTTTTATATTCTGTATCTCGTAGTCAGACCCGAGAACAGTAGCTGCCTCTTTATATTTTAGAATGCATTCATTTAGTTGGTTTGTGTTTTATTTGTGTGTGTGAGTGGCCACTCGTGAGGTCAGCTATAGCGCTTTTGTTTGTTTGCAGAGCTCATTTCTCAATGACACCGCGCAGTGTATACTAAAGTATTAGCAGAGTCTTTTAGGCAAAATTTAATATTTTATAACTTCTCTTTATCATGTAATGTTTGCAAGGATTAGGTATTTGAAGCAACTTTATTGAGTAAATTATAGTTGCTTTAACCTAGATCTTGATAATGTCTTTAATTCAAAATTAAGGTTATTATTAATGCAAGTGAATTTGTAATTTAGAGAAAGGCTTAAGATGAATTTAAGGGCAGATTTACTTATTTATGAAAAATTATAGATTATTTTATTTAGAGGAGAGATGAGGAAAACACAAGATAAATTAAATTATGAACTTTAGTTTATTATTCTTTTCTTTACTTTTAATTTAATCTGATTTAAATCGAGGAATCCGAAGAACGGTATTCCTTGACCCTCTGTTCGATTTCTAGGCCAAAAGTATTCTAATGAAGGGGAAAAACGAACAGAAAAAGGAAAAAACCCCTTAGGCCAATTATTATCACTACTGCTATAATATTTATTTGTGATTCAAATTATGATTAAGTGCTAAGAAGTTTTATAGTAATAATAGCTCTATCTGAGTAGAGTTTATGTCAATATCGAAGCGTAAAATACAGCGAAGAAAATAGGAATAGAAAAATAAGATTATCTTTGGGCTTTAAAATATAATTTAGTATGATATGCAACTTTGGATTTAATGTTCGAGTAATATTATGAATATTGTTTAAAATTGGAACTTTTATTGAATTATTTATTTATGTAGCTTTAAGTTTTAAAACCCAAAGTTCTTTGTACTCCCTGTCACTGACTCTATGATTAATCAACACTTAGAAATACACTGCACTATCGCTTCGACGCTCCCGGCTTGGTCTCCCGCTCTGCGTTGACTGTCCCTATCCTCGTTCCCCTACCCTATCTCTAACATCTAATCTCCGCCTACAACCCTAACCCTAAATCTTAACATCTAATTGGTCAGCTAAGTTCGGCCGCTCTCCATTGGTCGATCCGTCGATCTTGATTGGCCGGCTGCTCCCGCGCACCGACGATGCGACGCTTCTCCTTGCAAGCTTTCCTGTTGCCATGCGCGCCATCGTCAACTTCGCCTCAATGAAAGCCCTGCTGACGTCACTCAGGCTTCAGCGTTTCATATGACTTCATAGCCGCTGCTATGCTTAGGACTTCATGTAGACAGCCTGGAATTTAGAAGCAAAATCCTTTGCGTAATCCGTTTCTATTGTACATACACATATTGTTAATAATATGTAACTTGTGATACACAGTGTTACACCGTAGGTGGAACATGTCTAGTATTACCATTGTGATAAAGTCATATCAATTAGGGTTTTGTTTATATGAATAATATAATTATGAAACTCGTTTAACATAAGACATAGTTGAGTTTTGTCTTAGGACTTAGAGTCGATTTTTGCATAGCAAATCATAGTGGCAGTTTCACCCTTTTTATCTTAATATTATTTTGTCTTGTCTGACATCTGTTTGGTGTAAAAGTTTTGGGTCGATAAGGATTTCTCTATCTTCCTACACGTGCTACAGCAAAACCATTGAACTTTATCTGCCTATTGTTTGGTGGTAATTTATATTTCTTTGAACCGTCTGTCTTGTGATGCCGCTTCCCGGGGTGTTTAGATATTTCCGTTTAAAAATATCGGTTTATTACTTACTGACAAAAGACCTTTGGCAGTTTTAATTTTTATTGTTGCCAAATGTGCATTTCTCGAAGCAATACTACTAACCATTACTTGTCTTTCTCACGCTTATCTTAATGGCGCGTTCGGTACCATCACATCCCTCTCCCTGTGGACAGTTAGAAATCTTGTTCTCTAACTTTCTACATCAAATCCTAAATCAATGGTGCTAACGCAGCCCATTAACTCGTATAGTACCTAAAACTACCTACATAACTACCTACCTATCTATTGAATGCAAGCCTAATCTAAACCTAACCGTAACCTATCAAATAACTACAAGTCATCCGCATTGCGTCGAAAAGAACTGAAGAGAAAAAAAAATACCTACCTATCAACCCTAGACTAAAGCTAATTCATTTCCTACCTAGCCTACCTAAACAAAAATACTAAAGTCTAACTTCCTAAGTAATTTTTCAAGATATACCTATGTATATACCTATAGTCAACATCATTTTCCACATTACCATTTATATAGGGCTATTAATTTATTCATTCTCACTTGGGTTTATGAAACATTTAAATAAATGTATTGGCATTATTATTATTTTGCCTTTGATTTCATTTGTAAGTTTAACTTAGTAATTTTTTTTTTAAGACTCCTATTGTATATGGTTCAATGTAAAAAATGTGTTAATATTTATCAATATTTTATCAGCTTCTTATTTTTTTTTATAGTTCTCAGCTTGATAAAATCATCAATTTCTAATATTTATTAAATTATGTTTCGTATTTATACTGTCGTCGTTTAGCCCTTTCAATACGACTGTACAACATAGCTGTAAATACCAACTATACTTAATGCATTACGAAAATTACTTGTCTTTTAATACAAATACCAAAGTTTAACCTGTTTCGTTTTACACTACTAAGATTTGTCCTGTTAAGTGATACATTTCCATGATTTAACTTCGGAAAACATCGAATTTTCCTTAAATTGTTTGCTATTATTTATGATATAATTATTATTAGCAAAACAATATACTTTATCAATTTTTATAGCGTTTCTATTTCAAAAGTGCTTTTAGTACAGGTTCCCAATGAATGCTAGTTTATATAATTAAATTTCGTATCATTTTATTTTCAAATCCACTCATCTTAAAAATATGTCTTTCTAAATTTATGTTTTTTTTTTATGAGTAATATCGATTTGATGGTACAGTGTAGACCACTGTCTAAATTGTCACTGCAATTAAAATAACGCCTCTCCCAAATTAAACATATCCCGTAAATGTATGTCTTTGTACTAGTTAGTACTGCTAATCTCATCTTACTTTGGCGTTTTAATAAGTTCATCTTACTCTGGCGTTTTTACTATGTATAGGTAAATATAATAGGGTTTTTTTTTTTATAAATTAATTTATTCGATTAAATCAACGTATTCTACCTGAATCAACCTGTATTGTATATTTCTTAACAATAATACTCTCAATAGTTTCATTTGCATCCTTTATCTCCGTATGTGTTATCTCAAATAACAACATAGCTTTAAGATACAACCATCGTATTCAGAAACCTTGATTAGTTTGTAATTTGCCTCACAATAAATTTTTCCAAATTACACTATCATAACTCGTAAGATTTATAATATTTTATTATAATTTCTAGACTTAAACAAGTTTTAATACTTGTAGATCTTGGCCTTTAACAAAATGTCCATATGATTGGATCATCATCATCAATATCATTGCCGTAAGAGTTTATTTACTCATCATCATCACCTGCTGACATATTCATCTAAGTCTCCACTGTAGAGCTTATAATTTACATACATACACATACATACAAATATGTATCTCTTTTCCTGAAGGTAATTAAGACCTACATTCCTTTATTCGCTGAGAACCAAACATACTATCATAATAGACTAGTTGTTAAATTTTATTTGAAAATTAATATTTTGTCACTTAAGACACTTCTGTTCTGGCATATATTTCCTTTGATTATTTATTTATTTATCTAAAAGTTCAGAGGACTAACTCAGTATGTTTTTTAATATAATAATATTGAAATGCTTCTTATTGTGATCAATATCAATTGCATTTGAAAATTTTCTTTACTTATGGCGTTTATAGGTATCTCTTAATGAATACTAGTCCATCATAATCTGATGCTATTGACTTAGTATCGACCTCTGAAAAACTAAATTAAATTTAGTTAAACTTTATTAAAGTTTACTTACAAATTTGCTTTAATTTATTCTTTTCTACTATCTTTATAAGTACTCGTGTGACTTTATCATTTAAAGTAAGTACTTTATTATAGTAACACAAGTTGTGTTACTCTGATTTTCCTCTAATTTTATTCTACTTGCTTACATAATAAAATAACGTAAAGATCGTGATCTGACGTTCGAATTATTGTTTCGTCAGACTGTCGTTCTAAGTCAAGCCAGAGACGTTGACTTAAAAGATTTGATCTTCTTCTATATCGTGTGGGTTATAAGGTCAAACAACTACTCGTCATTATTATGACAACTATTAACGACTTTTCATTAAGGACCCGGTCTTGTGGCTTTAAGACTCTTTCTCACCGCTGCTGCAAAGGCTTTTCCTAAATAAAGATAAACTTATACTTTTCTACAAACTACAACTTCTAATTATCTTTTTTTTTATGTGTGCTATATTTTACTAAGACCGCTTAAATATACTTATTTAAGTCGTCATGGGGCAAATTAGGCTTTTTCTAATTTATATAGTAAGTTTTTTTTTTTTTTAACAACCCCTTAATTTCCTCATCTTATTAACATTTTGTCAATAATGTTCGGTTTAAGATGATAATTATTTACTGATAATTTGTATGCTAACTCCTTCTTCAAACATACACTGATTTAGTTAAACTGAGATTAATAATCAAAATTGTCAGTATGTGTAATGAACACGAGTCACTTGTGACATACTTAGCACGCTCATACATACGCAATACATATATTACATACCCATACCTACTTGCGCATAAGATATATTTCTTAATCTTATTTAAAAGTCTTTTAATCATCATTTTATCATCATAATTTTATTGTGCTGGACGCAGGCCTATATGCGTCACTAATTGTATTAATTATTGTCGTTTGCACTAATAAACACTTTCTTCTCTATTTGTTTACCTTTCTTTAGAATGTAAGATGAGTGAACGTGGTTATAATTATACATTCATACATATATTTCGCGTTTTCTTTACTCTATTGTGCAATGAACGTTCAATCATTCAATACGACCTTGCCATTATTTACTAACGCCAAATTCTAATGTCTTAGAAATATTATGTTATTACTATTTATTCGTTATTTAATCTAATGAAGCACATTATTTTGAGTGGTTTAACTTAATTTGTGTCTTACTCATAAATCACATCAAATTCTTAAGGTCTTGATTTGTTTTACTTTATTGATTTTGTTAGATTTTTACTTCGAAACTAGTCTAAATTCGCGTCATAAACTAATTTTGTTAACTAAACACGCGACAATCGAACACAAAACAATTACACCTTCAATAAATGGAATAAAATCAAAAAAATATATATAACAAGATGTCAGACAATACGTCCTGTAAAACACATGTCATGCAAAAGTGTACATTACCGCTTCGATATTTCAATCTATTTGATTTTCTTTAGATGACTTATTTCTGTGTTTTTTTTTTTAATATTTCTTTACTTTACTTTCAATTCCTCTTTATTTACTTTTATTTAATAAGTAATAAATTCTCCTCTCCCAAATATTTCGATTAAAGAAATATTTTATAATATTAATAAGTTCTCAAATGTTTAGTTTCTTGTACAATATTAATAGCAATAAAAGTTTATCTTTAAAATATTTAAATTATTATTTCATTTTAAAATATTTAATAATAATAAACCCTTTCTCAAATTCAGCCTTGCTTTAAAACTTTGATAATTTACGTATTACAATTTTACTTACTTTATCACACCAATTGAAATATTTGTTCTACGTTGTGTATTTTTTATTTAGTTCTTTTCTAGTTGTGTCCTATTTTATTTTTATTTTTAGACACAATGTTCTAGATCCTGGTAAACGCGTACCACGTGTGATGGTCCAATGCCGAGCCTGAAGTCTCAGGCTGTCAGTTATGCTGTGATATATTTGTTATAATTTATAATGTGATCGTCTAGTAATTATTTTCTTGGTGGATAATTCTGTAATACTTGATTTTACTTTTTGTCCTTGCTAAACATAATAAGCAAACGAAAAGGGTTCAAAGAAAGTTTCTGTGTCGAGCTCTACCACAGCGACTTCCTGTGAATGAAGTTTTATGTAACCCCAAGAAAATGAGTTTCCGCGCAAGGCCCTCCCCCCTCGTGCTTCTGGAATGCAGAGATACCTGTCCCAGCCGCGACATACAAGGCCTTACGAAGCGGGCTATACGACAGCGACTCCTCTTGAAGGTTAAAGTGTTAGCTCTCTGTAAACTTGAGTATTGCTGTGCACCCGACTGCGCCTTCTGGAACGCACGTGATTCCAGCCGACTACGTAAGCAGCCCTCTGGGTTGTGCCAAGGATAGTGAGACTCGCAGTATTGTTGTTTTATGTTACGTAACTTTTATTATTTTTATATTCTGTATCTCGTAGTCAGACCCGAGAACAGTAGCTGCCTCTTTATATTTTAGAATGCATTCATTTAGTTGGTTTGTGTTTTATTTGTGTGTGTGAGTGGCCACTCGTGAGGTCAGCTATAGCGCTTTTGTTTGTTTGCAGAGCTCATTTCTCAATGACACCGCGCAGTGTATACTAAAGTATTAGCAGAGTCTTTTAGGCAAAATTTAATATTTTATAACTTCTCTTTATCATGTAATGTTTGCAAGGATTAGGTATTTGAAGCAACTTTATTGAGTAAATTATAGTTGCTTTAACCTAGATCTTGATAATGTCTTTAATTCAAAATTAAGGTTATTATTAATGCAAGTGAATTTGTAATTTAGAGAAAGGCTTAAGATGAATTTAAGGGCAGATTTACTTATTTATGAAAAATTATAGATTATTTTATTTAGAGGAGAGATGAGGAAAACACAAGATAAATTAAATTATGAACTTTAGTTTATTATTCTTTTCTTTACTTTTAATTTAATCTGATTTAAATCGAGGAATCCGAAGAACGGTATTCCTTGACCCTCTGTTCGATTTCTAGGCCAAAAGTATTCTAATGAAGGGGAAAAACGAACAGAAAAAGGAAAAAACCCCTTAGGCCAATTATTATCACTACTGCTATAATATTTATTTGTGATTCAAATTATGATTAAGTGCTAAGAAGTTTTATAGTAATAATAGCTCTATCTGAGTAGAGTTTATGTCAATATCGAAGCGTAAAATACAGCGAAGAAAATAGGAATAGAAAAATAAGATTATCTTTGGGCTTTAAAATATAATTTAGTATGATATGCAACTTTGGATTTAATGTTCGAGTAATATTATGAATATTGTTTAAAATTGGAACTTTTATTGAATTATTTATTTATGTAGCTTTAAGTTTTAAAACCCAAAGTTCTTTGTACTCCCTGTCACTGACTCTATGATTAATCAACACTTAGAAATACACTGCACTATCGCTTCGACGCTCCCGGCTTGGTCTCCCGCTCTGCGTTGACTGTCCCTATCCTCGTTCCCCTACCCTATCTCTAACATCTAATCTCCGCCTACAACCCTAACCCTAAATCTTAACATCTAATTGGTCAGCTAAGTTCGGCCGCTCTCCATTGGTCGATCCGTCGATCTTGATTGGCCGGCTGCTCCCGCGCACCGACGATGCGACGCTTCTCCTTGCAAGCTTTCCTGTTGCCATGCGCGCCATCGTCAACTTCGCCTCAATGAAAGCCCTGCTGACGTCACTCAGGCTTCAGCGTTTCATATGACTTCATAGCCGCTGCTATGCTTAGGACTTCATGTAGACAGCCTGGAATTTAGAAGCAAAATCCTTTGCGTAATCCGTTTCTATTGTACATACACATATTGTTAATAATATGTAACTTGTGATACACAGTGTTACACCGTAGGTGGAACATGTCTAGTATTACCATTGTGATAAAGTCATATCAATTAGGGTTTTGTTTATATGAATAATATAATTATGAAACTCGTTTAACATAAGACATAGTTGAGTTTTGTCTTAGGACTTAGAGTCGATTTTTGCATAGCAAATCATAGTGGCAGTTTCACCCTTTTTATCTTAATATTATTTTGTCTTGTCTGACATCTGTTTGGTGTAAAAGTTTTGGGTCGATAAGGATTTCTCTATCTTCCTACACGTGCTACAGCAAAACCATTGAACTTTATCTGCCTATTGTTTGGTGGTAATTTATATTTCTTTGAACCGTCTGTCTTGTGATGCCGCTTCCCGGGGTGTTTAGATATTTCCGTTTAAAAATATCGGTTTATTACTTACTGACAAAAGACCTTTGGCAGTTTTAATTTTTATTGTTGCCAAATGTGCATTTCTCGAAGCAATACTACTAACCATTACTTGTCTTTCTCACGCTTATCTTAATGGCGCGTTCGGTACCATCACAACATATTTCTAGTGTATTTTTGTATGACGAGAATATCTAGGCCTGTTGTAAATCAATGAGTTTTACCGCACCTTTACTCACAAAACCTGCAATAAAGTAATAATAAATTTTACAATTGTAAAAAAATCTAATAACTTTTCTAAACACCCTGTATAGTCACGAGCCACCCATCTTCCTTTCATAATTTCATTCATCAAAAGTTCAGCGAAATAAAGTTCTTCAGGACATTGACCTTGTCGGAACGAAAGTAAATCCACTGTCGGCGTGACCTCAGGTCGCGATCTGTCGCAGGCGCAGGCCAGATGTTAGGCTACTGCACACTGTCCTGCTTGTCAGGTTTTATACAATTCAGAAAATCAGTCTTTGTCAATTCTGATGCGCAAACACATCTTGCTACGCTCTTCACTTCGTAGCGTTTGGAGTACGTAACTCTACGAGGCTGCTACGGACGCTACGCCGCCGTAGTGAAGAAATCACCAATTAACGAGTTGTTTTTTATTCTGTGTGTAAGGGTTGCTAACCATGTCACGTATAGCAAAAAGTATTGACCTACGAGTATTTTTAGTCGGTCGTTATATTATCACTTTTAAAGACGATCAACAACAACATACAGCATCGTAAAAAAACGTAAAATTGGAATAGAAATTGGCTAACATTCGATATCTACTGAACTGTACGAAAATTTGCTTGTACTTGCACTGTATACAAACCAGTATATAACTACGCCACTACGTCAGAATCCAAAAAGATGTGCCTGAAGAAAAAATATATGTCAGATTGACAAAAATATTATATATGACATTGACATTTTGTAGCGTAAATGGCAGGCAAATACCAATAATGGTAACATTTTGATAACAATGTATAAGTTAAATTACACTACACACCACATTATCTTAGTACTTATTTACATAAGCAAGCACTCGCTTTCTACATCATAATATTGACCATTTTGACAGTTTCTACCAATAAGCATATCATAAGGTCAAACCTGAACCCCAATACAAATAAGTCTTTCCCGTTCCGCATCAGATCTTTTGCGTCCTCAGGCTGATCGGATCGGGCCGTGTGTAGGGACCCTAATAAGGCCCGAACCCGCGCTAAACGTCACGAAGCAGCATCACGATTATCATTTCACGAAGCACTGTCACGTCGGTGGCGAACCCGCCGCTTTATTCAAATTATTATGAATTATTTTGGGGCGTTCGAATTTTTCTTTTTGGCCAGTCTCCCACGTTTGTAAGTTTTGTTTTAGTACCGACGAATATTCCAATTTTAAAATCTGTGTTTGTAGGTGTAATTGCACAGAACTCATTGATGATTTTCTTTCATAGTGTTCTCACCGGAAGGTCAAGTCTTTCCTACTATTCTTTTTTTTCTTTTACATTGTAATTCTTTTACACGTATTTATTTATTTACCACTCTATTTTATACAGTAAAACATAACAAGCAATTTTAACTGTGTTATTGATTAGATTCCTTTGCATTCAATTACACCATCTTTTCCTTAATAGAATCTTTCATAACAAACTGTCTATTGTTTTTCAGAAAATATTGCTTTTTTACGTTTGTACCGTACGTTTGTCCCCAACGAGAAACATAGTATAGTTTAATAAAATCATTATGTAAATAGTTTCTTGCTTCGTTGGAGAAGCTATAGTACGAGTACCAACCGTATCTGATATTAAAAATGTCACCAACACACCTATCAATAACAATGAATAATGACTGACTATAAGTAATAATCAATTCTCTTGCAAGTAGGAACTGTAGGATGCGATCTGTCTGTACCGTACAAAGCAAAGGTTATCGCGACCGAGGACCATTGAATTGCGGGATGCGCCCGCGCGGCGAAGCGGAAGCGTTCGCTCGCGTAATAGCAGAGATTACGATCCTGTATGGATGAAGAAATTTCATTGAACAGTCAACATTGTTGTGCTTGCGTCTGCATTATATATGACATAAGTACTTATATTCCACTTCTTGTAGAACATACACAATGGAAGTCACCACTAATACAAATTCTAGTCGCCATGATCATAATATTGTATTTCAATTCGTAATTCCGTGTCAAGCTTTTAAAGATATTTCAGAGTCTTTACTTTATTGCATTAGCAAAATATCTGAAAGAAAGGCAGATATGCCTTTCTGCAAGCAAGTAATTTAAAAAATTGTAATTTGCCCTTGGACGATAATTCGTTCGCACATTGAGAAAAAAATAAATCGGAATTATATCCTACGGTAAAACCTGTCAGAAACATAACATTCAGACGCGCTTCAAATCCATCAGCAGTAGCCTCTTGATTGTAATTTATTACCTCATCTTTCACGCCTCAAATTTCACTTTCTTTGAAAACAATGATGCCCGCCCGTTTGTAATTAAACCTTAAAAGGTCATCTCTAATGAGCGCCATCTACAAGACAAATCAGAATCAATTTCTCTACCGGAGGCTATTCCATTGAATATTTTGTTTACGACGCTGACGGTCAGTGACTGAATCTTGGTTATGCAGTCATTCATAAAAATGAGTGGACGTTTTGTGGGTTCGGTGGGCAGAGCAGATTGATTGGGTGCTTCGTGTTTCTATTCTTTCTCTTGTTTTGTTGTTTTAAATAGGATCTTGGAAATAATAAGTGCATGAATACAATCGTTCATACCGTTCAATTGTCTGTCTACAATGTTTGCACTTCATCAAAATGTCTCTTTATAAAATCAGAAAAGTGAAATAATTCTTAATGAGTTTTTTTGTTATATGTTATATTGCATAAAATCTTTTTTATTTTTAACCGACTTCAAAAAAAGGAGGTTCTCAATTCGGTTGTATTTTTTAATTTTTTTATGTATGTTATTAGATATCTCCGTCAATTGTAAACCGATATTGATTATTCTTTTTTCATTCGATAGGATTTACTTTCAAGTTGGTCCCATATAAATTTCGTCAAGATCTGATGGTGGAACATGAGGTAATAATAAAAATTGGAAATTCCTCAACGGAATGTACCATTTGCTTCGTTATTCGTCTAATCTTTTAGTCATATCTCAGTCAGTTTTTTACCGATTTTAATGATTCTTTTTTCATTCGATAAAATGTGTTTTATACAAACAGTCAGTACTCTACACAAGGAATATCTATATCTTTCACAAGGAATTTCACGAGCTATACGGTCTGTATGGTATTATCCTATATTATCTGTAGGTTATGGTGTGATCCTTTTTTTTCAATTGTTCTCATTGCTTTTCTTGGCGCGTACTTCTCCAAAATGATCAAGAATAATTCAACTGTCAATAATCTTATAACATCTAAACTTTCCTACCATATTTTCACCTTTAACACAATCCCACCTTTGCAATGTCAAACATAATTGGACAAACAAAAAAGCTCAAGGCAATGAATAACATGAATATTGAACAGATATTACGCGTTCAATGGCAAGGTGAAATTGTATGCTTTATGTTCCATCCTATGGTGTAAGCTAATCAGCTGATCATGTTGACTCCCACGATGAAGATTTTTGGCTTTCTATTTTTGAAAAGCTTTGTTACAAGATGCGTCAGATTTCTGCAGATTCTTTCTTGCTCTGTGCCATTTCTCAACCTTTAAACTGTTAATCCCATCACACTTACCAATAAAGAATTGCGTTGAGACGATATCTGAACAAACTATTTTTAATACTATAAACAGCTACAAAATCTGTGCAAGCACTGAAAAATAAGAAGTTCTCCTAAACGGAAGAACAGGGTGCAGTACCATTCAGGAGTGCAGTACATCAGCGATAGCATATATTTTTTTTTTGTTGTCTCTCTCTTTTTATTATATACATTCTTTTGTCTTTGTTGTTCTTGTACTGTATCTTTGAATAAACAGTTCATCTATCTATGTATCTATCTAAACATATTTTTTTCGTTCTCTAAGATTTCAGGCCTTGGAGTTTTCTGTACTAAAATATGCATGTAGCTACCTGTACTTAACCTAACAATGGCTACTTAGTACCCAGTAACAATGAGTTAACAATGTAAACAGACTATACAATTACCCTCGAAAGGGCAAGAGGCGGGATGAACGCAATCATATACGTCTCAACTTAATAGTTCTTTTATTTAACTCCTAGATGACTTTAATGAAATTGCAAATAACATAATGGGTCTGAATCCAAGAATGTTAGATTAACTCTTATCAGCTTTTAGTACTACAAGAGCCACTCCCGTTCGGTAACTCTCCCGTTTCATGACGAAACATTTACGTACCAGGTATTTGTAGAGAGAGCCCATAGTGAATAACTGAAGATCGAATGAATGAATGAATGAATGAATAGACTTTATTGCACACATACAAATAAAAACAGAGTGGAAGTAAGAACAGAAATTTACTGAAGATTGCTATTTCTTCTTCTCCCTCATGAGATTATACGATAGCTAAACACACGAACAATCTATCCAAGTCATAGTTGGTTGGGATTTCGTTCAAATATCGATCTCAATCTCAATTACTTAGGCAGAAGACCTTCTAGCACTCTATAAATAGATATGTGGTGGTTTCATGTTAAGTGTGCCTGAATGCACTCAGGCAATTATCTGTTCCAACTGAGAATGTTTATCCCGTGAGATATGAACGATAGTACATTATGTCTGTGGCCTTCCGCGCAAAAAGGTACCAGTAGAGAGGTATTGAGTTAAGACTAGTTTCGGAATTTAGAAAAATACCTTCATAATAATTAAAAAAACAATGCATTTTCTAATACTGTTTTTTGTAATAGGTATCCAAAGATGAAATTTTAAAAAAAATAGTTTTGAGAAAATTTTGTTTAAAGGTTTGTGTTAAAAAAAAAACACTATTCTACCCATTTGTTACATAGGCCTTTAGGTTAGGTTACGCATCGAATAAAGTACAACCAATGTATTCAACTTACTTATACCATCGCTAATATACAAATAGGAGGTATTAAAATAAAAATCCCAAAACCAGACAAAAATAACGACAACATTACAAGGCTTACCGACATCTGGTATCTTTTCACTAAACATTTCCTTTAAAAAAAAACATGTGTAGAAGTTTTGTTTGTTGATGTTAATTGTATGAAATCGTAGTAAAAAAAATCGTAGAATAATAATCACTCAAAATCATGAAATGCCATATTTTCACCCAATATCACAAAAATGCGAATATCTCGGGAACTAGATGCGGACAACTGGTACCTTTTTGCGCGGAAGGCCACATATAACCATAATAGATAGTTGTTCTGGTTCCAAAAGATTCTGACAATGGGTCTCAGGTCTACCAATCCTCAAAGAATATTCATGCATAGAATCAGGCTTTAGATCAATCTATCTATTTTGAACGACAATGTAATCCATTTCCCTTTCACGTTCCGTACCTACTCTTCATCTCGAGCGGAGATTACTCCAAGCTGTTTGCCAAGAGTGTCATAACTACACCACAAATCTGAATACCAGCTTATTAAAGCGTTAGTTCACACAGCCTTAGTATTTATCGCGACTTATCTCATAGTCTCATAGCCGAAGTGTTCATTCTACTAATTTCGAACGAACATTTCTTGAACGTCGTCGTTTACTCCTCGCAATTTTCACAGTCTTAGAGGAATAAATTTACTCATCTTATTCACGTTTCATTCTAATTGGTATTTTACTATCTATTGTTAACAAGAAAAAACTTTATTATTTTTCTGTTATATAGTCTTGAGTCGCAGCAAAAATTATCGGCTCAACTACGTTGATACCTGATTCATTGTTTTATTCCTCACATACGTCCACTGTTTTAAAAAGTACCACGTTTTTTCTACATCTAACATTTTTAATCTTATGTTTTTATTTTTGTGTTCATTTATAATCTACATATTTTTATTGCATAGGTAGGTAAAATACCTATACTGTAAAAATTGCCAGTACTTTTCTTAGGAAGCATGCTGTTTAAAATGACCAGAACACCACTTGTAGCTATTAGAATATCTGTACAACATAGCCTTAGGCATCTTTCCTTATTGCTCTCTGGTCCCGTCTGTCAAAGTGTGATGGAAAGTGGTTGCTATAACTCTGTCTTTATCGGGCTACATCAAAACGTAAACTTTCCATAAAGGTTGGGAAATTTTAATATTGAGGTAAGCAGGATGGACTGTGAAATTGTTTGTGATGGATCAGGAAGTGAGGCTTCGAGTTTGTTGTAAGGAAGGTCTGTTTTATAGTTGGTGGCTAGAAAAGTTCAACCGTCTGAATTCTTTAGTAAAACGTTTCTATTTCGGAGCTTTGCACATAGTCAAAACTTTTATTGCATCTGTCAACAGAGGGTGCAATATTATTGCTTGCACCATTTTTAAAGGTTCAAGCCCATATACTAGCAAATTTTTTAAGCTAATACGAAGCCAAGGTTTTAAGCCAATACTATGGATAAACTTGTAAATGTTTTTTTAAACAAACGTCCACTGTTATTTGGAAAAAGCTGGTATGTGATCAGTAGATGCTCTAAACAAACATGATGTATTTTTAATAATGATTTTATCTCTCTTAATTTTGAGCGATTTTAAACAACAAAACCAAAAATTTGCTTTTATTATCGTTAAAACATTCATAAATAAATTGACCTATTTTAAAACCACCTAGAAGTCTAATAATGGTTAAGCCATATAGAAGTAGAGTAATGAACGGCATACATTTGTGTAGGAAATAAAGCTATAACTTTATACAACTTAATTATTCAATTAGCAATAACTGCACCACCAACTAATTGCTTATTATGAAGTCGTCAGAACTCCCATTTCTTAAATAAGCAACGTTCCTGCCACTTTTTTCTATTCGCCATTTATTTACATTTACGTGGTTCATTAAGCGTTAGCTCTGCAATTTTCTTTGACGGGTTTTTTGTTGGACCGCTAAGCAAACAGCCCAGCCGCAACCGCAGCCCTGTTGTTGATGGGTTACTATAGAAACTCGATATAATCTCGATAAGTTATTCATTATAATGCTTACTCCAGACACAACCCAAAGAAGAAGTAATCGGCTATGATATGATGAGAAGAAGTAATCGGAATTCGAAATAGCAAGCGAAAGGAATGCAATTTATAGCAAAGTAGTTGTTCCCGTGGTCGGGTGGTTTTCAAAGGGGTAAGATACTTTCCTCTCAAAAGTAGTAGTAAGTACCAGCAAGACCTTCAGAACGCATTTTGCTGTAGCAGTAGTAGCAACTAGTATGCATATGTACCGCATTTGCATATAATAGTTGATTCAGTTATTTTCTATCTAATCCCAAAAAAAAAATTGTTATTATAATAATTAAAAACCACTTGCACCAGTTGCGCCAAATATGGTCTAGTTCAGAACATTGTGGTCTACTTCTAAGCATTGATTCAAACATTCTCTAAAACAAATAGTAGGGACTACACTTAGATGGAACTAAAATTATGTAGGACCGCGTTATTTAGCTATTATGATAGTTATACAACCACTTTTAAGTCTACCCTTCCTTATGTCACTGTAGGAAGTCCGGAAGATATACTCAGTACTAGATATAATTACTAATTGCTACTCCAACAATGTTATGAAATGACTTTATAACTTAAAACAGCAAAAACTATACAATAATGATTTTATATAATACAGTTGTTGAGCTTTACTATGCAATTATGATTCGTTTCGTGTGAAAAGTGATCAATATCTGCTATTGGTAATCAATTGTTCTCCATTATTATATAGTGTACGTAACTTTGACTTACGCACAACACTATAAAAAATAAATTGTGTTAATGGGTACAGTCGCCTGCAGAGAAATCGGACCCCCCTGGCATAGCGTGGCATAGCGCATAGTATTCTAGGGGGTTCCGATTTCTCTGCAGGCAACTGTACCACTATGTTCAATCGAATAATGCTATAATATAATATGTTTGTCAGTCAAATGAGTTGTGCAATTTATTTACAAACTTTTTGTTATTTTTTTAAGTTCATAACTAAATCTCACCAGTTTTGCGTTAAACCAGATAATATTGTGACACTGTATTTACTTTATTTTATCCTACAATGGTTTAAGTGTCAATAATTTAATGTAGAGTTGAATTTCCTTACTTTTACATGCATTTTAAATCAATTAATCTTCTTACTGTAGTGTGAAAGTGATAAAAGCCATGAAATTGTCACGTTTCATCCGCAAAATGGTATAAAATAAAAAAAAAGTGTTTCCATACAATTCACAACCTCCTACTGAGAAAGGCCATCAATTACGTGACCATATTGATTGTTTTTGAAGAAAAACTATTATTTTCACTTAACATTGACCTTTTATTTTAGGCTTGTAGTCTTTGGTAGGTTTATGGCTCTACCAATGGGAAATAATTTAAATCTTTGAAGAGCTCGGTATTGTAATCTATTCTGCCTAAGAGTTCTCGCTATCTTTTTCTCTCTTTATCTCTCTTTCTCTCTGTCTAACTTAGGGTACAAGTCAAATATTTTCCACTCATCATCTCTACCATAAGACGTCCACTGACGAACAGCCCCTATGATCCTCCCCCATAGGTTCCCAACGTGAACGGTCATGCGTTACTTGCATCTACCAGCGCCCAGCAATCTTCACTAAGTCGCTTGTCAGTATTTTAAATAAACGTTAAAAGCTCGTGTTAAATATGGATGTAACATATTTCATGTTTCACTATAAATTTTACGAACAAACTAACGCAGACCATATCACCGTTTTAATCGCCAGTTGTTTTGACATAAAAATGCAAATAGGCTGAACACTTCGTAGTTCCCTGCGCATTGCAAATGAGTAGTAAGTTAGTAACTTTATCGCGTGCAAGCCACTTAAGAGGCTACCTGACTGCACACTAGCGCCGCCGCTTCAACAACTATAATAATTGCGAGCTGACCCGACAGACGTTGTCTTATCATAACCAAAGATTTCTAACGCGCGTCGTCTCGCAGCGAATCGTCTTTTGTTTCTCTGAGATCTTAACTATGAATATTGAATGTCAAACGACTGGCAATTATGTTGCTATGGTTACATTTAAAAAGTTAATATAGTAGTTAAGTTTTCTTAAATTTTCTAATTGTCCGTGCATTTTTTTTTTCTTTTTTCTTTTGTGAAGAACCTTTCCTCTGACAACAAACATAACAAAAAGAATTAGCGTAATCGGTCCAGCCGTTCACGCGTGATGTCGTGACCAAGGGAAATACGGATTCATCTTTATGTATATAGAAGGGAATTTTGTTTTATAGACACTTCTATAAAAAATTATGACTCCGAGAAAACAAAATACATATCGCACTTCCGATAAAATACTGTTACAACTCGAAAAAAGCATGAATTTGTGCATTGGTTTTGGTATTTAACTAAAAGTTTCATTTTGTTCGAGTTGTAACAGTGTTTTAACGGAAGTGCGACATATCTTAAATCTTGTGAACAGAATTGTTTTATAGGTCTTGTAATATTTTTAGAACAGCTGATGAATATGGTTAGAAGTAGCACAAGTGCTTAAATAATAATTATAAAATTCTTTATTTTGGCAACTAAGACCCAATTGTTTGTACACAAGTAAAATAAAAAATAAAAAAAAAGCGGCCTTTTTGCACTTTTGCTATCCCTTACTAAAGCGTCGGCTAATTAAAAAAATACCACATAACCTTTGAAACAGTCACGTCCACCAGATTGTTTGTATATTTTGTTTTCTTTGAGTTATAATGTTTGTATTGAAGTGGCGCTAGTGTGCAGTCAGGTAATCACTCAGCAGTGCAGCTTTAACTTAACTACAACTTTAACCAGAAGTTAAGCTAAATGACTGCAACTGCGTTCGTATTTATTGCTTCTGATGCATTCGCCATTATTAGTGATAGTTTCTGAAAGTTTCTGTGTTACGTGCTTAGAGTTTGTAAGGATAGCATGCACATTAGAACGCGTGTAGAGTCATGATTATAAAACAAGTTTTACAATTTGTTAGCTACACGTACAATATAATATAAGTAACTAGCTAACTTACTATTAAGTGTTTCACCGACCTCAAATATTACAAATACCATTATAACTGAATTAAACAATAATAAATCAATTTACGATTTTAAATCCATTCGTTACATTGCAAAGATTAAACAAAGAATCAATCACTTTTACGCTTAATGTAAAAGAAAAAGCACACGCAACAATATAAATTACATTATTTGGCAACCAATGCAATAATATATACAGTGATAATGACATTGATTTAATATATATTGGGCGGATCATTAATTCAGTGTAATGATTATCGTTAGATGGGCGTGTAATATACGTTGATTAATATGAATAACAAGTTTATTATACGAAAACATTTGCAAATCTCTAAAGTTGCAATTTTAGCGCCGATTTATTTAGTAATACAAACTGTGCTACAAACCAAGGATTGTTTCACCTTTCTATGTTATTAATCTACAATAAGTATTAAAAACATAATTGGAGCTTTTTTTATGAGTGTCGGTGGTCTAGTCGCTAGGGCCGCTGCCTCCCGTCCGGGAGACGCGGGTTCGATCCCCACCACTTTCCATCATAATGCTTATTCCAGACACAACTCAAAGAAGAAGTATTCGGCTAGAGTAACTTTCTTCCAATTTCAAATTCATATGTACGTTTATTCGACGCTCTTACGGTGAAGGAAAACTTCGTGATGAAACCTGTACACTCCTGCGAAGAAATTCAAATGTTGTGTGTAAAGTCGACCAACCCGCATTGGGCCAGCGTGGTCGACTAAGGCCTAATCGCCCTAATTCAGGGTAGGCTCGAGCCCCTCGGTGGGGATGTATATGAGCTGTTGCAAGTGGAAGGACATCTGTCTACCCCACCGGGAAAGGGGCGTGACTATGTATGTATGTACGTGGGTTCGAATCCCGCCGGAAGGATTACGTTTTTAATTGTTTCTATGAATTACAAAATTATTTGTTGATAACATTTTTTTGTGAACGTTGTGATTTTTTTATTGAAAAAGTTTAATTTGTTTTTCTACTTTACTGGATTTTGTATGATCACTGTATCACTCTGTTGCACCCTTAATTTACGTCTTAACACATGATCATTAAAGTATTATTTCATTACTTTGACATGACACGGTTGTGCAACCTTGGCCTGCCTCGGCTCGACCTGTTTCAGGTTCGTAATTCATGACATGCGTAGCATACAGCTATTATTGTTGTAATATAATAACTGTCATTATAATTACTTAAACGTCATTACATTATTATGTAATTTATTATTTAATTACTCGTTTACCTACATTATACGTGGGCTTAGCAATTAATGATTGAAATAATCGGTCGCGTCATTGGTTTTCCAATTAATTTGTATTTTATTCATACAATATTGTGCCTGCCTGCCTAGTAAGATTAGTAAGTAATAACAAGGGAAATGAATTGTTCTAATAGGTTCGTTCCGTAGGTAGGTAGGTAGGTGTTTGTGATGGGTACCTTTGGCGGCTATTATGTCTTATACATATGTATCCACACGATCAAGAAGGCTACATACGGAAGGGCTCATAAGCTTTTCCAATTTCAAATTTGTAAAAGTTAAAATATTTTTTTATTATTAAGAGGTCATTTAATGTCATTTAAAGAATAATTGAATTTAAATGATCAAAAAAACATCTATAACAAAAAACAAATTCCTTTGCTTGAGAAAAACAATACTAAATGATACCGGTATATTCTTATGTGATTTTATGGTAGACTAGCGGTCCGCCCGCGGCTACACTCGCATTATGTAAGATTTTCCCGTGGCAATACGACTTTTCCTGGTAAAAAGTATTCTATGTGTTAATCCAGGGTACAAACTATCTCTATTCCAAATTTCTTCCAAATCCGTCCAGTAGTTTAGTCGTGAAAGCGGAACAAACATCTAAACATCCGAATATATTTTCACATTTATAATAATTATAGTGTGATGTGATTTACACCGGAAATATCAGTAGATTGCGACAAAGTAAATACCAAGTCATTCTTTCAGTAACATAATGTTCACGCCTTTTAAGTCATTGTAATAATGTAGCCTCTCCTTATCCTGATTCTCAGCCTTGTGAAGACCCACACATGACACCGACAAATAAACGCGAATAGATATAGCGTACATATACTCGAATACAACACAACAGGGTCTTTTCCAAGAAAGATTAAAACATTAAACTCAAAGTTATTTAAAGTGGTGCATAGCTCTTACTTGATATCCTTATATTAACGATTCACAAAATTATCATCATCATCTATATTAACATTCCAAAAATGTCCAACATCAACGGCCCGTTACAGCCCACTGCTGGATTATGAGCCTCCTCCACACAAGTGGAGGGTTTTGCCATAATCTCCACGCTTGGCATGAGCAAAGATGTCCACCGCTGTAAAAAGACGGATAAGGATGTCCACAACTATTGGTCCTGCGTAGCGCGCAACCAGTAGTTTTCTGCAACTCTCTGCTAGCTCTTCTTAATTTTATCAAGTCTATTCCCATTTTTACCCGCATTTTTGCTTTACGTAAACATCTTGTGAACATTATGGGAAAATCTTGTGAAAATATATTATTCTTTAGACTTCCAGCTTTAAACTTTGTCAAGTACTGTAGCTAAGTTCACCTGCCAGCCAACCACGTAAATTTAGAGGTAAATAAGTAACACTTTATTGCATAACACATAGAGGTTTATATCCTTTGAAGTTTAAGGGACTATGCAGGTTTATGCACCTACCGACTTAATTTGCTTATTTGCTTATTTTACTCTTGCATTCTGTCACACCTCTTTATTACTTACTTCACTAGTTAGTTAAGTTAAATTATTGTAGTACCTAGATAAATTGAAATAGGGCCGCGATAGTTCGGTAATAGTCATTTCACAATCATCGGCTGTTGATATGCGAGTCCCTACTGATCTTAAGTTTCTAAAGTTGCTTTTCTGTTTAGTATGATTTTTTTTAATTCGTAGATTTTGCGGAATATTTTAAGTTTTCATTTCATCAAAAAAATTGTATCAAAGCAACTATAAGCCACTGGAATTTTTATGTAATTTTGATGTTACTGACTCCTATTATTTTATATCTTACTAATAGTGAAAATGCTTAAAATTACATAAAAAAAATTAAATAGGACATTTGTAGTACTCGAAGATGTGGCTGTTGAAGAATAGAATAGAATAGAATATACTTTATTGCACACAAGGATATAAAAGTACAGAAGATAGATAAAAGGGTGTACAGATAGGTGGCCTCATTGATAAGGTAGCAATTTCTTCCAGGCAACCTTAGGGTACAAGAAAACTTCATTGGAACTGTACGACAGTGCACACAAGAAAAACAGAATAGGATAAGCTATTTAATACTATTAACATATATACTACATACATAATATGTCAATATAGCTAGATAAATAAATAATACAACTACATAATATACAATATAAATATTTTAAAAAGATATATACTTATATACAAAGATAAATAACTACTTAAGTAAGAAAAGAGGAACATGCTGACAGACAATCAAAGAAGACTACAGTATGTAATATATTTATTATAGCAAAAAACAACTAGACCTGTAGTCATTCATAATTTGCAAAAATCGGTCAAGCATTTCACCTGCCCGCACTTCTCTACTTACAACTTTTCTTGGCCCTTATCTGCATACATTACATGTGACAAGAGTTCTGGTTGCTCAGTAATTGGCTTTAGACTTTAGAGGCAGCCCTACAGAGCAATCGTCGGCAGCTCTCAAAGCTGATGTTCAACTATTTAACCAAAGTTTATGAGTTTGTCCTCCACATTTGCATAACAAAAGCTTAGAGTTCTTGTCTTTACTTAAATGGTGCGTGTGCGCCTCCAATTCTGTATTACCTTTAATTGATCCTATAAAGATTTTATGTAATTGAGTGTTTGAATTTGTTTCTTAATCGTCATTTTAAGCCCACATTTATTTTATTTTATTTTATAGTGAAACTGAAGTTTACAGCATTAAGTCTAAACACATTAAAAGATATAAGAAGTAAACAATGCATTAGCCAGTTACAAACTTCCATTTTGTAAGCATAACATTTACAATATTGTTAATAATGAGGGTAAACTACAGATATTCGTAACAAATGTTTGTAACAATGGTGTTGCACAGTGTGAGTAATGAGGTGTGGTGTGTTCGTGTGTGAAAAGGAGTATCAAAGTTTAGTGTAAGCGAGTAAGTAACCTAACGGTTCGTTTACATGCCGTCGTCATGGACATCATCACACTTGGAAACCCACTGCTGGCCCATTTTAAGTGCAACTGATGACGAAGGATTATAAAAAGTAAGATATAGCTTAGACAGCAGAGCTAAATGAAAACATAACGATAGTCTCATCACCAAATTGACCCGATTTTCTAACTCTTTGTTAGAGGCACGAAATGCTACCAAAAAAAAGACCTAAGATCAATACTTCTTAGTTTTTTAATAGGGCAGATGGTAGCCGCCGCGACTACCACTCGACACGTCCAACTTGGCTCAGCTCAAATTTAGGTTACCTAGGTCTCAAGAGGCCATTGTTCGGGACGAGGACAGAAGCGTAGGTTTTTTTCTCGTTTTGTTGTATTGGCCTTCTAGGGATGTTTTTCATTTTAGTTTTTTAAACAAGTTCTAGATTTAAGCCACATGTTATTGGTAACATATGCGATCAGATAAGGAGTCTGTTTTACTGTAAATATATTCGGTGATAAATTGAAATATATGTACTTATTACATAAATTGTCATATTTTAAGTTCAAACTTCCTACAGCAACAAACATATTATATCAAGTAAATACGTATATTCAGAAGTATGACAAAACCAAACACTTATATTCAGGAAACCGATATATTTGAATAGATGTTTGCGGTAGTAAAGGGTAGGAAGAGTTAAGTTATTTGCTATATGGACGATTAGCTAGAAACTTGTAGGTAATGTAAAGTCAAGAAAATACACTTAAGGATACATTAGGTTATGACTATAGTGTATGCATTTAGTTTTCTAAACTTATAAACACTTTTAGGTTTTCGAGGTACGTTTGTGGTAACAACTCGAAGTAACATGTGAGTTTCTAGTTAAAAAAATTGCTTTCTTACCACTTTTGACCAAGGCTGGAAACCGGTGTTTTTTTAACCTGGTGAATTTCGGTTTCAAACCTGATCCCAGGCGAATCACTCGTAAAGCAAAACCGACTTACGAGCGATATCGCTTCTGGGATAAACCTGGTTAATCCCAAGCAGCGCGTGACGAGTAAAGCGCGATGCTCTATCTCTTTCTTTCTTGTGCATAAATTGTGAATAAATGCAGCGAAACCAGATCGAGGACCAAAGAGTGAAGCAAATCAGTCTGGTATTTGAGCAGGAATCAAAATGAAAATGCTCTATGATCAGAACCGAAAAAATACCGCTTCTTGCGAGCCGAATTGTAAAAAGCTCTTCGTAAAATGTATGGTGCGCAAACTGGTTTGAAAATTCAACCGGGTATTCAAGCCTTGCTTTTGACTCCTGTTTCTGACTATGGATACAGAAGGTACATAAATAAACGTTGTGTAAATAAAATCATAATAGGCATAATACAGCAATTTTAATACCATAATACCCCCGTATTCCGGCAGGATTAAACAGTGAATGCAATCGCTATCAGAGCAAAGCCAGGCCACCCAGTAGTGGCTGTGTTCGCTCAAACAAAGGGTTGGAACAACCTACTGAACTTTATTCCAGTCTGGTGCAATTGCAATGATAAACCGAAATACAAAACAGTATTCAAAGAGTGTGGAAGATAGCTAAAGTTGTGCCGTTCTTAGTCTGTCTAATAGTCTGATTTGACAGCTGTCATACACGTACAATTAATTTTCTGTCTCTTTTGCACCCACTTGGTTTTCACATTTCTTGCCTGCTGTCAATTCGGACTTCTTAGAACGGCTCGATTATAGTGAAAAAGAAACATAGCTAAAAAACTTAATTTTGAAGAAATGTATACGAGCAGGATTGGATCTCCATTCGGGAACTTCGGAATCTATACAACCTTTTATATTTGACCCCTTCACCATCATCTCAGCCTAAAGACGTCCACAGCTAGACAAAGGCTTCCCCAAAGGTCTCCAAATACTCTATAGGGATACGTTACCAAAAATACTTTTCAGTCAATCTAGACTGATTGTTCTAGATCTAAACCCATCACCGATTTCAGTTACTTGTGCGTTATAATATCAGTTCACGATGGATTTAACCTTGATTTAACATAGTGCATTTATACATATAAACAAACGTGAAAGTAATTTAATGAAACAAACAAGATACTTAATCTCCATTTTCGCTATCATAGTAAATATTGCGACAAACATACTCGGTTTCGGCACGAACGATAAATTCGGCGAACATAGTTTGTTGTGACATTGAGCACTTTTATTTGGATCCGCTCGCTGTGTGGCGCTATCTGCATTTTTGTGAGTCCTAAATCATGGGCGAAAACCGAATTTTGCGTTGGTTACAAGTTTCAATAGTAACAGTTTCCGAAAAACATTTGATTTGTTAATTTTGTAAAAAAATATCTAAAACGTGTATTTCTTGATAACTTTACAATAGACAACGCTCATATGATATAATAATGTAATGACAAACTTTGTATTTTACGCAGTTCAAGTACCAATTTAACCAAAACTAAAAAATATTGTAGGTCTGCTGGACGATATTTCCCGAAATAATTAGGCCTGTTGTGTCGTTTTTCTTTTGTGTTATAGTAATTTTCTTGTTTATTGTGTACAATGAATAGCTAAATAATTAAATAAAGCTAACTACGAGTAGGAACTGACGGTTCAAGATAATCTGTAGTATTAGGTTACATCAGAAACCTGCCAGCTTATTAAATTTTAACAGACACCGTACCACAAGTTCTTTTACGCAATGCACTCATTGCGGTTAGCTGCATTGCATACTCGAGCTAAACTTACATCGCGTACCCCTCATCACTTACACCGCTGTCTAAATTGGCGGCCGTCCAATGCAGATCCATGGGGATAGCGCTGCAGCCACTGCATTGTGCCGTGCAATTTATGTTGCACTAGCTGAGCGAGTCGCTAATTCCCATGGGGTGATGGGAAAGGGGCTAGCTTGCTTAGGCGAAAATTCAATTTACGTTAACGAAAATGTGACTAAATTGACAAAACTTACAAGAATTTTCGGTGTTGACGGAAATTGACAAAAAGCTGAAAATTAAGGGCGTAAAGGTTATACGAAAGAAAAAAAAAAGAAAAAAAAATGGTTAATTTAATGGTTGATTGGTTGGTTTAATGGTGGTTTGTTTGGTTTAATGGTTGGTTTTTGGTTAATTTTCCCAAAGAAACTTTAGTAGACTGTAGTAATTTAGAATCTTATAGGTGCTTCTGCCCACAAGTATAGATAAATATCTTTGCTTACGCAGGGAACCGAAACTTTTTTTCGGTTGTAACATCCGTTCCTTTGTGAAGAATTCAAATAATATGAGATAGTGGTAGATAAATAGGATCTTGTTACTTAGTTTGGAGTTTATTTTTAACCATTTAGAACCTTAACGTTGAAAAATTAAAAACTGATTCTAGATACTTTGATAATATTTCAAGCACTCTCTCTCAAAAATCAAACTTCTCTTGTATTTGAAAAAACCTATACTATAATATTTGTTTTCATTATTACAGGTGACATTGAAGACTGCATAGTAACGCCAGCATACCAAGGACAGTTCACACCACTTCCAGAGGCCCTCTGCGATTGCATTATGGACCTAACTACACAGGTAAATAAAAATCTGTTTATTTATTTTTCCACGGTATTTTTTTATCCGTAGTAGCTTTCATTGTATCACATTTGCCTCAAATTCTCATATTCAAAGGATTTAAAATATTTGTTGTGCCAATTTGGTTGTAATTTTCTTTGCAATGCAATGTGCAATTTTGAGTTTTATCTTATTGAAGGAAACTATTATTTG
Source organism: Carpatolechia fugitivella (assembly GCA_951230895.1). Taxonomy (NCBI): domain Eukaryota; kingdom Metazoa; phylum Arthropoda; class Insecta; order Lepidoptera; family Gelechiidae; genus Carpatolechia; species Carpatolechia fugitivella. The sequence goes on from OX579651.1 coordinate 15,095,820, forward strand.
CTTGTACGACATTCTTAAATGCTTATGCATTAACATATAAAAGAGTAAAGTGAAATAAATGACGCACGAAAGGGTTTTAAAAAGCAAAGTCATCGACATTTAGTAGTTGTTTTGCATTTCCAATGAGGTCAAGACCAAAAAGTACAGAAGTGCCTCTGCTCTCTACCCACTCAATACTAAAAACATTGGGTGGTCCACTAACCGAAATAAAAACAATATTGGTAGCAACAATCCCACCGAAGAAAGAAACAGTAGATAATTAGTTACCAAATTGATGGTAGACCTTTGTATCAGCCTATCTAAATTACTTGTCCAAATTACTGGGCTACTTTTGATAATGTGCTTCAATGTACTCTCATTGACCTGGAATTCTGGCAAATATTAAATTCAAAGTGGCGAATGTGAAAAGTATTTGTAAAGCAGGTCAAATTACAATTGATTTTGATACAAATATTTGTTATTGTTCTTGTGAACTTGCTGGAAGATACTTTCTTTTCAATTAGTTACATTTTTGATTACGACAAATGTTATGGGAAAGTGCGGAAATGTGAAGTTATTGATAATGATCATTGGATAAATGAACGCTTACAAGATTGGAGCTTACTCAACTAATAAATTTCATAAAGTGGTTGAACTTCTAACGATTTATCTTCTTACACATAGGAACTGTTTTATTTACATATAGTATTATTAGATTAAAGGTGACCGCTAGTTTTAAAACATCCTGACTCGCTCTGTTTTAGTCCTAGGTATAGATCCTGGGTCCTGGGTCCTGGATTCTGGATCCTGGGTCTCTAATCTGAAAATTACTGAAGGCCACCATCGCAACTGAGTTCAGAGAGCATTTTTTCCGGAAAACCATAAAATCTAAATAATAAATACTTAAATAAGATTTCACCCTAAAAACCTGATTTGCAAAATTACGAAACCTTATTGACCGCCATCGAAGATCCCATTACGAATCATCAAAGAAATCATTAATGGAGATTTGATGATGATCGCAACTGTTTGCAAGGTGATGATGACGATGACCTCACCTCTCTGATATTCAGGGATGTTGCGCCAAACAGACCGGCAACATTATGGAACATGTTTTAACAGGTTCAAAAATGGTACAAGTAATAGAAAATTAATTATTGGTAAACGAATGAGAATTTTTTATTTTAAAATAAAAGGTACAAGGTTACAAAAACAATCGGTAGAAATAATAAAATGTACGATTGCCTGCGTATATGATTTGTATTACCTAAAATGATTATCATTATTTAATTTAAAATATACTATATATACCTATGATTGTTTTGTTGTTATTAAACGCAATTTTACTTTTCGTTTTGAAGGAATTTCCAATAACTATTTCGTGATTGTATGTCAATTGTGTTTGTGTGCAATAAATAATATTTTAATTTTTCATTAAATAAAATTTTATCTTGTTTTACAAATTTCTACGAAAAGTAAAATTTCATTTTACGGTCTGTTCAATTTACATTTCGCCACTCTTGTTTCGTTGAATAATCTGCTATTATATGGAGGCTTGGAACTTGGACCAAACGGTGAGACAGGATAATATTTACAAAACAGGTTTCAATTCGGACGGATCGGAATGGCAGTATTTTATACTTTATACGTTTCATGGTCAAGAATCAACCGCGTTTGATCTAACGGTAAATAAAAAAATTACTCTATAGACATAGATTTAAGATTTTATTTAGCTTGTGTCTGGTTCAGGTTGCATTAATTTGTTAATTTGGCATTTATGCATTAAATTCTGCGAAGATTTATTTAACACGAAAATATGATTATATGATTTGAATTTTAGGTATCATATCGTTTCATTTTGTGTGTTTATGTTTCATCTAATTGTTAAATTGTTATTTATGACTATACTACTAAAGCCTTGGTGGCGTAGGTAGGTAGTGGCTAGGGCCGGTTGTCATCCGTCCGGGAGATGCGGGTCCGATCCCCACTAACACGTACAGAGGACAAAGGATATAGTCAGTCCAGGCTGCTTGAAACGGATTAAGTTTTCTCTGGTAGTTATTTATGCTTTGTCATGAAATTTCGCATAATTGAAATCAGAAACATTATCACAACACATCACAATACAGAACACATACATAAAGAATAGTACATAATGCAACAGAAAGATATGATAATACAAAAACAACATACAAAATTACCCCTGTGTTGCGACACCCAGACAAATAGGGCCTCACTCAGCAAAAGCCGTAGCCTAGCAAGGTAGGCTACGGCGGCGCTGATCTTCCGTGAGCACTGTAGAACGCGGCACGGACGAACATCATATATAATTGTGCAGTTCGGTAAACTATACATGTAAACAAAATTTCATATAAAGATATCTCTTAAGAAAATTCAAACCGTTTCAAGCGGCCTGACTTGACTATATCATTAGTCCTCTGTACAAATGTCTTCTAATTTCGAGTACTGATAGGTGAGATTGCATGAATTATTATTAAAATACAGTGTTCCGTTATAATTACAAACTCATTTCCAATTATTGACACAATTATTTTGAAAGTACAGTTTGGTTCCTCAAAATACCCGGGAATCGTGCGTCGTGCGTAATGATTTCAATAAATAAGTTTATGCTTAAGTGAACTGTGTGGTCACGACTGGTCTACATAACGCTATGTTGTCTATCAACAATGTTTCAACTACGCTGCCAAAATCGAGTGGAACTTTGAGAGACACGCAAATACTTATAATTACCTATATATTTCAAAGTTAATGATTTTGAAAAAAATAAGATTGAAGGTAGAAGTTATTCTAATTGATAAATGATCTAAGCTACTGATGCGATGAGATTCGTGTCTGTATCCTTAGTCTTTATCTGTCTGATACTCTCTTTCATCCTTTTTCTTGAACTTGGAGACAGAGACCAAAAAGACAGATTCGCTGATTCGCTTCTATAATAAAATACCAGATGATATTGTAAATCTGTCCGATAGCCAATTTAAAGCTAAAATTAAAACTATTTTATGTTCTAAGGCCTATTATACGATAAATGATTACTTAGATGATAAAAACGTCTGGTCAACTGTTGTTCCAAATCAGCGGAGTAGATTGTATTTATGACTCATTCTTTATATATTTAAAAGAAAAGTACAAAAGATACAATTCCTGTGGAGTTTCTTCTGGCCGTTCTTCTCCACAGAGGGCGTACACTGGTAGTGAACGTGCCATCCATGATAGCTTTGACGTCGAAAAATGATTTGTAAAAATCTTAATTCGAATTAAAAAAAAAATTGACTTTGACTTTGACAGATAATTTAATGTGACTAAGTATTGAATTTCATCACCCTAGTTTTGAGCAGGCTCGAACCCTTTCCTAAGAACTTTTATTTATCGTTTTTAGTAAATATTTTTAGTACTTGTCTTTAATACACACATAAAAAAGTCCACTAAAAATGTCACAGATGCCAAAACAAATATCTCCGAGCATCCGTTTCTTCTAATTCAACAAAAAGCAGATCGAATTAAAATTGGTTTAACAGACACTTAAAATGATTTTTCAACGACATTGCTTCATGGAATACAGTGTATTACCTACATAACTACTTGCTATTACAATTTACATAGAATGTGGTTCGGCCAATCCAAAATATTCTAGACTTGAATCTAATCTAGGCACAGGTTTCGATTTGGTTTAAATCTAATATTAAATAAAGTATTGGCTAATTTCTACAAAAATTGAGCAAACGAGATGCTGGCTGATGAATGATGAAGATTGATTAATAATTTAAAAAATATTCCACAAGTAAATTCTAAAAAACAGGTTTATATAAGTAAGGTAGGTAGGGGGGGGTTTCTTATGTTTTTAGCAAATAATTACGAAAGTAAATTATATTATTATTTATCAATAGCTCATATATGTCCCCACCGAGGGGCTCGAGCCTATCCTGAATTAGGGTGATTAGGCCTTAGTCCATGCTGGCCCACTGCGGGTTGGTCGACTTCACACACAACCTTTGAATTTCTTCGCTGGAGTGTGAAGGTTTCATTACGATGTTTTCCTTCACCGTAAGAGCTTCGAATAAAACATGAAAACACATTGGTACACGTATTGTGGATCGAATCCGCGTCTCCCGGACGGGAGGCAGCGGCCCTAGCCACTAGACCACCGACGCTCTATATTTATTACCAACTGTTGAATATTAATTCAGTAATAATCATAGAAAAAAAATAAGGTAGGCAAGTATAAATTATTTTTGTTTTACATAACGAACTCGTTCACCTAAATATAAAGGCGACATCATAACCATTCGACAACATAATTACCAGGAAGAGGACTCTTTGGTAAATAGTAGAACTAATAACATTTATGAGACTAGTTCTACTATAATAAAGGCGGGGAAAACCTCTAAACATAGGTAAGATTTCATCACGGACAACCACCGAGCTCGAAATCTGAGGGACACTTGTCTCCAATATGAATTAAACGTTGCAATCTTGAATTAGCCAAAAGGCTAATGACATGAGAAGGTATTGAATGTAATATAAACTATCATTGAAGAAGAAACACGGCAAATAAATAAATTCAACACAGAGACAATAATCTAAAAAGCGCTGGTGCCGTCATCGTTATAGTCAAGGTTATAATTAAAACAGTGATGAAGATTATAAGGCCAAAATAGATACAGAATGACAAAATAACACATACAGGTAGAAATTTGTTTTAGAAAGAAGTAGATTAGCCGTGTGGTGATGGCAGAGCAGAACACATTTGTCACCAACCCCTACTCTTCCCGTGGGTGTCGTAAGAGGTGACTTAGGGACTAGACATTGAACAGGGAACGGGCAGCAGCGCTCTCTGATACAATAACCTTTTAATCTGCGATCTCCAACCCGCCTGCCAAGCGTGGAGTTTAGGGCAAAACCCTTCACTTAAGTGGAGGAGGCTCATAGTCCAGCAGTGGACTGTAACGGGCCGTTGATGTTGATGATGAGAATAAAAAAAAACTATAAAAAAAATGTATTGCAGAGATTATTACAGAGACTGTTAAAGTCTATTTTCATTTCTATCTCGCTTAGGCTAAAATTATCAGTATCATTAAAGATTTAAACGATGCAAAGTCTCGATGTTAGTCAGTTAGTATAACAACTTTCAAAGGTTGTTATAAGGAGAGCGGGTCCTGGTAAATCACAACTGGTTACCTGAACTGCTCCGAGCAACATTCAGGTGTTTTGTATAGACCCATTCATAGCGCAGGTGGGTTTATTAAAGGTTGGCGACAATTCGGGTTCAGAGGTACATTGCTGTTTTGCTTCTATTCCTGATGATATTGGATCTGGATACAATACAATACAAAATCTTTATTTTTTATTTACATAGTTTAACATTTCTGAAGTCTCCTTTTAGACATTAATATGTCTGTGTTAGTGTTAGGTTCGATAGTTATGATTTTCACCAAAATTACCTTAACAATTTTTAATTACTTATCTATCTATCTAAAACCATACAAAGATGTGATGATGACGACGATGACGGTTCGAAAAGATTTAAGTAGATTAGTATTTCTACTTCAATCAAATTAGCTTTGGCGAAAATGAATTCTTCTAATGATTTTAAATCAATAAATAGAGTTACTATCTTTTCATTAATTTCTTTACGCGTCTAATCCAGCTCTATTTACTGAAACTGCAATGGCAAAAGACAAGCTAGATTCAATATTTAAATGCAGGTAAGTAGATAATAAAAGTTGAACCAGTTATTACGTCGTCAACATAAAGCTAAAGTAAATAACAGGTCTTTGTTTAATACTGCCTCATTATGTATCTGTTAAGTCAGAGCCTTACATTAAATAGCCTAGCTCGTTGACACACCCTAAGTGCAAGCAATTACTTGCCAAACAAGTTGGATATGAAATTTCATAGTAATTAGCTTCGATGATTGATTGAGCTTTGACTATTTGCTCTTTCAGAAACATTATGAAGTAATTTAAATGCCAATAAGTTCTTAATATTATTGCATTGCAAAACAAATGCTTGTTTACACCTCTGACCTTATATTTTGTTGATATTTAAGTATATTAACGTAATAAATAACACAATGCTATTAACTTTATCAGTATTAATCTTCGTTCGTGGTTGAGAATACAGGTGCCAAAACGGTACTATTCTAACCTTGACCTTATTCTATCACTATATGACTATACCTAATGTCTTCTTCTTCATCGTGTAGGTTGTAAGTTCGACAACCGACCTCACTAACCCTAGTGTCAGTGTTATAGAGCCGCCAAAGGCTACTGACGTGGCTCGTGTAACGGCTAGATAGTGCCGGGACCAACACGTGCCTTCCGAAGCACGGAATCATCTTTCTTTTCGGACAATCAGGGGATTCAGCCTGCAAAGTCCTAAGCAAACTGGGGAAAATCTCACAAAGAGATTTTTGCTTGATAGTGTCCCCACCGGGAATCAAACCCGGAACCTCCGCAATGGGCGGCGAAACCTCGACCACTCGGCCACGGAGGCTGTGTTACCTACCTACTGTGTTCCTTCTACAAGTTCTTGTATTTTTTTTCTGTCTAAAATATAATGTACGTCTGCTCAATAATATAAAACGATTTTATTACGGGTAGTTCTTTTTTCCAGTGTATTCCAAACTAAAAAAATAAACAAATTACATGTATTATCCACCAACTTGAAACAAGATTTTTCACAACTAGTTGTTTTCACTTTTCTTTGCTTAAAAGGTACCTATCAATATTAACCAAAAGCTTTTAAGTTATGTCCGGATTTCCTGTAATTATTTTAGTATTACTTGACGAAAAGTAATTTATTCGTATCCTGTCGCGATGTACCTGTCTAAAATTTTAATTAATAATAGGCAAGGCGAATTTAATGCTAAACTATATTAATTATTATTTAGCAACTGATGTCATAATATTCATAATCTAAATCCAACCATCTGACCTAACATCGTAAGGTGAATACAAAACTCATAATAATTAAGGACATTGCCCAATAATTTGCATTAAACGAACCACATTCTTTTTCCCCAAGGCCTTGATTGGCTACAGATAAGAAAACATGATGAATTGAGGTTGGGCTACCATAGGCACTGCTATCTAGTTAGTATCAGTTGCAAATGGCTAAGATGTCCTTAACCAGTTGAGTCGATAAAAACTCGAAACGTTAACAAGTTAGAATACCCAACGGTTCTAGATCTGACTTAAGAGAATAAGGCAAGACATAGAAAAATGTTTAATAGATAAGCAATACCTAGGAACAATCAAGGTTTGTTTGTAGTAATCTGTTTAAAAAAGCAATTTAGGATCTTTATAGTACTTCTTTTATTTCTTCTAGATCATTCAGTAGATCCATAGAAAACACACGAAATATAATAAAACTGTTAAATGAAAATAAAATATGCATACAAGACACCAATGACGAGTTGTTGAGAAGCGTTGGTGGTACAATTGGAATTACATTGCACAAAGATACACGACCGGTCATTTCAATATACGAGACAGTCTCAAATTTTCCAAGAAATTTTGAACACATACATACATAATCCACCAAAAAAGAAAGGAAAGGTTATCACAGATCAATCTACAATCATAATTTCCGATAAAAATGTGACTTTCCAAAAATGGCAATGCAAATCCAACCAAATATCGCAGCCGCCGACGCCGGGTCAAACGAATGTATAGGTATCTATTCCTACAAAAATGGCGATGACCGTTGAATTCGAACCGGACTGAACAGTATGAATAAAAGATGCAATGCTATGCCTGTCGTAAACAAAGATTTTATCATAGTGACGCCGTTAAAATTATTCAAGGCTATAGTTGAGTAAAAACTAGAGATCTGTCATAGGTGGTGATCGGAAGATTGTTAATCTTATTCCATTGAATGTCAACAGAAAGCATTGCTTGCTGCGTTATTTTGCGTATATTTGATTTAGAATTTATCTATTATATTCTTGAATTATATTCGACAAGCTTATATCAACTACGAAGAGAGGTGAAGATATCGTTTAGATTGAAGGCAAAATTTTAAAATTGGCTGATTTAGCGATAGGCTAGTTTCAATACTATACTCCTATTCTATAGTATCTATAGTAAGATGATTTATGTCTTGTTCTGTATAGACATTGTTATGAATATTTGTGATCAAAGAACTTCAAATGTCAGTCTATTGAAGGTCATCAGTTTTGGTATGACATCCTGCCTTTTCATACGATATGGATTAGAATTGATTACAATAGTGATTGATATGGCGATAAGGAGTTTCCCATGTTTGGTAAACTACATATAAACTTGAACTTGAAAATAGACACGTCAATACAATAGATTTGTTTTTGATATAGTTGATCATAAATGGATTGCGGATTTATATTATCATGCTACGTTGTATTAAAATTTAATAATTTCTACCCCAAAGTTTTCATCTAATAGGTAGTACTCACATGACCTTTGAATTTCATTATTAGAAAAGCCCTTGAGAGAACATGGAAGTTAATTTATGCAGCTTCCAATCGAACGATATAAACTTTATTATTGTTTAAATATTTAACCTGTTTCGTTTTATGTTTGCAGGGGCAGTCGGCAACATTAGAAAGCATACGAACATCCCTCTCTGTCAAGTTCCCTTCAATGCAAACTCCATCACAAGAGATGGTTTACGATACCTTGGCACAGTTAATGCAAGAAAGGAAAATTTACCAGACATCAAGAGGATTCTTTATTGTCACTCCCGAGTAAGTATTTTTACTAAAACTTTCTTATTTTACTAATATAGAAAGAGTTGCAAGGAATTGCTGTCTAAAAGACAACTAAGCTCAAAATAAGTCTTATATAGAGCCCGTATAAATTTTAAAACGCTTCCATCAATTCATCACCTGGGCCCTTGGATGTGTCAGTTCACACGTTGCACGTTCCATATTTATTGAATTTAGCTGCCTGACTCATGCAACCTTACAAAGATGTAGCCCTGTGTGGACGATGGATGAGTTGCGCAAATAAAACGAACGCACCCTGCGTGCTGATGAACGCGCCCAATTTGGCGCGAAACTTGACATTGCGCGCCATTTATGCAAAATGGCGGCGGCGATCATATTGATCCAATCTAAGATACGCATGATTCACTATATTAATCGATAGGCGCTATAATTATATTACTGTTTACTTACTTATTTTACTTTACAATATAGTCGATCGAAATCTCGTAACTTTGTCATTTCAGCTTTCGTAAATGTAAGTCGAACTGCGACTTATTATTATTAACGACCTATTGATATTCGGCATACAGGGCAGTGATCTAATAAATAATCGTTTACATGTAGGTGTAATTACAAAGAACATGCTGACATTTTGAGTTATGACATGTCCTGGTTTACCTACATACCTGCCACAGACTCAGTACCACCTCAGTACACTCCAAATAAAAGCACAGCTCATGTGAGTCCTACCAAACTTTGAAAGCAAAATTTTATGACTCAGTCATTGAAAAGAATTTAAAGACACAAAATCGTTTAAAATGCCTACAACTAGACTTTCTCAAATGATTTGTACCAAAATATAAAAAAAAAATGTTAAATCATAAAGAGATAAACAAGGTTTAAACAATTCGCCAATCGGCAAACTGGTAGCGCAAAAATAAACTTGTTGTATCGTAACAACAACTGTACTCTTTTTCATATAGGTAAGGAATGTGCATGTAGATTCCGAAACGGAAGGTCATGTCAATTAATAATAACCCAAGACAGAAACATCTCTGTTTGCGGTTCATTCACGTTTGTGCAACTCTCGCTGCGAATTGAAGACAAGGTTGCGTTCGTTTGTTTTTGTTCCACTTGCAGCCGATCGAGTGATAAGATGTTTTTGCAGTGGCTTAATGATGGGTGTTGTTTGATTCGTCCTAAGCGTTCGATTGTGTAAGCGATTAAACATTTACAAAATTACTTCAACATTTTAAATGACAGAAACGAGAAATAACAAAAAAAGGATACCTAATTATTTTAAATTTTACTAAAGATATTTATTATGAAATAATGAATCAAAAATTATTAAAAGCATTATATAACGTAAAATATAGTTTAAGATAAAGAAAATAATATAGTTTAAGTTTAAGATGCGTTTTTTAATGTTCATAAATTACAGAAGAAAAATCATAAGTGTTAAAAGTAAGTTAGTACCTCGACAAATTAGGTAACCTATCACCATAGATTGCGAACCTATTTAGAACTTAACGGACTATCGTTGCGGTTTGAATTCTCTACACTAGTAGAGAATTAAAATTTTCCGCCATCAATGAAACGTGTAAAGAACAATAAAATTAATTTCAACGGTGCCATTGCAAAGGTATCGCGAAATGGTAATTTCCGTCGCTCACAAAAACTTATTTTGCCTGATTGAATGACCGGAGAAGACCAAAACAAAAAAATGGTCTATTCAAACGCAATCCTTTAGAAAATGTAATTAGGAACGAATTGAACCACTTTTAAGAGACTGAAACTATCGAATTTAATTGAAGTAAATACATCCTCAAATAAGTAGGTATAGTGTTTTTTTAGATACTTTTTGTACATCATTCATTTCAAATAAATAGTTAAGAAAATCACCTGAATAGTTCATTATTTGACCATTACTATAAATTGTTTGTGTCGTTCGTATAAAGGCGTCTAAATATATAATCTGCGATTCAAACGTGTTTGATTTGATTCAATTAAATAACTTGTTTGGGGAACAAGAAAGATCCGTAAGGTCAATGTCGACGACTCTTTTGTAACATTTCTTTGATGCCAAAAGCTTTTACAATCTACTGCTTGCTATGTTGCCTAATCAATTCATTCTATTCAGTGAGTGACAGAATAAATATGAACAATGAACAAAAAAAAAGATAAAAATAGATAAAAGATAGAAGATTTTTTTTATGTTTATTTTTTTTTTGTTTTAGCAATGAATATGTGATATTAGGGTAGAGGATTAACAATTTCTGCTTATATTATTATCTTTCTTAGCTTTCAATGGTGACATTTTTTTATACTCTTTGCATTCCTGGTATTAAAGGACTAAGAACGCCCAATCTTAATACTAAAAATCTAATATTTCTCCTTAGACGCCGCCGTTCAAGGTCCAGATCATCATCACGTCACCACTCCAACGAGGAAGACTGTCCGTCGCCAAGGACCATCCTCATGTCTGATCAAGAAGCCCTGCATCAGCTCTACGGAGAGATCACCACAGTCCGAGACGGGGCTGTCACGCATCAGTGTGTGCAGACCAACTTAGCTGATGTCATTTGTGGTGGTGAGTATCTTCTTTGTTTTTATGTGACCCTGGTACATTTATCAATTTTTCGTTAATGTTTCAATAATTTCGTGATACGAAAAAGGTAGTGTTACTTCTGGTAGAATAGAAATTGTAATTGCAGTTGCTTCTTCCTTTATCATGTGGTTTTAAAGTTGCGACTGACTTCTCAAGCACTGGTGATGAGTTACTGGGTTTTATGATATAGGTTTATGACTTAATATTTTGTGTAATTAAACTGGCGTAAATTAATTTCGGTTTATAGTTATTGGTCTTGCAACAAAATGGGTTATTAAAAATGGGTATCGTTTATTTAATAGCTTGACTTTGATTAAACCAATATATATATTATGCTTAACTAAAAAATTCAGCCTCAAAATTTAAGTAAGTACTACATCATTTATCATAATCAAGATGTATTTTAAGAAGGATAACAAAATCAAACACAAAGTAATCTTCCGACAGGACTGTGACTGTGTGTCTTATTTATGTCTCTGTCCTTGCTATAAATATTACTTTGATAAGATCGACAGATGTAAAACGCTAACCTTGCGGTTGCAATGTCGTTTAGAACAACTAGATTTTAGATTTTGAACTTTTGGATTACTTTGAAGGTAACAAAAATTGGCATCAAAATAATAATCGTAGAATCATATATTTCGAAGAAGGTATAATAACACGATGTAATTTCACGCAGTTTTGTCACTTTCAACTTCTTGTTGCCTTTGTCTAGCTATCAAGTGTAGAGCAGTATAAATTTACAATGTTGACAACTCTTGAACTTGATCCAAAGATAAGATAAGCTGAAACATCACAGATATCATTTGATACGATATGAGATAAAAATATTGATATATTAGTACTTATAACTTAGAAGAAATTTATTATTTTGTAAATGTCACAATATAGTCTCAATTTTAAGAGATTTACCTATATTAATTTAATTTGTATATCGATATATTTAATTGACTGCAATAAGGTTTTGTTTGGATTTTATCCAATTGTTACTTTCTTTCTTTTTTGACTGCTATGGATTTAGAAACCTGACGTAAGTATCTTAACAGTCCATTGATATTTGTATCAATTACATCTCATCTCATGTCACCAAGTCTTTTATTTCTTGGTGTCTTCTTAGAATATCGATACATATTTTATTTCATGTAACTGAATAATTCAGTGTGTATGGAAACAGTTTTATTATTTGAAAAATTCACTCTGTTTATATTTAATGACCACGTTCACTTTATAAAGATTAACTACGTTGCTCTTTCGCATGTTACTTTGTTTTTACACCACAATTTCTCGTATGGAAAGCAGAATATCCCAGTCGGATGTCACTTTCAATAGCTGTCACCTTTAATATGTAAGTAATGAGTGGCCATTAGCATGTTGTGGTCACCATCACCAGCCGGCTACTTCACGAGACGCTACAATTTTTGTATTTTACGATGTACATTGCGTAAGCAAGAAGTATTGTTGCATATTCAATACAATACCGGCACAACTCGAAAATTTACAAATACGTGTTTAACGAACTTTAGTAATTATTTATTAACACCGGTTAGATTTTCGTGTCTATCATTTAGGCTAATATTATTCATACCTAAGTTTTACTAAGCCATATTATTTGTTCCAAACTTGTGCAAAGGTCCCCTCTCTGCCATTGGCAATTGGCAACTGGTATCGTTCTTGGATCATCGCTACTTAGGCCTCCTTTTTCCGCGTCGACTGTCTTGAGTTACCCTTGTAAATTATGGATCAAAAATATGTTTTATTGTAATGGTCTCTTCTCTCATTCTTAAAATCTTAATATTTCAATAAAGGATCATAATAGACGAATATTCGATTTGTAACAATCAAGCCACCGTGTTTTCTTTTATGTATTTCTGTGCTGATATTGTATACCTATAATTATAAATTATAATAGGTGTTTTAAACAAAAGCTTTTCTCATATTATGATATTGGCCACGCAATACACATCAAAGTAAATACAAAATGGCGGCTTATTGAAATGTGCCAGGGTTTTCTCTCGACATGGAATATTGAAAGATTTCTTTTCAAATGAAGCAGTGGCCTAGTAAGCGTGGGTTTGCGGGTTGTGGGTTCTAACTAGATCGTTAAATAGGTAATCTCGATTTAACCACAAACTATATGTTAGTTTAGATTTAATTAAAGCCTTTTTTTATATAATTGTGGGTTAAATGTGGGATAAATTGAGGTAGGTATCTACCTACATCAATTTATCATATAAATCCAGTGACAAAAGTGACAGAAGACAGTGACAGAAGAAGCCCTTTTAGTTATCTAACTAAAAGCGGGCTTCTTCATTAAACTTTAATACTTAAACCGGGTTACCTAGAATTTTTGCCCACGTTAGCTAAATCTTTATTTTAAAACTCTACTTTTTGCTCCCATAGCCTCACAGTAAGTAATAGTACTTAGATTTGTTCGGACCGATATGGCAATTTAATACTACCTATCGCAGCGAACTTTATCTTACATTGGTTTACATTGATGCATTAGGATCACATTTAAGATGGTAAATTAGTACTGTAACAGCAATGACTGGTGGTTAGCTATATTCAATGTAATTTAAACCAAAACTGCACCTACCTTTGACCTTTTTCTCTACTCCAACGTTGACAGCTGTACGAAATACATTGCGCATCTCTTCTCAAAAATTATATTTCTATAGAAGAAACGCCGCAACGAAATTCATAATCCAAAACTGTCGGCGTCATATCTTCAGAAAGTTCATATTTCAACTCGTCCCGTTACTAACAAATTGAAGATGTCACGACTTCGTGTGACCGTGGCGACCTTTCCATTTCCTATTTTGTTATAATAAATAGAAATTGTCGAAATAGTCCAAGTCCAAAGTCAATAAAAGTCAGACTTTTTTACAGATATAACGGTCGAGTTGCGAATTTGAAATGGTTTTGATTGATAACGCGAAGCCGTAGAATATTGATTTAGAGCAATGAAAATATGGTTTGCAAGTCTATCAGCTCGACATACCGTAAGTCAAACAAAAGAAACATAAAATTGTTAGCTAGGGTTTGGCTTTGTGAGGTTGGTTGTCGACCTTACAACCCTCACGATGAAGAAGTCGAGTAGGTATAAATCTACTGTTTAGATAGAGTCTTCTCTTCCTACTTACTTAAAGTTATCTTCACAAGGCCAGTATGAAAACGCTTATGCAGGCTTAAAAAAGCTCCCCTACTCTGCAACTCGGATAAAATAAAAACTCGTTTGTATATTCAATGGCAATATCTTTATGAGCTCAGATATAATAGTGTAACGAGGCATTCGTGCTCTTTCCTGTTTTATGACTGGCAACCTATCTTGCTGGCAGTTTTATCTTTCATTTTAAATTCATTTTCAAATTTAGATTTCTTACGTTGTGATTTTCTTCTGCTAAATTCTTCACTTCATGTCCTGATCTCCAATAGTACATTCCTAAAGCTTTTCCACTATTTCCTACTATTTTTCCACGTCAGTTAGTATAATATATAAATATATAAATACCTTTTTTTCTTCGGACTGTGCCCAGGTTATTGCTTCATAACCCTCTACAACACTCTTCGTGTGGTGCCCAGCAGCTTGTGGCGGCTGCTGGACCACAATAAGATGTCATTTTTTCATGCTTGTCCCTTAAATTGTAATAGTAGTGGCCGCAACCTATTGACGCAATTCCTATAGTTCATATTATTATCTTAGTCACCTTTAGATAATTTTGCTTACATTTTTGTGGACAATATAATTTCATTACTAATACTAGGTCATCAATAATATCAAACATCATCAACATCAACGGCCCGTTACAGTCCACTGCTGGACTATGAGCCTCCTCCACTTAAGTGGAGGGTTTTGCCATAATCTCCACGCTTGGCAGGCGGGTTGGAGATCGCAGATTAAAAGGTCACTGTATCAGAGAGCGCTGCTGCCCGTTCCCTGTTCAATGTGTGGTCCCTAAGTCACCTCTTACGACACCCACGGGAAGAGTAGGGGTTGGTGACAAATGTATTCTACTCTCCCGTCACCACACGGCAATAATATAATCGGATGAAATAAAAAAAATACGAATAAATTATTTTGAACATATCAACAACCCTACATCACTCTATTTTCAAAAACTGTTCCCAGAACGAGTAAGTATAGGTGCATTGTGGGTGTTATGTGCAGTTACCATAGCCAGTTTTGAGATTGGAGACAATTTACATAGCAATTTAAATCAGTGACGCGATTCGTAGTAGCGTTTAGTATGGAACCAGGCCACTGCAGTCGCGGTGCCCCATATTCGTTTTTATACCTTTTATGCTAGAGCCTTCAGACCCGGCTAGGAAATGAAGAGTAGACGTTTGATGTTTATTGAAAGGCCGCACGAACCAGTTCTCGGGCCAAGAATTTGTGGAAAATAAGAATATGCGCATGAAAAACTGTTTTAGAGAGATCATTGAAATTCTTTAAGAAAGAATATAATGATAAAACTCCTATCTGCGGGTTTGGATTTTTAAATTTTTCCTACTTTAAAAATTTTATTTAGTTTTTAGTTAAGTAGTTTTTTTTTTTTGACGTTTTTAAATTTTTTAAAGACTATAATTATTTTTGAAAATTTGGAATATAAATCCAATTAAACAAACCCTAGGAAATGTTAAAACTATAATAACATTAACATCTGAAAGACCAGCCCAGAGCCTACAAAAAATACCACAATAGGGGATCGGACTGTTCCTAAATTTACCATAGTTTATAAATTATTTTTAAAATATAGCTTGGTAGCAGACGATTCACGAAGAAAAAAACAGAATCGGTTGAAAAACTAATTTACAGTGATTTTTTAAAGTTTCTAATGTCTGTCTCTTTCAAATACGATTTTTGTATGGAGATATGGCATTACTAACAAATGACGTCACATGTGGGTATGTGCCTCCCTGTCTAATCTTGAATTATAACTCGGTTAATTTTAAAGATAGAGCAAAAATTATTTTAGTGCTCGATAGCAGATACTAAGAAGTTTGAATTTATAAAATAAAAAAAGGTGGTCCGATCCCCTATTCCTTAGTTAAAGTTCCTCAATCACGACAAACTGATCGTTTGGTCTGTGGTCAGCAAACGACCAGTAATCTGCATGCTGATCCATTGACTGCGGTCAACCACAAGCGCAACCCCTCCTTCTTATAAACTACCAATGGACAGTCGACCCAAAATTAAATATAGGTTCTAAGCTCGTCTTTAAAAACAAGTTGTGTCCAAAAAGTTAACGGTACAAAAGCTATAATAATTACAGCAGATTAAAATATATGTCATCTACAAAATGATTTATTCATTTTACCCGACATCTTTTAATTCACATGTTAATAGGTTAATTACCTCCCTACGGACGATGCCATTATTGTTATGTTATGAGGGAACAAATTGAGCTATTTTCTTCGTTTTCAAATCAACAGAGAGGAAAATTACAATTTACTACTGCAGCATTCAATCTAGTTGAGTGTAGAGTAGATTATGTCCGTTCAAGGAAATGTTACCGTTTCCACAAGAACTTATCGTATCAGGAAGGTAGCATAATACACCTAGGTCAGGTCATCTGTTTGTTACGCAACAGTGGTGCACCTAATAGGGTATATTTTATGGACTTTATGTGGACCAATGCAAATTAAGCCGATGGTCACGGAAGGTATGCGGTTATGTTTTGTTTATTATATAAAATTGCTTGTAAGTTTAACGCTGAAAGCTTCGAATGGTTCTTCATTAGTGGATTTCCTTTGTTTTCCCGCAAGGATTTCTCTGAGGTTACTGGCAGTTCTCTTAACATTTTAACGTCCTAGAATTGGATTTTAACTACAATTACAATATATTATCTATTTTATTTCGTGTTTTGTCGCCTTCATTTTCTAAATTGATAAGATTGTAGTTAATGGCCCCGATTCACACTGTCACGCTCTAATCCTTAATTTAAGTTAGTCTGTCCTTTTTACCTTTTAAAGATTGAAACGAGACAGGAGATGGCCATTCTAAAATTAGAGCTGTCAAACATCGAATTTGAACCTTATGGCCGTGTCGATTGCACAATTTTAGAGAGCACTTAAAACATGCGACTTATAAATCTCTTAAACTGACAGCTATGCCCTTATTTTAGGTTATCATTCGTTCAAATTATATCATTCGTTCATTCGTTACCTCTCTTTCATTGGTCATAAAAACGAAAAAGATAGCTGGATTTTAAAATTAGAATTAGAGCATGACATCCCGAATTGAGGCCAATGTCTGGAATTCATCATATTACTATAATAATTTACTTGTTGTCTTTTGTTCATCATCTCAGCCGGGAGACGTCCACTGTGAACGTTTTGCGCTACTGTATTTTTGTTACGTTTTGTAAATTAGATAACTCTCAAGCCGTTTAATTGTTTATGCAAGTAGAATTTCGTTCACAAAGATTTATTATCATCGACTACGGTAGCACGTTCTCACCAGTTATCAAATCACATTCTATTACGTGTACCACCATCACTTTCGGTCAAGCACTGCTTCAAGACACGAATCAGCCATCAAGCAAAGTTATACTATAAAATATCTATAAAATTGTATGCGGAGGTGCCAGACTAGGTGATTTATCGTCGTTTAGCTGTATTTGAATGATCTAGAGAATGGCTACTAAAAATCGCGATGAGGCTAGGCTACCTGTTGTACTGCTAATAACTAGTGGCTCTGTGAGCTGTAGACCTCGCGAGTCTGTATATCTTTTCATATTTATTTTCATTTTTTCTCCACAAGCATCCCCGACCCCTTGAATTTTTTTTTTTTTTAAACTTAAATTTGTTTTATTTTATTTTATTGGTTAAGAAAAACCTGTAGAGGAAAACAGCCTCAGCGGTAGACTTTGTAAGCTGGCAACCCCTAAAACTCCGTAATTTTTTTAAATTTCCAAAAACTGACTCGATGAAAAATTCGATTAACTTATTGAACCTGCTCACAAAATTTCACGAGAATCGGTTGAGAAACGCGACCTGTAGAGTGAAACAAACAGATGGACAGATGGACATACAAAAGCAAATTTGGCCAAGCTGAAACAGAGACGCTTCGCTCGCTTCGCTCGCTCGGTCAATTAAGCGATTTGAAGTTCTTATCATCGATATTATTTTTTATTTTTATTATGTATCGCTTACAGCCCATTGAAAAGTTATGTGAGCTAGTAATTAAATTCTACTTAGTACTGTGCCTACTTACTTGTGTACCTAGTTGTTCTTTATTTATACTTCCCTACTTGATGTTTGTTGTTTATCAAACTTCTTTTTTATTTAAGAAAGATTTAGAAAAGGAATTTTAGTTATAATTAACAGTACTACAGATACAAATTTACGTACACAATTAAATTCAACTCAAAATGAAAAAGTTTGTAATTTTATTTATGATTTTAATCTGGCAGTTCTGCACATAACAACAGTTCAATGGGCCTACAGCCTACTTCAGGTCAGTCACGCGACGTGACGCAACTAGCCGAAACTGAATGCTGTTAACCTAGATTCCAGGTAAACCTAGGTCTACTAGGTTTACTTAGGTCGCTATAATGCCTCAACTTCGTTTGATCAATTTGGGCTTGAAGAGAAAATTGCCCGAAAGAAACGTGTCGTACAAATTGAAGTAACGAGTTTGTTGTTCTTAGAAAAGGCTACTGTGTATGTGGGTGTGTAGTTCGGTTGTATATCTACCCATTAAAATGTAGTAATCCGAGTCTTAAACAATTATTTTTCACGGTTTTAATTCTTATATGTACTTTAACAAAATTCTTAAGTAATTTATTTAAAATGTAACTAAGATGATAACTTTTTGACTAGAATAATTAATTATCTACATAACAATACATACAAACACTTATACATTATCATATTGTGTGATTTTAGTATCATAAGTGCACTTCAAGTTTTTTTAAATAAATCATTATAACCCTTACAAACCTATCTAGAGTTTTAGTTAACAGAGAAAGCTTTTAGTTAGATTTTTAGGTTAAACAACTGTAGGACCATAAAATAAAGCATATAAATTTTATCTTACTTTTATTTCTGCCATGTGAATCTTTTGAAATCGTCGAAAGTGCATTACGCCTATACTCGTATCCGCTTGTTTAAACGCTTAGCACAGAAACAAAAGCAAGTGTAGGCGTGTTCAAATAAGTATCTTTGTACACGTTTACTGACTTACGAACAATTTCATTTAAAAAAGTTAACTTGCTTCCGTCAAACCGGGAAAGTGTTAGAAATTGAAAGTGTTAATGTAAGTAATGTAATTTATAACGATGACCGATTGCTTTTGCTTTATGGTATGAGGATAGTATTACCTACTTAGTTTACTTGTGATTCCTTCTTTGATTAAGAGCGTCGGTGGTCTAATGGTTAGGGCCGCTGCCTGCCGTCCGGGAGACGCGGGTTCGATCCCCACCACGTACCAATGTGTTTTCGAATTCATATGTACGTTTATTCGACGCTATATACGGTGAAGGAAAACATCGTGATGAAACCTGCACACTCCTGCATCCTGCATGAAGAAATTCAAAGGTTGTGTGTGAAGTCGACCAACCCACACTGCACCAGCGTGGTCGCGTAGGCATAATCGCCATAATTGAGGGTAGGCTCGAGCCCCTCGGTGGGGACGTATATGAGCTGGTGATGATGATTCCTTCCAAAGAAGTAAAGGAATTGCTCAGGGCAATTGTAAATCGTGATCATCATCATCAACAGCTCATGTCCCCACCGAGGGGCTTGAATTTACCCTAGGGCGATCAGGCCTGAGTCAACCACGCTAACTCTATGCGGGTTGGTCAACTTCACTCACAACCTTTTATTTTCCTCACGAGCCAATAAATTCGAAAATAATTATAAGAAAACATATTTAGTGCGTGGTGGAGATCGAACCTGCATCACCAAGACAAAAGACCAACTAACCACTGACACGAAGACTCTCTCACTGAAAATATGAGTAGGTATCTAAAAATAGATTATTCATCGTCATCGTGTGGGTTGTAAGGTTGACGTCACAAACCCTGGTGTCAGTGTTATCGAACCGCCAAAGCTAAGCTACTGACTTAGCTCATGTAACGACTAGCTAGCTAGCTAGATAGTAACCGGGACCAACGGCTTAACGTGCCTTTCGAAGCACGGAATCATCTTTCTTTTCGCACATTCAGGTTATTCAGCCTGCAATGTCCTAACCAAACTGGGGAAAGTCTCACAAAGAGATTTTTGCTTGACAGTGTCCCCACCGGGAATCGAACCCAGAACCTCCGTAATGGGCCTCGAAATCTCCACCACTCGGCCACGGAGGCTGATAAATTATTTATTTATTAAATTAGTGTCTATAGCTGTTGCAGTTTTCTATTCCTATTGTATTTCTGTAACCCAGCTTACATGACATTGAGGAGGTAAATAAAAAACTTACTATAAATTTAAAATAAATGATTGTAATAATATGATGTAAATAAACAGTATTTTTAGATAGTTGCCTTTTTATCTGGGAACTCTTCCGACGATAGATAATAAAATAAAAAAAAACAGTACTTCGTAGTTTTATTGAGCCACGGATTGATCGTAAAACCAATTGATACGACTCATACGACTAGCTAGTTCGATCGATTCCCGAAGTTAAGCTGCAATATTTGTGAAACCAAAGAAAGTTTATTGTGATAAAGATTTTATTGATGCACCGGCGAAGTTTGATTAAATAACACTTCCGTTTGTAATAAAATATTGTTTATGATAATATTTTTTATTATTTAGAGCACCATAAAATTGAACGCCTTTGGGTGTTTTTTTTTTAAATTTTTTGACGCCTATAATGTTATTAGGATCATTACTAGATTCTCTGATAGATAACCGAATAACCAAGCTCCCTATATACTTACTTGTACAGTCCAGCGCTATCTAAAGTTTACATACACACTACTTGCGTTTAGTTTAAAAACATATTTTTATTTTATATGTAGATAGAGTAGGATCCACCAAATTATGCTGCAGAAACTTCAAACAAATTTAACAATAAAAAAGTTACCTAGAAATATCACTTCAGGTGTCTTCAATATAATAATCACATTCCGTATCAATTCACTAATTAGACATAATTATTTTATATACAGGGTTATTTTTTATTCAGTGCACAAACTTTAATATGTCGTTCAGACCATGAAACTAAACAACTTTCCCGAAAAAAATGGGTCCGGAACTGAAAAAAAATCTCCCATACAAACTGCCGCAGCCAACTCAGCAATTAGTATCATCATAAACAGCTCATTTACGTCCCCACCGAGCAATTAGTATAGAAGGTACTTCAAGGTACAAAATTTTCTTTCATTTCCGGACCCATGTTTCTTGGGGAAAGTTGTTCAGTTTCATGGTCTGAACAACATGTTAAAGTTTGTGTACCGAATAAAAATAACCCCGTATAGCGCGAAGCAACACAGACTGCGCGGACATAGGGCTTTACTCTTCGATCACCTGTGATCGAAGGCTCTACTGAACAGACTTCAGCAAGTTATTTTTATCCAGTTGTTACCAGCTTAGTACCCCCACATGACGTCATCAATCCAACTAATTAGTCACAGGTTGCGCCACACTACTTTAATATGTCCATCCGCAAAAAGGTAGGAGTGGAGAAAACCCCAAAAAATTGTATTTCGTTTCAATTATGACAACCGCTATTTCATCCAGTTTCAAGGCCGATTTAACGTTGATAAACCCATCACTATTAATTTCCTGGTTTTCCGTCACAAGATGAGATTACACTTTTTTTGTACCGACCGCAAACACCAAAACACCTTAGTAATTTAGGAAGACATTTGACATTCGAGGGTCACAGCAAAACACGATAAAAACAAAGTAATCTTTGCTGATTTATCTAAATTAGAGATTTGATAAAAAATACCGCTAATAGGGGTACGTAGGTACAGAACAACTTACCAATAGGTACCTTCTGTCCCTGGGGACATTTTACTGGTAAAATGCGATCTAAAAGACCGACTAGGTACACCTATATAGTGACTATTTTGAATTAACTTCACACAGACTGAATTTCTTCGCAGGAGTGTGCAGGTTTCCTCACAGTCTTTTCCTGCACCGTGTGTGAGCATCGATAAAAGTATTCGAAAAAAAGGTTACGTAGTGGGGTTTGATTGAACATGAGTCTCCCAAATTAGATGCAGCGACCCTAACCACTACATTACCGACGCACTAGACATACCAAAATAGATAGTGACGACTAGTTCACCAAATCAAATTAACGAAACAAAGGTATAAAATCTATAATTGCGATCGTTAAAAGATGCGCTGGAGTCACTAGACGATGATATCATCCAGGTGAGATAGATTCATGGCAGGTTTGCTTCGGTCAATCAATTCCATCTGGTATTAATAGGACGTAGATAACGAGAATTGCAGCATACATAGATGAAACTGTGTGTATAGCAAGTGTTTTGGCGATCCTTTGGACGAAAATATTTATATTTTTTATAAAGAGAAATATTTTTATTTTATACAACGTGTTAGCAAATTAACGCAAGACATCTCGAGTGGTAGGTCAGGTCATGAAACTGAAAAACTGTTGTTCCACAACTTTTTTAAATTTAAAAATATATTTTTTTAACTTTCATATAAGTAAATGGACTCGATCAGCTGGCCAGTTTGTATGTCTTTTTTTTATTGCGTGTTTTTATGCCCTTCAGGTAGAAACCGCCCCCGCCGGCGGGGACGCGGAACTAATAGTAGAATTAATTCAGTAAGACCCGGTAGGGGTCATTCTTCTCCGACGCGCTTCTCGCCCTGGCAACGTTCTGGGCCGCGGTCCGAGCCCGTCTGAGGGCGCCCCCAGATACGTTGTCATAAAATTCCTAAGGGGTACGAGCCTTCTGCTCCCCCGCAAGTCCGCGCCCACTATATTACCACTCTGGTATAAATAGTGATTAGGTCCGTCATTATCAAATTATCAAAGCGTGTTTTTATAAGCACCAAACTAACCAAAACCAAATTAACGAAAAAGTTGCGCACTACCACTGAAGTAGAACTGATAGAGAGGAAAAAACACAAGCCATACGAAATTAGCTTTCGGAATTTCAGGATTTCTCAAGGATGTTTAACATCGGGTGAAACGGATAATTATTTTTGAGAGTATAAACTCTTATGTAGTTCTGTTGCGAAAACTCTAATTTAAATACTTTAAATTATAAAAAGTTGGAGCATTTCTGTAGGAAAATCTACACGCATAAATATTTAAAGAGATTCCAAAACCTGATGATGTTCCTATAATCTGAAAGTTTAAAATTAGCACCCATAGAATTCTAGGTAGAATTTAATAATATCGTTCTATGAATTATACGTAACACACCTATACTTTCTCAAAACATCAAAGATGTACCTAGAACTCTTTGAGTTCAATCAAAGTTCAACAGGAAACCGACTAAAACTTATTTGACAGCACCGATTTACTCCACCAAAAATATACATAAAAAAATCCAATTCCTAAACTAGCTCTATTTTTTATTGGTTCAAAAGAAGTGGTACAAACTAGGGCGACTTTTTGTTGAGACAGATATTGCAAGATCAAAGCACCGGAAAAGTTCAATATAATATCCGGGACACACTTCTTTTAAGATTATCGTTATTAATGTTAACAAGAAGACAGGGAACATGTTTTGGAATTCCCGTTTGGAAGATTTAAAACTGCAGCCCTATAATATATTGGTCGATACATAATGTGAGACACATTTCCGTTTTAATAAGAAACGCTCTGGGCTATATACGTTTATAAGAACGGCAGTGTACCGACTACTAGAAATACATTCCAGCGGTATGTACTACCCCGTCAGGATGAGTTCAAACAACGATTTGTCTATACGAGACATTTTTCTACTTCTAGAAGCTTTGTTGTTCCGTTTAAAAGGGGATAAGTTCCGGCCTTTGACTGTTGAAGATGCATTTTTATTCAAAATTGTTTTACTTATCTTTAGCGAAATCAGTACATACTCAAGTAAAAATGATGATAATCCTCTTCTTAATATTGCTAATCTTGTTATACTTATATTTTTATACTTAGTCGATGGTTTTCTTCACATTTATCACGTTATACTAGAACAGCAAGTTTTAACCAGTCGATAAAACTCGGTACTCATTATTGGGAGTATCAAGTGCTTGCTACTTAGTTTAGTACCTATATTGCATTACTGTCGCATCACATTTTAATTAGAACCTCACCTCTGAAACAACATTATGAATTCCTCACCGTCCACCGCACATCCAAATAGAATCCAATTAATATATCCTGTGATCTCCTGCAGTAAATGAATGGCAATTTATAATATTCAGTGCGATGCTCCCTCATTCCAGCGTCTGACCCATATTCTGGAGCGCCGGCTTTAAAAATAGACCCTTGTTCGAACAGTAATTAATTTCGAGCGATTCACTTAATGAACCACTCGAGTTGCAACCAAATGCACGCGCAGTTGGTGCAGTGCAGAGAAAATAGATGCGCATATTTGGATTAAGTAGTTGAGTTATAGGTATTTAAGGCATATAATTATTTTTAGAGGTAATGCTTGTAGCAAAAGTTCTCGAAACATACTGCAGTTCTAGCAAACCAGCGTTCTGCATACATAGAAACTGCAAACTGCAGTTCTAGCAGACCAGCGTTATGGAGGGCACTTTATGTGTCCTCCATAGCACCATGCTGAGCTGGGACCTCTTTGCTCGCAACAAATATAATTTTATTTTTGTTTTCTTTAGTATTGTAAGCAAATAAACGTTTTTTCTTTCTTTCTTTCTTTCAAAAGCTTTCAAATGGTTCTTACTTAGCTCTTACAATGAAACTGAAAAACTTTTGTTTTAGAAGGAATTAAAAAAAAACAAACAACCTATGCAAACTGATCAGCAGATACGAGTACTCGAAGTAAGTATTGTTCGAAAAAAAAAATACTTTTGAACAGTTGTGCGAAAGTGTAGACTTCCAAAAGGCTGTGGGTGGACTTATTGCCAAGTAAAATTATATTTATATTCTTTTTTATTTCAAATCTATAAGTAGATACCATAAAATGAGTCCGATCAACCAAATATCCTTCAGCATGTTTTACATTACGACTGTATTTATATCTTCCTTGGCTTAGCATGCTCAGTGATTTCAGAACTCCGAGGAATACTGCGGGAAATAATAACCAATAAAATCCTTTGTAGGTAAATGCCGAATAATATAAATGAATCGCACAAATAAACTGAAAACGCAAAGCCCTGAATGGTTCCACATTAAAATTTCACGAGCAGTCTAGACTAGACGATGCATACCTCGCCGATTACAATAGAAACGTAAACAGTGCAGAATGCATCTGTTATTGGTATTGCAAATTTTTAGGTTGGCAGATTGGTCGAGTTGTAAAATTCACCTAAGGCATTCGTTGGGTTGAGGAAAAAGCTACAGTGGTAACAAGACGGAAAACATGTCGGAGATAGTAATGATTCTTTCGAGTTGAGATGACCTAAGTCGGAGTAACTCAGACGGAGACAGATGATTACCTACTTGATATGTCAAGTGGTTGTTTTCCAGACGCAAAAATGGTAATAGCTAAACCATCATCATTCGCTTGCCCTTATATACTGCGACCCCATCATTTGGGGTCGGCGCAGTATCTTTTTACCCGACTACGGCGAAGCAAAAAGGAGAGTTATGATTTTAGCCGCTATGTATGTTTGTATGTATGTTTTCTTGTTTCAAGTCTTTTGAGGTCGTTTTTTCCGTAGTCGGGTTTTAGTTTTTAATTCCTTCCTCCATTCATCACTATCAGCCGTCATTTCAACGCTCGCATCCTTCTTGAACATATCATCTTTTACAAAATCCATCCATCTTTTCTTTGGTCGTCCTCTCCCAACATATCCATCCACATTCAAATTCAATACCTTTTTCCCTACGTAACATTCATTTCTCCGCATTACGTGCCCATACCAGGTAAGGCGATTTCCTCTCATTTTATCACTGGCGCAACTTTCAAACTTCCTCTTATATTATATTCATTCCTAACCTTGTCCATTCTTGTTACTCCACACATCAACTTAGGTTATAGTTTTTTAGGTTATTTTTTTTTTTAACTATAACCTAACTTTTAAATAACACTGTAATACCAAATTAACAACCCCAGACGTTTACCATTATGCTTACATAAATTAGCTAACTAAAGTGAAATGAACATCTAAAGCAACATTTTTTTATTCTTCGATGCAAAGATAGCATCCATCTCATCTTACCGTAAGAACTTTATTTTTAACTTCTCCATCGGATATGCATAGTGCTCTATCCACAGATAAACGCTACTTTTATGGCATTCTTATATTGAGGATGTAAATACAAAACATTTATAGCATCCTTTGAACTTCCGAGTTCAGTCAAAATAAACGTCAATACTAAAAACGTAAATCTTTTAGCATTAAGTATATTTCCAACTTTAGTTAAACACGTCCTACTTTACCTTGTTATTTCCCAATACGTTCTTTAGGAAATCTCCACTTTGCAACAATCAAAATTCCACAATAACAGTAAAAAATTAATTAAGTATTATGATCATTGTCCAATTTAAATAAGTAGGTAAAGAAGGTTACAAAAGAAACTTTTACATAAGGCGGCGCATCTCAAAGACTCGTTTTGGCGTCTTTGATGTTGACCTCTAAACTCAAGAAGATGGTACCGATGTAGATGTAACAACACAAGTCAAAGTCACGTCCAAATAAGTAGCTTTATTTGGTCAGAACGCGAGATAAACAACTTAAGTATAAGACAAAGAATTTGACCTGAGGAGCTTGCTTCGTAGGTTTATCTGCACTTGCCATCGGGAGTCCGCGCAAACTTACCTTTGCTATATTTACCTGTC
Source organism: Carpatolechia fugitivella (assembly GCA_951230895.1). NCBI lineage: Eukaryota > Metazoa > Arthropoda > Insecta > Lepidoptera > Gelechiidae > Carpatolechia > Carpatolechia fugitivella. The sequence goes on from OX579651.1 coordinate 15,122,986, forward strand.
ATAAACGGGCAAGTAAGCACTTTATTCCCCGTTACTTTAAGTATGAAATTTGCTTATTAATCGAGGTGAACGACAGCAAATAATACGTGGCTGTAGTACTGCAACGCCCAAGATACTCGTACACTTAGTGGCATGCAAATATTCCAGCATTCCTTATACAAAGTTGTGGCCGCTCGTGCCTTCCATTCATAGGGTTTATTCTGAAAATCCCTCCTAATTTCTTCGAATTTAGCGAGTTTCTATATATTATGCTTGAAGTTCTGAGAAGAATACTTTCTTTCTTGCTTTTTATAATTCGTATTGGGCCGGAAAAATCGTGAATAAGTATATCTGCTACGTACGCTACCTAAGTATTTTTTTACACTCGCTCGATTCGTTTTTTTAACACTTAAAAAAGGTCAAGAGCTTAGAAAATATCATACCATACCACCAACCATCATCATCATCATCATCAGCTCATATACGTCCCGACCACCAACCATACCATACCTATACTACTAGTTTTGAATGTAATCCGCACTGATATTACGTAGGGAATTGTAGAATAATCGTGTTATTGTCAGGACTTGCATTTCAGTCTGATTTAGCATGCACTTAGTCGATAAATAGAAATAGATTAGTTATGGAGAGGTCCCGAGTTGTCGTTTTGTACCTATTACATTAATGCATTTGAATGCTTTGAAATTTATAATGAACAGATATCACTTTATGATGCATGAATTTATTTTATTGATATTAGAGAGTTTGTTTTGACTTGAGGACAAGGTTTAGAGGAGGCGTGACATGAGCGAGGATTACGTTGTGATTTTCACGATATAACCATCTCTTACGTTATAAGCGATCAGAAAAGCAAAAAAAAACGTATGAGTTTTGACAGCTGACAGTAATTCGGAACGCGATTACGGGTGCTTTAATCGATTTCAGCGCGTCTCGGAACGCAGGGTTAGTTAAAGCGTATAGGTAGATATGGCACATATTTACTTCACTTACTTGGTTATCTAAAAAAGGTCGAGACACTATTTTTGCGGCAAACTTCTAAATAGATAGTTATAAGAGAACGCTTAAAAGACAAGTAATAAGCATAAAATCTGATTTACATTCGCCATAAATCAATATCAGTCATTTTAATGACTAATGTCTACCCTTTATCGTAAACGTAATTTATTAATCATCATAAATTTTAAAGCAATTCCTCCGAAGCCGAATTACCAACACGTGCGTGTACGCAGCTTCTGAACTGACGCACAAAGAAGATGTAGCCGCAGTTGGTGGCATAAATCAGTTGTGAACTTGACAGCTAATTTCAACAGTGTTGTGCTCTTTTTGTAAACATGCCGGGAGAAATGGTTAGGTCGGTATTTACAGTTTAGTTGATCGTTAATTTGGGATTCAATAAAGATTTTAGGACTTCACGAGCCTTTAATTTTAATACCTATTACGTACGATTCATATTTTTATTTTTTCGGAGATTAAGACCTAGGGAACCTCGTGGTAAAAGCAAATTCTAAAATCCAAATACAATTTCAGTTTCAACGACAAAGAAACAATCATTCGCATTTATGTTAAATGACTATTGAATGTCAAAATGAAGGTTTTTATGATGTCGTTGTTTTAAACCTACGAATAAATTGGTTTCATTTTAATATTCTGACACCTTTCTACAGCTATATTACAAAGCTACAAAGACCATAAAGTAGTAATAAGATGCTTATATTATTACCTAACAATAAACTAATTGCATAACAAAGTCGAATGAAGTCCACAGCCTAAAAGCGTCATCCATGCATTACCATTAGCTACGAGTACAGTAAATAGCGCATAGCAAGAGAATGCTGCTACCAGGAATAGCTTGCAAGCAAAATAAAGATCTTAATCAAAATAATCCGGTCCGTATCTCATAGCTCGGGAGGAACGCCATTAAAATACCTTATCCTGCGCGCGCGCCGCCGCCGTACTCTACATTACAGAAATAACGCCCGCATGTGACATGAATAATTTTAGCTAAGGTATTTGTGCGAGTTAATTTCTTGGTAATCTTGTATTTAACATTCCGAGAAATGCTGTTTTGAAAACATGTCTGAAAGAAATTAGGGTGGCGATGATACGTGACGTGACGATGATGTATCATGTTATAATTACTGAATTTAACTTTTTTTTTAAATTTTATAGTGTCCAATACTTAACTAAACTCCCTAATAGGCAAATTTCTGAGAAATGCTAATTCTTGAGCGAAGTATCTCCACAACATGTCAATGTCAGCATGAAATGTGTTTGTGACGGAAACGCCATTCACCCAAGAATTGAATTTGAATTGATTAATACGTCCAATCTAGACGTGAAGCCATTTAAAAAAAAAAAAAAAAAAAATAGTCTAATTGCGCCATTAGTATGGTAAGTTGTGATGACATTATGTACTCGTTTGTCATATCATAATGTAGTAGTAGGTAACCAATTTGGCCATCTCTGGATTTAGAGAAATATCGCTTGGATTTAGTAGGTCCCAAAATATGTCTTACATGTTTAGACAAAAGTTGCGAATATGTAAGGGCTCAAAAGTAACATTAGCCATTAGCGTCTAAAATTATGATGTTGCTTTCAACTCATATGTCTGTCAGTTTAAAATGTCATAAGCTAATGTTATGTATGGCTGCGTTTCTTGGATAAGCGTCTAAACAGTTACAAGGAATAGCAACATAATTACAAAGAGCGAGAAGCTCACTAAAATGCATATACTGAAGAACAACTTAATTGATGAGGATTATCTTCTTTCTAGGCAACCCCAACGATAAGATCCTGTACGGACGTCCCAACAAGCGTCGCAGTGCATCTTTTCCCGCACCCCGCTCGCTGGACAGAAGACACTCTTTGAGGATCTTCGGTTCCTCGTCCAAATACCTCCAGCGTTGCGCCTCAACAAGGAGTCTCCATCACAAACATGCCAACACGACCGACAGCTCGTCGTCCACCGATTACCCACCGAGCGTTGAATCTGCGTCGCCTAGTAAGTTTCTATAATCAGATGTAACTTTTTTGAGAAGACGTTAGTGGCAAAGCAAGCGAAATCTGGAATTTATGACAAAGATAATAATTTAACTACCAACGCATCCTTAAAAATACAGCGATCAAGTAAATTTCTTAATGGACAGAAATTAATTGGTAAACTAAACAGAACACTTATTCAGAGCATCACTTATCTTTTTTGCAGAAAAAGTGTCCCTGTTGTCCCGCTTATTCAGACGAAGCGGCCGCAGCAAGCAGACGCGCACGATGAGCACTTTCTCTGCCCAGTTCCCGCCCACAGAGTGGTTCAACTCCAAGGCGGTGCATCTCCACTGCGTAGCCACGCAGACAAATTCAAAGGTAATGATACTCAGCAACATGTATCTATTAAAAGCTTATCTATCTTGAGAAAACATGCTCTATGTCTGCTGCTGTTTGCTGAGTATAGAAAGATCAAAACCTTCTAAGATTCAAAAAACCAGTCAGAAAGGTGCTATGTTCTTTCAAACTTCAACATTGAAACAGGTAATTGTCGTTGTAATTTTCATTTCGAATTTTTCAGGAGTCACTGCAGAGTCAAACATCATACGTGTCATCATACTACGACGGTTCAGAAATCAGTAATCGGTCATCGACGTTGCCAAGGCGGCACAAGCGACATCTATCAACCGAGTCGGGGCTCGCTGGGTCAATGCACTACGATCATTCTCCAATCAGGCAGTCTAGTCCAAGTTCTGGAAGTCTGCCAAGATCAACACTAAGTAGGAGTTCCACAAACAAAACCATGCTGGACCATTTTGGGTCTCCCCAACGAGGCAGTGACCCAAAATTAAGGGACAGTCCGAGTGGGAGTTTAAGGAAGGTCGACTATTCAAATTCCGATCACCTCATGTCCACGAGTGGCCCATCTAGCTTAGAAAGCACAAGCACACATCGCACACCAAGAAAAGACAAACTTCAACCAGATAACTCGCCTATAAAAAGGAGCTACTACACTAGTAGCAGCGGCCATTCCAGTTTAGAATCCCACATATCAGATCGCACACTGAAGCCTTCTCCTAGTCATAGTCATTCACACAACGCACCAGGTTTAAGTAGAGCACAATCGCTCGTCAAAGTTCAAAGCTTACAAAGCTCCCCAAAAAGCCTGCACAAATATAGAACTAAACCACCTTTAGTTGGAGGGGAAACGGTAAAAAACGGGAAGAGCACATCACCTAATACCTCGCCAAAAAACTGTCCAAGCACTCCAAAAAAAACCGCAACGCCTTTGCATAAAACCTTGGCAAATAAGGAAAACGCAGCAGCGATGGCAACATCCAATTCTAATAATTCCATTACGCTTAAAGTTACCACGAATACGATTTCGCAAAACGGTGGTGGAACAAACACCAAAGTTTATGTACAAAATTCCCCGGTGAGATCCGTCATCACTTTTGAAAATGGAAAAGTTACAGAAACTAGTAACGGAAGCAATATTTATATCATCAACGACGATAGACAAGTTGTGTCTGTCCAAAACGGGGTTTCGAACCAAACGACTAAGAACCCGACCGAAACTTCTTTCGATGTTTGCGTTGAGAAAAATAAACAAAAGTTCCAAGAGCCGGAACAAATTAAGGTTCAGGAAAATAAATTCAACAAGAATTCTATGAATGATACCGGTATGAATAACAACCGGAAACTTTCCTTACAAATAGGTGGCGGAGCTAACAATAACAGCTTTATTTACAAAAACCAGTTAAACAATACCAACGAAGTTACTTCTAATCCAGCTTCGCCAGCCATACACAATAATATCCATAATTTGGAAACTTCGACTGCTAGCCATCCATCAACGCCAACTAAAAGTTATGACAACATAATAGGTTCCTTAGGGAGCTTGAGGTATCAAAAGAACTCTTTGACCTCCGCAAATGGGGGGCTTCAGACAAACATAAATTCGAACAGCGAACTGAAAAGCGTCGACTTGTTGAAGAAGGCAGCAGCATTACAAATGCTGAATGGTCTTCCAAACAATAGAATGAGTTCTGAATCGATTGCAAACTTGTTAACGAAGGGAGTTGATCAGAAACCAACCGTGTTGGGCTCAGAGCCAAACCTTGCTCTAAAAAACCAAGAAAATATGAAGGATATCAACACTTCGACTGAGAAACTGAATTGCTTAGAAAACAAGCAGAAAAGATACAGCCTCAGTCAAGAAACCAAGAAGGAGAAACAGGATTTTTACAATTTCCCGAGCTTAAGCGATTTGAGCTTTAATTTTACTAGTTTAGCCGCCCAGAAGATATTGAAAGGTGTCAGTATAAATAGCGTCGACACCCTTGTCGAGCTTAATATGGCCGCAAATAATTCTGAAAAACAAAACAACCGTGAAGTGGCTGCTGTGTGCACCGACTTCGGCCTTGTATAGTATCTAACGTTTTGTTAATTTTGTTAAAATGTACAATATTAGTCTTAATAACACAGATGTAAGGTAGTTAGTTGTATAACTTATTCGTAACTACTTTAACATGCTCTAGATACGCACTATGTTTAGTTTGAATTGTACTCCTTTAGATTTTGTACACCCAATTTATCTTTTAATACCTTTGTATCCTTCTAATTAAAAATTATGTTTGTCTTACTAACTTATCGAAAATATCGTGTTAGAGATTATGTAGTGCAGTATTCATGTAACCTTCAAGCCGTATCAGTAAACTGTTAGTTAGTAATGGGACAATAAAATGGTGTACCACAATGTGGCCTAAACGAATTAGGGCCTGAGTCAATTGCAATAATATTTCGATTTAAAGCTGTAGCTATTACTGTAACCGTTTCTGTAGTAAGCACATATCTTCATTACACTAATTTCTAGATAAAATTATTACCCACTTGTATCACGTCATACGTGCCATCGCAACCAGTGAAAAGTTGAGTACAAACTAGAACACACCCCCTTAAAATAGGTTTATTCAACAAATCCCCACTGTGCTGTATAAAATATTTAAGAAGTTATAAAAAACCTATAAATCTACCCGAAGATGAAATAAATAAGTAGTTGTCCTATGAAAAATAACATTACACTTACTCAATGAATAAAATAAAAATAACAAATAAACCCAAGGTTTATTGAAATATCATTAATTTTTTTCTAGTATGAGTGAGTAGTAGGGATTTTTGGAATAAACCTAAAAAACATAGTCCATCCAAAACGGGAATTTATAGGAAGGAATTGTAAAATGTAATGACTTGTTTTAAGTGCCATAAAAACCATAGTATTATGCTTGCAGTAGACACAGACTAAAGGAATTGGTATTGGTACATTTTGGTCCTATGCAATTAGTTTGAGAAACTCTGGCAATTTTGTATGGTAGGAAACTACTCTAGGATTATTTACAAAATTTTGCAATCAGACATAAGTTAACCACTCTTACAATGGGTAGAACATCTCACGAATGGGGGATTTTCTGACAGCTCTTTAAAAAATAAAAATTATAGTTCTAATTAAGACGATAGATGGCGCCAAGTGGATTCTTTTTTTTAAATCCTTTTATGGCCCTGGGTGACTCGTTGGATTTCTTCGGATCCAAGAATCGTCAACGCTATCTACCGAAGTTTTATGAACAATTTTTTTAATTGGCTGTCGGAATATCCCCCATTGTTACTTATTTCCACATGAAAGGGCTTGGGGATTTTCTATTATTTTAGTCGAAAACTTCCACTTTTATTGTTGACCTGAGTATCCAAGTAAAAGGTTTAAAAAAACATGTGGAAATATTGGGATTCCTACTTTATATTACTCTAATCCGTAATGGCCAGTAGATTTATAGTTTTGTTCTTTTTTCTTACAAAATTGCCACAATTTCTCGAAAAGGTACAGAAACGAGAAAGGGTAATATTTATTCATTAGGGAAGGTATTTCGAAGTCAATGCATACTAGTATTTAAGTGTCCAGTAACGCCATTTGTAAAAATGTATTAACAATATAAGTTGATGCTTTAATTTTGGTTTTATTTTACTCTATCCTACCCTACACGACTGTATAAAGGTATGCTTAATGTACTATTTACACTTGCTGCAACTCTATCGTGGATCAGCATAGCGATGCAGAGATTTCTCTCACTCACCAGTAGGGCATGGCGCAGAATAGAGGGCGCCACATGCGCCAAACACAAAGGGCGACCTTCAAGAGACAAAGCTTTGGCATCTCAGCTGAGCATGCACGAAAAAATACAATGAACTAAGCAACAAATCAATGTAGGTCGTTTCCAAAAATTGCGTATGGATCTGTCTATGATCGATCGATTATTGATTTTAAAACAGTAACCAAACACAAGTGGCTGGACAATGACCTTAAGAGCACAGAGCCTTTATCCCGAAGAAGAAGGGGCGGTATTTTAATGCGAATGTCTAGCCTGCATGTGCTGCACTTAATTGTAGATTCTGACGGCAAAGTACCTACCTACTATAGGTAGATTGGGTAATTGAAATGCCAGAAGTAGGATATACTTGTTAAAACGCAACAAAGAATATAAGAATATAGACCAAAAACGAAAAATCAATGTGGTATATTCCGACAGCCAATTTAAAAAATAAAATAGTTCATAAAACTTCGACAGATGGCGTTGACGATTCGTGGATGACGAAATCTGTCGAGTCTCACCCAGGGCCATAAAAGGATTTAAAAAAAAAGAATCCACGAAGTACACCTGGCGCCATCTATCGTCTTAATTAGAACTATAATTTTAATTTTTAAATAGCTGTCAGAAAATTCTCCATTGCCAACCCTAGCCAATAAGACACAGTTTACACTCCATGAGAACCCATACATAACCAAAGTATTCATGACAACTTTTTTGTTCACTTGAATTGTTTGTACCTCAATTTACTATGTGAGTGGTTGATTAGCCATTGATAGTCTTTTAATAATTTTTGTTTTGTTCATTTACATATTATACAGAGAGAAGAGTGAATGAGAAAGATAGACATAGGAGATATGAAAACATTTAATATAAAGAGAAAATAAGTCTTTTTCAGCACCTACATCTAGGATACTCTAAGCTAAGGAACTGTGCATTGCTATAATATGTATAATCATGTTTTGGCAGTCAATTGGACAAAATGATGTTTATGTTTTAAGTAAAAATATAATATATTTTAAGTAAAAAATAAGTAAGTGATCCAGGATTTTAATTAAGTCCAAATAGTTACCAAGCAATTTAGATTCTAGAAAACTTCTTTGCATTCCAAACAATTGTGTAGTGTGACAATTTTTTTAACAATACAATAATTAAACAAAAATTAATATCTTTCGATTTTATACCTATTTAAAATAAAAACTCATTCATAAAATAAACTGTTTTGAAAATTGTCAAATACCAAATCATTTGTTTTACAAACTAAAGCAGCTAATACACTGCCGACTTTCATTTCATATTTCTATTGCTTTTCAAAAACTCTGAACTTGTAAATTAGAATATGAAACAGCTTAAATGCATCCTCACATACTGCACCAAACATTCGGAGACCAACAAGTGATTACTATGCTAACTGAATGTTTTAGCAACTAATATGAAAATATTCAATTACTTTGCTTTTGTAATCCGTAGTAAGTACAACCCTAATATACCTCATCACTGTACTTGTCAAAGTGTAAAGCTGTGTCCAGCTTTTAGTTTACATGCAAAACTAGTTTCATAGGATTAAATAGCTTGGTAGCCATATTATTTGACTTTTTTAATAAACTAGATACTACAAATGCACTACATACTAACTCGAGATCCAGTTGCTGCTAGGAGCAAGTTATGGTGCTATGTTCCATTACATCTGTTACTTGTGAAGGCTCCGTTTCAGTTTGACTTTTAATAGAATTTAACCAATCATCAGTTGGGTCTATTTTCTTCTCAGATGGACTATCTTCCTCAGAATTCTCCATGTGCTCATCCTCCTCTTTCTCCACTATGTCAGTGCAAGCAATGTCAGGCTTAGGACTATCACAGGATGGCTTCACAGGGGATGTTTTGTTTTTTATCTCTCTAAACTGTTTCGACACATCTTCAGTTCGTATAGCAACATAACACACACAATCTTCGGTTTTAGTGATCTCCTTTAAAGCAGCCTCTTCTATAGCTTCTAACTCCTTATTATCTTCCATATAGGACAAGTCCTGAATGGTTTTATACGAGTACATATGGTCATCATTAGGACTGACATAGTCTTCTAGTGAAAAAGTGTTACTATCAAAATTAAGCTTCTCGAAATCTATCGCGCCGTAGCTAGTTACATTATCTAAAAGGGTGGACTCATTTTCCCAGTTTATAAGAATATTCTGCACACAATTTCTTGTCAATTCTTTGTTGTCTTCGCATTGTTTACGTATGGCGTCCAGTTGTCTCAGAGTTTTGAGTTCCCTCGCTTTCAAAGCTGCGTACACGCGAGCAAACGATTTCCTGACCGTAGATTTTAACTGAAATTAAAGGTTAATGTATTAAACTACTGTAATGTAGGAATAATGAAAGCTCTTATTGCGAATTTAGCTCACATTTTCAATATTTTTATCGAAATCGTCCAACTCGTTCGCCATGTTTACGTTATTTTTACTTTTAAATTGCGCTTATAAGTCCACTAAGGCCAACAACTGCTGGTATACCATACCACACCACCACTTTTACAAAGATCAAAAACTAGTAATAATATATTGCAGCGTGTTGGTACAGTAAATGGTACTGAAGCCCAAATAAAGATGACGTTGACTTTTTTTGACGTTGACAGTCCTTAAGAGTTGTCATTAAATAAATCTAATTTTCTACTGTTTGTGGTTCGTTAATCGGTTGTCTGGACAGCGCGAAGCAAAAGTGAGAGGTTTTTTTACCTAATATTTGAATGGAATAAATTAGATTCGAATATTTCCAACCAAAAATATATAAATAATATCATACTTCAACAAAAAAATATTAATTTGGTATAATTACTAAATAACTTCATTACGTTTGTACGCAAAATTTGCCTGACCCCATCGAAAAAAGTTTGATATTCTATTATTATACATTAAACTAGTGGCTCTGTGAGCTGTAGACCTCGCGAGTATGTATATATCTTATCAAATTTATTTTTATTTTTTCTCGACAAACGTCCCCGACCCCTTGATTTTTTGTTTTTATTTTATTTTTGTTTTTTTTATTACTTTTTTTTTATTTAATGTAATTTAATTTAATTTTATTTAATATAATTTTATTTAATATAATTTTATTTAATATATTTTTTTTTTCTTATTTTATTGGTTAAGAAATGTGACCTGTAGAAGAAAACAGCCTCAGCGGTAGACCTTGTAAGCTGGCAAACCCCATAACTCCGTCATTTTTAAAAAATTCCAAAAACTAACTTGACAAAATAATTTATTAATTTATCGAACCTGCTCACAAAATTTCACGAGAATCGGTTAGAAACGCGACCTGTAGAGTGAAACAAACAACAAACAAACGAACAGATGGACATACAAAAGCAAATTTGGCCAAGCTGAAACAGAAACGCTTCGCTCGCTCGGTCAATAAAATGGTTTCGGTGGTTACACGTACATAATAATAGAAACTATTATAAAAAAAAATGTTTTTTTTATAATTGCAAATAGAAGACAAACAATAATAATTTATATAAGAATTTTTGTCTGTATGTTTGATCGCGCATCATACATAAAACTACTGTACGGAATTTATTGATTTTATAGTACCCAATATCCAGCAATATTAGGTCTTAAAAACTGGTGCATATTTCATCCTGATAGACCTGATACGTCACCCAAAAGCCTGCGCAAGAAGCTAAGTTATCTTCGAATAGTAGGCAATTGAGTATTCAGGGGAAATTATGAAATTATACCTATGGCATCGTAACAATGCTGTCCTGACAGCTGTCATATACGTACAAATTTTCTTCTGTCTCTTTTGCACCCATTTTGGTTTTCATATTTCCTGCCTGCTGTCAGGACGGCATGCATTCTTACGGTACGATTACTATAATTTATAGTATACTATTACTAGTTACGCTAGTTACTACCTACTTGCTTTCCATGTTTCTACCATACAATAAAACTAACATAAACTGGCCACATTAATAAAAAAAAAAGAAATATTGATTTTTCGTTTGACAGACAAGTCGTCGAAAAACATCGAACTATTTTCTTGTTCCTAAATGGATTAAAAATATTCAAGTGATCGTATTATTTGACTAAAATCTAGATTCAGTGTTGTGCTGTGTCTAGCTTGTGCTAACATGAGTGAATTGAGACACCGGCGAGGTGAAGGAGACGGAAACGACAAAGTGGAAGCCGCTGGGGAATCTGATCATGTCTGTATTTTTTCTATCAAACCAGTTTTTGTTTGAAACTAGAAATAAATTTCCACTTTATTGTATTAGGTGGACTCGGAAGAGGAGAAGAATTTAGAGGAGAAATATGTGGAGGAGATGGCGAAGAATCTGCCCCAAGGAACCGACAAAACGCCGGAGATCCTCGATCAGGCGCTTTCGGGGCTGTCTTCAAGGTAATTCGCTGGACCGGACGCTGCTTATTTCGGCAACAAATAGGCTGACGTAGCACAGCAATTGGTTTTTATTTTTCATATACTGTTTGGCCTTTCTTCATTCGAATTTTGAAACTGATTTTATTTTCACATAGATGGAGGAATTGGGTGATTCGAGGAATCTTCACCTGGTTGATGATTGGTGCATTTTGTCTGCTCATCTATGGAGGTCCATTGGCTCTCATGATTACGGTAAGTTTTCAAATGCAATTACTGTTTTAAAAATTCATAGAATTTTATTTTTAAATTTTCTCATTAATATTAATGAGCCATGACTTTTGACTTACTGCTATGCTATTGTATGTTAAATTGGCAGGTCTAAAGTCTTAACTTGAACTCATCTTTCCATATATGAACTTGACACATCAAAGTATCTTACTAGGTATTAATCTTCCAAAGTACATACCTGCTCTCTTACAACAGGTAGTTAATTATTTTAAAAAGGTGCAATTTTTATAATTACTTACCATTTTATTAAGTAATAATAATAAGGCAGGTATTTTTCTTAGGTTTAATTGATAATAATGAGTATTTGCTTTAAATAACATCCTAAGATCTTTACTAATTTTACCTATAATGTGAAGAACTAATAATGTTCTATTTACCTAATTTATTTACTTTTGTGTCTATAACATAATAAAATTTGTAGTAGACTCAAAAAGTTGATGGCAAATTTAGCTCTTTAAATAAATAAAAAAAACTGATGAAATTTTTACCAACTAGCTGTCTGCCTGTATCATCAACTGTGTTGTTTTAAATTTTTCTACAGGATTAGGATCCAAATTAGGATCAATAGAAAGAAATTGGTACAAAATCGAAAAAAAAAAAATTGCAAATAGTGAAGTGATTGTTATAAACCTACAATATTGTTCATAGGTCCTGTGTGTGCAAGTGAAATGCTTTGAAGAGATCATCAACATTGGCTATGCGGTGTACCGGGTCCATGGCCTACCGTGGTTCCGTTCCCTCTCCTGGTACTTCCTGCTGACTTCCAACTACTTCTTCTATGGAGAGAACCTGATTGACTACTTCGGAGTTGTCATCAATAGAACGGTAAGATTATTTTTGATCTGGTTTTCACCTCTATTCTTTCTTTGTTATTAGAGCTCCTTTTGAAGTGTTGGAGGAGTAAAAACTGAAGGAAGGAAATAAAATTTTATCTAAGTCTAATTTAGAGTAGGCTCGAGCAACTCGGTGAGGACGTACATGAGCTGTTGATGGTGATCTTTCAAATCTAATATGTTTTGTTGACTAAACTGATTGACATTCCCTTTTCTTTATTATGTATTCAAGGTAAAGTAAAGTCAACAATTGTAAAGTCAACATCAACTTCAGTTACCCTTTTCCAGTATAAGTTGACATACAAAGCTGTTTCTTAATACAGTGATTCCTATTTATATTTATACTGGTTGTGTACATAGTAATTTTGTGATTGACTGTGCAAACATACCAAAGAAAAATTGATCTTTTGAAGAAAATTGTTTGAAAAATTCAGGAATACCTATTTAATAGGTATCAACTATACAACGTATATTATCGTATGTTATCTATTATATAAGATCAGCAAATTTTTTATTAAATCTCAATAGGGAATATGCATAAAAAAATATAAGTTTTTTTCATAGTGCATCTGAAAGCATACAAAAATAGAATACTGACAGTCAAAACAGAATCGAAATTAATCGATTGCAACTAGATACAACATTATTAAACCTACAACACCAACAAAATTATATCTGTCCCTCTTACGAAAACAAAATTTTATAAGGCGGATGTATGGTTCGCGTGACATATGACGTCACATGTCACATCGGACCTCTCTGTCTAACCATCAACTTTGAAGCCTCATAACTTTGTTTCTGAGCAAGATATTTGAAAAAATGATTTTTATGTCTTTATCCTTAATTTTAAATATTTAAATTAATGAATTTAAAAAAAAAGGGGCATGTTCCCCTTTAAGACTTATCTAAAAAGACCTATATTCAAATTCTGAATGATACATTTACTACATTTCTGGAATGCGCAAGATATAAACAAGCTATTGGCATTGATCCAAATGAGTCCAGTAAATCTCCATACAAGTTTTTCAAGCTTTTGGGTATATCTTAGATTTATGTCTGTGTTGATGATATATTGATGCCTTTTAAAAGTAAGGATCTGGAATGGATGGATGTGTTTCGTGTTGAAATTATTAATACCAGGGTTTTCTGTTAATTTTTCACCGCGGGCGTCGAATAAACGTAAGTATGAGTCTGTATTTTCAAAATTAAAACTGTAATCAGATGATTCCCACAGTGAACCAATCCACACCGGGCCAGTGAGGTCGAGTAAGGCCTGATCGCTCTAATTTAGGGTAGGCTCGAAGCCCTCGGTGGGGATGTAATATAATTATGTATGAGCTGTTGATGATTATGAAAAGATATTTCTCATGAAGACATTGAGCTTTTCTTGTTGTTGTGATGCGTATAGACTTGCGCGCATTTGTGTCAAACTGACGCACACTACAATAATGTAAATGACGTGAATCCTCAAGACCACGAAACAAAATTATAGAGGGGTTGTAACGAGGCATTCGTCCTCTTTCCTGTTTTATGACTGGCAACCTTTCTTGCTGGCAGGTTTATCTTTCATTTTAAATTTGGATTTCTTACGTTTCGATTTTGTCTTTTTTCTGCTAAATTCTTCATGTCCTAATCTCCAACAGTAAACTCCTTAAGCTTATCCTTGTTACTATTTTTCCATGTTTGTTTTATAATATATAAATACATAAATACCTTTTCTTCGGACTGTGCCCTGGTTATTGCCACACTTTATTGTATCTCTACAACATTCTTCGTGTGGTGCTCAGCAGCTTCGTGGCGGCTGCTGGGCCACAGGGTTGTCCATTAATACATCGTTTCTATGACAGCGGGATGGCCCCGTTGCGAAGGGGTGCGTAGGTGAAGTTCTACTACAGCATGAAATTTACATCGTTTTGTTCCCGCTGTGTAGTGATAGTACCCGTCAAACTGAACAACTTTTCACGTAAAAATAATTTCCTGTGACAAAAAAATTTTTGGTCTCTCCATACAAAATGGGTCGGTCGGGAGTCTCACTTTGTATGGAGAGACCAAAAATTTTTTTGTCGCAGGGATTTTTTTTTCGCGAAAAGTTGTTCAGTTTGACGAGTACTATCACTACACGGCGGGAACAAAACGATGTAAATTTCACGGGTATACTAGAAACCTTCGCAAACTGTCCTATACGTAATCTCAGAATGATAAAAGCTAGACCTTTCTGGCTGTTCCATTAAAACACTTGGTATATCGCGTAACTGGCTATCTGCGTGTTTTTTGGTAACATGCGTATCAGGTACAATGCGTTTATTGGCCAAGTGCGTATCTGGAACTTTGCTGCGAAAGGGTTCCAAAGGGTATCTTTTTACCAAGGCCCCGTTTCACAAAGCAACAATTTACAAGTAACAAGTTACAATTTGATATTCATTGCGTAGCCAATTCGCCTAAACTGTAAGCTCTTAACGTTTTATCTCATTGTCTACGCAATGTACATAGTAAAGTAAAAAAGTATTTATTCAGCTAAACATCTTCAATTCAGTACAATGCACACTGATTCTCACACTAGGATACCCTGTGTTGTGAGTAATCAGCCCCTTCCTTGCTTGGGACAGATTGTTTACACTGAACAATTAAAATCTAAATGCATCGAGTTGTACTTGTAAATTGTAACTTGTAGCTTCGTGAAACGGCCCCCAAGTGGTAGTGATTGCTTGATTTAACAGATGACAGAGCTACTAGCTGTGGGCAGCTTCTCTGTGTATGTATCTGATCCGTGCACTAGACCAACCCGCCTCATTAGTCTTTACCACAGAATGTATGTATTTGTGGACTTCTTTCAGGTCCGCGCTTACTATAATACCACTTTACTAGGTCTATATTGTATTACGTCTGTTAGAAAAAATATATATGTATTCTGTCAAGAACCAATTATATTATCTAATATGGCAACACCAGTAGCTCTTTGACAGATTTCGGATAACATAACTTTGTACTTTGCTCCTGTGTTTAAAAATAAAATTTTATAAATGCTTTAATAAATTATTCCATCATCTTTACCCGACCGGCGACGCAGGCGAACCAACCACATTAGTTTACCACATATTCGTACGTTTATTCGATGTTTTTACAACGTAAGACTTACGTTGTAGATAACGTGAGGAAACCTACATACGTGTGCGAATAAATTAAAAATTGCGTGAGAAATTGACCAAGCGGTACCGGGCCAGCATATGTCGGCTACCACTTTAACGCACTAATTCTGGGTAGGCGAAGTCAGTCTCGGCTCTATAATACTGACACTAGTAGGGTTTGTGAGGATGGTTGTCAACCTTGCAACCTACACGATTTTTTTCATCGTGAGTGTGAGAGCTGGAACGTGTCTCAAACCGTTCTATTCATTCATTCGTTTTCACTCCCTTTTTCTTCTGTTTGCAATTGTTTTTGTATTAGGATTTGCTCCGTATTAATAAATCCAAATTAATTAATCTTGGTGTTTATTTTAATAAATAACAGTGTGGTTTGTAAGGTCGACAACCGACCTCACAAACCCTAGTGTCATAGTGTTATAGAGCCGCCAAAGACCACTGACATGGCTCGTGTAACGACTAGATAGTAGCCAGGACCAACGGCTTAACGTGCCTTCCGAAGCACGGAATCATCTTTCTTTTCGGACAATCAGGTGATTCAGCCTGCAAAGTCCTAACCAAACTGGGGAAAGTCTCACAAAGAGATTTTTGCTTGACAGTGTCCCCACCGAGAATCTAACCCGGAACCTTCGTTATGAACGTCGAAATCTCGACCACTCGGCCACGGAGGCTATTGAATTGAAACCCACACGATGAATAAAAAGAAGGGTAGGCTTGAGCCCTTGTTGGGGACGTAAAATAACTAATAACAGTGGTGTTTTCCAGCTAACTCAGCCAAGAGTTAATTGACAGCTGTGTAATTTATCGTTATTTTCCACTAGGTGAGACTGGATTGAATGCCAACCCATAGCAATAAAAAAAAGTCTCAATGCCCTTTTGCAAAATATATGAATTTGATTTTAATGAGTTTTACTGGGTTTTATTTTAATAAAGGCAGGAATTTTAGATATAAATATTTATCTCAATCTCATATTGTTGTTATATTTGCAGAAAAATGTAAGTACTTTGAATACAAATTTTCTTAATTAGTTTTAA
The DNA here is from genome assembly GCA_951230895.1 of Carpatolechia fugitivella. Taxonomy (NCBI): domain Eukaryota; kingdom Metazoa; phylum Arthropoda; class Insecta; order Lepidoptera; family Gelechiidae; genus Carpatolechia; species Carpatolechia fugitivella. The sequence goes on from OX579651.1 coordinate 15,139,777, forward strand.
ATACAATTTTCTTAATTAGTATTAAATACAACCCGACAAGGCTTCAAAAAACATTCGTAGCTAAAATGTTCTTCATGACAACCATCAATATAGTTCATGGCAACGATATTATATACATACAAGAGGTAGATATGCCACCAACGCACCAAACGCGTGCCGTGAATTGGTCCTAATTGTGACCATTGCAGTCAGTCGAGCTGTGATCGCTATCTCTTTCACTCTTACGCTTTGCCTATTTCCTGTCGCACTTATAGCGTGTCTGTGTCGCGGAACAATTTATGTTGTGCGTGCAGTATGAACGTGAAGTATCTTTTGGTTCATGGGAATAAAGCGTGATGCGAAGACGTCAAAATCATTACCCACCCTTTTGTTTCTCGAAGTCGGGTGATAATTAGTACCGCAGTCTGTTACACTTCGCTACAGCTACTGCTAGTGACATTGAGGCGACAAGTAGTATGTTGTAAAAGTTTAATAATAATAGTTTGTGCAATTTCACAAATACTTAATTAACTAACCTACCTTGGCCTGCTTTTAGCATCAAAAAACAGTAGCTTACCTATATGAAAAAAAACAGTTTAAATTAATACTGAAATTTTGAGAATGGAATCATCCTGGGAAAGCTTAAGTTTTTTGTGCATGTCATCACGGTTGCGCATGCACCGTATAAGTCCGATTGTAATCCAGGGTTTGATAGTTCTAGTCCGCCGGGGTAGCCTTAATAGTTTTGAGTTAGAAACTAGGGCCAGAGCCAAGAGACTTACTAAAAAACCTGAAGTTATGTTTCCAAAAGAAATAATTAGGTACTTATGTCGATGATTGTACTTTCTATTTTTTTGTTTTTTCGTCGGTGGTCTAGTGGCTAGGACCGCTGCCTCCCGTCCGAGAGACGCGGGTTTGATCCCCACCACGTACCAATGTGTTTTTGAATTTCGAATCCATATGTACGTTTATTCAACGCTTTTACGGTGAAGGAAAATACCGTGATGAAACCTGCACACTCCTGCGAAGAAATTCAAAGGTTGTGTGTGAAGTCGATCAATCCGCACTGGGCCAGCGTGGTCGAAGCTCTTGTCCATTTCCGCCATTGTGTTAGTGACTCACCCAAAAAAATGTAACGACAGATCTAAGTGAAGTATAACATCCTAATACCGCCCCCACCTTCGTTCCACATTACGTAGCCAATTAGTACGTTTAATCTCCTTTGTGTCAATACGAAGTTATGTAAATTGGTTCCCAGGTGCTTGCTCGTACAGCTTCAGTGTTCGAGCATTCGACTCTCATTGCAGAGGTTCCGAGTTCGAATCCCGCTGGGGATATTGTCAATAGCTTTGTGATACTTTCCCCAGTTTAGTTAGGACGTTCCATGCTGAATCACCTGGGGGCCGTTTCACGAAGCTACAAGTTACAAATTTCGTTACAAAATTCGACGTACATTGCGTAGACGATTAGGGAAAACGATAAGGGCTTACAGTTCAGGCGAATTGGCTACGCAATGTATATCAAATTGTAACTTGTTACTAGTAACTTGTTGCTTCGTGAAACGGGGCCCTGATTGTCCGAAAATAATAATTTATTATTATTTATTTATCGTATGGCATTTTTAAAAAATATTAAAATAATTTTAAAATTACAATAAGATTACTGTAGTAACTAAATCACTCACCACCGCCCGCGAGGTGAGCCTATTTTTGGAAGACAAAGTTTCCATATTTTCGTGAGTGTCAAAGTCAAAGTCAAATTTTTTTATTCGAATTAAGATTTTTACAAATCATTTTTCGACGTCAAAGCTATCATGGATGGCACGTTCACTACCAGTGTACGCCCTCTGTGGAGAAGAACGGCCAGAGGAAACTCCACAGGAATTGTATCTTTTGTACTTTTCTTTTAAATATATAAAGAATCATACATGAGTCATAATTACAATCTACTCCGTTTATTTGGAACAACAGTTGACCAGACGTTTTTATCATCTAAGTAATCATTTATCGTATAATAGGCCTTAGAACATAAAATAGTTTTAATTTTAGCTTTAAATTGACTATCGGACAGATTTACAATATCATCTGGTATTTTATTATAGAAGCGAATACAGTTCCCCATGAATGAATTATTGAATTAGTGTTTCCGTTTATATAAATAACAATGAATAAAAATCACGTATCGTTCAGTAATAAAAACAGTAAAATATGTCCTCGAAAAGGCAAAATACATTTGAGCGAGATATAAAACTTATTCGAGGGCACACCAATTAGTGCGATTGGAACTGGTATTTGATTAACCTATTTTCGCGACACTCAGTAGGTTTATACTCGTGTTAATCTTTTAGGTTATTTGTGTTTTTTAATTTCAAGTAGTCTTTTGGGTTTATTTCTCGTCTTCCCTCTAAAATTTATCTTCGGATTTATTCATCTTTTAGGAATATTTTTGGATGGCGGAGAAGACATTTGAAAAAAAGTGAGTGTAATGTATGTATGTAAGTATGTGTGTATGTATGCGAGTTTCTTTATCCCACCATAATTTCTAAACGCCTAAACAGATTTGCCCGCATTTTAGCGGCGCAGTCGTGTTTTCAATTTTTTGATAAATGATTATTTTTTACATAGAAACAATTTATTAGTTGACTCTCCTATCAAATTACCGGTTTCTCTGAACTCGTCTAATAAGATTATACTTAGTGTCCGACGTTTTGTTTTAATTTTAAATTAATGTTATCAAATAACTCAGAACATAAGTAGATATTGGTTATAACAAATCTACAAAATTTCATCGTAAGTGTTTATTACTGTGTGTTTCCACTTCGAAGCAAAGTGCTCTTAGCTTTTAACTCACCACTTCACACACAATGCAATGTGACACTTACAAAATAATGTTTATGTAACCATTAAATCCCTAATTACTTAATTACGTTCTACCTAACGTTCCGATAAAAACCTTTTGAATTGGCTTGTCCAAATAACCCTTCTCCAATAAATATCCTTAGGGGGATACTCGATTTATGAACCGGTCGTTTCGCTATTTTGGTAAATTGGATAGGAATTTACCTTGAAATTGCCGGCAGATTAGGAAATTACGTTGCCAAGTGAAGGTCGACGGGTCAGACTATTTTAAAAAATAGGTACTTACTTAGATACAAGTAAGGTTTGCTTTACTTTAAAAGAGGGACTTAATAGGGGATCGGACTGTTCACCATATTTTTTGAATTTACCATATTTTATGAATTATTTTTAAAATATAGACTATTAGACGATAGACGATTCGCGAAGAAAAAAAAACAGAATCGGTTGAAAAACGAATTTACAGTGATTTTTTAAAGTTTCAATTTACGATTAAATAAATAAAATAAAACTATTTTTTGTATGGAGATTATATGGCGTTGCTAACAAATGACGTCACAAGTGGATAAGTGCTTCTCTGTCTAATCTTGAATTTCAAACCTTTATAACTCGGTCAATTTTAAAGACAGAGCAAAAATTCTTTTAGTGTTCGATAGCAGAAACTAAGAAGTTTGGATTTATAAAATAAAAAAAGTAGTCCGATCTCCTATTTAAAAAAAAAACTTAATCTCGTTGAGCCAGTAGTTGTTATAGTTACGCATATGATCCATCAACTTTCAAAATCTTGTGCATGCTATGTGCATGAGATGGTTTTGAATGACAAGAGTTTTAAAACTCTTTCAGCTGTTCTTATCAGCAGAATGAAGAATGTTTTCGAGAAATTGAAGAGTAGTTGATATCACTGATACATACTCCTGTATTGTATTATGATACCAATCTAATTTTAATGCGTCATGTCATGACTTTTTGCAGCATTAATAAAATAACATCAACATTTTTTAAAATTCTCCATTTTAATGTTTTCGTTCTGAATTTTCTGTCCGTGAATTCTAAAAAAGAAAAATAAGTACTTACTTAACCTGTTTAAGACTTTTAACTGCTGAGCTATTAACGATAAAAGCTACAGGTGTGTTCTTGAAATTTTAATGAAGCATTTTACAGTGTTTTACGTGGAAACATTGCAAAGGGTCTCATAAAATAGGTAGTACTCTTTTTTTTCACAAACTTTCCTTTATTTTCCTCTAGCTGTTACACAAAGTCATTATTTTTCATGACGCAGTACTAAACATTGCGAAAAATAAATTGCTGGATTTGTTATCTCCGCCTAGTTAATTTTAATTACCTTCTAGTCTTGGTCAATTTTGTACCATTCCGTACATATTTCTATACAATTAAATTTCCTATACAAGTAAATGTATGCAGGTTCATCGTTATGTCACATAATATGCTCGTATTTAACATACAAATGCAATCATGCGCAACAACGCACTTATACATAAGTTGAAGTGATGCGGCCTTTTCAGCGCGAAACTAGTATTTTAAGTTCACTGTAGCCTATTTAGATAAGATCGAAAAATTATCTTAAGCACCATTTCAATATCTTTGAATGGGAAGACCGACGCGGTAGAATTTGTAATGTTTACGTTTAGGAAAAGATGAGATGACCCGGTTACTTGATGGATCCACAACTTAACGATACCGAGCAGAAATATTAGGCTCATGTCTTCTAGTCAGTTAAGACGAAAATATGATGCTCTTGCTACACGATTCTTGTTGTCATAAAAAAAATTGTCGTCGAAATAAAACCGTGTTTAACGTACGTCGAGGTAAAACTGTTTTAACCACGTTTTAACTAAACATAAAGATGCAATAATTAGACATTACCGTTATATTTTAATTTAACTATTTTAAATGACATAACACAAAACTAATCTTGAAAAGGCTACTATTATTGGTGACGAATAGGGTATCGGACTACTTTTTTTTATTTTATAAATCCAAACTTCTTAGTTACTGCTATAGAACACTAAAAGAATATTTGTTCTATCTTTAAAATTGACCGAGTTATAATGGTTTGAAATTCAAGATTAGACAGAGAGGCACATACCCAATTGTGACGTCATTTGTTAGTAACGCCATATAACCTCCATACAAAAAATCGTTTTTGAAAGAGACAGACATATTGAAACTTTAAAAAATCACTGTAAATTCGTTTTTCAACCGATTACGTTTTTTTTCTTCGCGAATCGTCTGCTACTGACTATATTTTAAAAATAATTAATAAAATATGGTAAATTTAGGAACAGTCCGATCCCCTATTCCAAACTATCATAAATGCAGAAATTGTTTATTTTTTCTTTTCATCTTTTACTTTCACAAATACAATCAATTTATTTTTATTTTTTTCCGTAGGACTACCTCAAGTTCCTAGTGACGTACCATCGCTTCATCTCGTTCAGTCTCTACTGCGTCGGCTTCGTGTGGTTCGTGTTGTCCTTGGTAAAGCGCTATTACATGCGCCAGTTCAGCCTCTTCGCCTGGACCCACGTCGCTTTGCTCATCGTCGTCACTCAGAGCTACCTCATCATCCAGAACATATTTGAAGGTAAGATCTACTAGTGTACCATCTAGGTTATTTGCTACTGCAATAACTACGTGTTGTTTGTGTGATATTGAAGCTACTTCAGCCTCTTCGCCTGGACCCACGTCGCCTTGCTCATCGTCGTCAATCACAGCTACCTTATCATTCAGAACATCTTCAATAGTATCAATCAATCAATCAGCCTATTGCAGTCAATTGCTGGACTTAGGCCTCCCCAAGGGCACGCCAAAGCGCACGATCACCCGCTTTCTTCATCCAGCTACCACCAGTGACCTTCCTCAGGTAATGAGCTGGATCAGTCCACCTGGCAGGGGGGCGTCCCACACTACGTTTCCCGAGACGTGGTCTCCATTCGAGAACCCGTCTGCTCCAACGCTCATCGGTTCTGCGACAGACGTGGCCAGCCCACTGCCACTTCAGCTTGTTATATCAACTACCTTGGTCCTCTGCCGGATGATTTCGTTTCGGATTTTAACCCGTAGCGAAATACCAAGCATAGATGGCTTTCCATGGCTCGCTAAGTGACCGGTGAGCCAGCTTCACCGTCATGTTCCACGTCTCGGCTACGTATGTCAAAACGGGTAGGACAGTAGTAACTTCAATAGTAAGAAGACTTGAATATACAGAGAAATTGTTTGAATCAAGTAATTTAACCAAACTTTAATTCCTGATTTTATCTTCCTTTTAATCTAATGCAAAACCTACTACAGCTTGCGCATCAAATAAATAATCGTATGATCTATTGTTCGTATTATGTCAATCCTCGATCATAATATTGAAATAGAAGCACTCGCTGATGGTATTAGAACGCGTGCCCTCTGTCAATAGTCGTTAGTAGTGTACGGACAATGACATATTAACAGCAGCGCCGCGACGCGTCGTCGGGGTTATAATGAACATTGGACATGCCACAGCGTAAATTAATAGTTCACGGACAAAGAGTAAAAACTTGATGGTCGAGTCATTACTGCCATGATTGTTCTTTGCTTAAGGTGATCTCTTTTTTGCACGACTGCCCAAAAAACTCGGTTGCCAATGTAGCCGGAGAGATGTTTTCAGGGTTCTTGTATGTATGTATGATTTTTTATACTCTCTAAAACCATACAGTCGTCCAATACTGATTATAAATTTTATGTAAATACCCAATTTTAAAATGTGGATAATTATAATGTTATATTTTTTTCGGCCGGGCTGTCGAGTTTTTTATTGTTTCACAGTAACTGATCACATCATTTTTTTTACAAATTTAGAACTAAAACTCTTCAAAATAAGAGTGATTTAATGAGTGAAAAAATCATAGCCCTACTTAAGTTTAATCAAACTTAACCAACACAATAAACTTATAACTTATAAATCAACACAATAAACTTATAAATATTTTCCTTATAACTTATCCTACTGTTTAAACATACACTATGCCACTCGCCAAGACGTCTTGATCTGACTCATTTGAATGAAGTCAAGCAGATAGTGACTGGGGATTTAGCACCTACCTTGACTGATACGAATATCGGTCAACGAACTTGGTCATGAACTGTGTGGGAATACTACAATAATTGCTACAATGTTGGCTGGATATTTCCCTTATCTAAATGCCATAAATTCTGCCGTTATGCAAGATATATGATGTATGAGGCTATCAGTCTTGAGATTTGTATAATTTCTGTTAATACTATCTGAATTAAGAGAGCCAAAATTAAGACTATTTAAAGGAGCCGTCGTCCGTCAGACGCGGGTTCGCACGTATCAATGTGTTTGGGAATTTCGAATTTATATGAACGTTTATTCGACGCTCTTACGGTGAAGGTAAACATCGTGATGAAACCTGCACACTCCTGCGAAGAAATTCAAAGATTGTGTGTTAAGTCGACCAACCCGCACTGGGCCAGCGTGGTCGACTAAGGCCTACTCGCCCTAATTCAGGGTAGGCTCGAGCCCCTCGATGGGGACGTATAATGGGCTGTTGATGATGATGAAAAGAGCTGTTTTTATATATTTTCGTACAACTTGCATGCGACGTTTTTATTTTTTACTTGTCGTTTGATTTCCAAAACATTCCACTAATATTTTAAATGTTGTGTGTGTGCGTGTTTGTAATGTGTGTGTTTGTTTAGATGTTTGTTCTGCTTTCACACCTAAACTACTGAACAAATTTAGATTAAATTTGGAATGGAGATAGTTTGTACCCTCAATTAACACATAGAATACGAGAATTAGTCATATTCCCACGAGAAAAATCTTACACAGTGCGAGCGAAGCTTCGGGCGAACGGACAGTTGTCTATAAAATCCAGAAGACACTTGCGCTTGACTTAATAGCTTTCTGTGATCGAAGTTAATAGTCAAATCAAATCAGTCCACTGCTGGACTATGAGCCTCCTCCACTTAAGTGTTTGGTTTTGCCATAATCTCCACGCTTGGCAGGCGGGTTGGAGATCGCAGATTAAAAGGTTACTGTATCAGAGAGCGCTGCTGCCCGTTCCCTGTTCAATGTGTAGTCCCTAAGTCGCCTCTTGCGACACCCACGGGAAGAGTAGGGCTTGGTGACAAATGTATTCTACTCTGCCGTCACCACACACCAAGTTGATAGTACACGCAAGATATGACGTGATACTCCATTCTTTTTGTTTGTGGTGAGGCATCATTTATTTATTTGTGCTATCTACTAAACCACACACCGGCTGTGGTTAAGTGGTGTGTCAAGTAAAATTCTAAAGACCCAAAAACATGAACTGTATGAAATTAAAAAACAGGATAATATGATAAAATATTTTTTATTTTTATATAGGTTGTATGTAAACAATGATTTCGGACATATTTAGGCGTAATTTTAGACAAAGTCAATATTTTTTATTTAATTACATTCAACTTCAAAATTTAATTCTTTCATTAAAAGAAATCAATCATAGTTTAGTTTTGAATTTGGATTTACTCGAAGTAAAACTGTTGATGTTTTACTTGAATATATGTGTGAACGTAGGTTGGAATTTATTCCCACAACACAACATTCAAAACAGTGTTATCTATCCTCCATCGCTCTATTAACGTCAAGCCACTGTCACGGACGGGGAAGCCTTTCAAACGTCCGTAACTAGGCCGAATGGAGACTTGTACCGTGACGCGACGCTTCGTTGTATCAAGCACGTAAAGGAAGAGTTACATAATACGGACATTGACTGAATCTATCATCAACAGCTCATATACGTCCCCACCGAGGGGCTCGAGCCTACCCTGAATTAGGGCGATTAGGCCTTAGTCGACCACGCTGACCCAGTGCGGGTTGGTCGACTTTACACTAAGATCAAACATCTAAACATCCAAACATCCAAAACATCCAAAACATACAAACATACAAACATACAAACATCCAAACATACAAATATCCAAAACATCCAAACATCCAAAACATCCAAACTATCAAAACATCCAAACATCCAAACATCGAAACATCCAAAACATCCAAACATCCAAACATCCAAAACATCCAAACATCCAAAACATCCAAACATTCTAAACATCCAAAACATTCAAAACATCCTAAACATCCAAAACATCCAAAACATCCAAACATCCAAAACATCCAAACTATCAAAACATCCAAAACATCAAGACATCCAAACATCCAAAACATCCAAAACATCAAAACATCCAAACATCCAAACATCCTAAACATCCAAACCATCCAAAACATCAAAACATCCAAAACATCCAAACTATCAAAACATCAAGACATCCAAACATCCAAACATCGAAACATCCAAAACATCAAAACATCAAACATCCAAACATCCAAAACATCCAAACATCCTAAACATCCAAAACATCCAAACCATCCAAAACATCAAAACATCCAAAACATCAAAACATCCAAACATCCAAACCATCCAAAACATCCAAAACATCCAAATATCAAAAACATCCAAAATATTAAAAACATCCAAACATCCAAAATATCCAAAATATCCAAAATATCCAAAACATCCAAACATTCGGATGTCCAAACATCCAAAACATCCAAACCACCCAAAACATCAAAACATCCAAAACATCCAAAACATCAAAACATCCAAACATCCAAAATATCCAAAACATCAAAAACATCCAAACATCCAAAATATCCAAAACATCCAAACATTCGGATGTCCAAACATCCAAAACATCCGAACATCCAAAATATCCAAACATCCAAAACATCCAAACATCTAAAACATCCAAAACATCCAAACATCCAAATATATTTTCACATTTATAATATTAGTGTGAACTGTGAATGCATGATACTGGCTCGAGTGTGCTAAAATAATGTTTTGTTTTTTCAAATTAGTTGTTGAATTCAATCTAACTAAAATTGACGACTAAATATTACTCAAATTTAGTTGCAACTAAAACAATTTTTTTCAATCGCGATTGAATCAATCAAAGTAAATTAATCACTAAAATTTTAGTTTGACTAATCAATCCGATTGAAATTTTTAGTGAATACGCCCAACACTGATAATTATACAAGATAGATAGAGCTTAATTTTACTTGCTCTAGTACTTTCGTGCATGCATGTGTCTGTACCAACGAATTATCTATAGTCTAGAAGAGTAGCTACGCTTCAAACTTCCCCACCCAATGAATAGCAAAGAAGCAAAACTATACCATACGACATTCGAATACGCGGTACATGATAATGTTTTATATGACTCGGTTTGTAAGAACGTCGAAAGTAAGCTTCAATGTACAGCAGCGACATCATCTGCCTGTCTGTCGTCGTCGTCGTCTGTCAAAATTAATTAGGTGCCATGTTTTAGCGGGCTTTGTTAGACGGTTACTCTTCTAGATTATAGATAATTCGTTGGTCTGTACAACTGTGACCTAGCGGCCGCCACGGAGCCGTTGAGCACCACACGAAGGATGTTATAGAGGTTTTAGATTTAAAACGTGGCAGAAACCAGGGTTCAGTCCAGGTAAAGGTAAAGGTTTATTTAGGTAAACAGTAAGGTATTTATAACTGACAAATAGTAGAGTACGTAGAAAAGGTTTAGGTTTGTACTTTCAGAGATCAGGACATGAAGTGAGAAATTTAGCAGAAAAAAGACAAAATCGAAATGTAAGAAATCTAAATTAGAAAATCGATTTAAAATGAAAGATAAAACTGTCAGCAAGAAAGGTTGCCAATCATAAAACAGAGGACGAATGCCTCGTTACACAACTAAAACTTAAATGAGAGTGACACAGGAAAATAGAACGAACTAGCTGCAAACGTAACATTGCCTTTAACCCTTTGTTGTCGGCACTCAAAGCTTAGTGTTGAGTCGCGCAAGATTCTATTTCCGTCCCCTTCAACACACGCTACATGTAGGTATCTGTGAAATAGGTCAAACTGGCCAAAGGTCCCTTTTTATTTACAGATAAATGTAGATCGACGAGGACTTTAACCCTTCAATGCATGAGTTTTGTTTTTTTATAATACTTGGTAATTAAGCTTGTTTTTGGTCCAGAAAAATGGGAAAAATAAAAAAAAATTTTTTCGTTAAATTTTTAAAAACAGTACTAACTACTGTTGTTATAATAATAATAATAATAATAATAATAATAAGCCCCCTAAAAACCAACCTTACGTCCGTGCTGAACATCTAGTCACGTGGGGGGCGGACACACGTAACATTAGAAACTTACGTGGCCAACAAGGCAATGGTAAAGCGATATGGTAAAAATGCAAACAAGAAGTAAAACTACCCAGGCGGGTCCCAATGCCCATGGCACTGGGGAATCCCGCTCTGAGCCTTCAAGCTCAGACAGCCCTGCGTATTCTGGGATGGGCAACCTATCGCTGTCTGCCCAGCACAATGCTGTTGTAGACCTGGAGGAAGAAGCGTATCCAACATCTTCGGAAGCAACACCTTACAACTCAGAAGCTGAAACCAGCTCTGCTTCCAGTACCACAACATCTAGGAGTACTACACCAATACCAACTAGAAGTGTTTTGCAGGTTATGAGACCTGTAACCACCCTAGCTGGAAAACCTCGACAGCGTATGAAATGGACATATGAGATAAATAAAGATCTTCTTCGCTGTTACTATATTGTGACTCAAAATGAGTCTAACCTGAAAAAATTCCGCACAAAACTTAAAAATCTATTTTCAGAAAAATACCCTGATCTACAATTCATATCAGAACAGAGACTATCTGATCAAATAAGAATAATTAATTCTAGCAACAAAATATCAGCTGAAGAAAAAGAAAGAATAAAAAGGGAAATATCAAACCAAGAAACCAATCTAAACAATGTTTCACAAAGTCAAAGCATATATTACAACAATACATATACCACAGAACCAAGCTGTGCGAACAGTCAAACATCTTTTTACACTACTAACCTATCTTACACAAACACAATCCAGATCTCAACAACTAATACGAACTCAGATTCAAATTCTGTAACACCTAGGATGACAACACCCACCCCAATTAGTAGTATTTTACAGGAAATACTTCCTGCAACCACTCTAGCTGGCCACAGCAGGCAGCGGATGTCATGGACCGATAATGTAAATTACCAGTTACTCCGATGTTTCTACAAGGTCACGAACTTAGAATCAGATCGCACAGGATTCCGACCACGTTTACATCAAGAATTCTTGAAAATATTTCCTGAACTTCATTTTATTACAGAACAAAGACTTGCAGATCAAATCCGTGTAATACATAAAAATAACAGAATTTCACCCGCCGAAAGAGATAAAATCAAAGCTGAAGTTAGAATTTATTGCCAGAACACATTACCTATTGTCGTAGAAAATGTTACCCCAACACGAAACTCACAAAATGCTATAGAAATACCAGGAACACAAGAGCAAACAACACCTTCACCTTTAGAGAATAATGAAAACATATATACAACACTAGAAGAAATATTACAATATGCACCTACAGTCGAGTTAACCCGTACAGACAAGGAACAAGATGCACAAGAAATGGAATTAACAAACTTGTTACAAGAAACACTAATTAAATATATAGACACGGACCCTGCAACCAGACCTGCAATACCAAAACTACCATTTATTCGAAATCTTAATCTGACAATAGATAAAATGAACTTTATAATCCAAAACATTATAAAAGACAAATTAGACATTACCATCACATACATACATACCCTGATATACTGTGCTGCCAACGTATTAACAACTTACCTAAACCCACCTAAAGCACAACCTGTAAGAAATAACACAGCTAACCAACAAACTAATAGTAAACCAGCCTGGGAGAAACGTCTAGAAACTAAAATTAAAACACTAAGGAAGGAAATAGGACAACTTACACAATATTTAGCAGGAAACCTATCACAAAATAAACAAAGAAAAATGAACCCGAACAACTTAGATACCGAAACACTCAAAGAAGAGAAAGACAAAAAAACAATGACACTACAGGCTTACGCTAAACGTTTAAAAAGATACCAAAAGTCTAAGCAGCGTAAATCCGATAACAGGAACTTCAATAATAACCAAAAACTTTTTTATAGATCTTTAAGAGACAACAACAACAGCACAATATCAGACCCACCTAACATAGATGAAACCACTCAATACTGGAGTAATCTGTGGTCCACCCCAATAGATCACAACAAAGATGCATCATGGATAGAGAACATTGATTTGGCAAATGCAGATGTGCAAGTTATGAACGAGATTAAAATTACAGAAGAAGATATAACAAACGCCACAAACTCAATGTTGAACTGGAAAGCACCCGGGCCCGATAAAATCCAAAATTTCTGGCTTAAAAAACTTAAAGCGCTTCACAAACCTCTAGGAGAAGTATTTAATAACTTAATTGAAGATCCTCAATCAGTTCCATCATTTCTTACTCAAGGTATAACCTATCTAAAACCTAAAGATGATGACACCAAAAATCCGGCAAAATACAGACCTATAACATGTTTACCTACACTATACAAACTCCTTACATCCGTCATATCTCACAAAATCAACACACACATCACAGAAAACAATCTTATAGCAGAAGAACAGAAAGGGTGTAGCAAAGGTAGTAGAGGCTGCAAAGAACAACTGGTTATAGATAGTGAAATTCATTCTCAAGCTATCGACAACCAAAGAAACTTACATTACAGTTACATTGACTACCAGAAAGCTTTTGATAGCGTTCCCCATTCTTGGTTAATAAAAACTCTTGAAATATACAGAATTAACAATAAAACAATACATTTTCTTAAGATTTTAATGGGTCAATGGACTACAACACTTAATATTAAATCGGCGAAAGAAAATTTGTCATCCCCAGAAATTCAAATATCGCGCGGAATTTTTCAAGGGGACTCCTTAAGCCCTCTTTGGTTTTGTTTAGCCCTAAACCCTTTATCGCAAATATTAAACAATAGCAGCCGTGGATATCTAATAGACAGACAAAACAAAATAAAAATTTCTCATTTACTATATATGGACGATATAAAATTATATGCAAGTACTCGAGAACAACTAACCCGACTTTTAAAAATCACAGAAACATTTAGTAATGATATACAGATGAAATTTGGTATAGAGAAGTGCAAAGTTAACAGTATAATTAAAGGAAAGCATAAAGATCAAGAACCACATCATCTCACCGAACATACGGAAACAATCGAATGCCTCAATCTAAACGAAACATACAAATATCTAGGATATAACCAAAGTCATAAACTTGATCACAAGAAAATAAAAGAAACCCTAAAAAATACATACAGACAAAGACTTGTTAGAATATTAAAAACGCAGTTATCTGGCAGAAATAAAGTTAAAGCAATAAATACATACGCAATACCCATACTCACATACTCATTCGGAATAATTAAATGGTCAGATACAGAATTAGAAGCACTTAATATACTCACTCGAACAACTTGTTACAAGTACCTTATACACCACATACATTCAGCAGTTGAAAGATTTACGGTTAAAAGGGAAAAAGGTGGTAGGGGAGTAATAGATATAAAAAATCTACACTACAGGCAAATAGATAATCTACGCACCTATTTCCTACAAAGACGCGAGATCAGCCAAATTCACCAAGCCATATGCAATAGACCTAACTCAACACACGGAACGCTACAATTGAACAACCCAGATTTCAAACCAATAGATAAACAACATACAGAAGAAAGCAAAATAGAACGGTGGAAATCTAAATCTTTACATGGAAAACATATCACTAACTTACAGAAAGATCACATAGACAGTTTAGCGTCAAATACATGGCTAAAACGAGGAAACATATATGCAGAGACAGAAGGATTTATGATAGCCATACAGGATCAAACCATTAAAACTAAAAGTTACCAAAAACGTATAATTAAGGATCCTTCCTTAATTTCTGACAAATGCAGGCTTTGTTCACAACAAACAGAAACAATAGACCACATAACCGGGGGATGCAGCTTTTTAGCTAACAAACAATACACAGATAGACACAACAACGTAGCCAAACAAATCCACGCACGATTAGCAAAAAAATATAAACTAATTGAAAACTCGGACCCTTATTACAAATACAAACCACAAAATGTTTTAGAAAACCAAACTGCAAAATTATACTGGGACAGAGACATAATTACAGACCGAACAACACAAAACAATAGACCTGATATTACATTGACACTTAAGCAAACTAAAACTACCTACCTAATAGACATTTCCATTCCAAACACAGATAACCTATTAAAAAAACACTCTGAAAAAATCCAAAAGTACATCCCTCTTGCTGAAGAAATACAAACCATGTGGCACCAAGACAGAGTTAGAGTTATACCAATCATAATTTCTTCTACCGGCATCATACCTAAAACCCTACACAAAGCAATAGTTGAACTAAATCTCCCGAAAACTACTTATATTAATATGCAAAAGGCAGTAATACTGGACACTTGCTCCATAGTCCGGCGATTCCTCAACAATGCAACAATCTTCCAAGCGCCCACTGAAATATCACCGGAATCAAGTCACTTGGCATAGCCCGTGCTTGAATCCGTAAAAACCGGCCTTGTGCTGAGAAAAGTAGTATTCTACAAAAACAAAATAATAATAATAATTCTTTAATTCAGACCAGGGATCCATATAAGCACAAACTAAACTAAAAAATAAAATTAACAAAGAAAAATACATGCTAGGGGCATCACTAGGCTGCCAGGTCAAGCCATTTTTGGTAGGTGGTGGTGGCCACCATCAGGTCTGAAAAACCCACAACTATTTCATTCGTGGATGCGCGGATGCGGTCCATAAATGACGCTATTCTGTTACGCACGATAGCATTAAAAGTATTGACCCTAGCTTCAAAAAACATACCACTGGCACTACACCAAGGTTGTAAACCCATGAGCTGTCTAAAGATGTTGTTGTATTGAACTCTAATACTATCGTGCGCTTTTTTCGTATAATTTGTCCAGAGTTGGCATGTATAAAAAGTCTGACAGAAAGATTTGAAGAGCGTCACCCGAACAGCATCCGCACATCCTCGAAACTTCCGCGCCAACATATTGCCAACAACAGACAACGACCTCCTCTGACGTTCGATGTCATGATCGTCCTTGCGATCTGAAGACAAAATATGGCCAAGATACTTGAACCGCTGCACCATTTGAACAGGCTGCCCGTTCAACAAGACCGGCGGTATAACATCTGGACCCCTGCCCGACCTGAACACCACCATCTCAGTTTTTTTTACGTTATACGTAAGCCCATGCTCACGGGCATACCTATCACAAATAGCGATAAGCTCCCTGATTCCCTTGATAGAAGGACTGAGCAGCACCATATCGTCAGCGTAGCTTAAATTGTTCACATACCGATTCTGAAATTTTATACCCACTCTGGTGCTGCTCAGCTCTCCTATCAGGTCATTAACGTAGAGGTTGAACAGGTCGGGAGAGGTCAACCCGCCCTGTCTCACGCCATAATGCAGTCTGTAGTCCTCAGAGTAAGATTCACCCCACCTAACATTATTAATTTGATTTTTATACCAGAATTTAAAAATTTTGACAATATTAGAATGTACCCCAGATTTAGACAATTTATCCCAAAGAATATTATAATTAACTGTATCAAAAGCGCCCTTTAAATCCAAAAAAACTGTGTAAACTGATGTCTGTCTATCTACGTAATAATTAATAGCTTGTTTTAGTGAGAAAATAGCCAAGTCTGTTGATAAATTTTGACGAAATCCGAATATACAAATAATAATAATATATAATTAATACAAAAACACTTAATAATATATAATTAATACAAAAACACTTTCTTTTTTTTTTTTTTAAATGAGAAAGTATTTTATTCCTTACTCGATACAGTTTATTTGGTATCGATAGTACAGTTTTTTTTAAATTGTTTGAATTTGGAATTCGATTTCTGACTTCGTTTTGGCGGCAAACTCTACCTGCCGTAAAAAAAGAAAAGATTGAAAAATAAAAAAAGTTCGAATTTTCTTTTGGTATTTTTTTTTCACCAAAGCTAATAAAAACAAAAATAATAATAATAAAAAAAATATTATAACAAATAATATTTAAAATATGTTGCCAATTGGCAACAGTACGCATTTAAGGGTCAATTATTGTAGGAATCAAGAAAAATTTTGTCATCGGGTTTTCTTTAACGCTATAATTACAATCCATTTTGTTGCTTATGTATGTTGGATGAAAGGCTATGTTTGTTACTTATGATAAAAGAAATAGGTACGTTTTACAAATTCAAACTTGTCTCGTCAATAAATTAAGATAGAAGTGTATGTAGAAGTGTGTTCTATAATTTATGAAAATAAATTTTGCTGCTTACCATACCACAGTTCTGTTGTACGTCACTCCACCTAATCTGAAAAACAAAGCTTTTATGAGCTTTCATGTAAAACAAAGACAATAGAGATGATGATGATGATGACGATGATGATTTATTTCTTTGTCTATCAGGTAGATTATTAAAAAGTATTGGATACGTATTTTTTCTTTTTTCACGTGATCAAAAAATTACGAAAATATATTGAGTTGAAAAAGCGTATGACGTCACGCTTTAGTCGATTTTATACTAAATTCTGACGTAGTTAGCCCCAACGGTGTGAAACGAAGCTCATAGAAATATTGTAAGTACACGAAATATTAAATGTTCGTTGTGAATAAATAGTTCTGAAAAAAAAAATGCTTTCACTAACGAACTCTTCATGAAATAGCGATTTGTTACGTCAGCTAATTGATTATTAGCCCGCACCCGCGTGGCCAATTAAGTCAAAATCTCCTTGATTAAATAGGCGTCATCATCATGTTATGCGACGATGATTAATAGATTGGTCATTTCTCAGTCGAAAAACGTTTACTGTTGGACAAATCGTGAACCCCTAAAGGTACTCGACCCCCGATTTGAAAAAAAATAACTAACTATATATTTTTATTATTTATTTATTTATTTATTAGGCCAGCCAACATAGTAACATATAAACGTAAATAAAATATATGCTTACAATTTTTTTGCCAATATGTACCACACTTATAGGCTAACACAGCTTGCTTGTGTGTGTGATTGAAGTTTATTGTTGTTTTGAAATTTTAATTTTAATTAACATTGCATAGGTCTTATTTCCCTATTACTGATTATATTATATTTTTTTGCCTGAGTTTTTACCATTAAGTGTATATATTTCTAACACAACGTAAAATATTGCTTATGGAATAAATGAATTGAATTGTAGTAAATTATATAATTAATTTAATTTAACAATGTGTACAACATATGGGACTTAAAGGTGTTTAGACTATACCCACACATAAACTGAACAATGTCTCCGAGAAAAAAGCCTTGTTCTTTTCAGACAAAGATAAGTTCATTTACCTATTTTATAAAATAGTTTTATTTTTCTATATATACATTGAAATTCAAGTTTTTAAATACTCTGCAGTAATACTAGTAATGAACTCAAGAAATAAACTGAAGTGTTCACGTAGACTGTTAGCCGTGTGGTGACGGCAGAGTAGAATACATTTGTCACCAACCCCTACTCTTCCCGTGGGTGTCGTAAGACGCGACTTAGAGACTACACATTGATCAGGGAACGGGCAGCAGCGCTCTCTGATACAGTAACCTTTTAATCTGCAAATCTCCAACCCGCCTGCCAAGCGTGGAGATTATGGCAAAACCCTTCACTTAAGTGGAGGAGGCTCATACTCCAGCAGTGAACTGTAACGGGCCGTCGATGTTTACGTAGACTAAACAAAGTCATCAACCCGAACACTGATTTGAATTTCAATTAACTCCAACCGTTCCCACCTTTGAGTGTCATGTAAATTTGGATCATCCAATTTAAGTTCATGATCCAAACTCGTTGTAAAGTGATGATAATAAAGTATTTTCTCTTTTTATAATAAGGGATCGGACTACGTTTTTTTTAATTTTATAAATCCAAACTTCTTAGTTTCTGCTATCGAACACTTAAATAATTTTTGCCCTATCTTTAAAATTGATCGAGTTATAATATAAAGGTTTGAAATTCAAGATTAGACAGAGAGGCACATACCCACTTGTGACGTCATTTCTTAGTAACGCCATACAAAAAATCGTTTTTGAAAGAGCTAGACATATTGAAACTTTAAAAAATCACTGTAAATTCGTTTTACAACCGATTCTGTTTTTTTCTTCGCGAATCGTCTGCTACTAATCTATATTTTAAAAATAATTCATAAAATTTAGGAACAGTCCGATCCCCTATTAGAATATAATTTTGTGGAATTGAAAAAGATTTAAATACCTACTAAAGAGTTTTGATGCTACTGTACAAAAATATGGACAGAATCATCACGTAGCCGATACCATATTTTTACTCGTAATCACATATTTTTAACGATGCTGTATTTAAATATATTATATAACATTATTTTTAATTTTATATTTAGTATGTTTTAAAAAAAATATGTGCATCAAAATCGATATTTAATAGATTCGAATGAAAGAAAGAAAAAACAAAGAAAATAATTATATAAAAATTCCTTTTCCACGACGTTCAGTTTTTTACGACATTCATTTGCAAATAAAATCTCCCTCGAGTTAACATTGTGTTTGCAAGGTTGTTAAAAATAGCCACCGTCAGTGTATTTCGAGAACATATTGAATCACTATAATATTCCAATTCTGCAGGTGACTTATATCAAAACATTTCTGCAAATAACTCAGGTGAATCATTTGGAATAATAAATAGGTCAAAGTTTCAAACGCTAAATTATACCTGAGCATTCTGCAGCGTCGGTAGTCCAGTGGCTAGGGCCGCTGCCTTCCGTCCGGGAGACGCGGGTTCGGTCCCCACCACGTACCAATGTGTTTTCGAATTTCGAATTCATATGTACGTTTATTCGACGCTCTACGGTGAAGGAAAACATCGTGATGAAACCTGCACACTCCTGCACAGAAACTCAAAGGTTGCGTGTGAAGTCGACCAACCCGCACTGGGCCAGCATGGTCGACTAATCGCCCTAATTTAGGGTAGGCTCGAGCCCTTCGGTGTTGACGTATATGAGCTGTTGGAGAAAGTTCAACATACATTCTGCATATTGTCTGACCTTAGATTTAGTTGCGTTATCTTTACTTCTGCTTTCTTGGAGTATCACAATGTGTGTGTGTGTGCCATAACATGTTCTCTTTTTTATGGGGATTTCCATTTATCTCTCTCTGCCTCTTCCCTCCTGATATGACACAGCATTTACTGCTTCCTTTACTTGATCTATAAATGTCCTCCTTGGCCTTCCTATCTTTCTTCTCCCTTCCAAAATTATGTGTTTGCTGAATAAATATTTGTTTAAATCTTCGTCTAGCAAAGTTAACGCTTATAAATCTGCTGTATTATTTATCACAGAAGAGGCAGTGTACTAGTAACAAAAATAAAATGTAATATTATGAATTGAATAAATGTACCTATTAGAATTCACATTCTATGCATACCCACATTGTGACGAATAGGAGCATCGCAACTGTCAGCAATTGCCATCAAGATTATGCAGAATTATGCCTTGCGTTCTGAACAAAAAAGACTGCTTTTTGCGTTTAATAGCAAAGAAACCGTGTCAATGTCAATATCAACGGCCTGTTACAGTCCACTGCTGGACTTCATAGTCCTCCTCTACTTAAGTGGAGGGTTTTGCCATAATCTCCACGCTTGGCAGGCGGGTTGGAGATCGCAGATTAAAAGGTTACTGTATGAGAGAGCGCTGCTGCCCGTTCCCTGTTCAATGTGCAGTCCCTAAGTCGCCTTTTACGACACCCACGGGAAGAGTAGGGGTTGGTGACAAATGTATTCTACTCTGCCGTCACCACACGGCTAAAGAAACCGTGTACGCTTCAGAAAATACATCCTTTTCCTTAAACATTCGTTCAGCAAATTATTATTCAACAAAATAAGAATCTGTAACACTGATCTCAGACACTGATAAAGGAATTGCGCTGTGTTTGAAACAGCTCAAATATATGTCTGTAATAAACATGTCATGCACCGCGCCGAAATTTTTTCAGTACGGAACAAACCGTTTAACTACATTAGTCTTGATTATAGGCATTTTGATGTTTGCCTTTTAACCCATTTTTAGGGTTCCGCAGTAAAAAAGGAACCCTTATTATTTCGCCATGTCCGTCTGTCTGTCTATCCGTTCGCCGCGGCTTAGCTCAGAGACTCTTATTACTAGAAGGCTGTAATTTGGCATGGATATACATATTAATCATGCTGAAAAAGCTGAAGAATAAAAAAAAAAAAAAAAAAAAATTTTTAGGATTCCTCTGGTACACGTGGCGTGGGGGATATTTTTTTAATTCACGATTACCTTATAGTGTAAGGAATCGTTGGTTAGGTTTTTTAATAAAAATAATGGGGATTTGCTAACAGTACATTACTGCCGCGGCCGCAAAATTTGTTATTGTTGGACGAGGATACGTTTAAAGTTCGAGCCGCAGGTGAGGACTTTTATTGTGTACGAGTCCAGCAAGAGTTATTGCGGCCGAGGCTTGTATAGTGCTTTTCTTTGAAATACGCGAGGAAATTATAAAACGCTAAAAAATTACCTTTTAAGAACTTTGGATTTGGATGTCTACTCGTATCGTACTAAACTTATAAGTTCTAACCTTTATCACTTTAACCTCTACTTTGACTACTTGAACCATTCATTGTTGTAATATTTCCGTAATTCAATGATTACTAACTCCATCATGATAAATAAGTAACAAATAGTACGATAAAATTAAGAGATGAAAATTACAAACCGCCATATTGCGCACTTTTCTTTTTTTGTTCCAGTATCATACAGAGCATACAGCCAACTCCAATCACTACGATTCATGCACGATTCATATAAAATTTGAATTTAGAACATAAGAGTATGCCGTAAAAAGACTCAAAAACATTGAAATTTTTTGGCAGTAATGATCACATTTTCGAGCGTGTCGGAGAAAAACCATTTTTCGATCTTTCAGAAATATGATGAATTTAAAAAGAAAAGTATCAACATCAAGTAGGCTTTACAGGTTATCGAATAATAGGGCGTACAGTACACTGGTAGTGAACGTGCCATCCATGTTAGCTTTGACGTCGAAAAATGGTTTATAAAAATCTTAATTCGAATAAAAAAATTTTGACTTTTGACTTTAGACCAACTTATAAAATGTACTTGTACAAGTAAGAAATTTGGTACTTACTTCAAAAATATAACAGAAAAATATTTTGATGAATGTTAACTGTCATTAACAGGTAGGTACCTAAGTAGTATTGGACAACTACGGAACCCTACACTTTGCGTGGCCCGACACGTGCTTGGCCGGTTTTATTTATTCATTGAATTGCTCAAATTGGAGTAGAAGTTTAGATCGTGTCGTTACAAATATTTTTTCCCTAACTAATCTTATCGCTATGTATACCAAAGCGATTTGCATTACGGACATTGATTTTCTGCTTTCGTGATAAAATAAAAATGATTTTCTTCACTACGAGTTTTTTAAATGTTAATTTTAAGGTACTTAAAATGGAACCAAAATAATCTACATACTAACATACGTACATACATACATACTATACATTACTAACTTTGCTAAGTTCATTATTAATTTAAAATACTGGCAACTCCTAATCCCTAACAGAAACGTAAAACAATCAGCATAGAAACATCCATCTTCTTCTCCAGGTCTAATCTGGTTCATCGTGCCAGTGTCGATGATAATCTGCAATGACGTCATGGCCTACGTGTTCGGCTTCTTCTTCGGCAAGACTCCGCTGATCAAGCTGAGCCCCAAGAAGACCTGGGAAGGATTCATTGGAGGAGGATTCTCTACTGTCATCTTCGGATTGCTTGTGAGTATCAACACGTACTTATGTACCTACTAGTTGCCTGCCCGCGGTACGCTCGCTTTATGTAAGATTTTCCTGTGGAAATAAAACTTTTTCCCAAAAAATCCTATGCTTTAATCCATATTATATAATTTTTAGATTTGCCGTGTGGTGACGGCAGAGTAGAATACATTTGTCACCAACCCCTACTCTTCCCGTGGGTGTCGTAAGAGGCGACTTAGGGACTGCACATTGAACAGGGAACGGGCAGCAGCGCTCTCTGATACAGTAACCTTTTAATCTGCGATCTCCAACCCGCCTGCCAAGCGTGGAGATTATGGCAAAACCCTCCACTTAAGTGGAGGAGGCTCATAGTCCAGCAGTGGACTGTAACGGGCCGTTGATGATATAATTTTTGATATTTTGACACTTGGGATTGTGAGGTCGGTTGTCGACCTTACAACCCACACAATGAAGAAGAATACTTTATCAGTTGTGGAGATCTCTATGATGTTTTGTTTACAAATTATAACGTTTCCAGATGTCATATTGGATGTCCCAATACCCGTACCTGGTGTGTCCGATCGAGTACTCGGAGTCCCTGGGTCGCATGACAATGGACTGCGAACCTTCACTTCTGTTCCGCCTGCATGAATACACTCCACCGCAATTTGTGCAGCCTGTCATGAAAGTGGTAAGTATAGGTCTAGCTGACTTTGTTCGGTTACTGTCTGTCTGTGCTAAGTGGTTGCCTATTATGGTGACGTCATAATTTCATAGAAAACAAGCAAGAACAAATTTCAGTGCTGTCACTATGCCCTCCGTTATGTAGTTGTAGTTGGTTTATAAATTTCATCATAAAGCAAAAACAATAACCCAAGAAAACTTCATCGGTTTCGAGCGGGGGGGAGGGGGGGGGGGGGTCAGCTAATTCGTCAGCTGACTGTACTATTTACTATATTCGTTTTGTTACAATTTTATTAATATGGTATATTCAACGAATTATCCATAGTCTAGAAGAGTATCTACGCTTCAAAATTGACCCCACCGAATGAATACCAAAGAAGCAAAACTTCGAATACGCGGTACAATGATGTTTTATATGACTCAGTTTGTAAGAGCGTCGAAAGTAAGCTTCAATGTACAGTAGCGACATCATCTGCCGGTCTGTCGTCGTCGTCGTCTGTTAAAATTAATTAGGTGCCATGTTTTAGCGGGCTTTGTTAGACGGTTACTCTTTTAGACTATAGATAATTCGTTGGGTATGATACTGTATACTCTGTGGCCGTATTCTCATCGACAACTTAACGAAACAATTAAATAACGAACTTCCTTAGAAATTGTCGCCTCCTCAAACCCGTTGTTGCAAACCCGGGTTGAATTTTTAATGACTGCAAAAAAAAAAATTCCAACTTTGACTTAGTCAATCTTAAAGATTTTTAGTAGATAAATTTTATTACGTTCTGCTTATTTAAGTACTACAATTTGGTACTCTGTTTACAGATTGGTATGGAAAAATTCAACATGTATCCGTTTATGATCCACTCGCTGGCTCTCAGCATCTTCAGCTCGGTAATTGGACCCTTCGGGGGATTCTTCGCGTCTGGATTCAAGCGTGCGTTTAAGATCAAGGTAAGAACTGACTATATATAGATTTAATAAGATTAAGATAAGAACTGTCAACATTTAAGATCAAAGTAAGAACTGACAATATAGGTTCAATAAGATCAAGATAAGAACTGTCAATATACCCGTTAATGATTCACTCGCTGGCTCGGAGATTTTGGGGGATTCTTCGCGTCTGGATTCAAGCGAGCATCAATCAAAATTAAAATAGGATTAATACTTACATAGTAGTATTCCTTATATAGATCGTCAAATTATTACTGATTTCTTATCTGCGGTTCGTCTTGTCTGTGTCGGTTAATTTTGTGCATGAAAAGATTTGTGTAATTTTCGTTTTTTACTTTTATTGCATATAAGTTTATATTTCTAGACAAGCGTCATATATTATTATTGTTAGTTTCAATTTAAAACTATTTATGAAGTGCATTATGAATCACTGCTATCATCATTTTCATTCTTGTTCTATGAAGTTTGATCATCAATATTTCTTTATTTTTCTACTAGCGGTCTGTCCGCGGCTACGCTCGCGTTGTGTAAGATTTTCCCGTGGGAATAAGACTTTTCCCGTAAAAAGTATCCTATAAAAGGATTAACAAATCCAGGTTACAAACTATCTCCATACTAAGTTTGATCCAAATCCGTTGAGTACTTTAAACGTGAAGGTGGAACAAACATCCAGATATATTTTCACTTTTATAATATGAGTGTGATTGTTGTTTGTGCACACTTTATTATAACTTGTTCCTTCTTCCAGGACTTCGGCGACGTGATCCCTGGCCACGGCGGCATCATGGACCGCTTCGACTGCCAGTTCCTCATGGCCACCTTCGTCAACGTGTACATCACCTCCTTCATCCGCACCGCCACGCCGCAGAAACTGCTCCAACAGGTCCATATCTTATTCTGTCGAGTCGCTGGCTTGTCAGTTTTTTATAGGTATATTTTGTTTGCCCAGTATGCCGCCACTCTGATTGCTCCATCTGAAGCCTCTATGCTCTCCTCCAGCAATAGTCAGGACACGATAAAAGGTGAACTATTCATCATCATCATCGTGTGGGTTTTAAGGTCGACAACCGACCTCACAAACCCTGGTGTCAGCCTATGTAACGACTATATCGACACCAATTAATTCTGTAATTTCTCTACAACTGTTTCTACTGAAATGTACAGTTCCGTTTTTATATCTGACTGTCTATAATATATTGACATTTTGAAATGTTGGGGTAAATGAAAACATCTGGCCAACTTCGGTCACATGACTAACTTGGATCAGAAATCAATTTTTCACATTTCCGGATGATCAAAATCACGAAACCCTAATTAATAACTATGGTAACGATATACGTTTCTTTCCAGGTCTACAACCTGAAACCAGAACAACAGCTGCAGCTGTTCTACGCTCTCAAAGAGTCCCTCGAGAACCGCAACATACTGAACATGATACCTTAAACGCTCCCCACTAACAACAGGCAAAATTAATGGTAGAGTGACAAGACTAGAACCTGTTCATACTTGCAAAACGAGTGCGATTATTAGGAACCAGTCTGTGCCATTTAATTGTGCAAAAAAGAGTAGCCAAAACAGTAATGAGGGAACTTAAATTATTTACCTAGGGCAACAAAGAATAAACTAGAAGAAAAATCACAGGAAGTGACGATTGATTGGCTGATGATTGAATACCGTTGCTGATTATGTTCGTAAAGAGCATCATTTTGTGTCTGTTCTTTTTTTGTCGGACATTTTTGGTAGTCCGATACTCAGTTGGAGTGTGTTTGCGATACTTTGCCAAGATTTTGAACTTGTCGTTGTCGATACATGGATAAGTAATGTTCATATGAAGATTTTTGTACATTTATACGGCGCAGACTTTAAATTATGTGAAGTGGGGTAAAACTGTCCACAGGGTAAGACTAACATTGTTTAATAAAAACACACTGTCTTACCCCGGCTGAATAGCTTTGTTTGCCTTACCCCATATTATTCTATCATTGATATGTGAAACATAACCGTTCATTAATAATATAAAATAGTTTTCGCACTCGAATTGCCGTAAATCAGGTTTGAATGAGCGCGATTGACAGACGGTGTTAACGACTCAAGCGCTGTGATTGGTGGATTCAATAACTGGACTAACAGCGCCCTCTCTATTTCAATAAATCATATTTATAACAACTCTTACGTTTTCAGACAAAATCTTTTTTTGTGTCTCAGTCTCATCTGAAAGTAAGTGCAGACGCGACGGGGTAGTAACACGTTTACCCAAAATATGTCATAATGTCTTGTCAATAACGTTCATGTCTTGTCCTATTGCAAAAGTTGGAATTGATAGACGTTTTCATACTGTAACAATAAGCCTACACAAGTGCTCTCATCTAATTGACCTTTTGATAGCTAGGCAGGTGGGGGTTACTTTGGATTTGGGGTAAATGAGTGTAACGCTGTTTTGTCTTTTTAATGAAATAAAATATTTTAATTAAATGTCAAATGAACGTAGTTATGGAACGAAGTAATGGAGTTAATTAAAATGTTTAATTTCCTTAAAAAGACAAAACAACAGCGTTACATGAGAACTACGGTTTTATGATATCTTCATTAATTAATCAGTGTTCAAGCTGAATTACGCAGTATGAAAATAGTATAAAGTTTGACATATCTGCGTTGTACCTCGAAAAAGTAAAATACATTTGATTCTAGTCCAATTGTTGATTCTTTTGCCTAAACATTTAAATTGTCTCAAAGTAGTTTGTTTTAATAATAAAAAACAATTAATACAAAGTGGAGGAAAAGATAAAAATACCAGCACGTTTGAAAGATCGCATCGTAAGAATGCCGTCTTGACAGCAGGCAGGAAATATGAAAACCAAATGGGTGCAAAAGAGACAGAAGAAAAATTGTACGTGTATGACAGCTGTCAGGACGCCATTCTTACGATGCGATTGATATAAATGCTAATGCTATTCGGTATGACTACAAGGTGGCTTGGTTTCGTAACGTATATTTTTATGTCCTACTGGGCTGACCTTGGCTTCTCTTTCGCGTTGAAATGATCCAATTTGTCATACTCATTTATTAAGAAACACAAAAACAATACAGTACCAAAGAGAAACAATGCAAACGAATCATACAATTTATAAAATAGATGAATAAAAAATATTCTAAGCTGGTGTAGAAAATTTTGAAAATTATAAAAAATAAATGTATTAGATTTAATTTAGATGTTATTAGTGAAATTTAATAAGAAATTAACATTACCTTTCTGATATGAAAAAAAAAACTGTTTTGTCGCTAACCGATTTTTAGAGAAAATATTGTGTGTTGTATAGAAAAATACATGTTCGAAGTTTTATGAATGTTTACGGACAGTATCCAAATTTCATGGAACAAATTATACAAAATCAGTTTATTATCAAAATGATAAAAATGTCGGTGTTGCAACATTGTTAAATATTTATTGAACTTCGAATGTACCAGGTAAAGATTTTAGAAATTATATGTCATAATAAGACGAAAAAATAAAAAAAATGCGTATATAACTATCCGCCAGTACCTTATTATTATAAAATGTAAAATAAAAAAATGACCCATTGAAATACACGGTGTGAAAAAGTCAAAATAATATTTAGGATTATGAACTGTCGACAACTTTCTGGAAAGAAATTTGACCATGGTTTTTTTTTATTATTCGTAGTTTTTCAGTTTTGTGCCCCCTTAAATATTATTTCGATTTTCCATTGCACTCTGTATAACAGTTTAAACTCGAATTATTTAGTTTAAGTGACTGGGTTATGGGTTACTGCAAAGTGAAGGGTTTATCTAATTTTAGGAATTTATTATAAATATACTTAAAATGCTGTCCTCAAAATTGAACATTGAAAGGTAACAACAGGGATTTACATGATTTTAACTACCATAATCATACATGCGTCTCTTTTACTCCTATTCACGTACATGGATAGCGTGAGCGAGAGGTAGCGAATTTATTACTTCTCATAATATTCACTTATTTGTTTTCGAACTCCTCACTCGCAAATGAAGATGGCAATGCAATTAAAAAATACTACATTTATGTAAAGATTAACGAATAATCATATTTCGTACGTCTAAGATCTTCTAAAAGAAGCACAGAGTATGTGTGCTATTGTTAACTCAGCAAATAGGGGATTGGACTGTTCACCATATTTTATGAATTATTTTTAAAATATAGATTAGTAGCAGACGATTCGCGAAGAAAAAAACAGAATCGGTTGAAAAACGAATTTACAGTGATTTTTTAAAGTTTCCATATGTCTTTTTCAAAAACGATTTTTGTATGGAGATTATATGGCGTTACTAACAAATGACGTCACAAGTGGGTATGTGCCTCTCTGTCTAATCTTGAATTTCAAACCTTTATAACTCGGTCAATTTTAAAGATAGAGCATAAATTCTTTTAGTGTTCGATAGCAGAAACTAAGAAGTTTGGATTTATAAAATAAAATAAAAGTAGTCCGATCCCCTATTATTTCATATAAATGCTTACAACTTTGTTTTTATTTTCTTATTGTGTAACTTGATAAAAATAACATAAATCATAAATTGTACCTGGTAGTCCTGTACAATGTTTATATTAGCCTAAGATTTCACAGAATAAGTTTATCTTTATCTTTTTATATGCGAGTGAGAAGGTCAAAATGCTTCAATAGTCATGGACAGATATGTTGTGCATTTGTTTTGATCTTTAGACTGAATAACGATTGACTGTTTATGTGCTAAATGTTTTTGAACGTTTCGAACACTTGTTTGACGGTTGTTTCAAACTGTTATATTTAATTAGGGTTTTTTACGGTAAGTTCTTGTTAGACTGCTCCGTAGTAGAAATTTTCATGTGGTTTTTGAAAAAAAAAAAACTAATATCATACTGTTTTTGGTCCCGATTCATGGAGAACACCGGTAGGTTCTTATTTCACGTTAAAACATGCCTTATATTAAAGTTTATGTCATGTACAATACATTACCTTTTATTTCACTTCAATACATGAAATATTACCAAAGTTATGACTGCGAGAAGTTCCGAGCGTGTGACGTCATATGCAGGCGGTTGCGGGCGGTGTAATAGGAACGTTGCATATGACATGTCATCAATATGACGTCACAGCTACCACTCGCATCGTGCGGAAGTGTGCACTTTGATAGTTAATAACTCAGTAATTTTTAAAGATAATAAAAAAATAAAAACACAATATTTTTTATAGAACATTTTGGCATTTTCAGCTAAAATCGTTGGTCAGACCCATTGGAGTGAAAGCCTAAAGTAGCACATTTGACGCGGAAAATAACTGCGCTTACCCCAAATGTTGATTTTATCTGGGAACAATGAATAAGCTAACCGATAGAACATCATAGTTTTGGACATCTACATGCTAGTTTTGTAGCTATAAAAGATGATCTAGTTGTGAGTTGGTCTAATTTGAACTTTGCGTAAAAAGTATACTTTCGTGTCTTAATAATAATTTAAGTCATATCTACTTGTAGTTAAATACGGGTTTGGTTCAAACTAAACACGAATTTGACCACATCCATGTTTTTTTAAACATCAGTTACTTAATGCAATTAATTTAAAAACTTGTGCACCATAAATCTGATTAGTCTAAAATCCGGTTTATTTAAGGCCGGTAAAAAGTAGTCTATAATATGTCACTTTTCGGATCGTAATCTATCTCTGTGCAAAATATCTCGCACATACTTGAAAGATGGGGTAAGACAAACATTGTTTATTGCACCCGGAGTAAGACTGTTTTTTAATAAACAAAATTCCGTACACCTCAATGGCGAAGTATGGAAAAAAGTGTTTGTTTTTACCCCAATGACTACATTGCCCCAAAGCGCCTTATTAGTTTTGATAATTATCATCAATTCATTTATAATGTATTTTTTATTTTCTCGGACTATAAAAATAGCTTGACATAGTTATGACCACGGAATATAAAACAAGGGTGGAAAGGACAAACCTATTTTTTTCTATGAGAACCAGTGTCGCCAAAATCACACATAGATAGCACTGTTTACATCACACACAGACTAAGACAATCCGGCATTTGACTAATCAGAGCTGTTGTACTCGTTTCAAACAAGAACGTTATATATACTTCATTACTAAATGTAAATGTTACTTTACCATTAAACAAATAATGTATATTTTCGCATGAGCTCAGATATACTCTATACTTTCTTCACGTAGTTCAACGCTTCTGATCTAGATGGCGTACTACAAGATGCATACCAATACATACCTTAGCCTAAAGAAAATAGGAATAGTTTTTGCAAGCTCGGCGAACTAAACAAAACTATGCGGACCTACTCATAGTTATAACACACACGCCCCGTCCACTTGTCCATTCCTCTCTTGTTTCATATTCCGTGGTTATGACGAGTATATCTTGGTTAATTTTTATTTTCTCGGACTATAAAAATAGCTTGACAAGGTTATGACGAGTATATGGTTAATTTTTAAGTGCTTTCCTCATAAAGATGTAGTATTTTGTTAAGTTTGGTGATTATTTTGTGATTCTATTGCTACGTTGTGTATCTCATGTTGATTTAGTTTTGCTTGTACTATTAGTGTTTGCTCGTTCGCTAGCTCCTGATTTTGTATTATAATATAGCGTTAATATTCGTTTAAATATTGCGAGTACGGTTTAAAAAACTAAACATAAACGAACGTTTATTCGTTGTCTGTCTTTACATAAATTTGTTCTTTGTGAAAATGTGAAAATATTGTTTTTTTTTTAATTGCCGAGATGAAGAATGGTAAAGAGGAAAATTGACAATCCGAATGTTAGGTATAGTATCCAATCTTAGTATTTATTTAACTATTTTATATTTGTTTTTACATACATCAAGTTTTATGCTAATTTATTAATCTTAGCTGAGAAAATACTGAGATACGTTAATTTGACCTTAGGGTCTACCAAGTACCTATTTAGGGTAAAGTTTGACTAACAATTTCTTCGGGTAATATAAATTAAGGCTAGACATACCTAAAGTTGGATTTTACTGTGTACTAATTCCATTTTAGCACCACAATATTGGGTAAATTAGGTATATGTGACTAAGAAATTATTACTGGGATCCTGTTTTGATATCCAATGACACTATCAGTGTCGCCAGAAAAGGGAACTTCTTATAATTAAATACTATCAAAGTTTCTTCTCAAAAATTTGTATACTTAAATGCTGCTACTTGTTGAATGATTATAGAGATTTAAGCGGTCTTAAAACTGGCAACACTTCCCAATGTTACCATATCTAATACAATCTAATTTACCGAATATTATTTGTAAATAAAGACCAATGACAGTTTGTTTCAGGTTAACAGCTTTTACGATGATTTATTGGCCATAGGACGAAACAGTTCCATTTATATCAAGTTTAATTGATGTCAGGAGTATATGTCGCTATATATTTTCAAGTATCAGTAAAATGAATTGTGGTTTTGGTAATTTTGGTATTGTTTGACAGTTGGGTGGGGGCAATGCAAATAGTAGTTGAACACACTTTGCCTATAATGAGTCATTTTCCAGCCTAAGTTCCATAAAAAAATCATAGATGGCGCTGAATACGGACGCGCCATCTTTGATTTTCTTGTAGAACTTAGCCTAGAAAATAGCTCAATCGTTTGAATCAGTCAAAACAAGGAGGCGTCAAACTTTGACCGTGAAATGTATGTAGCGAATTTCGACCTACTTGTATTTGAATGACAGAAAGAAAATGATCTTATAGTGGGCCATGATTCAATTTGTTCGAGTCTACTATTAAATTAACTATCAGACTCTCAGGAGATACGCGCTGTTACTAAGATGTGGCGTAATAGAAGAGTAGTAGATAGTTTAAATAGCACTTTTCGCATTTTTTTACATTTGCCCCTACATTGTATAATATGAATGAGTTATTATAAAAAGAATTTTCAGTACTTTCTTTTTGTGTTTACAAGTATATTAAAGTTGCAAATGTTTCTATACATGGCTTTCTATAGAATTCATATTACTGATACTTAAAAATATCTAAATATTTTCGTGTTAGTATTAAAAGTATTGATGTTTTAATGTTAAGATAACTATCAAATCGGATGTGTTAAGTGTATAGTCTGACGTTTAGTAAATTATTAATAAATAATATGAATACATAACTTATCCAAACATATGATAAAGGCATGTTTTAATTAAACCTAGCTATTAAAACCGGTACCATTATTTAATTGCAAAAAAAAACTAGTGACAGGCACAATCAAAATCTATTAGCTAAAATAATTTTGCTGCCTCGAGAATTACAAATCTTTTGTTACGTAGCATGTAGATTTTCAGTGGGTTTTAATAGCTTGGTTTAAAACTTGTCCAAAATATAAAATGTTACTTATCTCTGAAATATTATTTAGTGCTGGTTAAATTATTCATATTACATTATTATAAATATTCAAATGTATCGATACAAAATATGAAATGCAGTGGAAATAAGGTCACATTGAAATAATTATAAAGATCTTAACTTTTATCGATATATCGTGTCCAAAGTATCATCAGACTCAGATTATTAATGTTTTAATCAAAACTATTATACGCCTATTTCATTCAAAATGCTTACGTCGAAGAATATAAAATACATTTGCAATAAAAATCTATGATAATTCGGTCACGATGTAAAAGTTGATGTATTCTAGTGCTAGATGTGTTTAATTATAAAATAATTTAATTTATTGGTTACATGTGACTTGTATTGAGGAATAAATGCAATCCTTAAAATATTCATTCGTTTGACTGAACTACCTATAAAGATAAGGTATCCGACTACTTTATTTTATTTTATAAATCCAAACTTGTTGGTTTATGCTATCGAACAGTAAAATAATTTTTGCTCTATCTTTAAAATTTACCGAGTTATAAAGGTTGAAATTCAAGATTAGACAGAGAATCACAAGCAAGTAGCGCAATATAATTTCCATACAAAAAATCGTTTTTGAAAGAAACAGAAATATTGAAACTTTAAAAAATCATAGTAAATTCGTTTTCCAACCGATTTTGTTATTTTCTTCGCGAATCGTCTGCTACTAATCTATATTTTTAAATTAATTCACAAAATATGGCTAATTTAGGAACAGTCAAATGCCTTATTGCGAAGTTCGTTTCACTTTATTTCTTTCATCGTATGACGGCTAGCGCCATCTTTTGTCGGGAGTTTCTAAGCTGCCCAAAGGGCCCATTGGCCCTTTGGCTTTACGACGGCTACAACCCCAAGCTGCAACCCCATGGTCCACCTTTTGGTACGACTACCACCAAGGCTTCGAGCACCAAGGCAGCAAACCGGGACCTACAGTGGTGCCATCCCGAAACACCGACAAGTGATAATCTGGTTAGAAAAGATCTGTATACATGAATTTTAAATTCAGTGGTACAGGCCGAGATACGAACCCAGGACCTTTGGATTGAAAAGCAAGCCTTCTGCCGACTAGACTATCGCTGCTTTCCATAGTTCTATTTTTAGTTGTATCTATTTTCTGTTTATATTATAAATCATAAAGAGCGTCCCACCACGTAATGTGTTTTCGAATTCATATGAACGTTTATTCTACGCTCTTACGGTAAAGACAAACGTGATGAAACCCTACACGCTCCTGCGAAGAAATTCAAAGGTTGTGTGTGAGTGAAGTCTACCAACCCGCACTGGGCCAGCGTGGTCGACTAATCGTCCTTTAGGGCAAGCTTGAGCCGATGGGACGTATATGAGCTGGGAATCGGACTTTGCAATATCATCTGAAAACTGGACGGACCCAAATAGTAGTGAATATTGATAAAAGTATATAACAGTACTTCCATCGCAGTGCCCACAGACCAGGCACAGTTTATAATGTTTATTTAGCTAATAAACATAAGCATTGCCACAACAATGTTAACTGTGCCTAATGGTGCATCCTTCGCTAATAGGGTCACAATGGCTGCATTATGTACGAAGGATAACGGAACAGACGCCCATTGAAAGCGTTCTTCCATCCGCTGTTTCAGCATTATCGGCAGAACAGGATTTCCCTGATTTGGCAGATTTTGGGAAATGGTTATTCAATGATACATTATCAGCCCTTTTAGCTCTAATCCCAGCAGTAGACTGTTCATTTGAACCATTCCCCAAAATACGTACAATGTAATTTAAATGAGAATCATTAGCCTGTCGGAACATGCATAAATTTTGTAATGGGCCCCGTAGACGGTCAAACGATTTGATTCAAACACGTAAAGTTTGGTTTGACTCAAACCATTTTGATCGTTTATAAAGGTGGTTTGAACGGTTTGTCAAACATTTACGTGTTTGAGGCAAGTTTGATGCAATTTCATATTTTTCGTTTCCTCAAACGGTTTGATCAAACACGTAAGGTTTGAGTCAAACCGTTTGACCGTCTCCGCGGCCCTTAAGTCAAACAAGATTTGCCTGAAGTTAGCCGAAAGCCCGTCCTACGAGTAATCTTATTTTAATTGCATTGTAAGGGTAAAAAATAGCTTTAAACCGTTTCGTTCGGGGCAGGTGGTCCAACTGCCCTGTCCAATTAGTTGGACTATGGGTCTTTACTAGGTGTCGCCGCGGTCCAAAAATAATAATAAATAGTGGCTCTGTGAGCTGTAGGACCTCGCGAGTCTTTATATTTATTTTTATTTTTTCTCCACAAATATCGGGGATATTATACCCATTGAAATTTATTTATCACAAATATATTTTTTTATTTTATTTTATTAAATTTAAGCTTTTGGTAACCTCGTGATGCGCTAACTTTCATAAGTCGAATTTCTATACAATACTTAAGTATATCAATTGACAATGCGTAAGACCTACATAACTCGGAAGTGTGTTCCGATTGAGCGCATTTTTTGCGCACCGCATACAGATGTGCGTCTGCTAGGAACGCGCTGTTTTCCCACGCGAGGCGCTTGCGCAAGCATGGATCTCGTTTCATAAACGAGTGCGTGTTCGCAGTGTTAGAGGACACGAGACCACAGAATAAATAATAAATAGCAATACTACGAGATGTTCCTTTTCACTTACGTACTACTACTTCTTGTGCTACGACTTTGCTACGTCGTAGCAGTCGTCAGTGTCGTAATATTCTGGATCGTGATATTTTGGACAAAAATGTGTCTTTAAATGGCCTTATCTTTTGATTGCACTAACTTAGAAGGTTAAAATTTTTAGAGCTCCACGGAAACATTATTTTTTTAGGGTTCCGTAGTAAAAAAGGAACCCTTATAGTTTCGCCATGTCCGTCTGTCTGTCTGCCTGTCTGTCTGTCCGTCCGCGGCTTAGCTCAGAGACTCTTAGTACTAGAAGACTGTAATTTGGCATGAATATACATATTAACCATGCCGACAAAGCTGAAGAATAAAATCTTAAAAAATAGTTTTTTAGTGTTCCTCTGGTACACGTGAAGTGGGGGTTATTTTTTTTTATTCACTATTACCTTATACTGTGAGTTATCGTTGGATAGATTTTTAAAAATAATGAGAGTTTGCTAAAATCATTTTTCGATGCTAGTATACGTTTCAGAAATATTTTGTTTTAAAATGCTTATTTTTGTTACAGTCAAGTTCCCTCCCCCCCCTACCAGCGAAACCGTTGTATTTGAAATGTAAAAAAATTCACAATAGTAGTGTATATAATGAATTAAATAAATAAATAAATATGTGGGGACATCTTCACACACGGCCATTTGATCCCAAACTAAGCAGAGCTTGTACTATGGGTACCAGACAGCTGATATACATTACATAAATAGATAAATACATACATATATAGATAAACAACAACCAGAAACAAGGCAAACACAAGTGCTCATCACACAAATGTTTGCCCTGGGCGGGATTCGAACCCGCGACCCTGTGCGTCGGAGGCAGATACACTACTACTGGGCTACGGAGCCGTCAAAATTTAAAAAGAAAACTATCAACATCAAGTAGTCTTTACGGGTTATCGAATAATAGACCAACTTATGTACTTGTACAAGAAATTTTGTACTACAAATATCATAGAAAAATATTTTGATGAATGTTAACTGTCTTAAACAGGTACATAAGTTCTAGTTGCGAATACCTGTTATTGGCTCTGTAGTCACCATATTTATGTATTAACTAAATTGTATTATAGCTGTTGGTATTCCGAATACATAAAAATAAAATATATAAATATTGGACAACTACGGAACCCTACAATTTGCGTGGCCCAACGCGTGCTTGGCCGGTTTTATTTTTGTATTCGATATTAATTTCAACTTGATACCTCACGCGTTCTGGGGCTCTTTATTCCTTTTCAGGTACAGAATGTAAAAAAATTACTTTTCCACGAAACTGTGGATAAGTTGTATTGCATTCTAAAACGTTTGACGTATTATAGAAAAGAAACAATGGAGTCGCGCACTAACAAGAGTATTGTGAAGATGATGCTCTCTTTATAATTCATAACACGTCGGTGCCGTCTATCCGAATAAAAGGGAAAGCAGATTAATCCTTTCAAACAGTTTTATAATACCTAATTCAATTCTATGGGATCAACTCACGAATTCACAAGCGCTCATGACAGTAGTGGATTAAATAGGAAAAACTGGAGCACGGCGATAAAAGTAGGTATAATTTCTCCATATCTAAGTTTGCTATTTGTAATGATAACCGGAATGAACACCTGAGCATGCCCTCCGAAGTGCAAAAATTGTTCAAGATAAATTACTCAAGAATGTAGCCAAAATTATGGAATTTCGTGCTGACGTTTGTAACGAGGCATTCGTCCTCTTTCCTGTTTTATGACTGGCAACCTTTCTTGCTGGCAGTTTTATTTTTCATTTCAAATTCATTTTCAAATTTAGATTTCTTACGTTTCTTTTTTCTGCTAAATTTCTCACTTCATATTCTGATCTCCAACGGTAAGCTTATCTTCGTTACTATTTTTCCAGTTATATAACATATAATATAATAATATATATTTTTTGGACTGTGCCCTGTTTTTTTCGCCACACTATTATATCAATCCTCTACAACTTTCTACGTGAGGTGTTCAGCAGCTTCGTGGCGGCTGCTGGGCCACACGTTTTGATTAGAATTTTCGGTCTTATAATTTATCAATTATTTAGAGCTTTTGTTATTTGATTTTTCGGCATTTGAATTCAAATAGAGAACCAGAAAAGACTGCTTTGCAACAAGCTTTTATTAGCGGATTATCCTTTATGAGTATAAGTATTACCTAAATATAACATGCAGAAGTTATATCATACAATACTAGCTGAACTAATAGAGTTTACCTAGCACTATCACTAGGAAACGCAGTTTGTTATATCGCCATTTCATACAAATGTTACGGAGGAGGACCCAACCACTTAGATCTATCACTTCTAGACTCAGATGATGCAATCCTATCACTAACATTTACCTTATATTTATCACAGATGCGGGTAGGGTTACAAAATCATGTTATGAGCAACGTTCTTCCTAATTTCTGAAAGCTTCTAAAATAAATAAGTATCTATACTCCAGGTTTATATCATTTGAACAGACTCTGTGGCTGAGTGGTCGAGATTTTGACGCCCATTACGGAGGTTCCTGGTTCGATACCCGGTGGGGTATCAAGCAAAAATCTTTTTGTGAGACTTTCCCCAGTTTGGTTAGGACATTGCAGGCTGAATCACCTGTTTGTCCGAAAAGAAAGATGATTCCGTGCTTCGGAAGGAAGGCACGTTAAGCCGTTGGTCCCGGCTATTATCTAGTCGTTACATGAGCCAAGTCAGTGGCCTTTGGCGGCTCTATAATACTCACACCAGGGTTTGTGAGGTCGGTTGTCGATCTTACAACCCACACGACGATGATGGTCATATCATTTGAGTCAGAAACTGAATAACTATCTCCAAGAAACATAGCCTGAAAAGGTGACGTACTAATCATTATCATTATATCGTGTGTCAATGTAGGACATGAAAATAAAATTCCCTTCTCAAGGAGTTAAGATTAAACTTATCGTCGGACCAACATCCAACCTTGTGAGAACGAAACGGCATGATATTGATATGAGAGTGATGCATCATATGATCACGGCCCGGGAACGCTAATTCGAAATTCGAAAACAACTAAATGGTGATCGAACTGTGACCTCCCGTTCCAAAAGCAGGCGAAAAGGCATAGAAATAAGTAAGCGTTCCTAATGGTTTGAGCTAGCCCTTAGGCACAGGTGAAACCTTTGACACCCAGCAGAGAAAGTTTAGCCTACTTTCCGCAGGCGACAATAAGTTAGCAAAATAGCCAGCTAGTAACCGACACTAACTATTGCAGTTTATTTCATATTTGAAATCGAATGTGTTCCTTCTTTACGTGTTCTAAATTTGTTCAATAGTGACTGTTTTTCCAATAAATTATTATAAGGTATTAATTTTATAAAAATATTTTAAAATATAATTAATAAGAGATATGTCAACATGATTCATAAACTTGCGCATACGACTCGCTCGCTGTTACTGTTAGAAGAAACTGTAAAAATATGCATCTAATAGTCTATGGATATATAGGTAGATAACATAACGAAGCGAGTGTTGCCGTGCAGGGAATGCAAACTGTTTGCTGAGCCGTTGTGACAAACGCACACTCTTGCGCACATCCTGTCCGCTTTCGGCAGGGAAACGCAAGAAAATGGCGGGAAATATACTTACACTATAGTTTGTTTAGAAAGTCAAAGCAGAAAAAGCAAATAAAATTACAATCAAGGAAATATACCATTTTTTTTTATTATACTTAAATATAGAATTATCAGCCATCATTATTATTAGCAGCAGCCGTACCTTGAATTAGGGCGATCAGCCTTAGTAGGCTACGCTGGCCTAGTGAGGGTTGGTCGACTTCACACATAACCTTTAAAATTTCCTCGCAGGAGTGTGCATGTGCAGGTTTCGGTTTCGATGAAGGAAAAACATCGATTTATTAATATTTATGGTAAAAAGGAGATGACGACGCAACAGCATGATCATAGGCTCTCAAGGTCTCTCAAGGTGGACCGAAGATCAGGTGCAGTTCACGAGAAATCACTAACGGGCAGCTCAAAACCGGTCGTTTTATCATTCGAAGGTCTTTAGGGGAGGATAATTCAGAAGTAGACGTCTTTAAGTGGGCCTTTTTACAACATGTCAGCTATTTGCTATTACCTGTATTGTAGGGAAGGAAGACTGATAGACATATTTGGTATTATGAAGAATGTAAGATTTGTATAAATAAATAAGTATTCTTCGTTTTTCGAATACATATGTACAATTGTTCAACGCTCTTACGGTGAAGGAAAACATCGTGAGGAAAACTGCAAACTCCTGCGAAAAAATCCAATGCTTGTTTGTGAAGTCGACCAACCCGCACTGGGCTGGGGTTGACTAAGGCTTTACAAAGCTTCGGTAAGGGCCTTAAGGGCCACCGTGGGGACGTATATGAGCAGTTGATGATGAAGTATTCTTACTTACAAAGTTTATACTGTCAAACTGATTGTTTTATACCATCTAGAGATTAAACCTTACTTAACACTCATCAGGCATTCACGTGGAATTAATAGACTCGTATATTTAAACGTGATTTATAAGTCGATTGAATAATGGGGCGCCAAGTCATTTATCAGATTGGTCCACAAACACACTTTCTCTATACATATAAGGTCTTTGCTAAATTATTCAGCAAAATAGTTTTTTTCAGCCCACTTCAATAATAAACCTCTTAAACCTCTGTAGCTGAACAAAAAGGTTCTTAGTTTGAATCCCGGTGGCGACACACAAAAATAATTTAGGAGGCTCTCCTCCGTTGGTTAGGACTCAGGACGATGGAAGCTAAATCTGATCGTTTGAAAAACAAAAAATTACGTGACTTCAAAAGGCATGTTATGACGGTTATCATTACAGATAATAGACGTTACATGAGCCGTTTCACGGGCCTTTTTCAGTTTCATAACCTTGATACCCGCTTTGTGAGGTTGGTTGTTGAACTTACAACCCACAAGATAGGAAGAAGCAAGTTAAACCCACTTCAAAATAACGTGGCCGCTCTCATAGCCTCCTACAATTTCCTGTGTCAGTGATTTTATGAAAACATAACCTAACAACCAGTTTAAAGAATGACCCAAAACATGCTCATTTGAAGAAAAATGCTGAATTTCGGATGTCTTTACATTTTAAAAGTTCAAAAGCGGGTCATAATTTAACGATAAATGTTCTTAATTTTAGAATCGCAGAAATCAGGGTGTGATCATGACCCTACCTACAGTCATCGCAGACGCACGAAATCAATAATAATTATTCGAAATTCTAAAATTACATAAATCATCTTAGTATCATGCGAACATTTCAGATATAAATAAGGATTTATTGCATTACATGCAAAAACTAATTTCTCAAACTTTTGTACCCTAGGTCTTTGCGCAAACAGACAAACTTAACTCTTATAAACAACCAACAGAAGAGCCAAAATTAGTTGTGAAATGATGACACCTCGCTACTATGATGATCAAACATAACTCGATCAACCAACGATTTATTAAGCCATTACCAAAGCCTGACCATAATTCTTTGATACTATTTCCATCTCGCATTGCAATAACTAATTCCGTAAGTGCAAAAAGGACGGAGCATCACTCCAAAGTTGGGGACAACAATATGTCTGCAAAGTATTGCTTTCTTTGCCTTGTAAGTAGGTTGCTTTGGTTATGTCAGGTGCAGGCATGACTAGAGCTGTTAAGTGTGCCAGAGAATTTTTGGGTGTGATAATGTGAATGACTGGGCCAGACGTTTTTACATTTTATTTTGGATATTTATGTATCAAATACTAGATATATTATACATGTCTACTTCGTGTGATATTTTAATTATGGAAACAAATTGGTTGCATGTTAAAAATATTTCTGTTTTATTGTTCAAAAAGTTTTTATTTTGATTTATAGATGCTTAAATTATAGCATAAAAAAATAATATAAGTTTCCATTCATCATATAAAGCTACAAGAAGAGTTTTATCCGCCCTTAGGGCCTTTCATGATCTTAAGCCAGCCCGAAGAAGTAACATCTTCATTTTGATGTGATATAAAAATTAGGTCAGTGGCGAATTGTTTATAAAACAAATTAAAATATGTCTGAAACTATAATATATATAGCGTTAGGTCATGCATGGATTTGCCAAAATTGGTCTTTTGTACGAGGATTTTTTTTGAAATTCAAACATCAATGCTATTAGCGGTTTCAACAGCTCTATATGGATCTCCTCATTTGCCTATGCAGTGTGTGTCTGCGATTAGCACAGCGACCGGCCGGGCCAGCACCAATACAGTACAATCCGCACCGCGCCGCGCCTCGCACGCACGCCTGCGCTCGCGCACCCACCAGCATGACGCACCGTACGCGCGTAAACTACTTCGCGATCTCGTGAGGTTCGATCCAGTGTAGTGTTTTGGATTTTGTGTCGTGTTGTGAGGGTAGGTTGGAGTTTTTTAAGAATAAGAATTTGAATAATTTGATGTTATATTTAAGGGTATATTTTATTTGTAATAGCATCTAGAAATAGACGAGAGTTTTCATAGATTGAAATCAGT
This sequence comes from Carpatolechia fugitivella, assembly GCA_951230895.1. Taxonomy (NCBI): domain Eukaryota; kingdom Metazoa; phylum Arthropoda; class Insecta; order Lepidoptera; family Gelechiidae; genus Carpatolechia; species Carpatolechia fugitivella. The sequence continues at coordinate 15,181,756 of OX579651.1, forward strand.
CAGCTGATTCCGTGTTTACTTACTTTAAAAGTTGATTTTTTTCCGTTAAATATTTGATAAGATATACCTTACAATTTTTTTTACAAAATTATTATGGAACGGCTTGGTGAAACGGCAAACACTTTTTGGTCTGACTGACAGAAAATAAATTTGTGTATTACCTAGATAAGGGTAAAACAAAAAAAAAATTTAACCGTTTACAATACGCGCTTTACACTTCGTCTAAATATCTACTTAACTGCTAACCGCTTTACTAGCTTGCCAGATTACTAACACTAGCTACCCTACTTTGAAAAACTAAGTTCATGTTTCAGTCAAAAGGGCTTGTTTTCAAGCCGCCAATGAAACCATTTTAATACATCTACCAACGTTGGATTCCATACATGAAACATTATTTTACGCGGAAATAGTAAATTTATTGTCTAGGTAGGTATACAGTAAATATGTGAAGGATATAATAATTATTATTATACCAGCAGTATCATAAATTGTTTTATTTCTTATCCGTCTGCATACTTAAGTCATAAAGGATATTTCGAAAAACACAATATTTTGAGTAATCAACGTTTAAATGGAACCGAGATATCATTTCTCACTTATCTACATTAAGTATCTGCATTGAACTTTTATTTTTAACTAATATTATCTAAATACCTACTGATATAAAATTTTAATTTTATAAATCAAAATTTCGAATATTTTTCAAAGAAATGATAACACTGTTATCTGTTATATTTTTCAATTCTTTCCGTTGTTAACCTAAAACCACAGTCAAAATAAAAATCAAAACACATTTTCCATGCTGATGTCCTGGCCGATATAACGATATTTTTTTTTTCATATCAAATGAAAAATTAAAACCACACTCACCTTGAGTTAAAATTAACATTTAACTAAATATGTACTACAATATAAAGCCACAAAACCAAAACGTTTATCCATACAAGCAAAAACCCAACCCAAACAACTGCAAAATGATTGCCGCTAATATAAAAAAAATCCGTGAATTTATAATTGCCGCGATACGATCTGCGTAAACTCCAAAAACTCGGAAATGGATTTATATAGCATCTAAACTAATTAAACTAATTATTAATTAGTTAAAGAATAAAGTACATAGTATAGTACTGTAGTAGTAGTTATAAATAAATAAAAAAATGTGTAAAGATTTCACAGTAAAAGAAAATACGGGGGTTTCGATTGTTCATATAAAAGACATCAACGCGCGACGCGTTCGTCTTTAGCAATTTGTTTTTCTTATTTTGCTGAAAAAAGAGACCTTTCAGTAAAAATGTGGATATAATAAAAAAAACTTGGTAACTATTAAAAGTTAATTAATTCATAGTTTCATAGTTCAGATACCTATTATAACTAATAGGTATCTGAACTAACGTACCAAAGGCCGTAATCCTGATAAATTATATCATCAACATTAACGGCCCGTTACAGTCCACACAGTTACACACACAGACGCAAAAATGGCCTAGCTATAGACCAACTTATAAAAAAATTACCTAAAAACCTATGACCTAACTTCTAATCTAACACTGTTATAGATAAGTATACCAAATTAACGACCCCAGAAGTTTACCATTCAACATCAACGGCCCGTTACAGTCCACTGCTGGACTATGAGCCTCCTCCACTTAAGTGTTTGGTTTTGCCATAATCTCCACGCTTGGCAGGCGGGTTGGAGATCGCAGATTAAAAGGTTACTGTATCAGAGAGCGCTGCTACCCATTCCTCGTTCAATGTGTAGTCCCTAAGTTGCCTCTTACGACACCCACGGGAAAGGTAGGGGTTGGTGACAAATGTATTCTACTTTGCCGTCACCACACTATATATTTTAGTTGAAATCTGTTATTTATTTATCATTAATTATTTTTCTTCTAAACAAAATAAGCCTAATTTTACATAATCTAAATATTTACACGAAAGTGCGTAATTAGGACCTAATTTAGTTGAATTAGAACAATTCTAAGGATAATAAAAGTATTTAGGTCGCAAACTCAGAACAATGACTTCACACGCGTATAATTTAGTGGAATTTGAAAACTTTTATTTAGGTAGGTAGGTATTTAATGTATCTAACAATAGTATCACTTCTCACAGTCATTAAAAGCGGTGATGCTGTAAATACAAATAATATAATTCCTAGAAATATTGTAGGAAGCAGTCGCGACGAAAATTCCAGATAATTATTATTTTGGCACTGATGAAAATTTCAGACTACAAAAAGTAATTTAATTGCTTGACGTAACATGTGTCGGTGGTTTAGTGACTAGTGGTTGTCTTCCATCCGGGAGACGCAGGTTCGATGCCCACTACGTACCGTAGTGTTTTCGAATTTAAAATTCACAATGTATGTTCATTCGACGCTTTTACGGTGGAGGAAAACATCGTGATGAAACCTGCATTCTCCTGCGAAGAAATTTAAAGATTGTGTGTGAAGTAAACCAACCCGCACTGGGTGAGCGTGGTTGACTTAGGCCTGATCGCCCTAATTCAAGGTAGGCTCGAGCCCCTCGGTGGGGACGTATATGAGCTGTTGATGATGATGAACATGGGTATTTTTATTGGTGGGAAAATTAAAATTATGATGGGTATTTCAACAAAGACAGGCTGCAACGTTTGTCAAAAAAAAATGGGAAAGCCTACAAAAATGTTAATCTCCCATATAAGAGTTTTGTCTTAACATTGTTTAAATGATTTAAATATTGTTTGGTGTTTGTCATATAAACTGCTGCTCCACTTTACGCTTAAATCAACGCAAAATATTTTTAATTTTGATTTTGATTCAGGCTTTTCTTCACCGATATTCAACGCGCTTAGTATCGTAAAACTACTCATTTGGTAGTTCCGCCGATGAAACTGAACATCCTTGTTCCACAACCATAAAAAAATCATGCATATTAACTCGGTCAGCCTTTCAATTATATATTCTTTATTGCAACAGTACATACTACACTATACAGAAGTAATATTATTAATAGCTGTAGCACAGCAGTATGACGTACAGCCTCCGTGGCCGAGTGGTCGAGATTTCGACGCCCATTACGGAGGTTCCGGGTTCGATTCCTGGTGGGGACACTGTCCAGCAAAAATTACATTTGTGAGACTTTCCCCAGTTTGGTTAGGACATTGCATGCTGAATCACCTGATTGTTCGAAAAGAAAGATGATTCCGTGCTTCGGAAGGCACGTTAAGCCGTTGGTCCCGGCTACTATCTAGTCGTTACACGAGCCAAGTCAGTGGCCTTTGGTGGTTTTATAACACTGACAACAGGGTAATGATGATGATGATGATGAATAGCTGTGCAAAGGCGAACATCTAACATACTTAATTAATACATACATACATGCCAATATACTTTATGAATGCATATAATAAATATAAACCTATTCGATATGTATAAATACTACATAATATACTTACATAAACATAAATAACTTATGATAACATAGAGATGAAGTGCTCTTTTTTTTTAAAGAGTTGATAGTAGTTTCAATTTGTAGATATACAAAGATTTTTGTCGAGATTGTGGAAAAGATCTAGAAACAATTTTTTCAGCTTCACGGACTGAAGAAACATGTTGCCAAAGTACAAAGTGCCAACATTGTTATACACCGTAACCTATCAGCTGGATGAATTGGGTACTAAACTGTTGATAGGTCAAACGTTGAGCCAATCTACCGTAAATACTCATTGTAATAGATCGCGAACTCGATTCAAAGTAGTGGTTTACCATGTACCGTCAGCATAAACGTCCAATGAACTCTTTTTTAGACATGAAGGTATTTTACATACACACACATTTAGCACACAAATATTCACAACACAAACATACACGTTTATAATTTCACTAACCATAGACAAAAGGGGCGTCTGAAAAACAGGGCTGCCCTGAGACTTGTTCTGGTGGCAGCATAACTGAAACGTCTCCTATTATTCGCCTTTAGTTAAGTATTAGTATTAAGAATGTTAAATAATTGGTAGATAATAAATAATATTTTCTTTCTTTCTTTTTTTCTTCTTCTTCTTCTCAAGCATTTATTTCACCCACCGTTGGGCATATGCCTCTCCAGAGCATTATTATTATATACACTTTCTTTCCTAAATATCGATGATTATCTGATCATTGCTGTAGAAGTACTAATTTACCACACCAAGGGCGACCCAAAAGCAGCAATGTCATTCAAATTTGTCACTAGATCTAGAGAATCGTCACTGGTGTCGATTCGGCATACGCCCAACTAAACTAAACTTAAAATTAGTCCTGTCACTTTCTGTCATTTTTAATTGAAAAGGGACCGAAGAACATCGGTTTTATTTTTGTCTTTGACTTGACGACTAACTGTCAATTTTAGTGGCTTTTTATTCGTCATGGTGTTAGGTAGGCACTAAAACAAGACTAAATTTGACAGTTAGTCGTGAAGTCATAGACAAAAACAAAACCGATGATCTTCGGTCCCTTTTCAATTAAAAATGATAGAAAGTGACAGGACTAATTTTAAGTTAAGTTTAGTTGGGCGTATGCCGAATCGACACCACTATTCATAACATTTATAACCAAAGACGCTCGCTTTTACATACAGTAAATGAAAAACCTGCGAAAAAATGGTTGTGGTATTCGGCTTAAAGCCTTAACAAACTTAATCTAAGGTAGTTAAGGCTGTTTACAATTAACGAAAAAAAAAGTCTTACATCGATTTCAAATGTATTACAATACGAATACAACACACACAGTTCACACATGTATTACAGTTTCAAAACAAGAAGTAATGAACTAATTACTAATACAAATTTTGTTTAAATGTATCGTCGTTGACTGTACTTACTGCGGGTGGAAATGTGAAAAGATCAGAGGTCTGCATCGATCTTGGCAGCTAAACAGCTGGAAGTGGTGATATGGGGTTGCCACATGATTTGACCCGACCACAAGGATAATAAGGCTGTGTTATAAAACTGCGGCCGGAAATGCAGATATATTTTATTGAATGACATTCACCTTTACCTTGACTATCCTTGACATCTCTTTTAAGTAATTGCATCAAAAGTCAAAATGCAACGTAAATAAGTAACGTATCATTAATTTTAATAAGCTAAATTTTTCATAAAGGCTTTCTACTTTGACCTCTCCTTCGATCAAAGAAATTTGGCTACTTCCTGACAACCTTCAATTGTTTTAACTACAAAGGGAATTTCTCTGTAAAGTAGGAAACTCGGTTGTAATACTTGTAATCGATTACTTTGATGATTATCCATTTCCAGGTCCTCTTTATTTTCTTAATGATCATTACCAGCTCTTCAAAGTCAACCGCGAGATTGTAAATTCTTTAATTTTATTGTATCTGTGTTTAAACTGAAACAACTCAAATTCGATTGGTAGTATTATAATTTTACAAATAACAGTGCTAATTCATATTTTTGATTATTCTATTCAGTAAAAGTACCTATATACAAGTGATGATGATGATGATGATGATCATCATACAAGTACTTAAATTTCATAGTTTCTATGAATATTGTTACTGTGGAATTGTTATTATTGATCTAAACATAATATTCTTCTTTTTATGAGTAGGCTTAACGTAGAAAATCCATATACTTACTACAAGTTCACAAACTCTTAAAACGACTCTCACACGATATGACTATTTTGACACGATGTGGGTATTATAGGCATAAAACTTTATGATGTAATACCTATTTAATACAAGAAATATAATAAAAACGTCATATCGTAACCTGACAACCTGGGAACAAGAAGTCGGTATAAAGGTCAACAATGTTCATTGACCTTTTCTTTAAACAAGCTATCATTGTCCCCCTAACTCTGGTCAGGTCATTCATATCGTGCTGTAATTTATTGACCTTTAAAAGGTCAGTTCTATTGCATGCTTTTTGAGTCCTATAAACTACCATCATCAACGACCCGTTACAGTCCACTGCTAGACTATGAGCCTCCTCCACTTAAGTGGAGGGTTTTGCCATAATCTCCACGCTTGGCAGGCGGGTTGGAGATCGCAGATTAAAAGGTTACTGTATCAGAGAGCGCTGCTGCCCGTTCCCTGTTCAATGTGTAGTCCCTTAGTCACCTCTTACTACACCCACGGGAAGAGTAGGGGTTGGGGACAAATGTATTCTACTCTGCCGTCACCAAACTGCCATATGCCGTACTAAATTATTTTAAATATTGATAAAATTAAATTCATATAAACAGCTCAAATAGGTACGTTTCCACCAAAAGGCCCGAGCCTACCCTGAAATAGAGCGATCAGGCCATAGGCGATCATGCTGGCCTAGAGCCGCAAGAGTTGCAGGTCTCCACACGATGATGTTTTCCTTCTTAAGAGCGTCAATAAACGTACATTGTATCATATCGGTACGTGATCTTCTCTTCCTAGATAGAAGGCAGCGGCCCTAGCCAATTCACTATCTACCTAAATCCTGTATTTACAGAATTACAAACCAAATAGCATCTTAATCATGCCATTAAAATGTAACAAGACCCCGATTCCGACAAATGCGTCAGGGTCGATCGTAATCAACTTTGATACGCATCTACCAACTCTTGCGCATCGGAACGTGGTGCCCATGCTTTATGACGATTAGCCATGGATATGTACGGTCAACAACAGAACGGCAGACCGACCAGTATACAAAGACCTTTGTTATTAGCCCATATAAACAATTACACGCATAGGCCACTTTAGGATGTCAAATAACACCCAATCGTTCAAAAAATTGCCTGAATGGGAATCGAATCCAGAACCTACGACTGCTGAATTGAGTGCTGTTCAACCTTAGAATTTGGTTGATGAACTGACATGTGCAAATATTAAAAAAAACTTCAATATTCAAAATCACTTTTATACGTGATACAAATCAAACCTACGTCTTATGTCGTATTATAAGACTCAGCTTACTGGACAAGGTGTAAACGACACCGTAATCCACTGTATGTTGGTAAAGTATAATTTTGGCTAACTGCCCGAGTGGTTTTACATATCATTAGACACAGGGACGAAGCGATGAGGTTTTTAGCGATGAGCTAGCCATAAGGTATCTTCAATTCATGAAAAACATGGATATTGCTACCTCTTTATATCACAAATATATTAAAATAATCTACTCGTAATTAACGATAGTATTCTTAATTTTTTTCAGACGAATAACAACGTGTAAATGGCGACTAAAATGAAACGACTAAGTCTACTACTTCGGACATTTCTGCTGGTAAGTTGTATGCATTATTATTTGCTATTATTGCAAAGGATGTAAAAAGAGTCGATGATCTAGTGGCGAAGAAACGGCAAAGAAATGGCGTTAAAAAGAATAAAAAATATAATTAAAGAAGTTAAAAAATATGCACAAAATTTTACCCAAATTGTTAGAGCCGCTTTCGTGAATCCTTACTTATCCTGGCAGATGCAGGATATCGATTATCATTAAAACCACCATTGAAAAACCACAGTTTTATTTTTATCTAACAAACACAGCAGGGCGTAACCCGTGACAGATTGAAACAAATCATGGTACTCTACCAATTCGAACTCGGTCATATTAATAGCTAGTGATTAATACTTCCTTTTAACATGGCAATCTTAGCAAATTTAAATGAACATAATTTTTATTAGTTTTTGTCCGCACCTTCATCCACATCAAAAGCTTCCCCAAGAAAGACCTAGGTCTGTACGCTCTATTTGTTTATTTTAGGGAAACAAACAGCCTTAATTTAGTACATTATACAGTAAAAAAATGCTTAAGCCAACAAAGTTTCCACTTAACAATAGTCAACAAAGCATTGAGTAAGAGTAACATATATAGCTTAATAACATTTATTAAATAAATGACATTAAATTGATGCAGAATCATTGGAAAGTTATGAACATTTTAATAAGTTTTTGAATTTAAGGTAACTATTTTGGAAAATATCAACGTCATTATATTTATTATAATATCACATTAGTAATACCGCATCTAAAGCTACGAAATAAAAACGAAAAGGTCATTTTATTATCAGAGTGTCCATGTCCATGTCACCTTATTGCTTAGTATAATATCTTCATGCAATAGCAACTAGGATAGCAAGCTGTCAGTCAACCGCTTCTGCTCCTATGTAGCAACGGCGGCAACTAGATGCGCGTCTTTCACTATCCATTGCGTCACACGCACTTGACACCGGCGCGCGCGCATCTACGTCACCTATTGACATGTATTGCGATGTAGCGGCACCGGCACATACTTTTGAGTAATTTTAGAGTAGTGTAAAGACGGATAGGAAAAGATTATATTCCGTAGAAATTTAATTTTTGTGCTTAATTTGTATTTTGTATTATAATAATAAGGATAATCACGAATAAAATTGATCTATTTAAAGCCTCAGATTAATGAAAATACACAAATTTGACTTTTTTAACACGTTATTAATAACTCTATTTCTTAACTGTCTGTTTTGACCATGTTTTAAACTTTTATTATAAAACAATATTGGAGATGTAAAACCGCTTGCGTTGATGTCTTTTGTATGAACGGGGGAATTTCATGGTGTTTTATTGTAGATTTAGGATATTTATACCTCCAGCAGTGGACTGTAAAGGGCCGTTGATGTTGATACCTCACGAACTTCATGGTTGACACTACTATCAACTATGACGACTGTATTATGTTATTTGTATTTCCTGAACGTTAAAATTTTAGTATTCGCATACTTTTTATACAAATCAGAATCGCCACATGGCGTAGACCAAACCAACCAATGTTTGGGCCACTCCAATGGTCTTCGTCTACGACAAAAACAGCTGATTTCCGTTCACTCCCCACATCCAATCCAGACACGAACTAATGCGTGGCATTACAAGCCTAATTCCCCATAATTTAGTGTCGCAAATACAATGTCAACCTACATGTTAGATCCTTAGTTGCACACTCGAATGAACGCGCGTGGCGTTACGCAACCCGCCCACGAATCACGGAACCGCTTCCATGACCATTACTCCGGAAGTTAAAGCTGTTAAACTTGATATCCTTTTCGACCCAGCAGTGTATGCGGTGAAAAGTGAAACACATTCTCGTAATAGCGCCGATTAAGGTGAAACTGCATTGTGATGGATATTATGTGTTGTTTTCGAACGTGCTTTATTGGTTTGTTGAACTCAATTTTGATGTTTTTTTTTTGGGTGATGATGCAGATAAAATATATGAAACTATTGGAAATTCTCTTTCGATTTTTCTTGTTATTCTTACTGAAAACCTTTACAATATCACCTAATTTAATTTGTCTTAAAAAAATAATAATTACATAAAATAAATGTCCGATGCATGATGCATTCCATTCGCGTCAGTTTGCGCAGAGCTTTATGACGTCATGAGGGTTTGATTTTAACCAAAAAAAGATAAATTATATTGAATTTTAACTGTGTCAGTATCTTTAACGTGTTGTCCAGGATAGTTAGTGACATTATCTATACAACATAAAAATTAATCGCCGAAATGTATGAATGCGCATGACTTCCGAACGACTGCGCCAAATTAGATAATTATCTTAGTGCTGTGTCCGTTATTTTCAGGACAAAGTTCGAATGAAATATATTTTTTTAAAGTCCACAGGAAAGTTGTAAATTATTTACCGCACGGAGCCAGGGTGGGCCGCTAGTTTAAAATAATTTCTTCTTTTCTAATTTAAAAATAAACTTGATGAGTAATCAGCCAATCAATCAGTAACTCTTACTTTTTTATTCTCTGTCGAAAACCAAACACCATCGCCTACCTTATCAGGTTTTACGCCAGTTGACATCAATATGCTAATTGCGGTAGAATGCGCGCACGCTTAGCGACTGCGCGCGAGTTATATTTTTAAACACAAATAAAATTATAATGGTACGTACTTAAACAAATTGTTAAAATCTGAAATGTATTATGTCGAATGCATTTGCAAAAACTTAATTATCTAATAACTCTTTTTATAAGTTATGTCTTTCAACACAAATTGTCACAGTAAGGATTCATTTTTAATTAATGACGAAATCTATTTTATGCAAGACGTTACTTTTAATTAGTTTATTTTCAATTAGGGGTTAATGATAATAAGTTTACTCAATTTTAACTAATTTTAAATATCTAGATATACAAAAGTCAGAAATATGGTGTGTATGTCAAGTAGTTGACGGAGCGAGGGCGAAGTGTCTCCGTTTCAGCTTGGCTGAAATTGCTTTTGTATGTCCATCTGTTTGTTCGTTTTCCTCTACAGGCCACGTTTCTCAACCGATTCTCGTAAAATTTTGTGAGCAGGTTTGAGAAATATATATAATTTTTATGTCAAGTCAGTTTTTGGAAATTTAATCAAATTATGGAGTTATGAGGGTTGGAAACGAAAAAAAAATTATAAATCAGCCATTTTGAAAAAATATTACCATTATTTTTATTATTATTATTTTTTATTATTATTATTATTATTATTTTAATATTTTGATTTGATTTGAGGTTTACAGCTCACAGAGCCACTAGTAAATAGTTTTCAATAAAAATATTTTTTATCAACAAACCAACAGAAAAAGTACATAACAAAGACATACCTGAAGCTAAGGAAAACTGGGTCCGTCTAAAAAGCCCATCATTTTGTAAATTCATCATCATCGTCTCAGCCGAAAGGCGTCCACTGCTGGACAAAGGCCAAATTTTGTAAATTAGTACAACGTTAGTCCTTGACCTCATACCCTGTTCAGTCAGCATGACTCGACACAAACCGATGTATTGACAACCATCCTTGCGGCTTAGCCTCAGCTATTGTCTCGTAAAGGTTGCGCAAGATTCCAAGAAATGATTTACATTTGAGTACGCGGAGTAAGTTAACGGAAATTCCAATGTTTTAGGCAATGACCACTTTAGTTTGTATGGACTGTATAGAACTTACAATACAAACTAACAAGCCTACTTCATGTTGTTCATGGTTCCATTGGTAATTTAATGGCAGATGAACGACTATCGTAGCTATAAAACTGAAGTTATGACTAGAAATTTGCATGGTGATAACATACTATTTTAAGGTTGCCTGGAAGGAATTGCTACCTTAGCAATAAGGCCGCCTATCTGTACACCCCTTTATCTATTTTTTGTACTTTCAAGCTATATCCTTGTGAGCAATAAAGGATATTCTATTTTTTCAACTATTTATTTATTTAATTATTTATTGTACATAAGAAAATTAAAAAATATACAAACATAAAGAAAAACGATACAACAGGCACTGCTTATTTCTATCGAAATGTCTTCCAGCAGACCTAGGAAGAGATAAATTAGGTACATGAAAACGGATATAACGTGCACAATAATTTAGGTGTAATATAAAATATATATAACGTAATACATACAGTATATACCTACACACATAAATAAATAAATAAATACCTATACATATTCATCTTGATTACTATCAGCTTTTATCTCTAGTGTGTGGTGCCGTGTGGTGACGGCAGAGTAGAAAACATTTGTCACCAACCCCTACTCTTCCCGTGGGTGCCGTAAGAGGCGACTTAGGGACTACACATTGAACAGGGAACGGGCAGCAGCGCTCTCTGATACAGTAACCTTTTAATCTGCGATCTCCAACCCGCCTGCCAAGCGTGGAGATTATGGCAAAACCCTCCACTTAACTGGAGGAGGCTCATAGTCCAGCAGTGGACTGTAACCGTTTTGATTTTGATTTATATCTAGTCTCCACCGTAGGGTAATTTTGAACTGTAAGCACCAATACAGATTCCAGACCAGGGCCGGATAGCTTTCTTAATAATATTTTCCATAATACAATACTACTTCCTATTTATTGAGAATTTTTTAAACCAAGAGCGTATTCCATTGATGATGATATAAAACGGTAAAAGTCCAACTCATAAGTTGGCAGATGTACCATGACCTAACACTAAGTGCAGTTAAGCAACGCGTATTAATAATACTTTCATATATCTGTCTCAAGGCCCGAGACCAAATGACAATTTTATTTCGAGTGATTGCTCAAATACATCAAATATTAAAGTGAAGTTAAACTGTTTGTTCATTGGCCAATCTGTGAACTGACGAGCAAGCAGTTTTGAAATTGCGGGTTACCTACTAGCTGGTGGTTTGACTCGACTCTAATTGAAGATGTATAAACCTTAATATATTTTCATACGTATTGTACAATAATTGAAATTCCTTTGTTATCTGAAATAAAACACTCGATTCACGGAACTAAAGTACTAAATTCTTTAACTTTGCAATACTAGCATATTTTATAAACGATTGTTACTATTTATTATAATGAGTATTTCAAAACTGGCCGCACACTACGGCCTCACAATCTAGTCTGTGTCAAAATCCACGGCAGCGACCTTATGAAGTTTGTTTGCTCTTTTTCCAATATTTGAAAAAAGAACAAATACAAATTACAACAAATCATGCAGCCAGCATCAAAATACATGGCTAACACGCGGACAATCGCAGCTCGAGGCACAGTATCTATAAATTAATATTAATCTGTGTATGACTACGTTGTAAAAGTTAGCATGCGTATACACAAAGTTGTTTTATATAATATATAAAGAGAACCTTTACATATTATATAAAGGTCCCCTTTATCAATTTTGAGGTACTCACTTCTTTATTTCAATGTATTGTATTGGTTTTTTTTTTATTTGTAGGTTTTAATAAAAGCATCTTACGTAATATCTAAAATACAAGATATGTCAAGGAAAGTTGATCTTACGATAGGTTTTCCATTCCTACGTATTTATTACTAGCGGTCCGCCCGCGGCTATGCTCGCGTTTTTCCCGTGGGAATAAAAAACATTCCCCTAAAAAGTATTTTATGTGTTAATACAGAATACAACCTATGTCCAATCTTAATTTCATCGAAATCCGTTCTGTAGTTAAGGCATGAAAGCGGAACAAACATCTAAACATCCAAATATATTTTAACATTTATAATATTAGTGTGATTAAACAAAAATCTCGTTTTCAGTATTATGTGTCAAACAAGGTAGGTGATTTATTTTCTGTCTTTTCCTAAAATTACAACATTAAACATACATATTATTGCCGCAACCAGTAAATTTATAAATAAACAAGTAAAGCAGAGTTGTCCACTAGTTTTCCCACCGCGTGTCAACATTAACAACCTAGCCACCATGAGGTAACATATAGCTATAACGTCGCCGGCTGATAACGCGCTTCCATTGATGAATATTTCCGATGCATATTTAAATCGTCAATCAGACTTATATTGAATACATAACTCCTAGTACAGTCTTCCACAAATAACAAGATTAGTTTTCTTATTAATTGGGGGAGGAGAAGAGATTCACGTTAATTCCTGATATTTTTATAAAACTTTTTTTTGTGTTTTTATCACTCACTCTTCTATTTAAGTTGCATTGGTAAATTTCATTTTTGATTATGAAGGATAACAATTTCAATGCAAATTTAAAAAAAAATTGGAAATGGAAATGTTTTTTGGAACTTTAATATATTTTCATGAAGCGTTTATTTTTGCATAAAACATAACAATGATTTTTACTCATAATGTTTTTACTACTAACCGTCTAATCTACTATAAATAAGTAAAAAAAAACAATAAATAATTCTGTAGAGTGTACTTTCTAATAACCAACAAATGATTTAATAAAACTCTACAATCTATTCCCGACTCTATTCGTAAATCATTAGGGTTGAAATACTATTAGCGTTATCCAATTATGTCAGTGGGACGTTATTTTCCTCTAGTTAAAAACTCATAATATCAATTTTTCTATTCAATTCTTAACACAAATTATTACTGTTGTAGATTCTGAATTCATCAACAGCTCGTATACGGCCCCACCGAGGGGCTCGAGCCTACTCTGAATTAGAGCGATTAGGCCTTAGTCGCGGGTACGCGAGTTGGTTGAAACCTGCATACTCCTACGAAGCAATTCAATGGTTGTGTGTGATGTCTGCGCCAGCGCAATCTACTTAGGCCCGATCGGCTTAACTCAAGACAGGTTTGCTCGAGCCCCTCAGTGGGGACGTGTATGAACGGTTGATGTCTTGATGAAGTCAGGTGACAGCACATTAACTTGGCAATCATGTCCTGGTAATGCAGTCGGGGATGCCTGATATCATGACTCCTCTGGTTTATAGTATACTTACTGGAAAACTTTGAATGCACATCTTCGACCAGCTTCGACAGCTTGTGTTAAATCAAACACTCGCGCCACTAGATTTCCTTAGATCAGTCCCCTGGGGGATTATACAGCATTCAATAATCTTCTACGATACCCTTAACTTGGAACTACACAAGAACTAAGAAATGCAATTCCTCTTTAGTCCCCTCTCAACGAAAAACTTTTAATAGGCTTTTAATTATTACTAACTCTTTAAATTTAAATTCGAAGAAAAAAACGCCTATCCATTTCACGAGGCCAAGAAATGTTACATAAGCACACGACGCGAACTCACGCGCACAAGCACATTACATAGAGACAGAAGAAAGCGGCCACACTACAAGGTCAAGGTCACCAGTTGGGAAATACCATACAATTTGAACATGCGCGTGATCTGATGAGGATGTCTAACGCTAGTAAGAAAGAGGATCTAAATCCGTATTTGGTGAATGAAATGACCGGTTTGATGGTTTTTAGGGTCCCGTAGTAAAAAAGGAACCCTTATAGTTTCGGTCTGTCCGTCTGTCTGTCCGTCCGCCTGTCTGTCTCTCTGTCCGCGGCTTAGGTCAGAGACTCTTAGTACCAGAAGGCTGTAATTTGGCATGGATATACATATGAATCATGCCGACAAAGCTAAAGAATAAAATCTTTAAAAAAAATTTTTTTTAGGGTTCCTCTGGTACACGTCAAGAGTGGGTTATTTCTTTTTCATGATTACCTTATAGTGTGAGGTATCGTTGGATAGGTCTTTAAAAAACAATGGGGGTTTGCTGAGACCATTTTTCGATGCTAGTGTAAGTTTTAGAAGTATTCCGTTTTAAAGTGCTTATTTTTGTTAGAGTCAAGTTTCCCCCCCCTCTACCAGCGAAACCGTTGTATATGGAAACGTGAAAAAAATCATGGTAGTAGTGTATATGATGAATTTAAAAGGAAAACTATCAACATCAAGTAGGCTTTACAGGTTATCGAATAATAGACCAACTTATAAAAAGTACTAGTACAAGTAAGAAATTTGGTACTACAAATATCACAGAAAAATATTTTGATGAATGTTAGAAAGCTGTAATTTGGCATGGACAATGGACATACATATGAATCATGCCAACAAAGCTGAAGAATAAAATCTTAAAAAAAAAATTTTTTAGTGTTCCTCTGGTACACGTGAAGTGGGGGTTATTTTTTAAATTCACGATTACCTTTTTGTGTGAGGTATCGTTGGATAGGGTTTAAAAAAATAATGGGGATTTGCTAAAACCATTTTTCGATGCTAGTTTACGTTTCAGAAATATTTTAAGTGCTTATTTTTGTTAGAGTCAAGTTTCCCCCCTAACCCCCCCCCCCCACCAGCGAAACCGTTGTATTTGGAAATGTGAAAAAATTCACGGTAGTAATGTATATGATGAATTTAAAAGGAAAACTATCAACATCATGTAGGCTTTACAGGTTAACGAATAATATATCAACTTATGAAATGTACTTGTACTAGCAAGAAATTCGGTACAAATATCATAAAAAAATACTTTGATAAAGTTTAAACTGTCTATGTAGTAAATTTAAGTACGAGAAAAGTAAAAAAAAAATTAAATAAGTAGGCTTGACAGGTTAACGAATAAAATACCAACTTTAAAATGTACTTGTGCTAAGTAAGAAATTCAGTACAAGTATCATAGAAAATGACTTGATGGAGTCCATCTATGTATGTAGTAAATTTAAGTAGGTATTAGAACAGTAAAAAGACGAAAGAAGAAGAAGAAAAATCATAACATTTTTTTTTTTTTATTATTATTTTAATAAATGTAAGGTTACATTTTTAACTTAGATAACTCGCCAAACTTCACAGTTTGATGGCGAGACGCGCTCGTTTTCGCACATTTACCTTTACTTATTTCTATTTTCTATTTGTAGTACCTATCTTTCGAGTACTTACACTTGTAAGGTCGACCAAAAAAAGTGGTTTACCATTTTTCATTCAATTTCCTAGTTATCGAAAATTTCAATAAGGTTTATACTCGTTATCTGACAGATCGTTCTGCAAACGAAAATAGTCTTTGTTGTTCTATAATTAGCAACTGACATTCAACCTTAGAGTGATAAACCAATTTATCGGTTGACCCCACCTACTTGCCTCAAAATATGCATTTTTTTTTTTTTTTAACATATAAAAAAATGAATAAGAAAGAAAAACATTATCTAACGCCTATTAGTATTCTATCAGATAACGTCTGTCTACTTATATCTAACGCAAACAGACGCCATCTGCCAAAACACCAATAGGCCGAAGGGATATAAATATGTAAATATAAGTAAGTAACACTACACTACGAAGTATCATAGTATAGTGTCACTCACCCATATTTTCATAATAGTCTCATTTCTCGATGACGCTGCCTCGGATAAAGTCAGCGTTACCGAGCAATGATTCCTTCAGATTTGATTTTAACAGATTCATACTTAATTTAGGGCATTTTCTTAACAGTTCGATCTTATTAAATATCTTAGGCACTATATATTTGGACATTCTTTCTCCGTAGTAGTTATAAATTTTAGGTTGAACAAATTTCCCTTCTCTTACGCTTCTTGTATTATGTGTATTATATATATTTATTTTATACTCGTCACTATAATAGTGTTCTAGTCCTATTAAGTATTGCACTTTACTATCCACAGGCAAAATTTTAACAGCAGTAAATATTTTTTCATATTCGTTTTTTAACATTGTTTTTATTTTCTTATTTACTAAATATTTCATAAGTCTTATTTGTATTTTTTTAATATCATGTAGGTAAGAAGAAAAGGTACGTCCATATACACTGAGGCCATAACTGAGAAGAGAATCTGCTAAGGCATGAAAAATCACCAACATAGTATGTTGATCAAGCGCCTTATTTAACTGATAAAATTTTCCTAACACAGACCTTAACCTATTACAAACGTTATTAACGTGTAGTTTCCAACTAAAATTTCGATCTACAGTCAAACCTAAGTATGTATACTGTTCAACACATTCAAATTTAGTGCAACTACAATTTATCTTATTAAGATGTAAACAGTCATATGAATGCCCTGTCACATTTAAATGGTCCTTTGTTATGTTTCTAGCATTACGGTTATATGGCGAGTGTATATGTATGTATTTTGTTTTTGCAATATTTAATATAATCCCATTGTCATGTGCCCATTTAGAAATTCTTTCAAAATCCTCTTGTATACCTGTTTGAACTTCGTTAATATCCCTCGATGCGTAAACTAGGCACATGTCGTCTGCATACATATATACTTGACATTTTTGGACCACGTTAGCGACACTATTGACGTGCATAATGCAGCCTACAGGTCCGAACACTGACCCGGTCGGCACACCCAGGTCGACTACAGCCTCCTTACCAGACACTCCATTGACCACAGTGTGTATTCTCCTGTTGGTTAGATAGTTCCTAAACCAGGCGTTTATTGGGCCACGGATTCCACATTCTTCCATAGCTTGAAGCAAGACGTCATGATCCAGCGTATCGAACGCTTTCTTGTAGTCAATGAAGAGTGCTATCAGCTGTTTCCCTGAGTTTAGGCTGTCGTTGACGTAGTCCGCAAACCGTGTCAGCGCCGAGACCGTGCTGCGGCCTTTCCTAAAGCCATGCTGTGCATCCGACAGTATATTATATTTTTCTAAAAACCTACCAATTTGACCAACAATTACCTTCTCCACAATATTGTCTATCACAGATAGTATAGCAATAGGTCTATAATTTACGTACTCTAAGTGGTTTCCGGATTTATAAATAGGGCGAATTATCGCATGCTTTAACTCGTCTGGATATACACATTTACTTATACACATATTAATAAAGTTTGCTATAATAGGGCTTATTAGTTTTCGTATGTATTTTAAATCTTTCACTCTTATTCCATACATCATTCACTAAAATAATTTCATAACCTATTTACCTTATTTACCAGTCAGTTTTAAATGAGTAACAATCGCGAGTTGCCAATGGAACATTCGAAACATTCGAATAAAACTATTTTGAATTTCGAATAAAGCGCGCCGCGGAGCTTATGGCCCTGCGGGGCTTGCGCGCTGTAACAAATAGAGCGGCAGCCGCGCGCGCTCATTAGCGCGAGCGACTGGATGCTGTTCGGATGTGCCTCGAAATCCTACCTATTAGATTGCAATTATTAGCACTTTGAAAATTCAATTTTTTTTATTATTTTTGTTAGAATTAAGTATACTAACATATGAAAGACTTGAAATTACAATACTATTTCTTTTTCAATTCCAGTTAGATATTCCATAAACTATTATAATTTTATTTAACAATTTAGTCTAGCCTACTTTTATTTCCAAAAACTTAGTTCTCAGCGGAGCAATTTTCATTCGTAGTACTTACATAATATTGTAGATAAAATTAAAT
Organism: Carpatolechia fugitivella; assembly: GCA_951230895.1. Lineage (NCBI taxonomy): Eukaryota > Metazoa > Arthropoda > Insecta > Lepidoptera > Gelechiidae > Carpatolechia > Carpatolechia fugitivella. Next base: position 15,200,342 of record OX579651.1, read on the forward strand.
ATAGGTACTACCTATATAATAGGTTATAGGTACGTTTCTTTTTAGCAATTTTTTTGTTAGGCAACTACGGAACCCTACACTTTGCGTGGTCCGACACGTGCTTGGTCAGTTTTTTTTCTTCTTACATATTGTGTGAGTTGAAAGTTCGACAAGTTGATGGTTGACTGCTAGTACGAGCATTTTTGGCGTTATCCAGACCTTCATAAAAACTACTACGGCGTATTGCAACCTCCGGTTGCTTGGCCGGTTTTTTTTTTACTTTTTCTGACTTCTTCTTTCCTCTAAGACTATCCAAATATCATGAATAAAGCACTAAAAAATTTTGATGATATCGGTCTTAGACTGGCGGATGCATAGACCCGTTTTACTTTCTTAGGAAAGCAAACTTTGTTTCAAGTATTATCTTAAATAAGTGTCGTTTCCGTTACCCACAAAGCACGTAAAGTAGCGCAATCCTGAACTAACTTAACAATAATGTCAATAACACTGGCAGGGTCAAATATTTAGAATTTATAATCGCGATTTATAGACCGATCGTAATCTAGACCGCGCCCACACGGCTTTGTTTGTTTAACAATAAATTACAATCAATAAACCCGCAAGTATAAATCTATGTTCCTGATTCGTTAGGCGTTGCATAAGCACTCGACGAAATAGCAATTAATGAATTACGTAAAGTTTTCCTCACTTCCAGTTTTTTTCCGCTTTTCATGGAATACAAATCACTATATTGTCTTCAAATCAAATCAATGGCCCGTTTTTATTGTCTTAGCCGAACTAAACATTATTTGCTGTTTTTCTGCTGTTCTCCTTGACAGCAAGCAATACAAAGGAAAATCGAGTATCGGGGCCCTGCGATACAAGCTGTGCTTAGTGCAGGGTCCGCTGTTTAATAAGTTGGTTACCTTAAGTTCCTTGGTCTATCTAAGTCATCACAATGTAACATTATTGTAAACGGTTGGCAATCAAATATTTATTATTATTATTATGATTGATTTAATCTACTTTAACCTACTACTTTTTTAAAAGTTTTAATAAAATAAATTGTATCTTAAATAAAAATAAAATATTTTTGTAGTATATAAAAAAAAGCTTGGATTGCCTGTTTTTTTTAGGCTAAACATCTCCGCCGGGATTTCGGTGACTATGTAGACACGTGGTTCAGTTCTAGAATTCGCATAAAAGATGCATATCGTTTTTGGTGCGTAAAAACAGCGAACGCTCATCCGTCGTCTCCCTATCTATCTATCTAGTCCACATCCACCCACTGCTGAGTATAGGCCTCTTCTTTATTGCGCCATTTTTCACGGTCCTGTGCAGTTCTCATCCAGTACTTCCCTTCCACTGTCACTATATCATCTGACCATCGGGCTGGTGGTCTGCCTACCGAGCGTTTTCCAAGTCTGGGTCGCCACTCTGTCACTGCTTTGGTCCACCCCGTACGTTGCCTGCATTTTCATAATCATATTAAAGTTGTTGTTTTCAAGACATTAAATATAGGCATCTTTTGGGTGAGCGTATTCCGCTTTCGTCCTTATTACAGCCTACATTGATAATTAAAAATAACGCGTGAAAATAAACCAATTTGCCCTCGAGGTACGCTCTAAAAATAATTCATCCTAATATAAACACGTTTTATAATATGTATCACGCATGTCACCAATTTGTCTTACTCGCGTGCAAATAAGAATTCATACATTTTAATAATAACATTCTACCTAGAACCCGGATTTCCTCAATTCTAATCAAGCAGTGGACAAACGGACAGACAATCAGATATAACATTGTTGTCATGATCTAGTGACAAGTTGTGTTGATTTGATGTTAATTAGAAGGCACGATTGTACAGCCAAAGGCAAGCCGACATACCAACCAGAAAATTAGGCGTTGCGGTACTTATAATACCGATGGTGACGTGTGTCATGTGGTGCCTATATTTTATTATGTTTTCCAAGTATGATATTTTAAGAATAAGATAATTTGCGAATATAATGGCTTATATTATGACGTTTTGTGAATATCACATACGGCGACGAAGGGCATTTTCAGATACGAACCCTTGGTAAGAATAACTTTTTAACTTTTTTTTATATCATCAAAGCAGAGATGACAAGAGTTAATCTGTGAAGCGTGCAACCGTTGATTATTTGTTTATATTTATGGAATTAATAACGAGAAGCGGCGACCACCGCGTCGTTATAAGAAGAGTCATTTATCTTTGGCATTAATGTTTTAACACTTTGATTATGCTTACATTTTAACACTCACATTGCAGTGTAAAAGTGGTCATTTACAAATACTTCATACATCAATCCACTTCCACTTTCACAACTCCTTTCTGTGGTTTTCCTTTTAAGACCCAGATACAAATAAACTCGAAAAGTGCGGAATTACCCTTATGTAATAAATGTAACAGCGAACTGGTTGCTATGTGGAGCTAAGTGGCAGTTAAAACGTGGCAAGAATTATCTTGAAATGTGTTTTTTGATCATCTTCTATAATTTACTAGCGCCGTGTGGTGACAGTAGAATACATTTGTCACCAACTCTTCCCGTGGGTGTCGTAAGAGGCGACTTAGGGACTACACATTGAACAGGGAACGGGCAGCAGCGCTCTCTTATACAGTAACCTTTTAATCTGCGATCTCCAACCCGCCAGCCAAGCGTGGAGATTATGGCAAAACCCTCCATTTAAGTGGAGGAGGCTCATAGTCGAACCCGAAGCTTATAAGTAGTACTACTATTTAAGCAGACTTTGCAAGGCCCTACACCGATTCCAAATAAGCTCAATACAAGTCCGGTTCACTGACCCTTATATAATAACTATAGCAATATGCAGGTTGTAATCGGTATGACAGAATATAGTTGTCGGTAATTAGCATTTTATATGAGCTGGGAGTTCAATAACTGGGAAAGCCATATTGTTTAAAAATATGTAACAAAGAAAGTGTTTCGGGATGCCTATAGCAGGTTATTTATTGCATTCAGTTAGGTTATTATGTCAAATTATGTTATTATGTCCACCGCTTCGGAAAAAATGCGCAACTTTTATCAATAAAAAAAAGACGAAAAAGTATAAAAAAAGGTAAGTAAAAGAGTAGAGTAGTAATAGTAGTATAAGTATGTTTAAAGTTACTCTTACTTTTTTCAAAGTTATTTTACACACCCGGAAATACCTTAATCAAAATCTCAGTAAATAACTAACTGACAGAACAATACGTTATCGATCGTTCTAATTATTCATGTATATATTTTTTTTATTTCTGATTGGAATTGATTTTAATTTTATTTGATTGATGATAGTGATCAAACTGCTTTGATTCTGATTCCTAATTTAGTTCTTAGAAGAATTTGTATTGCGCTAAGCTAATATTATGTAAGCTTTTTTTTTAGTAGTTTTTACTTTGTGAATTTTGACCAAACTAACGCACTTTTCGTCAAACATTAGATCGAAACATGCTTTCTTCTTTGATATTCAAACAATCTTAAAAAGCTTATTCTTAGTGTTTCTATTACAGATTAAGCAGTAAACATTGTATCGTCTGTAATACTGTAGTCATTTTCTGAGCGCAAGATAAAAATTAAGAAAATCATTATTTAAGGGCTTACCACAATAACAGTTCAATCAATCAATCAATCAGCCTATTGCAGTCCACTGCTGGACGTAGGCCTCTCCAAGGGTACGCCAAAGCGCACGATCACCCGCTTTCCTCATCCAGCCACCACCATAAAGCAATAACAGTTAAGTCTAAACAAATCATAAACTTCACTATTCATTCGTTCACAATTTGGTTATTGTTTACAGTCTCGCGAGTTCTATTAAATCTAACGCTTCTTACAATAACGATGACATAAATACTAAACTTAGGCAACAGACAGAATGACGAGGCCCCAATAATACCGTTCAAGCTTCACTGACCTAATATTTTCATAAAACGGAGTGCTAAGTCTGTTAAAAATCATAAATTATCGAGCAAATGGAAAATAAGATCTATTACACTGACACCAGGATCTCACAACTCAGAAGATGTGGAAGAAGAAGTCGAAGACCGACCTTACAAACCCGTGTATCAAAGTTATCGAGACGCCAAAGAAGACTTTATTCGTAAATAATAGTCAGGAGTCGTAACGGCTTCACATGCCTTTCGAAGCACGGAATTATCTTACTTTTCAATCAGATGATGCTGCAATGTCCTGGCCAATCTTGTGACTTCTTCTCAGTCGTAGCACTCTAGGCAGAGTGATCGTGTGTTCTAATTTTGTGACAGCCTTACTGTAATCTTGACAGTTTCCCTACTAGAATTTGAACGCAGAACCTCGTGAGTCAAATGCTTTGGCAAGCGAGAAGCGCGAGTGAAGACGTCTCCGTTTCAGCTAGGGCAAAAATGCTTTCGTATTTCCGGATGTCCGGCTGTCCTCCTCTACAGGTTGCATTTCTCAACCGATTCACGTGAAATTTTGTGAGCAGGTACGATATATATAGCAATTTTCAAAATGGCGGACATATGGGTGTTGGAAAATATAAATCAGTAATTTCGAAAACAAAGAAAAACTCGCGATAACTCACAGAGCCATTAGTCTATTGAAGGCTCTACTAACCAAGCATCTTTAAAACGGAGTTCTTTGTCTAAAGTAATATAAAGACACATAAAACTTCCACAACTTTAACTACTTATTTACTATACACAATTTGAACACGCATTCAGAACTAACCGTGCATTATATTCGCTCACCGTCTTTGGCTAGTGATGCAATGAACCGCAGTCTTGTAAATGACCGAAACTGCCTCTCTTCGTCACATTGTTAAAATTGATTTTAAAATTTTCCATTCGAGATTATTGTACAAGTATTTTTAGTGGTCTCATGGGACAGAGAGTTTTTTTGTTATACCGGGTGTCCTAAAAGGGTGTTGTCAGTTTATACCCAAAAATTATATATGAAAAATATATCATTTCATAACTTTATTACTATTTGCAAAAAGTACATAAATGGAAAGTTTACGACGAAAAAATTATGTTGTCCTAATGACGTCCATTACGTCTTAATCCATTTTCTAATTATATTCGCACTGGGAGATAAAGAAATGTCTCGTTAATTGAACTGCGCACGATATAAGCGGCGAGCTGTATTATCGAATTATTGTTTTGATAATAAGCTCGTACACAAAATGCACGCTGAGCTCCGGTATACGAATCCATTTCAACTAAATTTACAATAAATTCCACGTATGACATTATATATTTTTTTGCTATCTACCCATGAGGGTAGGTCTTTATGAAAAGACGATTTATTGATATTTAAAAGTGTAAAATACCCTTTTTGGACACCCGGTATATAAAATGGCACGTTTTCGGAGTTCGAATCCAGGAAACGAAACTGTCTAAAAACACTTTGTAATATTGAATCCAATATTACAGACGGGATCAACTGATTGTCCAAAAGGAATGGTTCCGTGCTTCTAAAGGCATGCCAACTGCGCTAAAAATATGCAAATAACCACAGAGCAAATAACTCGACGTAAGTTCCGCAGAGTAAATATTACAGTACTTACAATTAATACGCAGATACTTCTATTGTCACATAATTACATGCAAGTGGGCCGAGGCTGCACTGTCAAACACAAAAGTCTGTTTCTTAACATGAAAGAAAATAATAAGTAAAGATACGAGTGACATGCATAGAAATACCGACTCTAAGTAAATAGAGGCGTTGTTATTTAAATTTTTTCTTTATTAGGGAAATATACAATCGAAAGCTTATATTTTAAGATATATCAAAATCAAATCAAAATCAACGGCCAGTTACAGTCCACTGCTGGACTATGAGCCTCCTCCACTTTAGTGGAGGGTTTCGCCATAATCTCCACGCTTGGCAGGCGGGTTGGAGATCGCAGATTAAAAGGTTATTGTATCAGAGAGCGCTGCTGCCCGTTCCCTGTTCAATGTGTAGTCCCTAAGTCGCCTCTTACGACACCCACGGGAAGAGTAGGGGGGTATAAGATATATAGGTAGTTCTAATAAATAGACCTAGAATTTCCACTATTGAACAAAACAATATGATCCATAAAAGAGTTCATATAGACAGGTCGCCACTTGGGCAAATCTACAAAAAGTGCTACAATAACAATAACAATATATAAATTAACACACGTATTATAAAGACAACATACATAAATTTTAACAAGGTCACAGCTCATCTGTATTTTTAACCCTTTTTTAGCCTTTAGAATTATGTTATAACTACCCTAGCGGTGTAGCGCGTCTGGCATGTTCGCTGAAAATACTGTAAAAGATTTCTTTGTCCTAATGCGCAATTTAAAAACTTCCTTTCACAAAAGAATAATAAATTGTAGTAATGATATTGTACAAGCTACAGTACCAGTTTAGTTCCAGCTGCGATCGACAGATGACCCTGTACGACCGAGCGAAATTTTTAAAACGCGGTATAGAGATTTTTTCCCGTTTCAGTCAGTCAGTTTTGGGCGCAAACATCAGAAAATTGGTTTGTCTTAAAATTTTTGTGATTGATTTAGTTTTATTAAATCAATCGTTCGTTCGTGATTTAAATGTAATTATTACTCAAAGGGGAGCAGACCAACCAAAAAGTTTGACCTCTGGGCTATGAACTTAAAAATATTATTATAATATTGAAAGCGTTATTTTGGTATCATGGTGGTGACTGTCTAGGTGAAAAATTATCGTGACTGTGCCACGTCGATCACTCACGTCGCTAAATATAAATTAAGTCCAAAAATGGTTCTAAGTGATCCAAAATAACCTTCACACTTTCACAGGCATCGTACAAATTTTACATGTGCAATATTTTTTCAATATTAGAATAATATGTAAAACGGATCTTGGAAGTTAGTTACGGATAATTTCAAGTATAATTTCGGGTCCTTGGCAGCCGGCAACATTGAATACCTATTTCGTGTTGTCGTGAAGTGAGTGACTGAAAACGAGATATCTATTGGAACTATGGAGCTAAGAAGGAACGATGTACGTTACTTGGAACGTTGTTCTCGTGACAAGTCACGGTGATAACTTTAAGCTTCAGATCACGGTGATTTTTCATCGTGACGTTATTTATCATTATCACTCACCTCTCTGTCTGTAATAAGGATATCACATAAATGTCGTAATTTTAGTATCAAACAATAATCATCATTTTATATTTTACGTCTGAGCTTCGTGTTTCGTATTGTTGTAAATTCGTTTCTATTATTGTGTTAGTTTGGTTAAATTTATAGTTTCAACTAAGTTAGGTTAAGACAAAAGATAAAGTTGGTCGATTGGTCGAAACCATAAAAATATGGACTAGGCCTTTATTCTAGAAAGTGATGTAGTCAAAGTTGGCAGGATGGGCCTAGTTTCCTTTGCCTTTTTCATAAACTATACAAAAAAAAAACATTGACATGGCTGACTAGTGTTATCAGGCAAAGAAAAAGAAAAATAAAATATTACATAACACGGTTTTTTTATTGAAAGCCTGTCGGTATTTTTTGCGTAAATATATCAAAATATTTGAATTAATATACCTATTTAAACCCACTAAGATATCACACTGCACACAAACATGAGCCGCCAAAGGCCACTGACTTGGCTCATGTAACGACTAGATAGTAGCCGGGACCAACGTCTTAACGTGCCTTACGAAGCAAGGAATCATCTTTCTTTTCGGACAATCAGGTGATTCAGCCTGCAATGTCCTAACCAAACTGGGGAATGTCTCACAAAGAGATTTTTGCTTAACAGTGTCTCCACCGGGAATCGAACCCGGAACCTCCGTAATGAGCTTCTCAATCTCGACCACTCGGCCACGGAGGATTTGCGGAAGTAGAAAGAAAAATAGTGTTTTTCATATACGAGTAGGTACTATATTCCATAACTGTAACCATGGCTTTCCTTATTTTCATCACTAGTTGAAAAATAAACAACTATAATATAATATAACAATAATATGTGAGGACATTTTCACACACGCCCATCTGATCCCAAACTAAGCAGAGCTTGTAATATGGATATCACACAGTTGATATACATTACATTATAAATTGATAAATACATACTTATATAGATAAACAACAACCAGACACAAGGCAAGCACAAGTGCTCATCACACGAATGTTTGCCCTGGGCAGGATTCGAACCCGCGACCCTGTGCGTCGGAGGCAGATACACTACCACCTGGGCTACGGAGCCGTCACTAGTTACTAATCACCGACATAGTTTATTTAAATACTGCATCTATTTCACTTTTACATTGTATTCTTACCTGCAACCTAACCTACGACAATAAACGTTGAAGACGTAACAATTTCATAATATTCCCACGTGTTTGTATACCATGTGGCAACACCGACTTTTTGCAATAACTTCCGATTTTTTCTCTATTTCAACCGAGTGCCATAACAAGCAAGCCTTTCTATAAACCGACTGGATTTAAAAGTGAGTTGTTTGTTATTATGCGTATGCACAGGCATGGCTGAATTATGGGGTTGTTATTTGGGGCAATAGCACGAATATACAGCAAATATTTACACTACAAAAAAGATGTTTTCGAATTTTAGCAACCTACGGCAACAAGATAGATTGGCAGCATCTTCTTCTTCTTATCTTATTTAGCCTAGACTGTCCCACTGCTGGGCAAAGGCCTCCCTCTTCTTCTTCCATCCTTCCCTATCTTGGGCTTCCTCATCCCAACTCCTTAAAAAATAGTAAATCTCATCCCGCCATCTCCTACGAGGCCGTCCATGTCTCCGCCTATCTCTTTCTCTCGATTGGCAGCACCATTTACTAACTTAAATATAGTTCTGGACCCTACCACATGTCAGTGAAAATTTTTAACATACTAACATCAGAAATAAAAACAATTAAATAAACACACATAATCTCCATAGAAGTATTAACAAAACTTTAAAGGAAACCAGTTACGTCAAAGGATAAAAAAATCCTTTTAGGAAACTGGTTTCCAAACTCCGGTTTCCTGAACGGCCGAAGGCATAATCAACAATTAATTAAAGAAATTTCTTATAAACAAGTACATTTATACTTTGCAGGAGTTTTTCGACTGTAGATAGATAAAAAAAAAAACATGAGACATATAACAACATAACATATATATCATATTACTTTATAGTTTGTTTTTAAGTAATAAGCTATACTTTGATATTTTCGATTTTGCAGTGCCCTTACAGGGTCATGAGTGCACTATTTGTTATAAGTTACACCTATGCATACCACATGATGACCGTGTGGTGACGGCGGAGTAGAATACATTGGTCACCAACCCCTACTCTTCCGACCGACCGACCGACTACACATTGAACAGGGAACGGGCAGCAGCGCTCTCTGATACAGTAACCTTTTAATCTGCGATCTCCAACCCGCCTGCCAAGCGTGGAGATTATGGCAAAACCCTCCAGCAGTGGACTGTTACGGGCTGTTGATGATACCACATGATGCAATAAATGATATGAATAATGAATAATGAACGACACCTGACTAGAATATCGTCCAACCTGGTGATGAATAATGGTACTGTCAAATCCTGGTTATCAGAACTAGATTGGTGCGTTTATTGCTTTGTTAATGTACCAGCTTTCTACCAGGAGTTCGCGTTACGCACAAAACGTGTCTAGAACAAAATAGTTTAACGTTACCACAAGCTGACCGAATTCGTGTTGCATTTTATGTAACAATGCTTAGAATGATGAATAGATCCGCTGGTCCTCAGATTTATTTATAAAGCGAGCGCACCTCTATAAAGAAATCTCTTTCAGCCAAGAAAACAACAAACAATATTTTAGTTGTTATTGTTGCTTCGTTAAGGAGTTGTGCGATAATTTACGTTTTTTTTTTAATACAAGTACAATTCGATGTACATTGCGTTTAAACAATGAGATAAAACGATAAACGCTTACAGTTTAGGCAAATTGGCTACGCAATGAATACCGCCCTTAATAAGTTATCAAATTGTTTTTTTTTTATGTTGATAGGCACAATAAATAGTGTAATTTTTTGATGTTTTTGTTTTCTAAGAAATAGGAAAAAATCTAAGGAAAATAAAACCTACAGATTTTTTGGTAATAAATTCTCTACCAATCTGTTCGATCAGTTGACGCGTGCGCAGTGTTCCGATTTAAGTTTTTTTTAAATATATATTTTGCCCCTTGTTTTTCAACTAAATTGGTAGTTTTTATTATTATTTATTTTTTTATTTATTAAAACAGGATAAGTCGCCAAGCGGCAGAGCGTGCTTTTAATACGGAGGTTCCGGGTGCGATTCCCGGTGGAAACACTGTGGTCAAACTTATTCACTTTGTGAGACAGTATGCACCCCACGTTTTTAGTTTCAAATGTTACAAAAAATATAGGTTTAATTAGAAAATTGAAGTCAAACTTATTCACTTTGTGAGACAGTATGCATCCCACGTTTTTAGTTTCAAATGTTACAAAAAAATAGGTTTAATTAGAAAATTGAAGTCATCACTATTCTCTCTCTGCAGCTCTTATTATTTCGTTATCTTTTTTTCGTTGGGCCACCCTTATCTACCAGCGGGTGTCATATTATAGTCGACAAAGAAACCTCCTTTTTAACAAAATGACTGGCGGTGTGCAAACCGCACCATGCCGATAAAAAAAAAAGTTTAGTGCTACATAGGCTTTATAAAGTCAAAGTCAAAGTAAATTTTTTTTATTCGAATTAAGATTTTTACAAATCATTTTTCGACGTCAAAATATCACTATTAATGCCAACTAAAGCTATGTTCACACCTATTAATAATATCAATTTTCATTATTACATCATGTGGGTTGATGACGGATCTCAGAAAAACCTTGTGTTAAATCATGTCTGTGTAGTAAAAAGGCCTCTGTTTTTTTAAACTTGTGGTCCAGCAGCCGCCACGGAGCCGCTGAGCACCACACGAAGGATGTTGTAGAGGGTTTTAATATAAAACGTGGCAAAAACCAGGGTTCGGACCAGGTAAAGGTAAAGATATTTATTTAGGTGGACAGTAAATGTATTTATTTATGTATTTATATAGTATATTTATATACGCCGTGTGATGACGGCAGAGTAGAATACATTTGTCACCAACCCCTACTCTTCCCGTGGGTGTCGTAAGAGGCGACTTAGGGACCACACATTGAACAGGGAACGGGCAGCAGCGCTCTCTGATACAGTAACCTTTTAATCTGCGATCTCCAACCCGCCTGCCAAGCGTGGAGATTATGGCAAAACCCTCCACTTAAGTGGAGGAGACACTTAGTCCAGCAGTGGACTGTAACGGGCCGTTGATGTTTGATGATGATGATAGTATATTTTATAAAACTGGAAGATAATAACATGGACTCGAAATAGTTAAAGGATAACTAAGTTCTTCACTGTTAGAGATCAGGACATGAAGTGAGAAATTTAGCTGAAAAAAGACAAAATCGAAACGTAAGAAATCTAAATTTGAAAATGAATTTAAAATGAAAGAAAAAACTGCCAGCAAGAAAGGTTGCCAATCATAAAACAGGAAAGAGGACGAATGCCTCGTTACAACCTAGTGCAGCCCAGCAGCTGCCATACACGCTGCTGGCCGCTCGATTATAGATAGTAGTTTGAAGGTGGTGAAGATGAAGTAGAAGATGTAGTTGTAGAGAGGTAGCGTGGCAGAAGAAAACAAGGTTCAGTCCAGATAGTTGCACACACGATTTATTAGAATAAGATATTAACGTAACACTTGTAAAAGCTTACTTTTCCAATAAAATCAATAAAATACGGTTAATAAGATGATCACAGTATAATGTCTTGAGGTAGAATGAGGAAATTTTGATGAAAATGACAAAACCGAAACGGATGGATTCGAAACTTGAAAATAAATTGGAAATGAATGATGAGACTGCCAGTACTTAAAAGTACTGAATTGCAAGAAACAAAATAGCAGATAGCAGTACTGCTACACCAGTATTGGAAGGAGGCGATTTTATTACAATAACTTATGTGTAATTTAGTTATATGATCTGTATCACATTGGTCTAACCTTCCTGCCCCGATCTTGACACGAAATCTTAATGGCTCACTTACCCGCCATTGTCATTTCACCTTCAGTCCAATCTAACACTAGCATGTCAACTGTCAAGTCATATGTCAACTGTCATCACTATACAGCCTTGCCCGAGTTATTTGATTAGGTCTATTAGACCTATAGGTGTTGAAAAGGTTTATGTTAGTAATTTGTTTTAATGTACCCTAACTTAATCTAAGCATTTATGATTGACCTTTTTTGACATAATAATCAACGAATTATCTCTAGTCAAGAAACGTAACTACGCTTCAAACTTGACCCCACCAAATTAATACCAAAGAAGCAAAACTATACCATACCACATTCGAATACGAGGTACAATGATGTTTTATATGACTCGGTTTGTAAGAACGTCGAAAGTAAGCTTCAATGTACAGCAGCGACATCATCTGCTTGTCTGTCGTCGTTGTGGTCTGTCAAAATTAATTAGGTGCCATGTTTTAGCGGGTTTTGCTAGGCGGTTACTCTTCTTGAGGCCCGGTTTCCACCAAAGCGGAGAGGAGAGGAGATGTGTTTGAATAACCAATCAGATTTCGTTATTTCCACATCTTCACTGCTGGACTATGAGCCTCCTCCACTTAAGTGGAGCGTTTTGCTATAATCTCCACGCTTGTGCAGGCGGGTTGGAGATTGCACATTAAAAGATTACTGTATCAGAGAGTGCTGTTGCCCGTTCCTTGTTCAATGTGTAGTCCCTAAGTCGCTTCTTACGACACCCACGGGAAGAGTAGGGGTTGGTGACAAATATATTCTACTCTGCCGTCACCACACAGCGGCATCTCCTCTCCGCTTAGCTTTAATAACGAAATCTGATTGGTTATTCAAACACATCTCCTTTCCTCTCCGCTTTGATGGAAACCGGGCCTGACAATTGTAGTTCTTTGATAATAATTTCCAATCTCCTTTCCTCTCCGCTTTGATGTAAACCGGGCCTGACTATTGTAGTTCTTTGATAATAATTTCCAAAATCAGGATTATGTCGAGCCTTTCATTTATCTAAGGTTGTAGCATTGACACTTATAATTTCTAGGAAGGAAACCATACCAGTAGTTTTTTTCTTTTTATAACAAAATACTTAAAAAACGTATCGAAATAGATGAAGTGTAAAAATATAATCTAAAATTGACACGTCGTTAATTTTGGGTATCATTCCTTAACTCATATTCTTTTCGTTACTCCGAATGAATGAATATACTTTATTGCACACACAGAAATAAGTTTCAATTTGAAAGCCCAAAAAATATGGTTTCTAATGATCAACATTCCGAGTCCAAGCTGCTGACCGTTGAGGAGTACCCTCGTGAGGAGACAATCTCGGCAATATCAGAATATTTCTACTAAATGGGCGTAAATTATTTTATAAAAGTTTGTAAAAACAAAGAGGTTCGATAGATGTCAAAATACAAAGTAATTGGACCTCCTTCGCTGCACAGCAAGGATTTTTTATATGTATGATAATTTACATTACATACAGACAGCGAAAACAAAGGAAACCCAGAAACAGACTGGAACTATCACTTTGACGTAACCGGATAATCGAGGCGTTACTTTACCATCCATTGCGTATTCATTGCACGCAATCGAAAGCTGCGCGTTAGTTGATCTGACTTGGATGCAGATTTTCGTGGACTCCCGACTTCTCACGGTTTCGCGCAATTTTGCTCCGAATGCATTACCATAGGATAGGAATACTGATAGGTCTCACGTAACGCTAGACCGAGTGACAAAACTAGGAACTTTTTCGCTTGGGTAAAAGTTATAGTGTCGTAACCCCAGATCGGGTGCGGGAAATTGTGAACCGAACGACACTGAAGAAATGTATTTCGGAAAACATATAATTATGAAGTTCTTCAATTCAATTCAATAGGGGATCGGACTGTTCCTAAATTTACCATATTTTATGAATTATTTTTAAAACATAGATTAGCAGCAGCCAATTCGTGAAGAAAAAAAAAGAATCGGTTGAAAAAGGAATTTACAGTGATTTTTTAAACTTTCAATATGTCTGTCTCTTTCAAAAACGATTTTTTGTATGGAGATTTTAGGACGTTACTAACAAATGACGTCACAAGTGGGTTTGTGCCTCTGTCTAATCTTGAATTTCAAACCTTTTTTTTTTTCTTTTTTTTATAGCAACCGTCTACCCATTTTTGGGGACATCAATTTTAAAGATAGAGCAAAAATTCTTTTAGTGTCCGATAGCAGAAACTAAGAAGTTTGAATTTATAAAATAAAAAAAAAGTAGTCCGATTCCCTATTCAATATTTATATTTATGGCTTCTGTCAATGGTGACAATTCTGCCAGTGTCGAGGTTGGAGAATATTTGTTCTTAGAGATCGTTTCATTTTAGCACAGAAACAACAATAAAACTTATAAAATCGGCCCGAGCGTCTTCACGTTTCGATGATGTTGACAGACAGGAGTGCCAACATTACGGCATAGGACCCTAATACATTACTTATTCATCTGTGGAACTATTTGATGAAACGCTCTCTAGGAGAATACACGTGGAAACAAAAATGTTTATCTTCTCGTTCTGCCAAATGACCGGTAGCACAATCTAAATCAAAGAGGACAACACAACATTCTATGAAGGAAACATCCTAGCGAAGGGTTGTACGTACACGCCAACGAAGGAAATCAAGTATGATGGGATGATTCAACTTTGGGAAGATGGGGATAAATTAGCTAATGAAAAGTTACTTTATATGCAGCTATCTTTTTACACAACGACTGCTCCATAAAAGGAGTGTAATGTGTTCAAGGTTCGTACCGGGATTTTACCTTTGTCTGTTCTCTCCTAACGGAGGTAATGGCCTCGGTTCGGGATGTCACGCTCTAATCCTTAATTTAAATTAGTCCGTCCTTTTTACCTTTTAAATATTGAAAAGGGACAGGAGATGGCCATCCTAATATTAGAGCTGTCAAACATCGAATTTGAACCTTATGGCCGTGTCGATTGCACAATTTTAGAGAGCACTTAAAACATGCGACTTAAAAATCTCTTAAACTGACAGCTATGCCCTTATTTTAAGTTATCATTCGTTCAAATTAATATCATTCGTTCATCACCTCTCTGTCATTGGTCATAAAAACAAAAAGGATAGCTGGATTTTAAAATTAGAATTAGAGTATGACATCCCGAATCGAGGCCAATTCCCTACCACTCGGGCCAATTATTATGATTATGTTTGTTTGTTTTTATGTTTGTTTGTTCCCATCATCTCGGGATAAATGTGTCTCGGACCTTTGGAAGGCGTGCGTGGGACCAAAACCAACACGTAGAGGCCCGTTTGTCAATTTTAATAAAGTGTTTGTGATGTGACACCACCCGCTGATTATCCCTGTATGCACTAACAGTAGTAGATATGAGGACTAAGTGTACTGGGTTATCGGGATGAGGAGCTAGTGTTTTGGAAACTGGGACTATGGAAAGGATTATGGCGCCTGCCCGACCTATGTTGAAAAACACGGGAAATGGGCAGACGGTGACTCGCCAACTCAGATAACTAGTCACTCGCACGAAGCGATAAGGGGGCAACACCAGGTGAGCGGCTGGAGGATGAAAAGGTGTTGTTGGAGTTTTAACGATGATCACGCACTCCTTGAGGGTCCAGCATCACGTGGCCCACTCGCCATTTACATAAGACATTCACCCTTCGAGCTTCAAGCTCTAACGGCTTCACTCTGGACGGCCAATTTAGGCAAGCCAGAAGTGGGGATCTGTTCCTCGTCAGTGTTCACTCCGGCCCGGAGAGAGGAACAGGGACCTCACTCACTCGGGTCCGTGGGGTCGCTACTCCCCAACAGCTCGCTACAAGCTGTCCTGCGGGCTTATTATTTTATTATTATTATTTAAGTTCGTCGATGGTCTAGTGGTTAGGGCCGCTGCCTCCCGTCCGGAAGACGCGGCTTCGATCCCTACTACGTACCAATGTGTTTTCGAATTTCGAATTCATTATGTACGTTTATTCGACGCTCTTACGGTGAAGGAAAAGATCGTGATGAAACCTGCACACTCCTGCAAAGAAAATCAAAGGTTGTGTGTGATGTCGACCAACCCGTACTGGGCCAGTGTGATCGACTAAGGCCTTATCGTTCTAATTCAGGGTAGGTTCGTCTCGAGCTTAGGTTAGGTTAGGCTCGAGCCCCTCGGTGGGGACGTATATGAGCTGTTGATGATTTAAATTTGTTTTAGTTCGACTTTGTCAGACATCCGTTGATTCAAAACTGTCACACTTGACGATATTTTATTTAAATTTTTGAAATATTTTATATAACTTTTGATTTACATCTATAAATTAAAGTTACCCTTTGTTCTCTAGAAAATGTGTTGACCTTCTTGTACTAAGACATAGACTCAATAACTGGTGCTTATATAAAGGTGCTTTCATTGGATTAAAGTTATACCGGTGTTCGAAAGGCTGTGACTAACTCTACACTGACATTGACATTTTGTCGGAAGTAGTAGGTGGTCTTTTACAATACAGTTAACTAGTTGTGGGCACATCAAAATTACAACTTGGCATCATGTACGGTTGGGCTTCCAGCAGTACAAAAATTTAATTACAAAGAAGTTTAGCAAAAGCAAAAGGGTTTTTTCAACAGTTAGTCGTATAAATGCTTTGAACTATTTGTTTTCCTAAAAATTACTGTGTTACCTTTTTTACTAAGCTATAATTAACATAATATCTAATTTTAGCGTTAATATTTAATTTAAAAAATAAAAATATTGAAAAGCCACTATACACGTAAATAAACCACTTTATTACTGCGCTCATTATCGGGACATACGAAAAAACTACTTAGGACATGCACACAAATTATAGAAAATGCCTTTGCGCAACCCTTGCCTAAGCCGTAACTCCTTTGTTTCCAGCTGATATGGACTACAGTTCGCGGTGGAGATGGCTACAGCTGCCCCTACGGCCAAAATTGCGCCTTTGAGCCTGCGCCCCCGGGCAGGGCGCCCCCTTGCGCCCAGCCGGGGCTCACTTACTGCGTACATCCAGACCCTTACCCAGAGTGAGTTACAGGATTAATTATAATGTGAAGATGTGCCTTCATTATCATGTGAACGCGCCTTCGTAAGCTCCCTCAGTGCGCTAAGCCAAGGCTCACTTACTGCGTACATCCAGACCCTTACCCAGAGTGAGTTACAGGATTAATTATAATGTGAAGATGTGCCTTCATTATCATGTGAACGCGCCTTCGTAAGCTCCCTCAGTGCGCTAAGGCAAGGCTCACTTACTGCGTACATCCAGACCCTTACCCAGAGTGAGTTACAGGATTAATTATAATGTGAAGATGTGCCTTCATTATCATGTGAACGCGCCTTCGTCAGCTCCCTCAGTGCGCTAAGCCAAGGCTCACTTACTGCGTACATCCAGACCCTTACCCAGAGTGAGTTACAGGATTAATTATAATGTGAAGATGTGCCTTCATTATCATGTGAACGTGCCTTCGTAAGCTCCCTCAGTGCGCTAAGCCAAGGCTCACTTACTGCGTACATCCAGACCCTTACCCAGAGTGAGTTACAGGATTAATTATAATGTGAAGATGTGCCTTCATTATCATGTGAACGCGCCTTCGTAAGCTCCCTCAGTGCGCTAAGCCAAGGCTCACTTACTGCATACATCCAGACCCTTACCCAGAGTGAGTTACAGGATTAATTATAATGTGAAGATGTGCCTTCATTATCATGTGAACGCGCCTTCGTCAGCTCCCTCAGTGCGCTAAGCCAAGGCTCACTTACTGCGTACATCCAGACCCTTACCCAGAGTGAGCTACCTCAACAATTTAAGTGTGAAGCTTTGCCTTCATCATCATGTGAATCTGTGTGCCTTCGAAAGCGCTCTCAGAGCGTCTAGCTGACACTAACCGTACATTTAGACCCTTATCCAGAGTTTTAGGGGTAATTATGATGTGAAGCTGTGCCTTCATTATTATGTGAAGCTGCGCCTTCGAGAGCGTCCTCTTGCACCTAGCAGGGGCTACTGCGTACATCCAGATCCTTACCCAGAGGGAGTTTCAGGGCAATCATGTGGATTGTACGGACGACGACAGATCTGACGCCATGCGGCGACCTGTCGCCGTGTTTTTTTAGAGTTGTGTCTTTTTTTTGCAGGTTTACATGGGTCAAACCGTAGGACGTTTCGACCGCTTACCACTTTTTTATAAACTTTGAGTTATTATATAGTCTAATTTTTATATTATATTAGTAAAATAGCATGAGCAGAAATGTTTTAAATAACGTTGAAAAAATCATCCATATCTCAATTAGTCTTCTGCGCATTTTAAGCCTGACAAAAGGTACCTGATTTGTTTTTATCGCAAAATAAAATTCACTGTAAAATAACAAAACGGTGGGTCAAAAAGCATACAGAAAGTGTCATATGATAAATAGCTTCAGGTCACCCATCCATCATTGGTGCTGTCACACTGAAACGTATTTACCTTTCACTAAAATACAACTACTCCAGTGGACATTTTGCGACATAGTGCATAATTTTAATTTAATATGCACTAAGCGTTAGCCTCCATGAGTAAGTGAATACTTAACCTTTTGCCTTTCTTTCGCAAATAGGAAAATGCTCATTGAAAGAGTGCCTTGGGGTAATATTTATATTTGATAATACACTTACTGCGTAACCATTGCACTGCACACGTTGACTTAAGTATGTCTAGATTTAAGCCGGTAAATAGTCTTTTGTGTGAAAGTAGGTATAGTTCGCGTCAGGTAAAAAGGACGCTCGACGAAGGGATATGTTCGCTTTCAAATGGGCGTGGTCTTGCACCAAAGCAACATAACTCGTAGACGTCAATCCATAATATGATTTATGATGATTGAATTATGCGGTTACATTGCTGATTGCCATAGATCAAATACATAATGCTACGCATCTGGGCTACGGCGGCTCCGTAGTGTATCTGTTTTCGACGCACAGGGTCGCGGGTTCGAATCCCGCCCTGGGCAAACATTCGTGTGATGAGCACTTGTGTTTGCTTTGTGTCTGTTTGTTGTTTATAAGTATGTATATCAGCTGTCTGGTACCCATAGTACAAGCTCTGCTTAGTTTGGGATCAGATGGCCGTTTGTGAAGATGTCCCCACATATTTATTTATTTGATCTAAGCTGATTGCCCTAATTTAGGGTAGACTCGATCTTCTCGTTGGGGGTGCAACAACTAATTTTATATAGGTTTAACAAAGTTTAACAGTTTTTTTTTTTGGAGATTTATGTATCCATAAAATCATCAATAACATAAATATTTATTTCCAGGCACATAATTCGCAAGCTAATCGAAGCAGGACAGTATGACATCCGCACCCTTCTCTCGGACGAAAGCAGGGATGAATTCAATTCTAGGAAAGGCGACTACCCTTATGGCTATGGACCTAACTCGCTGCCCCACGTGGACCAAATCTCACTGGTCAATGAGGTGTTCCCAAAAAACTATAACACGAAGTTTCATACAAGATATAATCCTGGTGAGTTATGTTAATGTTGAGTATTAGCTTAAGCTGCAAGATTAATAACTACATAGTTTTCTTTTTTCTTTGTTTACATTATTATAGGTAAATACTACTAATTTGTATTATAGTAGATACTTACGTTTACTATTATTTGCTAAAATTTATCTATGAATCTTAAGTTTTGTTACTGCATTATACTTGATAATCGTTCTTTATAGAAGCGCAAGTTTTTGTTGCTCTGCAAAGCAATGTTACTTTACATAATCTGTGGGTAGTGTTGTTGGTTGTATATGTACCCAACCCTTTTGTATCATCCATTTGCATTGTTATACTATGTATGCAGCTGTTTACTTTCCCAAATAAATAAATAAAAATTAAATTAAATATTTTTCATAGGTGCAACTCTAGTTTGAGATAACATTTTGTATTTAAATAGAGTATGACAAATTATTCTTTTCATATGACGACGCAATCATTTCTTCAACGAGTTCGAGTCAATAAGTACGTTTTGAGATTGGAAGATCCATTTTTTTATTTGTCTTGATAGAAAATGCGGTAGATCTTTTAAAATTAAGATTTCTTAGCAAAAACGCTAACTTTTTCCAATAATATTAGAATTCACCGAAAGAGAAGTCAAACCTTCCCTAAATAAGGCGATTTTCATTTTTTAAGTGTTTTGATTTTTTTTATAATTAAATACTAGCTTTTATATTAGACACTACAGGCTAAATATAAAATCTAAATACTAGCTGACCCGGCAGACGTTGTCCTGCCATTGTTCTCAACATCATCATCATCATCATCATCATCATCTCCCTTACACCTACCCTTGACCATTTTGTATCATCATCAACGGCAAGTCCACTGCTGAGCTTTTTGTATAGGAAAACTAAATTGTCGTTTTTTTTTTCTGTTACTTATTATTTAAGTTTCTCACCGTTTAAACCTTCCCTGAACTTCCACAAATATTTAAAGATCAAAATTAGTCAAATCGGTTTAGTTATTCTCGAGTTTTAGCGAGCCATTGAACAGCAATTGAATTTTATATACTTATATAGAATAGTAACACTTTATTGTCTAAAAATACAAAGTCAAATATGTACAAACAAAAGTCACAAAAAAAACACTTCGTCCAACGCGTCCCCGCCAGACATGGTGCCCAGGATACTGGCAGCATTCCCCCTCTCAATGGCTAGACTGATTGTTTGAGCCAGAAAGCTGCCAGCCCTGCGATCGCCAGTGGTCTCGATGAGACGCGCCGAAAGGTCGTTTAAAAAATTTTTGGCTTCCGGACCCCAGGGGCCCAACGTTTCAAACCCCAGAGGTGAGAACATGTAGCTTCCCGCGAGCTCACTATATATACCTATATATATATTATAACCTATAGATTTGTCTCTTAAAACAGAATCACGTTTACTTCCAGATATCTACAACCAGAAGACGCCTTTACAGCCGCCATCGCCAGTAGACCCATCTCCCTACAACATCAACGCTTATCAGGCAACCCAGAACATCTCCAAATTCGGTTACCATGGCTACCAGCCATCCCCAGGCTACTGGAACCCCAACCAGTTCGACAATTACGATAAGAAAGTGTTCAGAAACACCAACTACAACCAGAACTTTTTCGACAATACGAATTTTTACCCGAACTACGAGTCGTCCGACTGGTTTCGTCAAGCAGCCAGTGGCGTGACGCAGTACAACCCTAATGAGTGGTGGAAGTAAGTAAAATTTGATCATACAATGCAATAGGGGATCGGACTACTTTTTTTATTTTATAAATCCAAACTTCTTAGTTTCTGCTATCGAACACTAAAATAATTTTTGCTCTATCTTTAAAATTGACCGAGTTATAAAGGTTTGAAATTCAAGATTAGACAGAGAGGCACATACCCACTTGTGACGTCATTTGTTGTTAGTAACGCCATATAATCTCCATACAAAAAATCGTTTTTGAAAGAGACAGACATATTGAAACTTTAAAAAATCAATGTAAATTAGTTTTTAACCGATTCTGTTTTTTTCTTCGCGAATCGTCTGCTACTGATCTATATTTTAAAAATAATTCATAAAATATGGTGAACAGTCCGATCCCCTTATTATTATAATTTTTAGCGTTTCACATAAATGAAAATAGGAATGGGCGGCTGATAATTTGTGATGTCAATCTGTCAAATCAATACAAAAATACATCCCAGCCCATACTATATTTGAAGCGTGAAGTTAGCCAAGAGTAAGAAAAGAAAAACAGTTAAGAAAGAAAAAAGAAGGAGAAGTTAAGTTAAGAAGGTAAATAGGAATTCTTATTTTAATCGCATTGTATGTACAGAAAGTCACGCTCCCATCCTTAGAGGGGTGAGCAGACAAAACTCCTGTTTTAAGATTAAATCTCTCTATCTTCTTATCGTGATTTTCTCATGATATTGAGTATAACAATTTCGTAAAAGGTTCTAAACTATAAATATTATTTTATTGACTTTTAAACTCTTTTTGTTCTGTGGACTTAAAGAAAAAGAAAATGAATGGTCAAAAAAAAAATATCATCTGAATCAGTGATCTGAACGGAATTGTCACGTGAAAATCAAAATCAAATAAAAAAAAAATGGTTTATTTTACACAACATTAGGTAACTTACAACGTTTCTACAAACAATATAAGCAAGTATAATAATGGGTATAGGTACAACAGATTAGCTGACTTTAAACCTCTCCCTAGTCATTAGTGAGCGCTTCTATGATAATCATAGAATTCATAGACACAAATTATTTATTAATACGTATTTTTTTATTTATACGCGGCAGAGTGGTCGTGGTCGTCACATCCAGTTTAGTCGACAACCGACCTCACAAACCTTGGTGTCAGTGTTATAGAGCCACCAAAGGACACTGAATTGGCTCGTGTAACGACTAGATAGTAGCCGAGACCAACGGCTTAACGTGCCTTCCGAAACACGGAATCATCTTTCTTTTCTAACCAAACTGGGAAAAGTCTCACAAAGAGATTTTTGCTTGACAGTGTCTCCACCGGGAATCGAACCCGGAACCTCCGTAACGGCGTCGACATCACGACCACTCGGCCACGGAAGCTGTTAAGCTTTGACTTGGTCCGTTCAACGCATAGGTGATCCGCCGCGAGGTCTAGTGCCTCACCTAATAGGTCTTAATAATGATGGTCCATCGATATTTCGACACCTCCTATGAACAACAACGTAACTCAATTTTAGCAACTAATCAGTACAGCAGTTTAAAGTGAAAAAAAAATACGTTTTACCTATAGTTAGGTTTTTTTGACTAATGCTAACTTCAGTTCTATTGTACTTAGAGACTGCTTGGACAGAAAATTAAGAGTAAATAAAAATATGATAAGGAATAATAGTAACTAAAGTCATTTTGTATCTCAAGTCACGTATCTCAAGTTACGTTGTTGTTCATAGGAGGTGTCGATTTGTTGACAATTAAAATCAAATAATCTATTCGTCTATTTCTGCTATTTCTTGAATAAAAAAGGAGGGAACGTTACATAGGAATTGTAACCATTGCACTTCTCTCATGTATGATACATAATATTACCTACAGTTCTATGCTTTCATACCATAAGTCATCATCAACAGCTCATATACGTCCCCACCGAGGGGCTCGAGCCTACCCTGAATTAGGGCGATTAGGCCTTAGTCGACCACGCTGGCCCAGTGCGAGTTGGTCGACTTCACACGCAACCTTTGAATTTCTTCGCAGGAGTGTGCAGGTTTCATCACGATGTTTTCCTTCACCGTAAGAGCGTCGAATAAACGTACATATAAATTCGAAATTCGAAAACACATTGATACCTGGTGGGGATCGAACCAGCGTTTCCCGGACGGAAGGCAAAGGCCCTAACCACTAGACCACCGACGCTCTTACCATAAGTATTTAGTAACTATTTGTAACACCTAATATTCAGCACAATTCATAGAAACGATTAGTCATACTCGTAAGGTATCATAATCTGGATACCTCCGTACTTTCAAATTTGCACCCGGATCTGCGCTTACACAAGCCGTTTTGAAACTGAAGCAGACAGTACGACGCAACACATTGTGTCTCCGTCTTCCCACGATGAGTCTGAAGATATATTATCTGCAGAAGCATTATACCTATAATTTTAGCTAGTTTGGTTTATTATAGCGCAATTATATTTTGTGGTATTAGATTTTTTGCTGCAGTCGCACTATCTATCTATATGATGGATGATCATCATAGTCAACATCGTGTGGGTTGTAAGGTCGACAACCGACCTCACTAACCCTGGTGTCAGTGTTAGAGCGCCGCCAAAGGCCACTGACTTGGCTCATTTAACGACTAGATAGTAGCCGGGACCAACGGCTTAACGTGCTTTCCGAAGCACAGAATCATCTTTATTTTCAAACAATCAGGTGATTCAGCCTGCAATGTCCTAACCAAACTGGGGAAAGTCTCACAAAGAGATTTTTGCTTGACAGTGTCCCCACGGGGAATCAAGCCCGGAACCTCCGTAATGGGAGTCGAAAGCTCGACCACTCGGCCACGGAGGCTCTAGATGGTTAAATGTTAGAAAGTTGTGATTGACGTCAAAAAAGATCTTAATAATTTTAAGGAAAATATGTCTAATCACATAATATACAAGAGTCTATAACATTAGTTTATGTTTTTAACTTTTTTTTTCAAGCCTCCGTGGTCTAGTGTTTGGCTCTTGTTCCGAAGAAGGCTTTCGATCGAACCCTGTAAAACGTGTTAAAGAGAGCGTCGGTGGTCTAGTGGTTAGGGCCGCTGCCTCCCGACCGGGAGACGCGGGTTCGATCCCCACCACCACGTACTCAATGTGTTTTCGAATTTCGAATACATGCTCACTCCTGTGAAGAAATTCAAGGGTTGTGTGTGAAGCCGACCAACCCGCACTGGGCCAGCGTAGTCGACTAAGCCTAATCGCCCTAATTCAAGCTAGGCTCGAGCCCTTCGGTAGGGACGTATACGAGCTGTTGATGATGATGAAAACGTGTTAAAATCAGTTTGAAAGTTTTAGTTAGGACATTGTTGGTAAAATCATATTGTGATTGATAAAGATAAAGATAAAAGTGTCTTTATTCGAAGTAAGATTTAACAAAATCATTTTTCGACGTCAAAGCAAGATGGCCCGTTCACTACAAGTGTACGCCTTCATCATCATCATCATCATCATCACGCCTTCTGTGGAGAAGAACGGCCAGAAGAAACTCCACAGGACTCGCATCTTTTGTACTTTTCTTTTTTTCTTCTTTTCTGTGCCGAGCTGGACCATCCGAACACCAAGCCTCTTTGTCATTTAAATAATCAACTAACTTATAGTAAGCTTTATTACACAGCGTCTGTTTTGCACAATTCTTAAACCTGTTTTCTGGTAAAACTAATATGTCCGGCAAGTAAGATGGTTCCGTCCTTTGGAAGTTTCTTGTCTTTGGTCCCAGCTACTATGTAGGAATAATGAGCCATGTCAGAGGCTTTAGGACGTTTAACTAAACGTTTAATAACACTGTTTTTGATTTTACGACTCATAAATGAATCTATCTGCCTCTAACTTTCCAGATACATATTGCCGTGTCACTCTGGCGTGACGGTGGAACGCTCCGTCTCATTCCCACGTGAATGAAAGAATTAATTTATCTTCCTCTAACTTTCCAGATACATATCGCCGTCTCGCTCTGACGTGACGGTGGAGCGCTCCGTCTCTTTCCCACCCCGCACCACCACCATGCGGCGGTCGGTGCGGAAGAAACGAAACGCGGAGCTCGTCAAAGCTGCATCGAAAAGGCCCCTCAGTGGGGCCGAGGCGTTGAGGATAGCTTTAGGACTTGCCAGGTAAGGTGTAACATAGTTGTTTTAAAATACAAGAAGAATATAAAAAAAAGACGATCCACTGAAAAAAACGTCTAATACGAAAGTCTATTTGTTGGTTCGGCTTTTGCGGCTAATCTACTAATTTGATTTTGGTAAAATTTAGTACAAAGATAGGTTTAAGGCTCGTGCAATGACAAGGGGAAATATGTAAATATTTCTACGGGAGAACTATAAAAAAACGGACGTAGCCGCAGGCACGGCTAGTGTTCGCTTTGGTAGTTGTGGAATAAAAAAAATATTGACATGGATTGAATTGAAAAAAATCTTAACCACATGATTCCAGCGCAGAAACTCAGGCGGAGTCATCAGCGGAGCGTCCGCGTCGCCAAGCGGGCAACTCACTGGAGCTGTGTCGCACTCGGACCGAGTTCATCACACCCCGGGCCGCCTTGAACAACAAGGGCTCCTGGCGATACGTCGTCAACATGCCTGACAACATGACTCAGCTGGTGCGAGCGGAAATATGCACGTGAGTATGGTACATAGGCAACTCACTGGAGCTGTGTCGCACTCGGACCGAGTTCATCACACCCCGGGCCGCCTTGAACAACAAGGGCTCCTGGCGATACGTCGTCAACATGCCTGACAACATGACTCAGCTGGTGCGAGCGGAAATATGCACGTGAGTATGGTACATAGGCAACTCACTGGAGCTGTGTCGCACTCGGACCGAGTTCATCACACCCCGGGCCGCCTTGAACATCAAAGGCTCCTGGCGATACGTCGTCAACATGCCTGACAACATGACTCAGCTGGTGCGCTCGGATATATGCACGTGAGTAAAATTGAGTATAACATCGTAATTCGAAATTCATACATCAAAATTAAATGTCTAAATCCAGCTAGTTATTAAACCTGCTGAAAACCGACATCTTGAGATTTGTTTTTTTTTAACTAGCACTTACGGTGGCTTTATTGACCAGTCATTTGTTATGCCACTCTGTCGAAAATTTGTAGAATGTTTATGGTTATGAAAAATAAAAATATTTTATCCATAAATTAATTTTATATTAGCGCCATCTAGCACTCTATTATGTAACTACTACATAACAAGTGACATCTAGTGACAAGTAGCTGAACTATTAAAACTGCTTGTATTGTAGAGACTGGTAGAGCTGACTTAAAACTTACTTTGTGTATAAAATTAAAATTGAATTTCTGTTTCAGATCAACCGAATGCAACGGGATTTGCTCCGTTCCCCTCGGATACACTTCTAGATGTGAACAAAAGTACATCCAGAAGCGGTTAGTAGCGTTAGAAGCAACTGGGCAGAATCTCTACACGGACTTGTTTTGGATACCAAGTTGTTGCCAGTGTACTTTTGTTAATAATAACCAGTAGAAAATAATAATTTAAAAAAGATTTTGAACTGCTCGTACGAATTTGTCTTTAAAGGCGCGTCTCCAGCCATGTTTTGGTCTACACAATACACATAAAACATCGCAACAAAACAAAAACAAATACATGTTTGTCCATGGTTCCTCTACACAAATTGTCTATGAAATGTTTTTCATTCCCGAAACAATGTTTTGGAAAACATCCAGGGTTGGAATCAGAGTCTATCAGAGTCTTCAAAAAATATTTTCTATGACAATCAAAAGGATTATTTTTTTACAAAATTAAAAGTATGTACTATACATACTTTTAATTTAACATCATTTATAGTAAACTGTATACAGTGCCTTCCTAAATAATGTAAAATTATAGAAGTTTCAAAGTACGGTTCGAATATTATAATTTGAAGCACAAAATCAAACCCTGCGCTGAGCTGAACTATAGAACTGATGGTAATAATTTTTATCTTTGTCATATTTATTACACAAAATACATCCTAGTATAAATCTTACTAAATATAATCCGGGAAAAATTATCGTATTTTTTTACGAACGATCCTGCCATTAGTATAGTACATAGGACAAACCATGAAAATATAGTACAAACACGATATTAATTTATCGTACAAATCTAACCTTGAATACAATCCCCCGTGCGGGTGAGACTTATTGACCAAAACTATCAAACCTCTTCGTCGAAACCAAAACATTTTGTCCGAAACATTTTAGAGCAGGAGACGTCGTTTGAAACATTTGATTATATTGTGTACATGTAGACTGATTTGTGTAGTGTGTAGACCAAAACATTGGCAGGAGACACGCCTTAAGTAGTAAACATGAGAAAACAAAGAATTTAATAACGTCATCTTCTGAAACTTGAGTACACGCATGTAATACTAGGTGACGCTGTTTATTGTGATTCAAATAATACAAAATGAATTTATAAAATATCACTTACAGTTCAGAAGCTGGGCTTACAGACTTCTTGTACAAAAATAAAATTCAAAGTATGACGTCGCGTTTAGTTCACCTATTCGACACTAGATGGCGAGACTTTCCTCGTGAGAAAATACGAAGTGATCCATTTTCCATAGGGCTAACGACACACTGCCACTATAATAGTGCCTTTTTCTATCACTGTCCTAAAATTAATTCTACCGAAGTCATGACATTTATTTTTTATTATTTCACTGTAAAGTAGAATTTAGTTGTAAATTTTATAGAACCCTTGCGTTTTATTAGTTGTAAGGTATTTGTCCTAAAGGCAGAGTATTATAATTGTAATAAAAACATAGTATAATTATATTTAGTTCTCACCTAATTAACCAAGTATTAATAATTTAGAATCTAAAACTTGTAAATATTAGTGTAAGAAAAATAATTAAGAATGTTTTATTTAAATTTAGTTTCCCATTTCCTTCCTTAAAAATATGATTATTTCAGAACACTTTTCCCTAGGGCAAATTATTATTATGTAATTTATTTCATTAAATTATTTCTTTTCTTTGTAATGGTTTTGTAATTAATTTTGAATGTTTAAATAAAATCTTTTGAGTTACCTTGTTTTAGTCTTTCATATCATTTTCCTCGTATCAGAAAAATAATACTTAATATCTTTTGCCACAATACCAGGCTGTAAAAATATATATTTTGTCTCAAATAATTTTAATTACGAATGAAAAGAATATTACTGGACGACGACGCTACCTAATTCTTTTCTATATCGGAAAAAGTAACCGTAATGACGTGTGGTGACGGCAGAGTAGAATACATTTGTCACCAACCCCTACTCTTCCCGTGGGTGTCGTAAGAGGCGACTTAGGGACTGCACATTGAACAGGGAACGGGCAGCAGCGCTCTCTGATACAGTAACCTTTTAATCTGCGATCTCCAACCCGCCTGCCAAGCGGGGAGATTATGGCAAAGCCTTCCACTTAAGTGGAGGAGGCTCATAGTCCAGCAGTGGACTGTAACGGGCCGTTGATGAACCGTAATTATAGAGCAAGGCCGTTTTCTGAGCTTCAAAATGCACGGTAAAGCCAGATATTGGCTAAACTCGTATTTAACTGGATTGATGACGAAGATCCCAGATACTATCATTGATATTGGGTGATGTGGTGATAGATCAGATCAGAAGCCATTCTTAATCAAAACTAAGGTACCACAAAGCTCCTATACAGGACTGGATCTAGTCGACTACGACCCGATCACCTTGATACAATAAGGAACAAGCCCCGCGGTGGGGTCATTTAGTTCACAACTTGCATTGTTTACAATTTCGATTACCGCTACGTGATACTATCATATAGCTGGTGATAGCCGTGGGGTGCATCCAATTACCCTTGACTCAGTTATCAGCTAAAGGTAAATATGGAAGCTGTTGGAAAGCTTATGAAATCCAATAATTTTCTAAGCTTATAAGCTTACATGTTAGCCGTGTGCGGTGACGGCAGAGTAGAATATATTTGTTTCCAACCCCTACTCTTCCCGGGGGTGTCGTAAGAGGCGATTTAGGGACTACACATTGAACAGGGAACGGGCAGCAGCGCTCTATGATACAGTAACCTTTTAATATGCGCTTTCCAACCCGCCTTCCAAGCGTGGAGATTATGGCAAAACCCTCCACTTAAGTGGAGGAGGCTCATAGACCAGCAGTGGACTGTAACAGGCCGTTGATGTTGATATGCTACACGGAAAATTAAATACAGATACTTTCGCGGTTATTTATAACATCGCGGTGGTAAGTGTGTTATTAAATAAACAGCGTTGAAATAATAATATAAAAAGAAAATAAAATCAGCTGCCTTTTTGCTAGATCATAATTTCTTTTTGATTTTGGGAAAGCTTTTTTTGTATGTTTGTGTAGTTAAATTGAACTGGTGGCAAGATATATTTTAAAATATTGCCACAGGAAGGAAATACCTTATTTATTGTCAGTGTTTAAATGTAAATGTCAATGCAGGTAGTGAAGTCTTTACATAGGTAGGTAACATCACCAAATAAACTGTAAGGCCATCTTATAACGCCAATTCAAAACATTCGTTAAGGATTCATACAAAACTGGGCGCTCAGCTAACGTACCTTACGAAAAATATCTATCAATCAATCAGCCTATTGCAGTCCACTGCTGGAATGCTGCCTCCCCAAGGGCACGCCAAAGCGCACGATCACCCGCTTTCCTCATCCAGCCACCACCAGCGACCTTCCTCAAGTTATCAGTCCACCTGGCAGGGAGGCATCCCACACTACTTTTCCCGAGACGCGGATATAAAAATATAAATTTAGTTTATTTTTCAGTATTACAAATAGTTTTTTTTTTTGTTCAATTACCATTTCAACTATAGGTCGCGCGCGATCTAAATGTTTCTTTGATGTATGCAGCTATTATGGCCACGAATGCATTCAGATTGCGCACGGACAGTACGTAGCTTTTTTTGTCGTGAGCTGTTGATTTGCTAACACTTCGATGTCATAGTTCGGTTTATGAAAGTTTCGATTTCATAAGCTTTTGATGTCATGAGCTTCGACGTAGTGGCATTCAATGTAGCGTACCGGACCCCTATATGGGAAATAATCAGCTCTGGATTTTCTTCAAATAGCCTCTGTAAAATAATTGAATTCGGTTAATATATTTTATTTATATGTGGATGACGTCTTAATTATGAGTAGAGTAAAATATTTTGTTAGTTATTTCTTCAAAGTAATCCTAAAGATATTGTAACCACCACCAACGTAAGACGACAATTTGTAAAATGCATTCCAAGAAGCCCTCCAATTTGCCGAAGGGTGAAAAAAATCAATGTAAATTTTTCCGCAGATCGCATGAATCATTCGTTTCAGAAACAACATATTTTCCTCAATAGAGTTAACGGGAGGGATCGCCACGACCCTCAGGGCCTCAACCCTCCCAAACCTACCTCAACAAAGTCCCCTTAAGACCTCCAAGCTCCATGTTTATCAATCTCCTTATTATTTCCTTTGATGTTTCGATTAAAGGAGTAAACGAATTCTCGCGATTCGATTTTCAAAGCTTCGATTTTAATTTCTTCGATAGAAAAATAAAAGTAACAAGATTAAATAACTGGCCAGTTAGAAGCCAACTAGCAGTTTAAAAAAAACATAGTTGTATCTTGAGCGTCTCGTCGTCGCATAGAATCGCAAGCCTTACAAAGCTGTTTTTAAATGCTTATAAGTACTAAAGTACCTAATATTTCACCATATACTAGAAAACCTTTTAAAATGAGCAGTAACTTTCAATAAACTTCAATTCGGAAACCCACTATTTTCCAAAGCGCTTTTTTTAATAATGTTGAAAGCTCTAAACAAACCGTCAGCTCTTACATCAGGCACCAAAACTCGCGCTTTTAAAATAAAAATTGAAGCAGAAAGTCGTGTACACGCGTAAAAGTAAAGAGGAAGCGGGGAAAAAATCAATGCCTGCGTTTTATGTTCTGTGCGTGTGACAGATCGGTAGCCATGGCGACGGGCGGGACACGCGCGCGGGACAAAACGTCACAACTCCACCCCTGTAAAACAAAATGGCGCGTATTATTGCCGCGCAAAAGTCGCTACCACGAGCCGAGTTAGAAAAGCTGCGTTTTGTTTCAACGCTGCCCATGTATGCGTTGTGTGAAGGAGAAGGAAGACTGGTAAGGGAGCAGCAATCGATATTACGCACTTTTGTAGCAATGAAATTGGCGGCGATGCAAGGAGCTTTGCACGCGCTGCAGTAGTGTAGTTAAATTTTTGATAACACTAGTAAATTTTACGATGAAGACGTTCTCTATATTGTTATAGCGCTATTTGTATTAATTTTTAAAGAATGATTCAGAAGCGAGTATCATTTTATTACAGTTAGACTGATATATGTACGTTAGGAGATGAAAATTGACTACAACGAAATTTGATTAAGTATTAGGTAATGTATTATTTATGCAAATAAATTAACACTTATTGTATTCTGGAGGTTCAAACATAGTTTAACGTTGTGTAAATTAAGAAGTCGTTCCGAAAGTGTTGTATACTTATATTTAATTAGACGCAAGATAAAATAAAGACGCTCGTATAATATATAGGTACCTATACTTATTTAAGGATTTAAAGTTCTTATCCTATCCTTAATATGGAAGTAAACTCTTAATTCAATACAATCATTACTTACTTAATAACCCCACTACCCCTGATATTGAAATAAAAGAAACACGATAATTAATCAAAAAAATATAATAGATAATGATCGCCAGATGTAGCTAAATTTGAAATGATGAGTATCAGAAATAATGGCATTTGATCAGAAAATGAGTAGGTACTTAGGTACCTACTCATTTTCTGATCAAATTTTTGAGTTATTGAGTAAGTGGTGAATTTTGGTGAGTCATTTAGGGGTCGAGCTCAACTAGTTGAGTTTGTAAAGAATATTCCCTGTTCTCGGAATAAGGACGCGTTTTCCTAGAACTGTGAATCATGGAAATCATGGAATTCAACGCTTGGATATATTGTTCGCATAACATTTATGCTTTGAGATGTTAACTACATATTCTTTCTATTTGGTGTTAGTTACATACAGTAGATGCTTTTTATTCATTTTAGCGATAATTAATAAAAACAAGTTATTTCCACTTTTAAAAAGAATTTTATAAAGATTGAAAATAAATAACTAAAAGAATTTCTTATTTTTAAATAAAAAAAAAATTACAAGGATGTCCGTTATTCACGAAAGACGGAAAAGTAGAAATCGAAAAAATAATGCGTTTACAGACCTATAAGAGAGCTGTGCCTTTTTAAGGGGCTACCTGACTGCGCACTAGCGCCACTTCGAAAAAAAATCATAACTCCGAAAAAACTAAATATACCTCCTTAAGGGGGTACCCTATGTGAACACTAGCGCCACTTGGATAAAAAATTATAACTTAGTGAAAACACAAAATATTAAAAATATGAACGATCAAATTGTTTAATTAGTCTTGTTGTATTTTTAGAATTGATAAATTCAGTTATCTATTGTTAATTGTAGTAACAGATAGCGAAAGTGATAATAACGGCCGTTTTAGCACTTTCGCTATCTCTTACTACACCGTATAAGATTTTATAAAATTCGGTATTTCTAAAAATACTAAAGTACCTACACTTTAAAATGATCGTCCACTTTTTTAATATTTAGTTTTTAGTAATGATTTTTTTTCGAAGTGGCGCTAGTGCGCAGTCAGGTAGCCAGAGATCAAGGCATGCCAGAGGTCATGGGCGAGTTCGACTCGCACTTGGCCGCTTTTTTAACCTTCTCACAAAATTTCACGAGAATCGGTTGAGAAACTCGACGCGATATTCCAAAATTGTGATAAATGCAAACATGATTTGTTTTCACCCGACGAACATGAATACATAAAGTGTAGAGAATACGCAGACAAGAAGTGGGTTTGTAATGCAAGTGATTCCCTCTTGTTATGCATTTCAAATCTGCAGGATATAAATAATTGTGTTTTAAAGGAAAATTTAAATAATGATAATTTGAAAGAATTTATAAAAACATTGATTTTAATCAATATTGAATTTGATTTTCTAAATTGTGACAAACACAAAGATGCATTAATAGACTATATTATTAACTTGTCTAGTAGATTTTTTATTTATAATTATTTTAAACAATTAAATAAAGTATTGTGCGGCAAGAGGGATTGCGATGATGACAATGATTCATATAAATATAAATAAAAAAAAAAAGATTTTTAAATGTTTCAAACGTAAACATTCAAATAAAACAAGAATATAATATTACGTCACTGTGGATGCGGCATCTAAACCAGGATCCCATAGAAAACTTAAAATAACGATTTCTAAATTGTGAAAAATACAAAGATGAAAAGACTGTATTTAGTACGTCCGCCCGTCTAAGACCGATATCATCAAAATTTCTGGTGGTTTTCTTCATGATATTTCGAAAGAACACGCTCTCGTGATCTCATAAAGCTGAGTCTTAGAGGGCGCAATCGGCCGCAGCAGTTTTTATAGAGGTGTAAAAACCGCCAAAAATGCTCGTTAATTATCATCATCTGTAAGTCTGGTGAACGATTTTGCTTTTAACGTGTAGTCCTCGGTGGACTGAGTATCGTGTATATTGTTAAGACGCAAAAAAATGGCCGAGGATAATTTAAGACCACCTAAAGTGTGAATTTTTTTATTTTTATCATCATTTTTTTTGTGTCAGAATCTTTACACCGTATTCAACCGCATCTAAGTCAACAAAAAAAAATATTTCTGACGCATTCCGATAGCTGATTTTTATTTTATAGTCTTAAAACCAACGAAAGTGATTGAACTCAGCAAATCCTTCACTCACTTTAAAATCTAAGAAGCAACCAAAACATGGTTCAAGTGGTCATTGTGTGAAGATGTCCCCACTTTATTTATTTATTTATTTCGCAATTGTCCCACTAGTATGACAACAATTTGTATGGGTCTTCATAGTATAGAATTTAAAAACCATTATTTTCATTATTATTATTCGAATCTGGTAAATGATATTGCTATTAATGTGTTGTCCTCGATGGACTGAGTATCGTTTATATTGTTAAGACGCAAAAAGATTACCGAAGAAAGTTTTGAGACCACCGAAAGTTTGTATTCATTTCTAATATTGTTTTATTTTTGTGTC
This sequence comes from Carpatolechia fugitivella, assembly GCA_951230895.1. NCBI lineage: Eukaryota > Metazoa > Arthropoda > Insecta > Lepidoptera > Gelechiidae > Carpatolechia > Carpatolechia fugitivella. Next base: position 15,234,768 of record OX579651.1, read on the forward strand.
AGTATTTTATACACCGTATTTAGCTGCATTTGAATTGACCACTTGCAACATAGTACAGTTTCTACTCCAAAAATCTCCAGTCGTTTTTATTTCGTAACTATCTATCCATCCTGTTGTTGTTACTATGACAATATTGTTACTAATAAAATTATAACATATCTATAGAAACGGAAAAAAATTGCTTAAACGTCAATAAAAAAATATTGTTGCGATGTCCCCGAATATGTTTAATTTAATTTAAAGTAGGTAGTAACCGACGTATTTCTTTATTAAATTTGCACACACGGGCGCACATGGACACTAAGAGTGTATCAATGAATAAAAGTAAATGATATCCATAATGATAAGGCAGCATTTCAAGACTCGCGATTCTGGACTTCTCAGATGAAACACTTGCAAAATGCAAGTTAAGTTTGTCTTTGAGAGGTCCAAACTCAAAATATCAACGTTTCAATTTACCTGACACCATAATATTACCTGGAAATGGTAAGTTTTAACCAACTCATGTTGTGTGTTGCTTCATCATATTAGTTTTTTTTACGCTTGCATTAGCATGTACCTATAATTTCTTGTTTGTTGTTTCTTGTCGACACTAATTTTATGACCTACACAGGGCTATTTTTTAGTCAGTGTAAAAACTTAAATATGTTGTTCAGACCATGAAATTAACAACTTTACCTAAAAAACATGGGTCTCTCATACAAACTGCCGCAGCCAACTCAGCAATTAGTATGGGAGGTACATTTTTTTTTATTTCCTGACTCATGTTTCTGAACAACTTATTTATTTATAAAACTTTAAAGTACATAATAAAGTTTGTGCACTGATAAAAAATTACCCCGTAAAATACTGATATTTTTTCTTTGCTAACTAAACTAAAAATATAATTTATTGCTTTTTTTAGGCTACCATCCAAAATGCTACAGAAATTTTACGGCAATTGGAAAGAAACTACCGAACCAAATTGAGGATCTCGTTGACTTAGACATTTTAGACCAACTAGTTATTACTAATGACAATAACACATGCCAAGACAAATGTGTTATTTGCAATCAAAAAGAAAAATAAAACAACGGTAAAAGACACACTTATATGAGTTTTTCAAACAAAAAGGAGTTAAAAAAATTAATATTAACTTATGCCTCAAAAATTCAAGACCTGAATTTGATTCAAAGTTTGGAAAAGTCTGAGGGCGTACAATACCATCCACACTGCTTTGTAGCAATGAATAATAAAATATTTCGAAGGAAATGTTTTAAAACATTCGAAAAAAGGAAATGAGGGAAACATTATTTACAATAGCAAGACCACTGTCCAAGATGCTATAAGAAAAGCACAATTTTTAAGTAAGGACAAATTCAGCAAAATTAGAGAAGCTGCTTTTATATTAAGAAACGAAATAATTCAGGCTTCAAAGAGGTCAATTCCTCTGCCGCATGAACTTCACACTGAAGACATTGTTAAAGGTGAAATAGAAATTCCACCTCTATTACAAACATTTTACGAAGAATTTTTAAATGGTCCGAATAAAAAAAAAGGATGTCAAAAAGAAAAAAAAAGAGAAAGGTGAAATCCTTGGCTGACTGTGTCATATACGCTGTAACTAATGGATGTGTAACCATTACAAATTTAGGTAAGCAGTGTTTTTCATCGCCTGGCTTTTGTTTGAATTTTTGAAATGAACTTTAATCTTATTTTTCCCAGAACACTCGGCTGAAATTATTGATGACGAAGATTATAGTGACGAATTCACTGACTGTGACGATACTAGTGAATCAAGCGAAAATGAATAAAATATTCAAGAAAATTATGCAGGTATAACAAACTCGTTCGCTTTTTGAAATTATTTCTATGAAACTCACTCAAAACATCAACAACTCTTCTTTCAGCACTAAATCACAGTTACCATAATATATGTTAGCAATGTATTAAAAAGACGACATAACAGATACTACTAATTAATAATGTTTTTTTTTCCAGCAGACCTAACAGATGATACAAGATTTATAAAGATTGTGCAGATAAAGAACAAATTTTCAACAAAAAGCTTAAGATCATCACCAGTTTACAAACGAAAAAACCGTTTTGAAATTGTGCATCCGTTTGGTAGCTGTTGCGACGCCGCAGACTGATACGCAAACGCGCAGACAGACATAGGCATAAAAATTTACCCTTCCATTTTGGTCGAGGTACGTCGGTGTTAAACACACCCGGTGTTATGTCATCTAAGAGATAGTCATTAAGCGTCTTATCACCTAAAAAGGTGCATTAAGAAAGTCAAACAGACAGACTTAAAAATGGTTTGTAACCACTTGAACCAATGTCAATTGTAAAACGGGCTGGTTTCCGCAACTCGACGACAAATGCGCCTATTTTGCGTGTGGGTGGGAATGTAGCGTCATTCGAGACAACCCAACTCCTCCAGGAACGCCAGCAGGCCCTTTACGTTACCGATTATCCCTGGAAGGTCCCTCGATTGACCGAGGTATTTAGCCCTGTAGTCCGCTACTCCCGTGCACTCCATAAGGACGTGAGCAGCCGTTTCTTCTGACATAGACAACGACATGGCTTGATCATTCCTCCTGATCGATTCTCTGAGAAATGTACGTACCATCTTGAACCACTTGAATCAATTTACGGTTGATCTTTAGTTTTAAATGTGATTAAACATTTTTCTGAGATCAACCTCTTTCAGTCTGTTTTGGACTATAAAATTTTAATCTAATCTAAAGGTAAGATCAGACGCGGTTGAATACGGTGTATACAATTTTGACACAAAAAATAACAATATTAGAATATTTACGAACTTTAGGTGGTCTTAAAATTTTCTTCGGCAACTTTATTGTGTCTGAACAATATAAACGATACTCAGTCCATCGAGGACAACACATTAATAGCAATATCATTCACCAGATTCGAATAATAATAATGAAAATAATGGTTTGTAAATTCTGTACTATGAAGACCCATACAAATTGTGATCATACTAGTGGGACGATTGCGAAATGACAAATTGAACCATGTTTTGGTTGCTCCTTTGATTTTAATGTGAGTAAAGGATTTGCTGAGTTCAATCACTTTCATTGATTTTTGGACTATAAAATCAAAATCGGTTATCGGAATGCGTCAGAAATATTTTTTTTGGTTGACTTAGATGCGGTTGAATACGGTGTAAAAATTCTGACACAAAAAAAAATAATGATAAAAATTAAAAATTTCACTCTTTAGGTGGTCTTAAATTATCCTCGGCCATTTTTCTGCGTCTTAACAATATACACGATACTCAGTCCATCGAGGACAACACGTTAATAGCAAAATCATTGACCAGACTTGAATGATAATTAAAGAGGAAAAATGGCGAAGTTTGAGATCACGAGAGGTTGTTCTTTCGAAATATTATGAAGAAAACCACCAGAAATTTTGATGATATCGTTCTTAGACGGGCGGACGTACTATTATTAACTTGTCTAGTAGATTTTTTATTTACAATAATTGTAAAGAATTAAATAAAGTATAGTGCGGCAAGAGAGATTGTGATGATGACAAAATGGATTGCAAAATGTGTAAAATTTTCATTGCCTTACGGTATCCTCACAGTACATATTTGAAAACATCTTGTATGTCCGGAAGAACAAAATGTTGTTTCCTTCTGATATACATAATATAAATACTAGAAATACTAGATAAAAATAAAATAGCGCACCCAAAATTTAGACTGTGTAAGCTTCACAATTCATTCATGGGGAACTGTATTCGCTTCTATAATAAAATATCAGATAATATTGTAAATCTATCCGATAGCCAATTTAAAACTAAAAGTAAAAATATTTTATGTTCTAAGGCGATACGATAAATGATTACTTAGATGACAAAAATGTCTGGTCAACTGTTGTTCCAAATCAGCGGAGTAGATTGTAATTATGACTCATGTATGATTCTTTATATATTATTAAGAAAATTACTAAAGTTACAATTCCTTTCCTGTGGAGTTTCTTCTGGCCGTTCTTCTCCACAGAGGGCGTACACTGGTAGTGGACGTGCCATCCATGATAGCTCTGACGTCGAAAAATGATTTGTAAAAATCTTAATTCGAATAAAATATTTTAGATTTTTATTTTGAAAATAATTCATATTATTTAAATAAAGGAAAAAAATGTTAATAAAATGTTAAAAATGTAAACATTCCAATAAAATAAATGTTATCTAAATTATTTGTATTTATTACTGTCATATCTTTTGTTTAGGATTTTTATTTATTGTTTGCTTGCAATTTTTAAGTAATTTCAAGCAAATATAAATAAAAATCTTAATTTCCTAACTAGAACTAGCAGTACGAGTACGTATAGGGGTATGTACAGTAGCCAGTGCATGCATGTGGAGCACTATACACACATTTGGACCATATGAGCAACACAGATGGAAGCACTGGACTTATATTTTATTTGTTGCTTCTTTTGACCGCCAAGAGAGGTCTATTCCCTGTAATATAAAAAGGTTCTCTGTGTCTATTACGGCACGTCGACTTTTTTTTTATCAACGGCCAGTGAAATAAAAGAATTTTTTTTTTTCCTCGTGTCTTTTTTTGACATTGGAAAAACATTTAATGTATTTTCGTTCGCTCCAGTATAGGCCAGGGTATACAATTGAGATTTGAAAGAAACATTGGCAGACATTCCCTATATTATTAAAAGGTTCTCTGTGGTATAGGCCGATTGAATTGAATTGATTGAGTTGTGAAGATATAATATTCAAAATAAGCCCAAAAGACGTGTATTTACGAAAGCTGTAAGTTGCAAAAATAATTTTTCGAGAAAGTAAAAACGTAGAAAGTTATGACTGAAATCATCATCATCATCATCATCTCAGCCGGAAGACGTTCACTGCTGAACATAGGCCTCCCCCATAGGTTTCCACCGTGAACGTTCCTGCGCTACTTGCATCCACCGGCGCCCAGCAACTTTCACCAAGTCATCGGTCCACCTTGTGGGAGGCCGTCCAACACTACGCCTTCCGGCCCGCGGTCGCCATTCGAGAACCTTACTTCCCCATCGGTTATCAGTTCGTCGAGCTATATGGCCTGCCCATTGCCACTTCAACTTACTTATCCTGAAAGCTATGTCGATGACATTGGTCTTTCTAAGTATCTCCTCATTTCTGATTCGATCACGTAGATTTTTTTTTTCTGACATGGACCTAATGCTTGTGTCGCAAAATCGACGTATCAAGCGTAACTGGACTTTTGGGGGAGCGGAAAGCTCTTACCCCTAGAATTAATAGCAACAGACTAAGGGCGCCCACTTGGGGGCACGGACCTCGGCCTAGGACGTTGCCATGGCGAGAAGCACGCGGGAGAGGAATGACCCTGACGGGGCCTTCCAGGTGTAACGTATTAGATTGGTAGAACCTAGAGTACCTAGGTATTCTAGGCTCTATGCGCTACAGGAAAAGAAATTAAACCAGAGATTAATTTAGGTGGGTATATTTGCCAAAATAAACCTTGCACTTTCGTTTCACTGTCCGTTAAGAGTAAGTACACTGGCCTTAGGGGCAATCGGCAGCAGTGCAGCAGCAGGAGGGTAACCGGTAGAAGTCTTCCAATAATAGCCAAATCTCTCAAGCGGCTCAGTTCAGCTCGCAGCCAACAATCAAACCAACCCTTAGCAGTAGGGTGAAAGGGTGGAGGTGGAATCCTGGAATCGTAGAGATCCAGTGTAAGGAAGGCACAGTAGACCTTCAGCTGCGTGGCGCCGTAGGTACCAAGTCCAGTGACCGTTAAAAAAATAGCCAAACAGCTGATAGGCTTTTAAATAATATTGCGGACAACGAAGTTAAAAAATAATAAATAATTAATTAATGAAAACTCACCCTAGAGGGATATTCACGACACTAGCACTATAATTTTTTTTTAAATAATTAGTTCTTTTTAAAGTTAGTTAAAAACAGCTGAGACGTCCTCTCGTAGGAGACGAAATGTCAAAGAGTGCCCGCATCTTGACCTTGCGTCCGCGCACCTGGTCGGGGTTCGATCCGCGCATGCGCGAATTTGGCCTACTATAGTTAAACGCGCCGAGCGTCAAGTACAAGTAAGGCGCTACGCCGAAAAAAAATTGTTGCGCAAGAGGTGTGTCTAAGGTAGACGGCGCGGGCAGCGCCCCGCGTCGTCCAGCCGCTCCCCGCGCCGCCCCGCACAGACCCCGCTCTAAAACATCGAGGCGGGTCTATGACCTCTGCAACAATGATAAAATATTATATTTGTTTAATTTGATGTAATCGCGCAAAGTATATTACTATGTATGATTCGCTCTTTGAGTATATATTTTTTATTTTATTTTAATTGGTCTTTAGTGTAGTAGAGTGTAGGGTAGTAATGATTATAATTTCACCTAAAAATAAAAGATTTAGTATTTCAAGATTCCAGACATTTTGACATTGTAATAGTAAGTATAATTTGAATTACTATAATACGGTCCGCCCGCGGCTACGCTCGCGTTGTGTAAGATTTTCCCGTGGGAATAAGCCTTTTCCCGTAAAAAGTATCCTATGTGTTCCAGGGTATAAACTAACTTTATTCCAAATTTCTTTCATACCAATCCGTTCAATAGTTGTTGTCTTCCAGTATCTTCACTTCAAAATTATATAGGGGACAAGGGGAAAATAATTCCCGTTGTCACCACTTTAATTTATTTATAAAATACCTACAGATTTTTGAGTATTTTTATTCCATTGTTTCCAAACTGAAGTCAATTTATTAATTGGATGCAAAAAAAGAAAAATGTGATGTTTATTTACGATTTACAATACGATCGATACGTATCTACTTATTTCTGATACGATCAATATTGTGAATGTTTCCGGAAATACATAATGTTTTCATCGTGACTATTTTTTTCTTTGTGTTAGATTAAACAGGATGATCACTATAAATGTCTTTATAATATTTTTATCACACACACGTCACTTCAACACATCAATTATTTTTTCTTTCACTGTCATAATGATGAGTAATTGGTACCAAAGAAATCTTATATCAAATATTTGGTTCAAATCAAGATCAAAAGTTTCTGTTTTGTCAATAAAATTGGGTATGCAAAGTTTTAAAAAAAGTATGCTAAATGCAAAACCATTTGGAGATATAAGGTTGGTTCCTAAATATATTTTGCATTTTTTTTGCTCAAAATACTACACAGTTGTTTATTTTTTTATAAAATCGTTTAATTTCCAAGTGCCCTCCAAAAAGTAACCTGTAGCCGTGCCATCCATGGTAGCTTTGACGTCGAAAAATGATTCATAAATCAAAATATTTTTATTTGATTTGATATACGGCTGATTCTCTGCCTTGAAAAACGAGATATATAAAAAAATTACACAAATGTCAAACTTCATCTTTAAATATGGCACAGAATCTTGCGCCACGTGTAAAGCTTGATCTGCTATTTAAATATATTTAATTGTAAAACTTTTACTTTAGTATTATATCAGACTGCCCACGCCGCGAAATTTTATTGATAAAGCATCGACTATTTGTGTTTACCATTGAAATTATTGGGGCGCTTGGTCTGGCATCACTAAAATACATTTGATGACATACGATGACAGCTAACTTCATACCTACATTTTTTGCTTGTCACTAGGCAAAAAATGTATTTTATTCAGCTAACTGTAATGACTCACTTCAACCACATCTAGATAGATATAATTTAGCATCTAAGTAGCTTGTAGTCAATATGTTTGTCTGACGCACAACACGTCTTTCATTCTGACACGCTCCTGTGTCTCCATACCTCATGCATGGTGACCCTGCCAACACTGCCTAGTATGGACAGTCCTGTGCATCGCGATTCGCTAGTGATAAAAATATAACGTTTTCGTTCGTAAAAATTGTAATAATGTGTTAAAACGAGGATCTGATAGGATGATGTTTACGTGCTAAAAGTGGTTCTTTTTCGATGGGTGTGGAGTTCTTGAGGAAGCTGCGGCGACTCTTGAGACGGGCAAGAGGAGGGTTGTGCCGTAAAGGAGGTGCCTGCTGTCTTGAGACTGTTTCGCTCTTTCAATATCGCAAGCGACCTCACGTCCCACGCTGGGTGGAACAATTCCTGCCATGGAGTAAAGCTTTCTCAGTGGTGTCGGTTTCAGGGTGCCCGTGACTATACGTCATGATTCGTGGAGAGCCGTGTCCACATTTCTCGCATGGGCTAAACAAACCCAAACTGGAGTCGAATATTCGCCTGCTGAGTAAGCGAGAGCAAGACAACTCGTTCGAAGAACGCGTACGCTGGCTCCCCAGCGGGTAGTGGTAAGGCGTCTCAGGATGTTGTTCCGGGCACCAACTTTACTCTTAAGCTTGCGGCAGTTCTCTCTTTATGTCAGAGATCGATCCCACGTGACACCTAAGTACCGTCAAAAAATGTTTTTAAACTTTCATACAAATTAACTCAGTTCAAAATAACAGTTTAAAAAAGTTTTGGAACGAAAGTTGTTCAGTTTAATGGGCCGATTATTACCACACGAGAGGTTTTACGTTATTTTGCTAAGTCGTTGACATGTTGTAGTTTTGATTTGTCACGGCAAAGCTAACGATATCTCTTTAGAAATTCATTAAGTATTTTAGAATTTCGAAAGTGTGACAATATTTCCTTATATTTATTAGAGGTTCTATTTTGTCATAAAAACTAAGATTCTTGGATTTTTTTTTATTTTTAACTTTGCCTCATTGTTTCCTTGGCAAAATAGTGCTCTTAACCGAGTTTCATCAAACCCATTAACTCATAGAAAAAAAAATTGTTGTTTTCTTAATGGAATAGTCCACTAACCCAAGTTTTAGTTTCGTAATCAGAGCACTAACAAAATAATAAACTGTCAGTTAAAAATATATGAGTTCATTTTGTTCAATATTATAATTATTTTTTTATAAATAATTATTACTCATCCAAAATATCACTTGAATAAAAATACTCGTAAATCAATCATTCATTTTATAATTATAATATGTAACGTGGGAGAACGGAAATATTTATTCCCACTGTCCCGTGTTTTTTTTTTCGAGTGAACATACTGGGGGACAGCGGGAAAAATCCTTAGTTGTTCCCCCGTGAGGGATATAATCCTTTGACTGGAAATAAGACTTGGCCCCGCATACACTTGGCTGGTTTTTTGTAAGCTAGGTATAGGCTATAAAATTACGTAACGAGTATGCAAACTTTATTTTTGAATCAATAAATAAATTATATCTTACCTACCTAATACAATAAAAATAATTCTAAAAAACCGCATTTGGTTGAAGAATAGAACTACCTAACTATTCCTCTCGCGCCTGCCTGTGTTGTACTAGAAAAATAAAATGATCGACATCTGTAACTAGGTAGTATAGTAATAACATCTAATTTGAAAAAACAAATGTATGATGTGCCGTCCACTGTACATACACATATACCCTTTGCGTAGTGTACTCGTATTATTAGTGTCGACCTTGAAAGTGATAGTATCACAAACTTGACTAAACCTTACTAAGTATACAAGCAGCAGGTATGGACCCAACCTATATTTATTTAATTAAAAATCGATTTAGAAATATTGTCAATGTAACGGATCGGACGGACGGATGTGACGGACCTACTCATAGTACGTCTTCTCCAAATAAAATTATTTCGTGAGCCGGGTGGCTTGGAGCGCCACCGAGCGCACATCCGTCGTCGGCAAAGATCATGGGCGACTGAGCTCAAGAAAGGAAAGTGATGACGCTAAGCTTCTCCGCACGTGTTTAACAGAGAAAGAAATAATGGTCGCGCGCTCCAAGTAAATGGCGTAAGTGCCAAATTTACTTTCTCAGTTTATATAAAAAGTACTAATTTGATTTGTAAATTGCTTGCGAAAAACATAAAGCAGTCGGAGACCTATCTTGTAACTAAATTTCGGCGACCAATAAATTACCATTTACCTCTCAGATTCAAATAACGAGAATCGAAGACGCTGCTTTGGATAACATTTGTATCGAGAAGATTTTTACCAAACATGTTTTGGCCTTAGTGTAAGCGTAGATTATTATCTACGCAAGTCCAATAACATATTTTAGAAAATCAATACATTTACTGACGTAGATAATGAGATCTGATTCAACAAAAATCTTGAAAATTCCCGGACTAGCCCCTTAAGAAAGGTTCCGTATAAGTAATAGTAAATATTTTTAGGTTTAGTTTATTTATTATTTTGTAAAACGTAGGTTTAATTAATTAGGCAGTAGTTATAGTTGTTATGGTATATTTTATTTAAATAGATTTGTAAATATTAAGTACCTATTAATTTTTATTTTTGGTAATTAGATATACGTATTGACAAAACTATAATATTGTAGCAGTTAACTTATTAACGCTACACAGGATTATGCAGAACTTGATGGGGTCTACCGCGTCCCCACCGGCGCACAGTGTATGTAATTTCACATATCTAGCGGTATTTAATTAAGAATAAATATTGTTGTTTAATAAATATAATTATACCTTCACATTATCGTTAGATAATCGAACATGATTATTTCACAGATTTTTTGCCTCTGGTAATCTTAGGTTTGACATGACTAACCGTTAAAGTCCGCTTATTTTACACTACTTTCAGACGCATTTTATTTGTTGCGGTTTATTCACTGGTTGTGACTTTAAAGTGTGATAAATAAGATTCTATTGTTTTTTTCGTGGTCTAAATTTTTTCCAACAGATAGAGAAATTTTTATAGGTATGTTTTTTTTATTTATTACTTACCGTCGTCGTCGTTGTTATTACTTATTTTTTCATTTACTTAGTTCAATTAAAAAACCTTTACAGATAATCACTTCGTTTTTCTTACACCGAAAGTTCTGCAACAGATGGCACTACAACTCACATAGTGACGAAATCTTCTTCTAAAAAAGCATTTAAAAGTATTTTCAGTTATTTTTTCAGATATGTAACACAGAAATGGAAAATGCTATTTTATCCACGGAGACGTTATTTAATCCACGCAACCTCAACAAATTCAATTTTATATTACTACTATAGGGCTGCCTTTACCACTGTTAGGCATGGGAATAATAATTTATTTTCCTTTCTGAATTCTATCCAAATTCCGATCCTAATTTATTGTCAATGCAGGGAAATCAATTTTTACTAAAAATTAAATCTAGCTAGATCGATTTATCGCTCCCAAAACCCCATATAATGCTAAATTTCATCGAAATTGTTGTAGCAGTTTCCAAGTATCTTGCTCGTAGTACCTGGCGATGTGCAAACCCGTGGTGCAAACATTACCAAGCCAATAAGAAAATAAATACTGAAGATTAAAAAACATTGACCATAGACATTTATATTTTCTAGAACGAAAGCATTCGTTCATTCAAAAACGTACTTAATCGGTCCGCGAATCACAGAACTCTGTGCCGCGAATCGTCATTAGGTTTTTTTATTTTGGAAGTTTTATGGTCCAGTTACTAAGACTTTTAGACCAAATCTTATTTGCACATAACACTTTATTTATTAGTTAGAGTTTTTGAACACTCATTTTAATATAATTGTACAAAGGTGTATAGTACTCTTTTTGCTTGTCACACCCTGCTGCGTTCCGAAACACGCTGAAATCGATTTTAGCACTCTCAAAGCGCGTACCAAATTACTGTCAGCAGGCGAGTGGGCGATTGCTTTAAACAGAAAAAGAATAACTTCACCTCTTATTTCATCATTATAAAGTCTAACAGGTTATTATACTTACATAGTTTTTTCAGAGTTGCCTTTAATTAATTTCCCAAAATAAATCCTAAGTATAATAACTTATTAGACAGACTCTACATACTCTAATTTAACTTAATGATATTAAATAGTTTTTAAAATATGTAATCTCTCAGAGCTTAGCCTATAGTAACCCGGGTATAGCGGGCGAAACCCATATTATTATTAATTATCTAATCGCTAACGGCGCTGACTGTTTCATTCGGAATACACCCTATCTATGGATGAATTTTGTATTACTACTAGCGCCGCCTTTTATTTCATACGTAGCTCAGAGAAACAATGATTACTTAAATGATAAAAACGTCTGGTGTTGTACCAAATCAGCGGCGTAGATTGTAATTTATGATTCAATGACTCGCATATGATTCTTTAAGACGATAGCTTTGACGTTGAAAAATTATTTGTAAAAATCTTAATTCGAATAAAATTGTTTGATTTGATTTATGTGAAGTCATAGTTTTTATATACGCTAATACCCTAATTTAATACATACCGTTCTTATGTACATCGTGGTAGGCCTCCCCCACAAGGTGTATTAACTGACGATCTGGTGGTCGCGGGAAGCCGCTAGATGCGGGCGGCTTGTAGTGGAGAACCTTGGGGAAAACGTTTATCCAGCAGAGGACGTCATTCGACTAAGATGACGATGATTTCTTATTTTATGTGTAATGTTATGTTATACACAGATTGTGCTGCTAGGAAATTTAGTAGCAAAATAACTCATAAGTCAATGCTATAAAGTGCTACTATGTTTAGCCGCGTGTGCTTTCGTCTGAACGCATAAAGTAAGTAAAGTAATTAATCTAAATGCTTAGGTGCCTTTAAAAAAAAAATAAACGAGCTAAGCTCGGTCAACCAGGTACTGTGTAATTATTGGAGGAAGCTCAAGAATCTAGCAATAAAGAGTAGTACCTGGTTGACCGAGCTTAGCTCGTTTATTTTTTTTGTAAGACATCTACGCATTTCGATAATCTCTACTTACTTCATACGTTCAGAAGAAAGTACACGCGGCTAGACATAGTAGCACCACTCTTATACTTTAAACGAGCAAGATAAGAATAATAAGGATCTCGGAAACGTACGGCTGCAACGATTTCGCAATTTAGTTTCGGGGGCAATAAATCGATCTAGCTTATTTTATTTATTTATTTTATTTTTATTTTATTTATTCGGCAAATCATCAGCTAATTAACATAAAGTACTTGAAAAAATATGTAACAGACAGCTAATAACAGATTTGCACATATAAGCAACCACATAGAAACACGAGCATAATAATAATACTTAATTAACAAAAAAGTAACGAGATAACAGCGCTCAAAATTAATGTAGGTATGTATGCATATCATACATACATATATAAATAAACAAAAGATGCAATCTGGGGGCACGGCAGTGCCCCCGCCAAGTCGAGCAAAAAAGCGGCACGGCCGTACCATACTTTTCTCGAAGCAGTTCAGGCCATTTTCGACCCCCCTATAACTTCGTTGTGGATAAAACTAGAAGCCTGAGTTTTCAGTAACCAAGCAGGCATTGTATAAATACGATATATTTCAAATTTCAATCAATTTGAACCAGTAGTTTATGAATTATAACTAGTCAAAGTTTCTTTATTTTGTCACTCACTGACTGACTGACTGACTGACCGATCATCAAAACTCTAAGGCACTTCTAGCAGACATAGAAGCTTCAAATTTAGAATGGAATTAGTGTTTAGTATATAAACCAAGGAAAAACTAAAACATTTTGCAATTTCGGCCCAGTTTTCTAGATACATCATCTGCTAGATAACTTTGTAATCCCATATAAATCTTGGGGCATTATATAGGATTACAAAGTTACATTTGCAGTAAATGAATCAGTGTACCTGTATAATGGAATATAATTGAATAAGAGGTGCTGGGTAGGTGTAGGGTAGGTGTAGGGTAGGTGTAGGGTAGGTGTAGGGTAGGTGTAGGGTAGGTGTAGGGTAGGTGTAGGGTAGGTGTAGGGTAGGTGTAGGGTAGGTGTAGGGTAGGTGTAGGGTAGGTGTAGGGTAGGTGTAGGGTAGGTGTAGGGTAGGTGTAGGGTAGGTGTAGGGTAGGTGTTGGATAGGTGTTGGATAGGTGTTGGATAGGTGTTGGATAGGTGTTGGATAGGTGTTGGATAGGTGTTGGATAGGTGTTGGATAGGTGTTGGATAGGTGTAGGGTAGGTGTAGGGTAGGTGTAGAGTAGGTGTAGGTTAGGTGTAGGGTAGGTGTAGGTAGGTATAGGGTAGGTGTAGGGTAGGTGTAAGGTAGGTGTAGGGTAGGTGTAGGGTAGGTGTAGGGTAGGTGTAGGGTAGGTGTAGGGTAGGTGTAGGGTAGGTGTAGGGTAGGTGTAGGGTAGGTGTAGGGTAGGTGTAGGGTAGGTGTAGGGTAGGTGTAGGGTAGGTGTAGGGTAGGTGTAGGGTAGGTGTAGGGTAGGTGTAGGGTAGGTGTAGGGTAGGTGTAGGGTAGGTGTAGGGTAGGTGTAAGGTAGGTGTAGGGTAGGTGTAGGGTAGGTGTAGGGTAGGTGTAGGGTAGGTGTAGGGTAGGTGTAGGGTAGGTGTAGGGTAGGTGTAGGGTAGGTGTAGGGTAGGTGTAGGGTAGGTGTAGGTTAGGTGTAGGGTAGGTGTATGTAGGTGTAGGGTAGGTATAGGGTAGGTGTAGGGTAAGTGTAGAGTAGGTGTAGGGTAGGTGTAGGGTAGGTGTAGGGTAGGTGTAGGGTAGGTGTAGGGTAGGTGTAGGGTAGGTGTAGGGTAGGTGTAGGGTAGGTGTAAGGTAGGTGTAGGGTAGGTGTAGGGTAGGTGTAGGGTAGGTGTAGGGTAGGTGGAGCGTAGGTGTGCATTTTTACATTGTGTTTTCATGCGATCTACAAAAAGAAATGAGATGCCATCAAAAACATAACTTGTAAAAAAACCAAGTCTCGCACGCAACTTAGTCTACCGTAAAAAGTTGTGAGATCCATGTAATACCAAGTCGGTTAATTTATTCAGTCCCTACTTAAGAGTCCTTCTGTCTTAAGTTATTACGTAATTAGGTCACCTAACAACATCTTATAGTGACCAGATCAATATTAAAAATCTCTTATGTTTTAAATAAATACATAGATTGACTTGGCAATCGCACTAAACAATCAAATTTAATATAATAATGTATTAATTGTGAGATACATTGTGTTTTCATGCGATAAATACATAGATTGACTTGGCAATCGCACTAAACAATCAAATTTAATATAATAATGTATTACTTGTGAGATACATTGTGTTTTCATGCGATTGCCAGGTCAATCTATGTATTTATTTAAAACATAAGAGATTTTTAATATTCATCTGGTCACTATAAGATGTTGTTAGGTGACCTAATTACGTAATAACTTAAGACAGAAGGACTCTTAAGTAGGGACTGAATAAATTAACCGACTTGGTATTACATGGATCTCACAACTTTTTACGGTAGACTAAGTTGCGTGCGAGACTTGGTTTTTTTACAAGTTATGTTTTTGATGGCTTATCCAATTTACAATTTATGCCTCGTTGAAAAAATTCTCGCTCATAAGCTTTCTCGCCTGTGTAACACTAGTGTTAAATAGATCGATATCTTTACTAAGAGATAATTTAAATTGCTTGCTTGCTCGCAAAAGGAAACAGTTCTGCCTATAATTCGTTCTTGCCAAGGGGAGCGACAGTAGAATCTTTCGCCGTTGACTACAGGGAACATTCAAGTTAATTTCGTACAGCAAATCTGAACAATCCACAGAACCAGATGCAATTTTTAATAAAAATGTAATATCAGCTATATTTCTGCGCAATTCTAATGGTAATATGTGCAACATTCTACAGCGTGCATTGTACATATCAGAACTATAAGGTAGCTTAAGCCGATACGAGATAAATTTGATGAACTTTTGTTGGATTCGTTCAATTCGGGCCTTGTACATACTATAACAAGGGTTCCAGACTTGGGATGCGTACTCTAGAATACTCCTTACGTAAGTGCAGTATAATATTTTAAAAGTTTTTGCATTTTTAAAGTCTCTGGTACAACGCATTATGAACCCCAGAGCTTTCGATGCTCTCGCAACTATACCATCCACATAAAATAGATTTCCCCGTATTTTCAGGCTTAAAAGAATTGATACTTACGCGATATCATTGAAATAGAAAGGTAATTTTGGCTCAGTCGGGACACCGCGAGTTTGCAGTTTAAATCTCGACAAATATTTTTTTTTTATTTCTTTGTTCTTTGTTTCTTTTTTTATATTTGTTTAAATTTTTTATATTCTTTCATTTAGTTATTGAAATACAAAAATGAAAGAAAATTTCTGATAAATTTTTTGGTGGTCTGAAAGTTTTCCATCAGATGGCCCGAGTAAAACGAGGAAAAGAATATATTATGTATTATAAAATAAATATAGGAAAATAAATTATTCCCATACCAACTAACCTACCAACTTATTAGCAGTAGTTCCAATTTTGGCCACTTCACAGATACAGTGGTAAAGGCGGCGCTAGTAGTAATATAAATTTGCATTTATTGAGGTTGCGTGGATAATTTCGATGAAATTTAGCATTATATGGGGTTTCGGGAGCGATAAATCGATCTAGCTAGGTTTAATTTTTAGTAAAAATAGATTTCCCTGCATTGACAATAAATTAGGATCGGAATTTGGATAGAATTCAGAAAGGAAAAGAAATATTATTCCCATGCCTAACAGTGGTAAAGGCAGCGCTAGTAGTAATATAAAATTGAATTTGTTGAGGTTGCGTGGATTAAATAACGTCTCCGTGGATAAAATAGCATTTTCCATTTCTGTGTTACATATCTGAAAAAATAACTGAAAATACTTTTAAATGCTTTTTTAGGAGAAAATTTCGTCACTATGTGAGTTGTAGTGCCATCTGTTGCAGAACTTTCGGTGTAAGAAAAACGAAGTGATTTTCTGTAAAGGTATTTTAATTGAACTAAGTAAATGAAAAAAATAGTAATAACAACGACGACGACGACGGCAAGTAATAAATAAAAAAACATACCTATAAAAATTGCTTTATCTGTTGGAAAAATTTTAGACCACGAAAAAATAAGGTACTAAATTCAAATTAATAAAAATCATTTAAATAAATAATTTGATTAATTATTTTATAATTTTAAAATAACACGTCTTATAAACCAATCAACCCGCCTTTTATCATTAATGATTTTCTTTTGCCCAATGGCTGCCTGGAAGACATCGCTTAGATCGATAAGGCCGCCTTCTGCCTTTCCTTAATTTATATTTGTACGAATGTTTGTTTCTGTCAAAGTCAAAGTCAGGGTCAGAATCAAAGTCAATGTCAGTCAAAGTCAGAGTCAAAATCAAGTTCAAAGTCAAGGTAAATGTCAAGGTCAAAGTCAAGGTCGAAGTCAAGGTCAAAGTCAAGGTCAAAGTCAAGGTCAATGTCGAGATTAAAGTCAATGTCAGAGTCAAAGTTGTGACGGGTAAGGGTAGAATTTAAAAAGAAACTCGGAAACCCAGTCAACAATAACAAATTTATTTTAAATAAAAAAAAATAAACAAAGGTCGTGGGCAGAAGGCCCGTCTGCTTTTATTACAAGCTTTTATTTAGTTTCACCTGTCCCGTTGTCTGTCTGTCTGTCTGTCTGTCTGTCTGTCTGTCTGTCTGTCTGTAATCAAATCTTGCAAGTTAAATTTGATCCACTTCCCAGTTTCCGATTGAGCTGAAATTTTGCATTCATGTATAAATCGGATGACAATGCAATATTATGGTACCTTGGAGCTGGTCTGATGATGGAGACGGAAGGTGGCCATAGGAACTCCTCTAATACAGAACACAACCTAGTCGTGTTTGGGCTCGTTAGATTTGTCTTAACAAGATCTTTAGCCATACGTGATATCCAGGGTCTCATGATGGAGCCGGAAGGTGGCCACAGGAACTCCTTAAATACACAACACAACCTAGTCGTGTTTGGGCTTGTTGGTTTTGTCTTAACAAGATCTTTAGTCATACGTGATGTTCAGGGTCTCATGATGAAGCCGGAAGGTGGCCACAGGAACTCCACAAATACACAACATAACTTAGTCATGTTTGGGCTTGTTGGATTTGTCTTGACTAGATCTTCAGTCCTACGTGATGTCCAGGGTCTCATGATGGAGCCGGAAAGTGGTCACAGGAACTCCACAAATACACAACATAACATAGTCGTGTTTGGGCTTGTTGGATTGGTCTTGACGAATACTTTGATACTAAATGGTAACCAGAGTCTGATGATGGAGCCAGAAGGTGGCCATAAGAACTCCGTAATTAAACGACGCAACCCCACCGAGTTTGGGCCCATTTGATTTGTCTTGACGAGTACTTTGATACTACATGGTAACCAGGGTCTGATGATGGAGCTGGAAGGTGGCCATAGGAACTCCGGAACGACGCAACTCCATCGAGTTTAGGCCCATTTGATTCGTCTTGTCGAGTACTTTGATACTATATGGTAACCAGGGTCTGATGATGGAGCTGGAAGGTGGTCATAGGAACTCCGTAATTAAACGACGCATCCCGATCGAGTTTGCGCTCATTTGATTCGTTTTGACGAGCATCTTAGTTGGCGTGAATATGCAACTCCAACAGATTTGAGAAAAAGTTCGTTCCGTTTGTTATGAATGTGGATTATTATATGTCTGATTGATTAGATGGATGCCCCAATGCCAAGGTGAGCACGTGCCGAGGGCTGAATGGTATAAGAGTGTATAAACATTTCATATCGCTAACGTTGCGCCTCAGGGTACCAGGGCGAACCCTGTTGTACTGAAGCCCTTATCCCTCTACAATGGACCTCGGCAAGGATGGCATTCACATAATACAGCCTAAATCAATTCAATTTCCTGCTAAATTTAATTACGGCACAGCTGAAAGAAGAATGCTTCCGATTGTCTTGTCTTGGGCTTCAACTGTGCACAAAATGCAGGGAACTACTGTAGATCATGCTGTTATTTATCTAGGCTCTAAATTATTTGCTGCTGGTCAAGCTTATGTGGCTTTAAGCAGAGTTAAGTCTTTAGCAGGACTTCGAATCGAAGAACTTGACTGCTCCAAGTTGACTTCGAAGAAACCTTGTAATGTTGATGCATTAAAAGAAATGGATAGAATGAGAAATGTTACAAATAACTAACTTGTGATTACATAACTAATTTAAACATTAGTTTACCCTACTACAAACAAAAAAAATGAAATATTTAAATATAAATAAAATACATAAACTTTAAGTGCTCAAAGCAGCACATTATTATGTGAACGTACTACGGACTACATAACGGAAAAACGCTGCTACGCGCTACTAACTACGTCGTAGTAAATCTCGAATTAAACATACTAAAAAGTTAAAAATAAAATTAAAGAAAAAAAACCTTTTTTAAAAACAAGATTTTATTATTTGTTAAGAAAATGAACTAAAAAGTTAAAAATAAATTAACTCTAATTAGAAGTATAACACTTTATAAGTTCATTGTAACCTTTAACGATAATTAAGATTTGATGGTATAATTAAGCTATCACAATGTAACACGCTTTTTTATTTATAAAATTGGGACTGTAATAAAAACGGGAAGATTTAATAATTAAGGTGTAAAGTTTTGGTGTTAAAAATATATGATTACGATATGGAATTATTTTGTCGTAGACGAAGAAGCTTAATTATCGTTAAAGGTTACAATGAACTTATAAAGTGTTATACTTCTAATTAGAGTTAATTTATTTTTAACTTTTTAGTTCATTTTCTTAACAAATAATAAAAGCTTGTTTTTAAAAAAGGTTTTTTTTCTTTAATTTTTTTTAAAACAAAGGGTGGTACTTCCAGAATTTAAAAAGAAACTCGGAAACCCAGTCAACAATAACAAATTTATTTTAAATTAAAAAAATAAACAAAGGTCGTGGGCAGAAGGCCCGTCTGCTTTTATTTTAAAACAAAGGGTGGTACTTCCCGGGCGCTGTGCAGCCGACGTCGAAGTGATGGCCGAGGTCCAGGATCTTCAAGGTTAGCTCCGCGGCGTTAGGGATGGTAGTCCGTGGTAGCAGATGATGAAAGGTGGGTGTGATCAGCCCAAACATAGGACCACAAATTACGTAAAGCCGCCGCTTTATTTTGTGATAGGACCCTAGAAATAATAGAAGGTGTCACGGCAAGGTCTCACATCTAGCTCTAATTGTCATCACCGTCTGGCTAGCATAAGCGTAAGCATAGGGAAGTAGTGTCATCCTACCTATTATCTTTTAACAAAAGTAGTATCTATCTAGGTGCGGTGCAGTGATGGCAAACAGAGCGGGTTTTGTAGGCAAGGCTAGGCTAAGGCTAAATAAGGTTAGCATAGCGAGTACATAAAATAGCTATAAGCAGGTAGGAACCCTACCCGCACAGGAACACATCTGTCACGACGAACGCGAATCCCTAGGTGAGTTGAGACATACATTGCGGTTATTAGTTACAGCACTAGTAAAAGAAAAGTAAAGAAGACTTGTCTATGGAAAGTTGGGCTTCAAAGACCGTAATTATATCCCTAGAAAGAGCCCAAAGATCGGTACTCAAAGTGATGAAAGGGCCATGGCTCAGTGTAATTAGCCCAAAGGGCAACACTGATTTTCAGCCGTCACCCGTGGATGACTTGCAATCGCAAGCAGAACAGAAAATAAAAATAAGTAAAAACTGTGGGATAATGACCTAATTGTGATAAAAAAGAAAATCGATGAAACATATATGTGCGTGCAGTTTATTTATGTATTTGAAATTGTGGTGTTGTGAAAGTGCGTGTTTAAAGTTGCAGTACCTACGACTGTTGCAAAAAATTATAATGAAAAATTTTAAATGCACTAATTCCAGACAACTATTGGAATTTTCGTTGTTCATTGAGCAGGTGAAGTTTTAAATTGTTGAGAAACGAGAATTTGTTCGATAATTTTCTTAATGGCGGTGGAATGTCATTCCAACATTTTGTTGCCTGGAATCGAAAGCTGCCTCTAAAAGCCACCGTACGGTGAATATGACCCTCAAGTGGAGCACGCGTGCTTCTGGTTCCAAACCTGTCATGGAATGGAGAGACTCTAAGTTTTTTGAACAGATATTCGGGCTCATTAAATTTCATAACATTGAACATTAAACTTGACAAATGGAGATGTCTGCGTGATTGCATGTTCAACATGCCAGCTGCATTTAAAAATGGAGTGATATGGCTACGAGGTGTTACGGTAAAGCAAAATCTGCAGCAAGCATTCTGCACACGCTGCAACAAACGCTGCGATTTAGATAGCAAACGTGGTCCAAACACAATGTCACCATAATTAAGTCTAGACAGTACTAATGACTCACACAGAGTAACTCGAACTTTTTCACTTAAGAGACTACGTACCTTATATAGAACTTTTAGTCGGTACATGCAATTTTTGACAAGATTCAATACATGTGATTCAAAACGGAGATGACTGTCAAACAAGATACCGAGATTTCTGGCTTCGTCAACACGTTCGACTATCTGACCATGGATATTTACGATGGGATTTGCTAACAATATCTTAGAAACCTGCATTTTTGTACCAATGACCATGAACTTGGATTTCAATGGATTGAGCAGCAGTGAATTTTCACGCGACCAATCAGCTATTCTGCCCAGGTCTTCGTTAAGTTTAGATACAGCATTAGAAATACATTTTGGATCATCTGAGATGTATAGCTGAATATCATCAGCATAACAATGGAATTTGCAGTGATTGATTACAGTCACGATGTCCGCACTATACAAAATGAATAGAAGTGGTCCAAGAATTGAGCCTTGAGGTACTCCGCGTGTGAGTAGCTTGAAATCCGACAGTACATCACCACCATCACCACCATTTGCAAGCTTCACAGATTGTAGTCGGCCACTTAGATAGTTCTTAAACCAAGAGACTGAAGTATCCTGCAATCCGTAGTACCTAAGCTTAGATAGAAGAAGAGGAATACTGATACTATCAAATGCACGAGAGAAGTCGAGAAGTGCCAAAATAGTTCCTCGACCCGCATCCTGCTCAGCAAGTATATCGTCGACTACATTTAGCAAAGCAGTACTTGTCCCACGTCCCCTTCTAAAACCTGACTGATATAAAGGTAAAATATTGTTGTCCTCAACGTATTTACTAAGCTGGCGGTATACCGCTTTTTCTAAGATTTTGGACAAATAGGGCAAGATACTTATAGGTCGTAGATCCTTGAGTTGTGTAGGATTTTGTACTTTAGGAAGCGGTGTAACAAGAGCCACCTTCCATTGATGGGGGACAATACCGGTAATAATTGATTCATTGATTATATCTGTTAGTACTTTAAGAGTACGCGGAAGAGTGAGGATAACCATATCTCTGCTTATTCTATCACTTCCCACGGCATTAGATGTTATCTTTGTAATGAGATTATAAATATCATTTTCACAAATTGGACTTAAAATTAAACTAGAGTTTTTAAAACGATGTGTATTATAATAACAAAGATTTTCTAAAGGGACATCACTACCAGTTGGCAAGGTAAAAAAATGGTCATTTATTATATTAGGGTCATTAAAACATTCCGGCAACTTATCGTTTTGACTAGGGTCAACAAAAATTTTAGATTTTATATTTTTCCAAAAAGCCTGACTATTTTTAATTTTAGAGTTTACATAGTGGTTAAAATAAGCCCTTTTTTCACTGTCTACACTTTTTTCAACTAATGATTTAAGATCCCTCCATGCCCTTTTATCTGCAACGGATTTTGTTGTGCGATACTTCTTAAATGCAAGCCAGTCATGTACCTGATGGTGTCAGTAATCCAGGGCAAGGATTGTTCATGTTTTAATTTGACTTTTTTAAATGGAGCATGCTTATCAAACAGAGATAACATCAGACAATTAAACTCGTGAACTTTCTCATCAATCGTCGGCATCGTCAAAATGGATTCCCAATCCAGACTGTTTAAGTCACTATTGAATGCTTGGAGATCAATATTTTTGAGTGGTCTGTAAGATAAACACTTAGCAGGAAATTTTGACTTTTTGACAAGCAAAGTTACGTTCACCATAGCATGCCCAATATCACCCCTAATATTTGATACTGAAACCTGACGAACTGGAGCATTTGTACATACCAAATCAATTAAAGTAGCCGAATCGGACGTAAAATGAGTGGGCTCAGCCACAACCTGCATTAAACCCATATATGTTAAAAATTGCTGGAACTTAACTATGTCGCACTTTGACTTATCCAACATATTAATATTAAAGTCCCCAAGTAAGACTAATTGATCAAAACCAGAAAAATGGGTAACAGATTGAGTGATTGCGTCAGTAAATTTGTCGACATTAACCCATTGAGGCCTATACGCCGTACCAATTATTATACGCTGTCCATTTAACTTAGTGGAAATCCACATTTGCTCAATATCAGCACTTGGATACTTTTCGTACCGAACTCGTAGACCCTGTTTAATATAAAATGCTACCCCGCCCCCGCGGCCCCCTCGCATGTGCATCGGTCTAATTTCCTAGCAGAGTTCATTAATATGAACTCTGCTGCACCTGTACAACATACCTTGGGTCGCCGTATGGTCATACCAACCACTAGAGTCAAAACCTCCTTCGCTCGCCGTTTCAAGTCTTTCTCTTTCCCTTTTATCTATAAAGTTGCTCAAAAGCACTGTGACGTTCGAAATGATACCGTGATAGAAGCCAGGACTAAAATAGTAAAGTGGTTATCATCTCTAGACTATAATTCCACTGAATCTCTTCTTGAGATTATCAAATAGATTGTGCAAATATATAACATCAGCTCATTTCAAACAAAACTCTTTGGTATATATATATATTTATTTTTCATATTATGTATTTTATTATGCATGTATATTTATTTATATTATGTTTTATTTGTCTATGCATGTAATTTGGGCTTGTCGGCAATTACGATGATTAGATTTACATTCTTCTTTTTTTGTAGTTTCCAAACTGTATTGTTTAATCTTTCTTGATATAGCACATAATTGTCAATATTTCTGTTTAACCAAAATAAGATTTCCCGCGATACAGGTTTATCCTAGTGCGGGGATCGTTGTTAATGTGATTTTGTCTGTGCAAATGGCTAAATAAAATCTATTTTCATTTTCATTTTTTTTCAGATCTGATAGACCTCAGTTGACATTTCGGTAACTTGTAGCTACATGTTGGCGGCAGAGTTTCATTTCTGTAGTGAGTGTTTCATATAACAAGAACTTGTGCTGGCGCTGCAGCTTGGAGCAGCTCATGTGTACCGAGGGAGACGCCGTGAGCACCTGGAGCACAGCACGGCACTGCAAGTTGAGTAACTAGATCGTTAATTGTAGTCTTTGCTACTGATTCTTCGGTGTCTGTCTAGCTCCCGTGTGAGTGAGCTTTTCTGTTCCTGTTCCTGATTATTGTTGATTTCCAGCAGGGATGGATTCCGGGATTGCGGATCGGAATCAATGATGCTTCTATGGATGAGCTGCGGCTTGAAGAACTACTTGTAGTCCAGGTTGGATATCTGGTCGTCGGTTGAACGATCACACCTGGGTGATCGCAGCGGCGATTGGATCTGGGCTGCAGACCAGGTTGGATACTCTCCCACACTTGATTGAAGTGTGGCTTGGGTCTGGGATGTTCTAGAGAATCTTCGGATGCATCCAAGTACTGAGCGTTGACTTGATCATAGACGTTTGATTAACTCATCGCATCTATTGTGTTTCCCATAGGAGTTCTGCTGGACTAGTTGCCTGATATTATGAATACGATGAGAACGCGTTTTACTGTTGACTGAGAGATGAGACACTGGGGAAGGTCGTGGAGTTACAGTGGCATTCCAATGCCAAACGATTAGAAGTTGCTCATGTTGTTTTATTTATGAATGCAGATGTGCTGAGGTGTTACCAGTGAGTAGAGCCGACAACCATCACCTTTATCAATGCGAAGCAGAATATATGCCATCAAAAACATAACTTGTAAAAAAACCAAGTCTCGCACGCAACTTAGTCTACCGTAAAAAGTTGTGAGATCCATGTAATACCAAGTCGGTTAATTTATTCAGTCCCTACTTAAGAGTCCTTCTGTCTTAAGTTATTACGTAATTAAGTCACCTAATAACATCTTATAGTAACCAGATCAATATTAAAAATCTCTTATGTTTTAAATAAATACATAGATTGACTTGGCTCGATTTGGCTTTAAACTCATTCTTACTCGGGCTAAACCCTTCTATTAAACAAACTGTACGATGCCGAAATCCTGAAACTCTCAATGAAGCCATACAGCTGGCCATTGACGAAGAGAAGTTACATAATTTTTCAAAAGTAAATCAAACAAACACTTTTAAAAAGTGCACTATTTGTAACAAAGCTGGGCATAATTCTTCAGAATGCTATAGAAACAAGCCTAGACATTCCAATTCTAATTCCCACAATGCACACAAGTCATATCATGTTTCCAGCTCTAACAATGTAAAAACATGTGCATATTGTAAGAATAAGGGTCACTTGATCGCAGAGTGCCGTAAGCGAGAATATAATAATCGCATGCACACAAACAACACCGGCGTGCAATCCGATTCTCCACAACGCTCTTTCAATCCACCGCCGCCGCGTGCAAATCCTCATTCTTTCAAGCCCAATTCTACTAATGTGCATAACTCAGTAGAACATGATAATTTAAACTAAATAAGACTTCGCGCAAGTGCCTACCGGAGTCAATTAATTCCTCAAATAGCACAACCACTGTTTCTTTCGAAAACTCACTGATCTTTTCTAATTCCTACACTAAATCTTTAGAGGCTAGCACTTCTTAATCTAACACTGTATCTTATGCTACGCCCAATATAAATACTAAATCTTTACAAAATACTAAATCTTATGCTGAAGCTTTAGACAACACTCAACTTAAAGCTAATACTAAACTTAATACCAATTCTCATACTACTACTAAATCTTATACTAAATCTAATACTAAATCTAATACTAAATCTAATACTAAATCTAATACTAAATCTAATACTAAATCTAATACTAAATCTAATACTAAATCTAATACTAAATCTAATACTAAATCTAATACTAAATCTAATACTAAATCTTATACTAATACTAAATCTAATACTAAATCTAATACTAAATCTAATACTAAACCTAATGCTAAATCTTATACTAACTCTACTAATGCAAAATCATGTCCTATTACTAATTCTTTTTCTAGCTCTGAGTTAAATACTCACCAACAAAACAAGAATCTCACTGAATCGGAAATCCCCGTCTTCGAGACGAGTGGAATAAATTCTAAAGTATCTTTACCAAACGTCTATTTAGAGACACAGCAAGCGGACAAGCCTCTCTGTTTCTTAATCGATACAGGCGCTTCCTTAAGTATCGTAAAAATGTCTGCACTTCGTAACAAGCCTTCGTCGCTTTTGTCTAGCGACAGAGTCAAGTTGAAAGGTATCAACGACTCTGAATCGCTCTGTGAGACTTTAGGGTGTACACAAATCTATTTTAATCACCCAATCGAAAATGAAGTCTATCCTAAATGGATACAGTTCAATTTTAAATTCCATGTAGTTGGTGATGACATAAATCTAAATTATGATGGCATAATAGGCTCAGACATTTTGCAACGTCTTGGCGCTAATATTCAATATTCTAATTGCCAACTTCATTTTCAAGGCTATAATATTCCAATAAGCTTTAGTCAGCCTTCATATACTATACCTGCAAGGTCTGAAACTGTCATTGAATGCGCTGTTTCTAACTTAGACGAAATTTCAAACCTTACAGAAGGCCTCGTATTAGACCACGCTATTTGCGAAGGTGTGTTTGTCGCTAACTGTATAGTGACAATTAAACCAAACAAAAGAGTCAATGTCTCAATCTTAAATACCACTGAAACCGAAATAACGGTAAATAATTTTCTAGTTCACGTGACTCCTTTCCAAGAAAATTTGAGCTCTCAAGTGTCTACAAATGACGAAGCTCAAATAAATCATGTATCCAATTCTACTAGGTCAAATAAAGTACTATCTCAGATTCGCACCTCACATCTTAATTCGCAAGAAAAGTCTGCATTAATAGAATGCTGCTCCGAGTATACAGACATTTTTCATCTAGAGGGTGAGCCTCTCTCTTGCACTAACGCCTTAGAGCATTCAATTAATACCGGAAACGCACCTCCTATTCATGTAAAATCTTACCGTTTTCCGGTCTGTCATAAAGAAGAGGTCGATTCTCAAATAAAGAAAATGCTCGATCAAAACATTATTCGCCCTTCTATTTCGCCATGGAGCGCCCCTGTATGGGTAGTTCCTAAGAAAATGGACGCCTCGGGCAAGAAAAAATGGCGAATCGTAATCGATTATCGTCGGTTGAACGACGTCACTGTCACAGAAATATATCCACTGCCTCTTATTACAGATATTCTCGACCAGTTAGGTCATTCAAAATATTTCACGACCCTCGACTTAGCGAGTGGTTTTCACCAGATCCAGCTGAGTGCTGCTGACGCGGCTAAAACTGGATTTACTATCACAGGCACAGGTGGTTCTTGCGACGGTCATTACACGTATGCCGTTTGGCCTGAAAAATGCCCCTGCGACCTTCCAACGTCTCATGAATATTGTTTTGACAGGACTTCAAGGTCTCCACTGCTATGTTTATCACGACGATTGTGTCCTATTTTCCCACGACCTTGAGTCTCATATGACCAAACTTCGATTAGTCTTTGACCGTCTTCGCGAATTCTATTTAAAATTGCAACCTGATAAGTGCGAGTTTCTACGTCGTGAGGTCACTTATCTAGGTCATATTATAACCGACAAAGGTGTTTCTCCAAATCCCGAGAAGGTCAAAGCTGTCATGAATTTTCCAACTCCTAAGTCACCTAAAGAGATTAAGTCATTTCTCGGCTTGGTAGGATACTACCGCCGATTTATCGAAAACTTCGCCAAAATTACAAAGCCTCTTACTTCTCTCCTAAAAAAGGACACAGCTTTTCATTGGTCTAGTCAACAAGAGCAGGCTTTCAATCTCTTAAAAGAAAATCTTACTACAGCCCCATTGCTCCAGTATCCCGACTTTAGTCAACCTTTCATTTTGACGACTGACGCGTCTAATTACGCAGTCGGCACTATTCTATCTCAGGGAGAAATCGGCAAAGATAAGCCGATAGCTTATGCCTCCCGCACTTTAAACAAAGCGGAAGGAAACTATTCGACAACTGAAAAGGAATTCCTGGCCATTGTCTTTGGTTTAAAAACTTTCCGTCCCTATCTATACGGCCAGAAGTTTAAAATCGTAACTGACCACAAACCCCTTCTATGAGTCATGAACGTGAAGGACCCTAGCAGCCGCCTTATGCGCTGGCGCCTCAAAATTGAAGAATATCAATATGAAATGATATACAAACAAGGCAAACTTAATGTCAATGCCGACGCCTTGTCTCGCATCCAAATAAATCATATAAATTCTACTAACCTAAATAAATCTACCTATGAACAATACTTTAAAAATAAATTTACTAACTCTATTGTAAATAACACAGAAATTGAAGAGCATGCACAATCTCTGCACCTAACTAAATGTAACTTAATCGCTTGTCCTACCTCACTAGACTTCGACGAGTCAATACCTCATATCTCTGAAGTCCTATCCCAATTCCAAGAAACCAGTGACCTTCTCGCCTCTGAGCGTGAAGCAAACACTGTGACGTCAGTCTTCGAAAACGGCAAAATGTACTATTTCCTTTATACTAAAACCCATCACTATGATGACGTAAATTACAAAACCGTTTACGACTTATTAATGAAACTACGTGACACAATCATTCTACAAAACCCTGACGTCAGTGACCTTGCTATATCCAATTTCTCTGACCCATTTTCTAAGCTGTCATATTACAAAATATTTAATATGATTGCATATGTGTTTCATAATACTAATATCAAAGTGCATGTTTACAAAAATCGGATCATCTATCCTACTCCCGCTGAAGTACCTAAAATCCTCAGGGAAAACCATGATTCACCCATCGCCGGTCACCCCGGTATGAAACGCATGTATAGCAGAATCAAGGCTTCGTATTACTGGAAGTCTATGCGGTCTGACATTGAAAATTACGTTAAAAATTTTAAATTGTGTCAGCTCAATAAACCTCTTCGCTGTTCTAACAAAGCACCTATGGAAATAACATCATCAAGCACCAAACCTTTTGAAAGGTTAGCTCTTGACATCGTAGGTCCCTTACCTGAAGCTGGTGTTCAAAAATTCAAGTTCATACTTACTCTCCAAGACGACCTTACCAAATTCTCTTCTGCCTATTCTATGGTTACTTCCACGAGTGAAGAAATAGCTCGTAATCTTATTCATTTTATGTCTCTTTTCGGTTTCCCTAAAACTATTCTTACCGACTTAGGTACAGCTTTCACGTCAGACTTATTTAAACAAGTAACTCAGATCTGTAAAATTAAAAACATTTTTACCACTCCTTACCATCCCCAAACGAATGGCGCAATTGAACGTAGCCATACTACTCTAAAAGAGTATCTCAAATCATTTGTAAACGAAAATCAAAATGATTGGCATTTATTTATTTTCTCTGCTATATTGGCATATAACACGACACCTCACTCAACGACTCAATTTTCACCTCACGAACTCCTATACGGTCATAAACCTAGCATTCCTAGCTCCTTGTATGACGTCACTAACAATACATATCACGAGTATATACGCGCTTTGCAATACCGCATGAAACTAACTCGACAGAGAGCTTTGGAGTATATTAACCAAAGTAAAGAAAAATCTAAAGTCTATTACGATAAATCTACTAGAAAAGTCCCTTACAAAACAGGTGATATTATGGTTTATCTCAAAGTTCATCACAGACTTCGTAAGGCCTTATCGCCATTGTGGAAAGGCCCTTATAAAATCGTTAAAGTTCACGCAAACAGTAACGTGTCCCTAGCTATAGGTCGTAGACACGTCAAGCATCATGTTAATGAAATAAAACCCGTTTCCACATGATTCTATTATCTTTCTTTCCAGATTGCTATGTCAGCACGTGTCTTCCGAGCCCGAGATAACTCCTATTGTTCACAGTCCCGGATTATATTTTGATCATGTTACTAATATCTACTTTTATAATGATTTCTGGAAAGTAATTACTCATGTTAATATACAGTCTGTACAATCTCAACTTGATAGCATCGACAGACTTATTGTTAAGTAATCCTTACTATGTGCTAAAATTCAAACTGAAGACTATGCCGGTTGTAAAGACATTTTCAACCCTATTGAAGTTCTATTAGAAACCAACTATGTAAGAGCTAATTCCTTGTCTCATATTATTTCTCACGAAGTCCCACTTAGGTTTAAAAGATCCCTAGAATTCGGTGGAGAAATTCTTAAGTTCTTCTTTGGAACACTTGACGCAGATGATGCTCGCAAATACGACGCAGCCATCAATGCTTGTGCAGAAAATGAGCAAGAATTATTTAAACTCATGAAAGATAACATTCATGTCGTAAAATCATCTATTTCGTCTTTTAATTCTACAATTTCTAAATTAAATCAGAATGAAATTAAATTAAACTCTCAGATAGAAAAATTAAATGTACTTCTATTGCAAACGAGTCAGAACAATAATAAACTCGTCTCTCTTACTAGACTTAATAATCTTGTAAATATAATCGAAGGTTCTTTATTAACTATATCTAATTTCTTAGACACTATTATTAATTCTATCTTATTTTCTAAGGTTAATATTTTACATCCCTCTATACTAAACCCTACTAGTTTGTTCAATGAGTTATAGAAACGTAGCAGTTCTATCGACAGTAAATTAGATTTTCCTGTTCCACTGAGTCTTGACAATATCCATTCCTTAATAGATGTTTCTAAACTAATATCTTATTATTATTATAATAAAATAGTTTTTGTTTTGCAAATCCCTCTTGTATATCCAATTAAATATACTATGTTTAAAATAATTCCTCTTCCAACTCCTCATGATAAAATTCACCCTAATACCTTCGCCTTAATAACTCCCACTAAATCTCTCGTCGCCTTAACAGACGATAGGTTGCATTACACTTTATTAGATAACATGAAACAATGCTCTGTTATCAGTAATTTACACTCTATTTGCCCGTTAGAAAACATTTATTCTAGTGTCACAAACCCGTCCTGCGAGACGAAACTATTAACAGAAGTTATTCTATCTCTGCCTGATGAATGTAACTCTAAACTTTTATACGGAGATATTGACATATGGCAAAAAGTAAACAATAATAAATGAATTTATGTACAATCTAAGAAAACTAAGCTTACAACTAAGTGTAATAACGTAATAAATGACTATTCAATTTTAGGTACAGGTATTCTAAGCCTAACAGAAGATTGTATTGCATTCTCCAAAACAATACGGCTTGAGCCGTCTTATTCTGTAAATATACAACTAAATAACCAGTTTAAAATTGAGTTTGACATAACACGAGACGATTGTTGTAAAGAAGAAATTCTTAACAAGTCAATACCAGCTCTGTCACCTCTTACTATAAGTAATATAGATCTTGATTCTCTTAAACATTCCTACAGACAGTTAGATAATTTAGAAAATGAATTAAATAGAGCTCAATCTGAGACTCATTTCGTAAAATATAGTACTTACTACTCTTCATTAGCTGTCTTTTCTATTATTGTAATTTTTCTTTATTTAGGGTATAAAATGTATCGTTATTGTTGTAACAAAAAGTATACCAGTAGTACTTGTTGTATACAAATTTTCAATCAATGTAATACTAATAAGAATATTAAACATGATTCGAAATTTCATAATTCTATTGAGTTAACAGAAATCTCTGATGATTATGACAATAAGTCAGTTAAATCTCTTCCAGAAAACCTTTCTTTTGCTAAGAGTAATAAGTCTTTCAAGTCTTATCAGCGGAATCTAACTAACAATTAAGTAAGAAACTAATTGTCTGATTTTATTTTAATTTTAAGTCCTACTATGTTCTTATTCTAATTAGTTTCTTAAGTTTTCGGTCTTACTCTAAGTTTTATCTCAGCTCAAACTTCTATTTCGTTAAACTCTTTTCTATTCGTAATTTCGCTTTCCTAATTTAAAAACGTAAAGCTCAATCTTAAGGGGGGGCGTGTTACACCCTGTATCTCTTAGCTATAGTTGCTGAGCTAGCACCATGCGCATCTTTTCGCCATGTGCTTTGTTTTAATAAATATAATTGTAACGCATTTGCAAGTTCAGTTGCAGTCTAGCTTTTGTTCGGTCCGGTCTTCCCGTTTTTCCGCGACGTGTCGTTTTAGCTGAGATTTATTCATTCTTTATGAATAAATGGTGTTGGCTGTAATAAATAGTTTTTTTTTTTAAACCAACACAGGGCTTCCGCGTAACAGTACGCAACTTAGTCTACCGTAAAAAGTTGTGTGTCTCATCTCTCAGTCAACAGAAAAACGCGTTCTCATCGTATTCATAATATCAGGTAACTAGTCCAGCAGAACTCCTATGGGAAACACAATAGATGCGATGAGTTAATCAAACGTCTATGATCAAGTCAACGCTCAGTACTTGGATGCATCCGAAGATTTTCTAGAACATCCCAGACCACACTTCAATCAAGTGTGAGAGAGTATCCAACCTGGTCTGCAGCCCAGATCCAATCGCCGCTGCGATCACCCAGGTGTGATCGCTCAACCGATGACCAGATATCCAACCTGGACTACAAGTAGTTCTTCAAGCCGCAGCTCATCCATAGAAGCATCATGGATTCCGATCCGCAATCCCGGAATCCATCCCTGCTGGAAATCAACAATAATCAGGAACAGGAACAGAAAAGCTCACTCACACGGGAGCTAGACAGACACCGAAGAATCAGTAGCAAAGACTACAATTAACGATCTAGTTACTCAACTTGCAGTGCCGTGCTGTGCTCCAGGTGCTCACGGCGTCTCCCTCGGTACACATGAGCTGCTCCAAGCTGCAGCGCCAGCACAAGTTCTTGTTATATGAAACACTCACTACAGAAATGAAACTCTGCCGCCAACATGTAGCTACAAGTTACCGAAATGTCAACTGAGGTCTATCAGATCTGAAAAAAAATGAAAATGAAAATAGATTTTATTTAACCATTTGCACAGACAAAATCACATTAACAACGATCCCCGCACTAGGATAAACTCACTCGAACCTTAGAATCCCTCGCGAGCTTCAGGAGTCTATTTTTAGAAACCTCCTTCGCATGCTTTGGATTCAATATCAGTTCTCTGAGGAAAAATTGGCATTCCTCTCTTACCTAACAAATAACTATTTATTGACCGAGCGAGCGAAGCGTCTCTGCTTCAGCTTGGCCAAAATCGGTTTTGTATGTCTGTTTATGTGTGTGTGTGTGTGTGTGACGTGTGTACGTGTGTGTGTGTATGTGTGTGTGACGTGTGTACGTGTGTGTGTGTATGTGTGTGTGTGTGTGTGTGTGTGTCTGTTTGTTCCACTCTACAGGTCGCGTTTCTCAACCGATTCTCGTGAAATTTTGTGAGCAGGTTCAATAAATTAATAAAATTTTTTTTTCGAGTCGGTTTTTGGAAATTAAAAAAAATGACGGAGTTATGGGGGTAGCCACAAGGTCTACCGCTAAGGCTATTTTCCTCTTCAGGTCATATTTCTCAACCTATAAAAAAACATATTTGTAATAATAATAATACAAAATTAAATATTAAATTAAATTCCCAAAGCCATTTAAAAAAAAAGTACTCGCGAGCTCTACAGCTCACGGAGCCACTAGTTTATTTTTCAGTTTATTTTCAGTTGTTGACTTGAATCTCAAAGCATCCTGCGGTAGGATCAGCGCACACCGAACTGCAAAATGCCCGCGCATGGTCGAGCAGTATTTTGACTCTTGGCCATGCATGCAGGCGGTATGCTCTTTTGGCAGAGGAAGAGATATATGTAATAAGGTCGAGCGCGCTCGCGCATGTTGAACGAACACGCATCCTGCATGCTCGAGCATGGTCGAGCATCAAGTTTGGACGTGTATTAAATTTTGCAATGTATGGAATTGTAATAAAATAAATTTTTCAGTACTCTCAGAAAATGCTCTGCTCTGCTCTGCTCTTAGTATGCGCTGACCCCTACAGTGCAAACTAGTGCAGCGGGTATCAACACTTGTTTCTGTGATTAGCCAGTGTTAGTGAACTCACCCAAAAAAATGTAATGACGGATCTAAGTGATGTAATAACATCCTATGGAAATAAATTATTTTGACTTTGACTTTGACTTATATACCTTCTGCTTCTGTATCTACATTCTGGTGAGTTTGTAACTCAAATGTTAAATATTTTTGGTCCCGCAATACAGGTTCTCCTCTTGTGGATTACAAAATATATTTGATAATTGTACTTAAACTAGGTTAAGATTTTTTGCTAAATAAAAGTATTATTATTTTTATCTTCAGATGAGTGCCATGTCTGCTGATGTCAGCGTCGATGAGGAATTGAGGCTGACTGCGGAGGTGCTGCGTCAGACGCTGCACGACGACGATGGCGAGGACGAGAGCAGTGTTGATGGGTGCGGATGCCTTTAATATAATTATAATTTGATAAGAACGGTTTGGGCAATACAGCCGCTGTGGAGCCTGGCGGTGGATCCAAGTGGACGGAGCGGAGGGGCCCCGACGAGCACTGTGCGATCCGAGACGATCTGCGTAAAATCAACTAGCTGTAAATAATTAAAAAACTAGCTGGTTTCGCCGTTTAGGTATTAAAAAACATACAAAAAATATGTTGTTGTCGCCGAAAATATTGAGAAAACAGATTTGCAAATTTTGAATGCGGGGTGATTTTCAGTGATTTTAATTATTTATTTTTGCTTTATTCCTTGATTATATGTAAAATCTACTTAAAATCTAAACTCTCCTGTTGGTTATAATTTTCTTGATTTGGTACATATTCCGAGACGTGAGATCCGCGAGTTTCAAAAAGGGGCCCAAGAACGACCACCGTGATCCTGAGTGAAACGGGTCACAAGGTAACCTAACGTCACAAAGTCACAACCTAGTCACAAGGTAACCTAACAAAACCTAACCGATCCAATAAACCCTTAATGAGTTAATATTGCATTTTCTGTTTTCGATTTACTTTCGACGTATGTAAAGTTAAATACAAATATCATTATTTCACTTATTCCTTCAATGTTATTTGTTTTTGTATTTTGACTTGCAGCTTGTTGTTGTCAATAAATTGAGTATTGAGTATTGATTCTACACCTGACGGAGCGACTAGTAATAGACTTTGAAGAAGCCATTATTATGTAGCTATAAAATGACCTCTTTATCCAGTTTAATTAATGTTTTTAGCAATAGAGTAGTATAAACTATATTTTGGTTATGTCCTGTGTTGCCTTCTCCCGAGCCTTTGCCAAACGATAGATGGATTTTTGGCCCTCTTTTGTCTCTAATTTGTCGTATAATGGAGACAATTGATCGTGCCGGGCTTTGACAACGGCTCGTTTTGCGGCACATTTGGCTGCTTTATATCCTTCGCGGTCTTCAGGAGACTTCGTGTCTTGCCACTTTTTAAAAAGTGTCTTCTTCTCCTAAACTGCCTCCTGCGCTAAGTCATTCCACCACCACGTTTCCTTGTCGATGACGCGGCCTCCCTTGGAAGTGCCGAGCACCCGTTTTCCTAATGCGCTGACTACTGATTGGATCCTAGAGCACTGACTTTCGGCGGATTCTTCCTTGCTTGGGCTTAAATTTAGATTTAAGCCTAGGCTTAAATAGGCTAGGCTATGTTGCAATAGGCTTAGGCCTAGAGCAGCCTCGTGGAAGTCGTCTCTTTTTGGTCCATTCAGCAGCCACCACTTAGTTCTGGGTCTACGTCGTTCGGGCACTTTCTTCTTTGGTGCTACCAGCATGTCCATGACAAGGATGCGGTGTTGCGATGTGAGGCTTTTGCCAGGAATAACTTTGTAGTTAGACGCTTTGCTGATTTGGCTCCTTATGAGCAGATAGATTCAAGTATATAAATAATTATTAAAGTAAAAAACATTTTTTAACATAACACGTTTTTAGCGCACCAAAAAGTATAAAATAATTTTAATTTAGATTTTTATTGGTGTAGTACTCTTGTAGGACTTAAAACAAAAAACGTGGGGTGCATGGAATAGATATTCTAAGAAGTAGAGAACGAGGTGATGACTGATATACGGCATCACTGACGCTGTTACCTTTTCATTGTCTTACTTATTTTCGTGTCTGTTTGCTTTGTGCTTGTCTATGTCTACTTATTGATACATAATATTTTGTTAATTTAATGAATAAATGTTTTCTTATTCTTATAATTTACAAATAGTTATTATTAGTATATATATTACTTGCAGTGCAATTGGATTGTTGTATTTTTCAATATTGGAAAGACTTGCATTTCACCATTATTCAGCTACTTATAGCTGATGGAAATTGATTATTATATATGGTGCAAGATGGACCACGCGCGCCTAGAAGATGTCTATGTTTTTTTTATAATAGGGCTAAGCTTATAAATCTATATCTGTAGTTTTTTGAGAAACACAGTTTTGTACGTTTTTATTATGCCTCAAAATCTATTCCAAGCACCCCACGTTTTTCGTTTTAAGTCCTACAAGAGTACTACACCAATAAAAATCGAAATTAAAATTATTTTATACTTTTTGGTGCGCTAAAAACGTGTTATGTTAAAAAATGTTTTTTACTTTAATAATTATTTTGTGTTTTTTAGTCCCGCGTATGTAAAATTTTGCAAGGCTCGTTTGTTTTGTCTTCCCATGTCCACCTTCTGGCTCCATCATCAGACCCTGGTCATCACATATGACTAAAGATCTTGTCTAGGCAAATCCAACGAGCCCAAACATGACGAGAATATGTTGTGTATTTAAGGAGTTCCTATGGCCACCTTTCGGCTCCATCATGAGACCCTGGACATTACGTATGACTAAAGATCTCATCGAGACAAATCCAACGAGCCCAAATACGACGAGATTATATTGTGTATTTTAGGAGTTCCTATGGCCACCTTTCGGCTCCATCATGAGACCCTGGACATTACGTATGACTAAAGATCTTATCAAGACAAATCCAACGAGCCCAAACATGACAAGATTATGTTGCATATGTAAGGTGTTCCTATGGCCAGCTTCAGGTTCCATCATCAGACCAGCTCCATGGTACCATAATATTGCATTGTCATTGAGGTTACATAAGTGTACCAAATCTCAGCACAATCGAACGACAGCAAGTGCTCTAAAAATGGATTGCAAGATTCGGACCGAACCAACAAACAAACAAACAGACAGACAAGAAAGCGAGTTAATAAAAACGTGTTAAAATAATTAAGTTTGTAATTTTCCGGCTGATTGACAGGTACGGATGCATACAATGCGGTAAATTGTATAAATCGAAGACGACGCTCAGCTCCCACCAGGTCCTGAAGCACCCCGAGAGTAAGGGGACAACGCAGTGCACGCTCTGCAATAAGCAATATACATCCCAAGCAAGCCTCAAGAAGCACTTGAGCTACAAGCATAATTACGAAAACCAATGTACGACATGCTACCGCAGCTTCGAGAGCAGCGCGTCCTTAGGTCTGTTGACTCGTCATGCTCTGTGGCAGGACACATATCGATTTTAGTAGTTTTGAAAATTGAAAAAAATATGTACATAATGGGTGCAATTTGAGTACTGCCTGCAAAACTTAAGTACCTTATTAGTTTACGAGTACTAAAATTTGAAAATGCTCCCCAGCGGACCAATATCAAACGGGCGCCTCCGTGAATAATTTTCACTCGGAAGTAAAATCAATAGATTGTACTAAACACATGCACTTGTACTTATCGTGTTTAACCCCGTTTTGAAATGTACGTGTAGGGTATGTGTAGGGTACGTGTAGGGTACGTGTAGGGTACGTGTAGGGTACGTGTAAGGTACGTGTAGGGTGCGTGTAGGGTACGTGTAGGGTACGCGTAAGGAACGTGTGGGGTACGTGTGGGGTACATGTGGGATACGTATGTGGTACATGTCGGGTACGTGTCGGGTACGTGTCAGGTACGTATCGAGTACGTGCCGGGTACGTGTGTGTGGGGTAGGGTAGGTTAGGTGTAGTGTATTTTGCCTTAGTTCGGCAAAAACTTATGGGTCTAAGAACCCTACCACAGCTAACAAAAGAGCTGATGACCTTGAAACGGCTGAACCCATTTTGATGAAACATGTCTAAGAACCATCGCTAGGAAACCTGCTTTCAAATAAAAAAAACCGCATCCAAATCGGTTGAGCTGTTTAAGAGCTACGGTGCCACAGACAGACACACATAGCGGTCAAACTTATAGCACCCCTCTTTTTTGCGTGGTTAATAAAAAATAAGTTTGAATAAGTACACATTAAAAAGACAATTACAAGAGCTATTTGCATACAATAGTTACATTTAAAGTTACAAACAATGTGCGTTTATATAAAGAAAACTAAAAATTTAAAAACATTTTCGACGCTTATGCATAATTTTGTATTAATTAATACAAACAAGTCGCGTTTTAAGGTAATACGAAAATTATTTGCTTAGAACAGTTAATAAAATGTTACAAACAAAGTGGGTTATTAACAATGCGCAAGGTAGGAGCATGCTGTTGACCGTTATTGCGTAACGCCATCGCTCGATGCTCCATGTTGCAATGGATGGACGATATCGTGTGCGCGCACCCTGTACGCTATCTGGAAGGAGTCTACGCAAAATAACCTCGATGCAAAAGGACTCGACTTGGAGAGATTCGATGTCCGACGAATCGACACTCGCTGCATAAATCCCCTCAGCCTCAGTTCACTGCAGTCTAAAGCCCGTCACAGACGGAGCTATAATCTTATCCTACTATAATATTATAAATGCGAAAGTTTGGATGTTTGTTGCCGAATCACGCTTGAACCACTGGACGACGGATCGCGATGAAACTTGGCACACATTTAGGTTAGGCCCTGAAATAGAACATAGGTTACTTTTTACCGCGGGAAAACATTCTATTCCTACGGAAAAACTCATTAAACGCGGGTGAAACCGCGGGCGGAAAGCTAGTATATATTATAGCACGAGGCAGCCAGCTCTCTCATCACCATTCACTTTGTGTGCAAAGCGGGGGTCAAGCAGAATGGCCGGTCACTGATTGATTCGCCATTTTGTTTGACCCCGCTTTGCGTTAAAGTGAATTGTGACGAGAGAGCTGGCTGCCTCGTGTTATAATATATATTATAGCTGCCGTGTGTGATGCCCTTAACGCAACTAAGAACAAAAAAAATTACTATGGAGTTTTCATGGCAAATAATGGCGGCTACTGCCATCTCATTCTTACATTACACTTTCTCTTTCTTCTGTCAGTCATCAACTGTCATGGGTGTATACCGAATCAGATTTCACGGCTCAAAGTACTGACAGCGATTACTCGCGTACCGATTCAGAAATCGCGATAATACGGCTCATGAGCGAAATCAAAACGGAACGGCGTTTGAGCGCGCTGAAACTGCTTATAACTCAGTCTTGCCAGATGTTGATTACCGTACCAAAACTGGCAAAATTCTAAATTATTATACGTATTGAAAAAGTATCGTACAGCTGTGAAAACAGCACTTTTTGCAATGGCTAGTACCCAAAATAAGAAAAGGTATGCGAATTTAAAAAATGGAGATGGAAATAGGCACATGAAATTAAAAAAATACAAACAGGAATGTTTGATGTTTATATTTATATTTTATCAGATTGCCTATGATTTTATCTTATTTAAACTATTTATTTTGCCGCACACACATATTTATAAATAAGTTTACCGCTGTATACAATACTTTATAGCGTATGGCGAGGGTCAGGCTCAGTATAACGCTAGGCAACTACAGTCGCGTAGCACTGGTTTTTAGCCTAGTCCTCTGCTCATATAATTAAACAATACAGATTTATATGGCGCCACTGAAGTAAGATAAGACAATATAAGACACAAAAATGGCAAACAACAATAACAAACAGCAAACAGCATAAATATTAAATAACCGAACACATTGTTTTCGACCTAACAACCCACACGATGATGATGTGATAAAAAAAAAAAACAAAACATACAAAACTTACATCTCTTAGTTTCGTCATAACATTTTTTTTTGGCGAGTTCACTACACAATGTGCGGAGGCGGACTATGTGGAGAAGCAATACGTATTAAACAAACAATTATAAAATAACCTGCAGACAAAACAGCGTAGATTATGATGAGAACAAAGAACATTAAATAAGTACACTTATAGCTACATTACAGCAGATCACATTATTACAAAAGTAAAAGTTGTTACAAAAAAGAAAATACAAACATTTACACCCTTATGTATGTATATGTACCTGAGTCAAAACTATTGTAATATATACATAACCTACTCGATACTTTTACTATCGAACATCTGGCAACCCTAACCTACAAAACTGATTGATTTAAGATATTTCAGTAATTTATCGCCATTTCATAATTGAATAACTTGTTTTTAATTTTTTTCAACCAAGTAAATATAAGACACGTTAATGTTACATTTAACTTTTAAAAATAAATAAGCAATACCTATGTCAAAGTCGAATTTGACATTACGCTTACGAGAATTTCGCTCTGGAGCATGGGTGCCGTTAGCGGAAGATGGCGGCGGTCATGACGCAATCCGTGACGTCACAATGGCTGCCGTAATCCCACTGACAGTGATTCGGTACGCGGTTTTGGGTACTCAAAGTGATTTCAGCGCAAATCGGAACGCGGCCATTGTTGCGTGTTTATATCTTGGTCGAGCTTTTAAGTTAATTTCTGATGATTTTTTACTGTTAACAATTGATTTTGTCAGCTATATTAGTGACAAATAATGGATTTAGAGTTCAGTGAATATTATTTATAAAAACATTACAATAAAAACACACACAGATTTCACTGTGAAGATCGAGCCAGTCGTAAAAGTTCGAAAAAAGGAAGTTTATGGCGAAATTTCCTTTGGACAAGGCAAGGTAAGCTTTGGAATAGATATTTTAGCAAGTATTGTTTACAGCTATCTATAAGTATTTTGTATCTAAAGCCGGCT
Organism: Carpatolechia fugitivella; assembly: GCA_951230895.1. Classification (NCBI taxonomy): domain Eukaryota; kingdom Metazoa; phylum Arthropoda; class Insecta; order Lepidoptera; family Gelechiidae; genus Carpatolechia; species Carpatolechia fugitivella. Next base: position 15,275,678 of record OX579651.1, read on the forward strand.
CTTAACAAATAAAATTATTTGAAATTTCATCTTTTACTAAACTAGTGATGCACTTCAGGGCTATAAAGTTATTGATAATATTATTAACTACGATATTCTTGATTTACATTTTAAAATATTTACAGATGCAGGCAGTGGGTTAAAGTAGTGGCAAAAGAGGATTTAATATATATTCCCTTCGAAAAACTGCATACGTTGAAATATGTATGTGGAAATCACTTTGAAACTAGAACATTTAATAAAAAACGAAATTACTTGAAAAAGTCTGCCGTGCCTTCGAAAAATTAAAGTGCTGCTCCACTACCTGATGAAATGTTAGTTGAATTCTCTTTACAAATTTACAGCTCGGTGTTTAAGACTTTTCAATTTACTTTATATCATTTAATTAAATTATTTATTTTAATTACAGATTTGGAAATTATACCTCGAAAAAGAAGATAAAAATAAACGAAAATTTATTTATTTATTATAATGGACAAGCCAACATAACATATAGTAACTTAAAACTATGCACATACAATCTGCAGTAATAAAAAGTAACTATATATCACACTTAAAGGCTACTACAACATGCTAGATGTGCAGTATAGTATATACTGAATTTATAATAATTTAAAATAGAATATAACAATGTATCCATGCCAAAAAATATATAAATAAGAAGAAAATTATTCATATCAAGATTATATATACACTAAGTAATCTTAATAGATTTTAAGAATAGATTTTTTTTTTAGGTAACTTATTATGTACTCGTAAATATGTATCCTATTGTTGCTTTTCGTATAAATGCTTTTTTATTTTATTTTTAAAAGAAGACAGGGTGACTAAATATATCTATCTCACATTCTTTGTACATTTTATTGTAGTTTTTAGTCATTCTATTAATAGGAGCTGAGACACCTAAATTAGTTCTTACCACTTTGTTCTGAAATGGCACATAGTTCTTAGGTCTAGCATTTGGGAACGGTATAATTCAACTTGCTTTGTAGCACTGGTGAGTCCAGATAGTTATTGACAATCTTATACAAAAAGCTGCGATTAGATAGTGTAAGCGCTCTGTATTTTTTAAGTTGTTTAGTATAGGAATTAAAATTATCTAGAATATTGTTTTATGAATATAATGTTTTATGGATAATATTCTAGAAGCATTTTATTCTAGAAGCGTCTGAAGAATTTTCTTTGAACGCGCTCCAACCTGTTGGAATGAACCAGATAAAAAGGATTCCACACTACCGAGCAGTATTCAAGGATGCTTCGAGACAAGGAGTTAAAAAGAATTAGCCTGCTGGCTGTGCTTTTAAAGTTTTTTGAGTTGTACGTCTGATTAAACCAGACATTTTAAACGCACGTTTTGTGATGTCATCAACGTGTAAGATAAAACTCATTTTATTATCAACTGTAATACCGAGGTACCGCATACTAGTGACTGCATTCAAATTAATTCCATTAATATGATAGTTGAAATTCAGTTTTTTTTTTTTGTAAACGACATTTGATAGAATTTTTTGTGATTAAGTGACATTTTATTTATAATACACCAGTCGGACAGTCTACTTAGATTATCTTGTAAACGATTCGCGTCCTCTTGTGAAGTGATTTCCTTATATAGCTTTAAATCGTCAGCATATAATTGATATTTACTGTAATTAAAACATTGATCAATGTCATTTATAAATATATTAAATAAAATTGGACCCAAATGTGAGCCCTGCGGAACCCCCGTACCAGCAGTAAAATCACGTGACTCGTAACCCCCAATAGCAACTCAGCTTCCTACCATTTAGATACGAAGTAAACCAATCCAGAAGATTTCCACTAAATCCGTGTTTGTCAAGTTTGGAAATTAAAATTGTGTGATCCACCATGTCGAATGCCTTGGAGAAGTCAGTATAGATGACGTCAACTTGACTCTTTCAATAAATTTTTTCAATGATATCATTCGTGTATAAAATTAAGTTCGACATAGTAGACCTCGCTGGTAAAAAACCATGTTGATTCAGCGAAAACTTTGATTTCATATGCCAGTTGATGACTGGGCAAATAAGGCTTTCAAACACTTTGGCGAAAGCTGAGAGTATACATATTGGCCTGTATTTAGTGATGTCGCTTTTATCGCCATCCTTGAATACAGGTACTACGCGAGACTTTTTCCAAACAGTTGGAAAATGTCCTTCTTCTAAACCTGAATTTTTAATTTCATGCCAAAGTTGTAAACAAAGGTATGGCCGTTGTAGAAAAATTAGTGCAATTTTAAAGATTACGATTATTGCGAAAAAAGATTGTTAAAATTTATTTTCATCTCTGTTATAAAACTTCATTAACAACCAAACATAATGACTCAGATAAATTTGTAAAAAGCTGCAACATACATTTTGTTTAAAGGAAGTTAGTTTTTCTCGTGCAAAATAAAAAATGAACTTGCAACACCAAGGAAGTTCACAACATTTTTGGAGGAGGATAAAATGTGCAAACTCGATCACCTGATTGATGACGTAGTAGAGCAATTTATAATAAATGTAACAGACGAATCTGAAGAAAGTTTATCAAATTCAGAATAAAATTGTTGTTTTTATTTTTCATCCTCATCAATACACTATACAGGTTATTTTGAAACCATTTGGCATATTTAAATGTATTTAGATTAGACCGCCATTTACAACAACTTTTCCCAAGGAAAATAGGTCGAAAGTCAATTTTTGGACCTTCCTTAATGGTGTTAGCGACTTTTGTATGAAAAGTCCCGTCGATATGTCGATGACGCTGATGTTGTTAGCTCTATAGGCAGGGTTCAAACCCCGCTACGGGCAAACATTTGTGTGATATGAAGAGACTCTTGTCTTATTTCTAAAAAAAAAATACAACAAAAAATGTTTTTGATAACTGGAATGTCATTTTGACAGTGAAGTTTCTTTGTTTACAACTTTGGCATGAAATTAAAAATTCAGGTTTAGTGATTTGTTAAATATTAAAGCTAAAGGTTTAGCCACAATAGAAGCACATCTATAAAAAAAAATGGCGGTATATTGTCCGGCCCAGATCCCTTATTAATATCTAATCTTCAAAGTTTATTTTTTACCTCCTCCTCACTAAATTTGAGCGTACTACTACAATAACTTGACTCCTTTTGCGTCGAGCACTTTAATCCACCCGAGGCATCTTTGAGGGACTCATCGCCGTAAATACTAGCAAAGTGCTTAGCGAAATTATCACATTATGTCCTGTTCATTTGTTAACAGTTCCCCATTTAAAAACATGGCAGAGGGATAATCCGGTTTGTCACCTCTTTTATTTTTTTATAAATTCAAAAATTCTAGAGGAAGAAATATTATGCCAAGTATTAATATTATGCCAAGTATTAGCACTAAAAATTCTAATAAAGGCATACCTACGCAACCATGACAGAAAACCTCAAGAAAAACGGTGGACTACATTAGAGAAAACTTTGACCGTTGCTATATATAAAAAATCTCCTCGCACATACAGACATACAACATTTAATAGCATTAAGCATAAGAACGCTGTAGTACCTGCTGTCTATACCTATTGTTTATATTCTTTATATATTAAAAGCTGTCCGCCTGCGCCTACGCTCGCGTTGGGTAAGATTTACCCGTGAGAATAAGACTTTTTCCCGTTAAAAGTTTCCTATGTGATAATCCTGGGTAGGTACAAACTATCTTCATTCCAAATTTCATCCCAATCCGTTCAGTAGTTTTTGCGTGAATAAGTAACAACAAACTAAAAACCATACTTACAAACTTTCGCGTTTATAAGTTCAGTTCTCGCTCACCGCTGAATGAGGGCAGACGTGTACATCTTTATCTTTATGTGTACAAGTTTATCTGTGTACGAGTTTAATCTCTATTTTACTTATCATTAAGTGGTATTCAAATTGATAACGATCCGGAACTTACAACGTTTCAATCAAGGTGCAGTGCTGTGCGACCGTGCCCCACTACCGTGGAAAAGAGATAGTGCGTTATTACTCTTTCTAGTAGTGTTTGCGCGTCATCCAGGCCCAGCGGTTCGCATGCTAAATACATAAATTGCCAGGTCAATTTATGTATTTATTTAAAACATATGAGGTTTTTAATATTGATCTGGTCACTATAAGATGTTTTTAGGTGAGCTAATTACGTAATAACTTAAGACAGAAGGACTCTTAAGTAGGGACTGAATAAATTAACCGACTTGGTATTACATGGATCTCACAACTTTTTACGGTAGACTAAGTTGCGTGCGAGACTTGGTTTTTTTACAAGTTATGTTTTGATGGCATTTGGATTGTCCAGAGCTTACAAATTGTATCCTATACTCAGTCCCGAATAGATTGAACTTAAGAAAAACACGACTATTTCTATGTGAAGTAAGTAACACAAACTATGTTTGTAACTGCTATATACGTAGGGCAACTAATACTTATTATCAAAAGTATGTTGATATAGATATATTTATGCAATCTTTAAATCAATATAAATAAGAGATTTTCCTAAAAGTATAACTGTAACTTTCTAGTTAAATAGAACTGCCATCGGACAAACTTTTTACATAAGGTTTACTGTTTTTTATAAAATTTTTGTCTGAGCTCGTTTTTCCGTAGTCGGGTTTTAGTTTTTATTACGGAAAAGGTTTTATTACCTCGTCAAAATTTTGCCCAACGCAAGCTCTAAGCGGGTGGACAGCTGTCACAGATAAAGAAACCTATCCTGCCACAGGTATCCACAAGCAAACCTGCCGCGAGTCGGCGGTGACGTGCCCGCACTGTAGCAAGACCTACAGATCGCAGGTGTCACTGCGAAACCATCTGAAGTACAAGCACCCAGCGTCGAGCCAGCATTGGTGCGAGGTCTGCCGGCGCTCGTTCCGCTCGGCGCGCGGCCTGGCCAACCACACGGCCAACATGCATTCCATCGACGCCACCGTATGCCATCCCTGCGCGCGCGTCTTCCCCTCTAGTCAGTATTGATGTTAATTTTTATTATCTTTTTATTTCGTTTTTTAACTCGCTTTTATTAGGTTCACATGTAGTTGTATGCATGCCATCGACGCTACCGTCTACCATTCCTGCACGCGCGCACCTCTAGTCAGTATCGATTTTCTTTTTAAACAATGCTGCAATGCATCTCTGACTACCACTGCAAAGTATAAGGCAAATAAAGTAGGTGCCAAGACACAACCTTGCTTCACTCTACAGCTAACTGAGAAATAATCAGACTGTTCTCCATTAGCGTTCACACAGCATGTCATATCATCATGCAGGAGTCTAATCATGCGCACAAACTTTTCGGAGCATCCTAGTTTTACCAGAACTAGCCATAGAGCTTCCCTGGGAACACTATCGAAAGCTTTCTCAAGGTCAACAAAACAGAGGTACAGAGGCTGAACTTGTTCTCGACTCTTCTCCTGAAGCTGGCATATGGAGAAAATAGCTTCGCAGGTTTCTCTATCAGGTCAAAAGCCAAACTGGGTTTCTGGTAGTATTGATTCTGAAAGCAATACAGCGCACTAATTAAAGATACTTTGAACTCAGGTGGTACTAGTTCATCATTCCATATTCGAACAAAAATCGTCCAGATAGCTATGTATAGATTTTCGCCACCGTACTTCAGCAGCTCGCCAGCAATACAATCGACACCAACCGCTCTTTTATTCTGCTGTCCCTTAATTGCACTTCCTGCAATGTTGGAGGCTCATCCAAATTCTCAGCCTCAGGGAAATTAGGCAACAAACGGATGTATTCTAAATCTGCTGTTCGATCTACGTTGCAAGTGGTTAAAGTGCTCTGCCCAACGTTTCAAAACATTCTCCTTTGTTTTCAGAAATTGTGTCCCATCAAGTGACTTCAATGGCACTTTTTTACGACTGGTAAAGCCTATGATTTTCCGCATTTCCCCATAAAAGGCACCCAGCTGATTTGTATCAGAAAGCCATTGCATAGCTTTGCCCACCCACCACTTGTCTTTCAGTTCACGTGTAAGCTTTCTTAACTCGGTCCCGCTTTTCTTTATATCCTCAGAAGTACTATGTTCATATCGTAAGAGTGTACGATGTTCCTCTAGAACCGAAGATAAAATAGGGCGTAGTAGGCGTCTAGTGGTAGTACCATTCAGGTTGCACCAGCCGACCCTTTTCTAGGGTGGCGGACCACACTGGCCCACAGGCGTCCTACAATCTCTCACCAGTGGCTCCAAGTAGCTGCTATGCACGCAGCGGCCACGCCCTGGTAAACCATGTCAGCGTTATTATATTGTACTCTTAGCACACTGTACGACTGCCTGGTGAACTTTATCCAAAGCTGACAGGTATAAAAACACTGACAAAAAGCTTTGAATAAAGTCACCTTAACTTCGTCAGTACAGCGTGCAAATCGGCGAGCGAGCATGTTACAACGCATTGCGAGAGCCCTGCGCTCCCTCTCGTTATCTGCGTCGTCTGTCTGTCTTTCAGTCAGGATATGCCCAAGATACTTGAAAGTCCCCACAACCCGAATCGGCGAAACATTAAAAAACACCGGCGGTACGACATCCGGACCCCTCCCAGCTCTGAAAACCATCATTTCGGTCTTCAGAACATTATATTGAAGACCATGAGCCTTTGAAAACCTCTCACATATTCTGAGAAGCTTTCTAAGGCCGCTTATCGAGGGGCTGAGCAGCACCATGTCATCTGCGTAGCTCAAATTGTTAAAAGGCACATTACCAACATGACAACTGATCCGGGCGCTGCTCAGCTCCTCGATCAGGTCATTCACATATAAGCTGAAGAGGTCCGGTGACGTCAGGCCTCCTTGACGTACGCCGCAAACTAGTCTATAATCATTAGAGTGTGCGTCGCCCCATTTCACATAGTTTGTTTGGTTTTCGTACCAGTATCTCATTAGACTTACAACCTCGTGTGATGTACGTGTTTTAAGTTTGCTCCACAGGATATTGTAGTTTACGAGTTCGAAGGCGCGGCTAAGGTCTAAAAAGCATGCGTATACTGTATCCCTATTAACATAATAGTTCACAGCATACTTTAGCCTCAGTATCGCAGAGTCCGTGGAGACACCGGTACGAAAATCAAACTGCGCGTCACTTAGTCTAAAGTTTTTCGTCAATTCGGGCTGCAAGAGCCTTTCAAATATCTTACCCAAAATAGCACCTAACGATATAGGCCTATAGTTTTTTAAATTCGACAGGTCCCCAGTCTTGTTTTTCACCACAGGTACCACCACCGTCCTCATAAGGTCCTGTGGTAAGTACCCATGCCTTAAACACAAGTTAAATAGATCTGTCAAGATGCGGAAGATTTCGTCGCTACCATAGATGACGTGCTCTATACTAAGTCCATCGTGACCAGGAGATTTCCCACGTTTTATCTGCCTAACAGCTTTTTTAACATCATCGACAGTGAACTTCAAGTTCGACTCATGAACTTGCGAATCCACCGCATTCCCTGTATTCGTTTCGAAACCGGGCACGTCATCCACAGCAACCTTGAACTGCTTAGCAAATTTCTCCGCGATTAAACTTGGATCTTGCTCACTGTCCACAGTGATTGGGAGCATATCCTTATAGTTCAGTGACTTGGTATTATTCCAAATTTTTTTGAAATTACTTTTTTCCAAATTATTGGCTAAAATGTTAATTTTAATAATATCCTCGTTATCTATGCACCACCTAAGTTTATTCTTAAAAAGTTTTCGACTACTTCGCATCCTTTCGTAGGTATCGCCGTGCGCAGGTTTGCCACACTGAACTAATGAAAAATATCCCTAGTGATATGATCATATTACGGCTATTACTATCTTACGGCGAAATTATGCACGCACGCCGCCGCCGACGTTGTCTGTCATCCCTGCGCGCAAAAAGACAAGACAGACAGTACTGATTTTACTTTTTTTAACACACTTTTGGAAGGTTTACTTGTATGTAACTAACAAATTAAAAAACAACCTGCGAGGCACCGAACTGTCTAAACTGAAGTCAAAGATAAAAACATCCATCATCCCATGAATCTTAACTAAAAATCCTTCCTAAAACACAAGTCTAAAGTTTCGAGCCCATCATGCCGTGCTACTAACCATTAAGAAGTTTCCAAACAATCCTGGCTGTATCATCTCACGTCATTTTAGTGTACCTATTGTGATTGGAAGTGAAAAAGTTTGCAAGATTTCAAAGTCGTAAGTTGAGAGGAAGTAGTTCAAAATTCAGATGCAAGATTTGACCTGAACATCGTATTTGGTATTATTTTCAACGTGATACATCCAGGCGTTCCTGAGAAAAAAGGTCGAAGGTGACGACAACGAAGTGATCCTCTTATGCCATGCCTATAGATGTGAAGCCAGTTACTAAGATTTCTAGCCCAGCGGGTAGTAACGGCTCATTTGGCTTATTACCATTACTAGCGATAACGAGCGGCTGGAAACGGCTGCTTACATTTCATTGATATTCACATGATTTAATTTTTTTGTTTTTGTTGTTTTTCTTCTTATTTATTTACTATAGGATCTATTTAACATAAATAGACACAAACAATGACATTTGCATCGTTAAAAAGTGTTAACAAGTGTTAAAAACTCAAAATTCTCGTACAACATGTGACACAGCAGTGGAATAGGTATTTATCAATGAAATAAGTGTGGATAGATACCTAGTAATCTCTGATCTAGTAATAGTAAGCATTTTGTTGTATTTCTAAAAGCCTGTGCGTGCGCCTGATTTGCCTCGACGTTGCCACTCCGTGCGCAAGCGGGGCAACGAGCTCGCGCACTCATCCCCGCATGCCCCGCGCACCTCCCTCACGCATCTATCTTGCCGCTCGAGATTCCCGCGTTCAGTTTATAATTATAATAAGGTCCAAAGTAAACTAATTTAGCTACCTATATTCTTATATTTTTCATGCACCACCATCTAAACACAAATGTTGTTTCATAGTTTTCTGTTCGTCTCTGAATTGAGTAAATTAGTAGGTATAAATGGTGACTTCGATGTTTATTTAAAAAAAACTAAAATAGCAGAACGTAATAAGTGCTACTGTATAACAAAAATAAGAGTTAAACAATAAAAAAATTAATAAAAATAGTTTTTTTCTTCGATGCTCAAGTCTACCCGGTAGCAAGCGGCTGGTTATTCGTTTCTAGCCGCTGGTTTACAACTATAGCCATGCCACAACGTTCATCACTTGAGCCATGTCAGAGAGGTTTGCATATTCCATAACGAGACCAGGGTTTGTGAGATTGGTTATAGACCTTACAACCCACACGATCTATCATTAGATTACGATCAAAAACATTGAAGAAGACTGAAATTGTTGTATTGGTTTCAGCCATGGCCCTGAAGAGCCACATTTTATATCGCCACACTGAGGGGACTGTCCGCTGCCTTCATTGTTTTAAGCTCTTCACCAGCTCCACCAAGTTGAAGACGCACACCAGCAAGAGGCACGGCAACCTTCTACCGTGTGCTGACTCAGTGGCAACTGTAACGGAACCAACCTGGGTCCAGGAAGGGTGACAAATAAATTCCATATATAGCGTACCAGAGGTATTCATGAGATGGTATTCATCCTCTTCTTAGCTTATTATTTTTAAAATATTTAAAAACTGGATGTGTCCCTGATATCTGGAAAAGAGCCTGGATTACGCCTATTCCTAAAGGGATAACAAGTCAGGACATAGAGAAATACAGACCAATCTCAAAATTAGCACAATTCGGCAAAATTTTGGAACTTATAGTAACTACCCAGTTATCAGATGTTGTTCGCCGACAAAATGGGACATATCAAGCCTAAATGTTTCAAGCTTAAAAAGGACAAACAGCAGAAAAAGAAGGAGAATGAGCCGCCTGTCAATGCTTATTTCGCTCACAACTCATGTGATGTTTTTGTGGATAGCGGAGCGTCCTCTCACTTAGTCAACAACGAGGAAATGCTGCAAAATATAAAAAGCACAAGTACGCAGTCTATATCTATAGCAAATAGTGACAGACTCTCTTGTAATAAAGTTGGTGAATTATGTTTAAACTTAAATAATGAGGACGAAGATCTCGACAGCTGTGAGGCTCGTCTTCAGGGGAAGCTTTCGGCCGAACCTTTCCCGAAGTCAAGCACCAGCCGTACCACACAGCCACTGCAGTTGGTACACAGTGATGTATGCGGACCCTTGCCAGAGGCAAACTTTGGAGGAGCAAAGTATCTTGTGACGTTTACCGACGACTACACTAGAAAGAGTTTTGGATACCTTATGAAAAATAAATCTCAGGAGGAGAGTCTGATATGTACCAAACTGGAAACGACGACGACTTCAGCTCAGCCGACTCCTCAGTGGTAGAGCGGGGCGTGCAGCCCGTGAGCTCGCCGTCTGCGCCAGCTAGTGAGCATGTAGAGACTCGTTCCGTGACCGTCTCTGCGCACAGTAATCGTCCAGTTCGTTCCTTACGTAATGTACCGCCTGCGAGATTTTTAGATTACGATGTGTCTTTGCTCGCTCAAGGGCTCTCAACTTTGATCGACGAACCACAGAGTTATGAGGAAGCCCTCAGTAGCTCTAACAGCAAGCAATGGCAGGATGCCATGCAATGTGAGTATGATGCTCTAGTTAGTAACAATGTATGGGAATTGGTAGACAGGCCCATCAATAAAAACGTCATTAAATGTAAATGGGTTTATAAAACTAAGTATGATGCCTCAGGTAAATTCGATCGTTTTAAAGCGCGTTTGGTTGCTAGAGGTTTTACACAACGTGAAGGTATTGATTATAACGAAACCTTCTCTCCAGTCGTTCGCCACTCTACAATGAGGATATTATTTTCTATTGCTAATCAATTTAATTTAAATATAGATCACTTAGATGTAGCGACAACCTTTTTAAATGGGGATTTAAATGAAACTATTTACATGGAACAACCTACAGGTTTTTGTAATAATAATAATAAAGTTTGTTTATTGAAAAAGAGCATTTATGGCCTTAAACAGGCAAGCAGAATGTGGAACTGTAAAGTACACAGTCTCTTATGTAAGCATGATTTTGTACAGTCAAAATGTGAACCGTGTGTTTGTACAAAAGGTAATAGAGATGACTTTATAATTCTAGCTGTGTATGTTGATGACTTCTATGTATTTTACAGTCCCAATAGCACACATAAGTGTGAATTATTAAATAAATTAGAACATGAATTTAATGTTAAAAATTTAGGTACACTTAGAAGCTGTCTAGGTATAAATGTAACAAGAGATAGAGCTAAAGGTTTCTTGAAATTAGACCAGACAGAGTATATTAGAAATTTGGAATGGAAAATTGTAAGGCCATATCTACACCAATGGAGATTAACTGTAAACTAGTTAAATCTGAAAATAATGACTGTTTGCAGGATGATGTTTACAACTATCGTCAGCTGCTAGGTAACTTGATGTATCTATCACACACACACGGCACAGTACACGGCCAGATATATCTTATGCATGTAGTCAGCTCAGCCAGTTTAATAACTGCTTCGATAGGATGCATTGGCTCGCAGCAAAGCGCATTCTGCGTTATTTGGCAGGTACAATTCACTATTCTTTATGTTTTCATAAAAGTAGGGATTGGTCTTTAAATGCTTATACAGATGCGGATTGGGCCAATGATGTGACAGATAGAAAATCCTATACCGGTTTTGTCATTCAGTTAGGAAATAGTACAGTTAACTGGGAATCTCGAAAACAAAAATGTGTAGCTTTATCAAGCACAGAAGCTGAATATTTAGCTATAAGTGATGTTTGTAAAGATATTTATTTTATTAAGAACTTGTTGTCAGAGATCTTACCTGGGCAGATAGATTGTACTATTTATAATGATAACCAAAGTGCTCAAAAACTTTTACAAGCTAAGGAATACTGTCACAAGCGAACAAAGCACATCGATCTTAGGTATCATTATGTGAAGGACTTGATATCAAATAATGTAATAAATGTAAATTACTTACCGACGGACAAAATGATAGCCGATGTGTTAACAAAACCTTTAGGTAAAATAAAACATAGTGACTTTGTAAGAAAAATGAATGTTTATTGACTTAGAGCATGCATGATAGAGTTTAATGCTAAGTATTATATTTGAATTGACTTGTTAATGTGTAACTTATCTTATTAATTACTTATAGCTTGCTGATGTAGAGCGATGGACTTATATATGGCCCTGAATAGAGAGCTGTATGGGATCTTATATAGAACTAGCTGACCCGGCGAACTTTGTACCGCCTGAAAGCTTTTGGGCCGCGGCCGCACTGGCCGCGCGACGGCGATCTCAGTACATTTTCGTCGCGTCACGTCGCGCAAATGTACTGAAATCGCCGTCGCGAGACCAGTCCGGACGCGGCCTTACTTAGCTAAAATTGATTTTTGGTTTCAATCAAGGTAATTAGAAAATACACGAATATTATTAAGATGTATAATCATTTATTTCAGTAAAGTACCTTATTATATACTACATTTTTAGTTTTTTTTTTCGGGCCCAAGCACAAATAAGGCTGACGGTTTGCCAACACGTGAACATGCCATGTACAATTGACCATATGAGAAACATGGTTGTTCTAAATTTAAGCCACAAATGGTCAAGGATTGTCCTTGGGATTTATTTATCGTCATTGCGAATGCTAGACGAATCGGAAACTGAATACGTTTAAACTCAAAGGTCATTTCTGTTGGAATCATTGAAATCCTTGGAATGAGGACTTCTTCTCCTTTGAATTTCCCTTTCAGTATAGTCGCGTGAATGACGTTGGCCATTAGTTTTCTTATAACTAAACGCGTTCCGTTGCACAATTTTGGTTGGTTAAGATTTCTCAGCATTATGACTACCGAGCCAACCTTTAACTCTAAATTGTGCGGTGGTAAGCCAGGCAAATCCAACGAATTTAAAGGCCGCAGCATTCACAGTAGTTGAAATTGTCTGAAATATGATAATGTTTACGAACATTCAAGCTAGAACACACATGAGAGCAAGAAGTGCAAAAAATAAACTTCACTACAAAAATTTATAAAGCAAATCACTGAAAGCATTAATATAAAATGAAACAAATTTTCTAAACCAAACTGTAAAATGCTCTTAATCTATATTACATTGCACTTTAGTGCTAAAGGTAATAACTTTGGGAGCACTCGCGTGAGTTTATGTATGTATGTACAATGTACATGAAACATGACAATTATTGTAACTGAAAAATGTACAGCGGTAGAATACTTACAATCTGTTCTCAACGCTCTACGTTCCATCCACTTGCCGCAATTATGGCAGTGTTTGCCAAAAGCGAGCAGATTTGGCTATGAAAAAAAAAATACGTATGTATAATCCTTAGAAAAAATATGTTTCTCACTACAATAAAAAAATATTACAAATACTTACGATTTTTGGCATTGTACCACGACGAAAATGATCCACCAGCACCACTCATAAATTATGACAGCCGTGATGACAAATTGATTGCCAAAGACAAAAATAAAAATAAATTCTTATTTGAAAATGGTACTCACAAACTCTGATAGCAGGCGGGGTCTTTTTTGTGAATCTCCTAGCAACGCGTTTGAAGTAAAAATGGCTCCGCGCACTCGACCATGGCGGGTTATCCAACTCTTTATAATTTGTAAATCGCAATTGCGGGGTCTTTTTCCTTTTTTTAAAGCTTATTATTTAACTTTAGGCCGAGACGATCGCAACGAACCCAAAATCGTCCAAATCGGTTTAGCCGTTCTCGAGTTATAAGCAAAGGAACTAACACAACTTTCTTTTATATATATAGATATAGAGTCTAAGAAACACCTGTTTTGTATGAGGTCTTATATAGAGTGGGTCTGATGTTAAATGTAGAGTCAAGAGACTTTATGTAGAGTCAATGTAGAGCTTATTTTTTTTAAAAGGTTTATTTGTAAATTTATTTGATTCTGCATATAATTTATGACCAATACAGGGAGCCCTAGAGGGGAAGTGTTGGTTAGTCTATGGCTCCCCTTATTGTGTGTGTAGGCCCTAATTAGTATTTTTTATCATTAATACTTGTCGCCTCCGACCATCACTGGCCGACGGCTGCCTTCCCCATGAGTATACGGGAGAGTCGCATCGACGGTACGCGTAACGTCAACACGGATTTTCCAACAAATATTTCAAATTTTTCTGAAACTCACAATATAGATGTAAGTCGGTCTCAGCATCAAACGTATGCTCTTAGTTTGGCGCTATCTCTTTTAGTTTTTGAGTTATTCGAAAAAGTTCAATACAAGAACGTATTACGGAAGTGAAAAATGTCCAAATACGGTTTTAAACCTTGTATTCGGAGTTCCCATGCACAGGGATAGCTATTGCTCATTCGTTGGCATCGTCTGCTCTCAGCCACATATAAATAATTCGCTTTTTAGGAAACATAAAATTTTCGGCTCCGCGCCATGATTTTTATTTAGCCTTATTTCGATTTTTTTCTATGCCATTCAACAGACACACGTTGTTAGACATAGTTTTATTTTACATTAGGGTTGTGGGGTTACAAGTTGTTGGTTATTTTGATATTTATTTTTCATCAAATACATTTACTAAAATTGTTGTACTTTAAGATCATTACTCTTTATTTTATTTTTAATTTATAAATGTTTAGAATAATGTTATTTCTGTTTGTTGATAAGAAATATAGTTTTTTTTTTATGGCCCAATGTCATATTTTATTTAGATAATAGTTAATGTCTATTGATATTGTAAAATAATAATAACCATTTTATTGTTATTAATATTTGTTTTATAATTGTTTATAATTGTTAGTTATGTAATTTAGTAAAATTATTATTATTATTTTTTATGTGTGTAGGTAACTACTAAGTTTATATATTTATATTTATTTAAAAGAATTGATATACCTAATTTTGTCTGTATGTTTTGTTTTGTTGTTGGTTTTAAACATTATTATTTAGCAGTAAGCATATATTGATCGAATGTCACACTTTCAGTTAAATATATGGCATGTGAGAATATTTTGTACTTGTATAGCTAATCACAATGTAGTATAAATATATAAATACCTGTATAATGTAAATTAATATAATATAAACATACATAATTGTATATTAGTTAGTAATGTGCGCCAGGAGACAGCACACTGTCTGATGGCCGAATGTCATATTTTGGTTAAAATATGGCTACACAGCTGTTCTCCTTCCTGTTACGTCACTTCTGGTTAAGACTAGTTAATGGGGAGTAAGGTAGGGGTAGGATGGCGAGCAGGCAATTGCTGGGGATTAATACTCATTCTGTTGGGTGTGATGTGCACAGGAACCTATGCTGGTTGTTTAAATTGTTTTGTAATATTATAAGTGTTAATAAATTGTTATATTGCAATAAACGAATAAGTTGTGTTATACGTGGTGATTTTCTTCAAAATTGTAATATTTATGTGATATGTTCAAAGTTAATTCAGTGATTTATGTACTTCTTGTGATAAGAAACTGTGAAACGAATACTAGGGAGTTATTTTGAGCCAATGAGATTAGAGTAGGAATCGATAGGTTGGTACACCTGTGTACCCAATTTTTGGGGCGCTAAGATGAGGTTGTACGACAGTGTTAGCGTTTCGTCTTGTTATTGGTTGTACACTGAATCTTAATAAAGAAGCTGTTGCTGCGCACTATCGCCGTTTCCTTGAAGGTTCCTGTAGAATTCCCTTCTGAGATAACATCTCAGAAGTGGGATCCGGGGAAACCACGCTCACAAGACATCATGGAGGGATTGGGGCCATATATCGATGGCCTTGGTAAGCGGAAAGCCGTGACAAATTGCGATGAAGAAAACGAGGTGAGCCAAAATATTATGAATTTTTTTTCTGGACTAAATTCGAAGAGAAGAAGAACCAACCATGTAGATGCTGAGTTGGTTCCCAAATTCTGTCCTGGGTCAAAATCTTTGACCGTTAAGGCCTGGTTAAACAAAATAGATCAGCTAGCACAGATTTACGATTGGAGCGATTCCGATAAATCCTACAATATGCATATGCGATTACGAGGTTCTGCCAGAGAATGGTACGAAAGTCTAGACTCTAGATGAATACAATCGCAGCTGGGATGAGTGGAAGATTTCCTTGGAACGTGCATTTCCTATGGCAGTGGAATTTGTTGATTGTTTAGTAAATATGTTAGCACAAAAAAAAAGGGACGATGAGACCATGACTACATATTTTCACGAAAAGCAGTCATTAATCAAGAAATGCAAACTTGATGAAGAAGGCGCTATTTCATGTATTATACGAGGGTTGCCCAGCGAAATTAGACCAAATGCTAAAGCTTACAGATACAGCTCTGCTGAGGACCTGTACTACGGTTACCTGTCATCTCTAGAAGACTACAAGAAAGTTGCATCAGCTGCTGCACGATTCAGTGGCGGTGGCGTCCCTAAAGCAACGTGGCGCCGGGGAGCACCGCCGTCAACATCAACGAAGATCTGCTACGTGTGCCGCAAGCCGGGACACGAGGCGAAATACTGTCGCAGCCTGCTCACATGCAGCAACTGCCAGCGTCGAGGTCACGAGGCTGCGAGCTGCTGGAGCGCTGTCGCTAATACGGTGATGTACACTTTTAAATCTTTTGAGATTACGCTAGACTGTTTTAGGAAAGCTGCTTTTCTTAACGGTAGCGAAATTTGTGCATACATAGATACAGGCAGTAAAGTGAATGTATTTGCCCTTGATACTGCTCAACGTCTACGGTTGCCTATTGTAAGATCTAAAATAGTAATGCGTGGTTTTGGTGGTGGGTGTGCACCATCTCTTGGAAAAGTAGCTTTCACTGTACTCATTGATGATTTATATATACAGAGCTCAGCTGAAGTAACTAACAAATGTCTTGATGGTATCGATTTGATCATTGGACAACCTATTATTAATCTACCGCAAATTAGTCTGGTTACAACTTCAACAAATGCGACTCTCATGAATAATAATAATTTCCCGAATGACTTGACTAATATAAAAGTAAGTAAAGTAAAGGAGTTTCTTTGGTGAGCTCTTCTCCACAGATTCCGCCATTGTGTAGTGAACTCACCCAAAAAAATGTAATGACGGATCTAAGTGATGTAATAACATCCTATGGAAATAAATTAATTTGACTTTGACTTTGACTTTGTAGATGACCCTGAAAAATACGAAGTGCGTTTGTCTAGTAATATTGTTATCTGTCCTTGTAGTGAGGTAAATATTTATGTGAAAATTACGTGTGACAATCCTGACCTTGAATTAGTTACACTACCTGTTTACAATTCTAAAGAATCGTATTTTATACCCGGCACTGTATTTTCTGCTTCCACTGACATTCTGAAGGTAGTAAATTTGAGTCACATTCCAATTGTATGGGGAGCAGGACATCTAATAACACGTGCAAAAGTAATAGACGGAGCCAGCATCATGAGTATCGACACGACCCATACGGATCTCAATACAAGTGTGAATGACACTGAGTTCCTTAAGCTGGATGTAGGTGACGTAGACGATGCAGAACTGGCTCAGTTGAGAAATTTATTGCAACAATACTCCAGTTCATTTTCCCGCGGCACTACTGATTTGGGATGTACGAACCTTTTAGAAATGGCGATAGAAACCACAACAAGTAACCCCGTTCACGTTAAGCCCTACAGACTGTCACACAAAGAAAAACAAATAGTAGACGAGAAAGTTCAGGAGCTCATAGAAGCAGGTATAGTCAGGGAATCTAGCTCGGCGTATGCCAGCCCCATAGTCTTAGTGCGGAAAAAGAATACCGGCTTTGCATAGACTACCGGGCCTTGAATGCACACACGGTCAAGGACCGTTTCCCTCTTCCACACATAGAAGATCTGATTTCACTTTTGTCAGGTAAATTTTATTTCACAACATTAGATCTTGCACAAGGATATTATCAAATACCTGTGAGCCCCGATTCTATTCCAAAGACTGCCTTTGTGACCCCAACAGGACAGTATGAATTTATCAAGATGCCATTTGGCCTCGCTAACGCCCCAGCCGTGTTTTCTAGGGCTTTGAAACTGGCTTTAGGTAAATTGGTCAACAACAGTCAGAGTGGTAGTGAAACAGTAGCTGTGTATTTAGATGATATGATTTTACCAACAGTCACTGTTGAAGAAGGATTGACTTTATTGCAACATGTTCTTGATCTACTGGCTCGAGCTAATTTAAAGTTGAATCTCAGCAAATGTTCCTTTTTGAAAACTACCACCGATTATTTGGGGTATAAAATCACGGCTGGAACTGTTAGACCAGGACATCATAAGATTAATTGTATTTTAAAATACAAAGCGCTATCGAACGTTCATGAAGTCCGCCAATTCATGGGCTTAGCTTCGTATTTTCGTAAGTTTATTAAGAATTTTGCGACCATAGCGCGCTCAATTACTGAATTGACCAAGAAAGACGTCGACTGGCGTTGGGGCCCTGAACAGGAAGAATCGTTTGAGACTCTAAAACGGTCTCTGACTGAAAGACCTGTACTCGCTATTTACAACCGCGAAGCAAGCACTGAGTTGCACACGGATGCGAGCAAGTTAGGTTTGAGCGGAATCCTTCTGCAACATCAATCTGACGGTGCCCTTAAACCGGTTGCATATTTTAGCCGTGTGACCAGCAGGGAGGAACAGTTCTACCACAGCTACGAACTGGAGACCCTTGCAGTGGTTGAGTCGCTAAAACGGTTCCGAATTTATCTTGTTGGCGTTCCTGTGAAAGTTATTACGGACTGTGTGGCAATTCGAGCTACGCTGGTAAAAAGGGACCTTGTACCGCGAATCGCTCGATGGTGGCTCACCATTCAAGATTACGACTTGGAAATAGAGTACAGACCGGGTGATAGAATGCGTCACGCTGATGCATTAAGTCGTAACCCCGTAGAGCCCTCGCCAACTAGCGAATCTACGCTCGTAGAAAGTGTTGACTTAGAATCTGATGCTGTCCAGGTCCAAATAATTGACGAATCAGATTGGGCACTGTCTCTTCAACTCCAAGACAATAACATTCAACATATTCTACAACAATTACAAGGTGGTACTCGCAACTCTGATATTCTTAATAATTACGTGGCTGTCGATGGAAAATTGTTTAGAAAAACGATTGCGGGTGACCGGTTTGTTTTGCCTAAACTTTCCAAGTATTGTGTACTACAAAAATATCACGATAGTGTAGGACACCCTGGATTCGAACGAGTTGAGAGATTGATAAAATCTACTTACTGGTTTCCAGGCATGACTCGTTTTATTAGAAAGTATATCAAAAGCTGTTTACAGTGCGCATATGCAAAGTCCAATTACGGGAGACAAGAGGGTGAATTACACCCCATCGAGAAACTGGAAATCCCGATGCACACACTACATGTTGACCATATCGGCCCCTTTCCTAAAAGTCGAAGAGGAAACAGCTATGTTCTGATGGTCATTGACTCTTTTACAAAATATGTTTTTGCACGTCCTGTAAAAACTACTCGTTCCACGGAGACTATTCGTGAGCTAAGGGAACTCTTTTTACAGTTTGGTAGTCCAAACCGGATCGTCTCTGACCGTGGAACTGCATTCACAAGTCGGTATTTTAAAGATTTTGTATCGGAATTTCAAATAAAACACATATTGAATGCTATAGCTGTACCACGAGCTAACGGGCAAATCGAACGTGTAAACCGAACACTCTTAGACGGTCTTAATACCTCTATTAGTCAGGAATGCAGTTGGGACGAAAGTCTACGGAATATTGTTTGGGGTATTAACAATACTATACAATCCACTACCAGAGCGACCCCTTTTAGTTTGATGTTTGCTCACGATAACACCTTATTGCCAGTACCTGCGTCATCACCCGCCGTGGATCATGCTGCACAGCTTCAAAGTTTGTCCTCACGACGTGAGCAAGCTAAAGCTAATGTGGATCGAAATATGAGCCGCATGAAAGAACGATTTGATAAAAAACATAAAAAAATGTACTAAATATTATTTGGGTCAATTGGTACTGTGGAAGGGTAGTGTCACTGAACAGGCAACAGGAGTAAGCAGGAAATTGGGCAATCGATATTCAGGGCCCTATAAAATCATACGGGTAGATCACTCTATTGATCGTTACACAATCAGTTCGATAAAAGGTATGAGGGGATACCGTAAGTTTAGTGCAGTGGTAGCGGGAGATACTTTACGACTATACAAACCTGTTATCGATGATGAGAGCTCTACAGATAGTGAAGGTCGTGAGATTGATAGGGACGATTTAATCGATCTATTAGAAAGTTAATTTTTTGAGTTGTAATATTTTATCTTTGCATCCATTATATTTCTTTTTACTGTAAATAATCTAGTGTGTAGTAGTGTAACTGCACACTTGATCTCTATAATAATTAAAATTGGCCAATGATCATCTAGTAGCGGAATCGTACTACTTTGTGTGAGTAACCCAAGCTCTTTTAGAAGATTACAGTGTGCTCGTTTTTCTTGGGCATTCTAACTACGAAATTAAACAAAGTGTCTCTGTACAACATCTATGTAATTCCTAGCTATCAATTCCTCCCTGCTCGTTCATCAGGGAAGTTATAAAAATGTAAGAAATATCATTGAATAAACAATGTATTCCCTATAGCGTATCACCCCAGGTTTTGGTCTTTTATCGACCTGAGCTTCCTTGAAAGCTCTAGCTCAGTATGAGCTTCTAGTTCTCATAAGAACTTTCGTTGAGTCTCTTTTCCTCAACAGAATAGCCGTTCTCCAAGTCTCTCTAATGATACTGCCCGGAGACGGCCACTCTTGCCCTCGCCCTGGGCAACCTTTTCCTTAAGCTATGTCAACCGTATTGAAAAATACAGTTACATAATCTCTCTGTGTCTTCCATACTACCATCCCACAAGGGATCCAGCAAGATCCAGCATGATCCAGCTCTGACGAATGAACTAGTTTTAGTTTCTTCAGCTAGTTGATTGCTAAGTCCTCAGATCCCGAGCAAGGCAGCAGTCTAGAAGCAAAGACCCGATACGCTCACACCTTTACAGCAAACCAACTGTTAAAGCATTTACGAGACGAGTGAGAATAAACGCCCCACCAACGCGCTCTCTGTGAGACACTGCCCATCCTGTCCTCCAGAACGCTCCTGACCTCCCCTCACCTCACCACAGAGGGGTAGGAAAGAGGTTAAAAAAATAGACAATCCCGAAGGATTGTCTACAGCGGACTCTGGTCCGACCGGTGCGCCTTAAGCGATGGAAGGAGACCAAAGTCCCTTCGTTGAAAGCATAAGCTTCTCGTTGTAAGCCGAAGCTAGTGGACTACGTCCAATCGATACTAGCCGTAGCGTTCCCGATACGGCTGAGCCGCTGTGGTAACCTTTTAGGAGGCTAATCCCTGTCTTCCACCGAAGTGTCCGACGTAATGCGTTCGATGGGAGTGAAGGGAATATAACCCCTTATATATACATTTAAATACTTATTTAAACATATTAAATAACTCCCAACTCTCTGCTCATCTCCTGCCGAACTGATCCACTGGTTCGAGTATGCTCCATGTTCCCTTCGCTGAGTGCTCATTCACCAAAGCCCATTTAGCAGATGCATTTACAATCATATGCACTGATATCTCTTTACGATATTCGGGTTTTATTCTGCTTTGTGATTATATATACTTTACTAAGAGCATAACTCGAGCAGCTTCACGTCCAGAGCAGGAAACTTCACAGAAAGTTGCTCCGCAGACTTGCGTCTCAGAGGAGTCATTAGCTTTCGCCGACGCCGGGGGTAATACTTGAAAGACCTTCATCGATACTAAGCAGATTGAGGTCCACCGCACACAGATGTGGACAAGTCCCATCGGCGAAGATGTATTCAAGTTGCTATGTGCGTCTCGATCAATCAGCGGTTCAGAGCTAGGCATGCAGTGTCAACGTCAGCTAATGACGGGTATACCACATCTTCAAGCGTCAGACATGGTTTTGATTGCCCATGTCCGGGGTAAAGGGTCGCGAATCCTTTTCCCTAGTCATGACCCTCGTTAATAGTTAGAATACATTGCGGATGGGCCTTTGCCATTTCCTCTCCCCATTCTGCGTGCTTGGGCGACACGTGAGGTGGTTCTTATTAGGACAGCGGCATTGGGGACAACGCGGATTCGTGAGAGGTTCCAGATCCATAATGCGTTGCGGCCGATGGTCTACGTATGCTTGTCCTCTGTTAAGTAACTCTAGAGGTGTAGGCTCCAGCCGGCGTCTGTATCCGCTATCTAGCATCATCCACTCGGCCACCATAATATATTCTACCAGGATGTGCAGACCACACTGGTTAGTTTGGATTAGTCAATAAAGGTTTACGGGTGCCCCCTTTGCCTCTCAGGATGCCGTCGTCTCAAGCTAGGCGGCGTAAGAGACGAACAGGGGAAGTTTTTAGCAGCGCCTGTAACTTTGGTTATAGCAAATATTTTCATATTTTCCAAACCTATATTGAACTTTTCAGTCAATATCCAAACTTTAACATTATTATGATTTTTATCATTAATACTTGTCGCCTCCGACCATCACTGGCCGACGGCTGCCTTCCCCATGAGTATACGGGCGACACGCACCGACGGTACGCGTAACTTCAACACGGATTTTCCAACAAAGTTTTTCAATTTTTCTGAAACTCACAATATAGATGTAAGTCGGTCTCAGCATCCCAAGTATGCTTTTAGTTTTGAGCTATCTCTTTTAGTTTTTGAGTTATTCGAAAAAGTTCAATACAAGACGTATAACGGAAGTGAAAAATGTCCAAATACGGTTTTAAACCTTGTATTCGAAGTTCCCATGCACAGGAATAGCTATTGCTCGTTCGTTGGCCACGTCTGCTCTCAGCCACATATAAATAATTCGCTTTTTAGGAAACATAAAATTTTCGGCTCCGCGCCATGATTTTTATTTAGCCTTATTTCGATTTTTTCTATGCCATTCAACAGACACACGTTGTTAGACATAGTTTTATTTTACATTAGGGTGGTGGGGTTACAGTAGTAGCGACACGTTTCTTTATGCAGCTCAGTTTACATTTTGATTGTCATTAATAAGAAAATTTGTTTTAGTTGTGTTAAGTGTTTCTTCATATTGACGTGTTAGAAATTAGTAATACTATTGTAATATAGAAATTTGTAATACTATTGTAACAAATGTTCGAATACGAATTAAGATTAAGAGATTATTGTTGTTAATTTATTAATATTTAGTTTAAATGACAATATTCCATTGTGAGAAGGTATGTATTATTGAATAGTAAATTGGAACGCTACTGATCTAAATGTTGTCTCTGCAGTAGAATTTTAATGTTCTGCGTATTACATTTCTTAGTTAATCAGCTGTGTGCAGTGTGTGTACCTCACACATATGCTTTGTGCCTCGATAAAATTATAATATGTGTCTTACCAACTACCTACTACGTGTCTCAAAAAGCTGCAAAGATTCTTACTATGATGCTGTGTGCTTCTATAATGATTCTATGTGATTACTATGCTGTGTGCTTTATTACTCACTATCATGGGGCTGTGTGCCAAATCACCATGCTTTGTGCTAACTTATCATGCTGTGTGCTAACTTACTAGGCTGTGTGCCGTAAACAACGTCATGCGTGTCGTGAGTTGCTCTACGAAAGATTTACCTATACGTTTTAAAAGGAAATCCGTGCACTTAATGTACCTAAATATAAATTGTGATAATATTTTTTCATAGGGTTAAAAAGTCTTTATAAATTTCAGGCGAGGATGACGACTTCAGGAGGCTACGGCTACACAACGAGGACTCCAACCGCGGCAACCGGACTCAGCGCCGCTACAGCAACAACAACGCCTGCAGATTCTGCAAAGAGCCGTGGGGCACGGCTCTAATCAGGAAGGCCGAATGTTACCCTTAAGATTATCTTATTTTATTCATTATAATTATTTTATACAACTTAGGTATCGTAGTTATTATCTCTTTATAGTTTAATTGTTAAAAGTAATAGTTTTGATTATTTCTATGTATTATACCACTTTCACATTCTCAGGCTCGTAATGTTGGTACTACTGTAAACGTACTTCCGTACGTAATTCGATTTAATAATTAATTTAATTAAAGGGAGAAGTATGTTTATTATTACCATATAATATTTAATATTTTTGTTGATTGTAATATTTATGTGATATGTCTAAAGTTAATTCAGTGATTTATGTACTTCTTGTGATAAGAAACTGTGAAACGAATACTAGGGAGTTATTTTGAGCCAATGAGATTAGAGTAGGAATCGATAGGTTGCTACACCTGTGTACCCAATTTCTGGGGCGCTAAGATGAGGTTGTACGACTGTTGTAAGCTAGTGGACTGTCTGCTGTGGGTTGGTCAGGGCTTGTAGCAGGTAAAACAGCTTCGTGTACTTCACTGAATATATTTATTGCACAGAGAACACAGAATTTTGGTTACATAGCAGCGTGACAACGTAGAGACAAGAGCGGAAGTTGAACAATTACCACATTAAAATATTTAATACTTGTGTTGCCATAAACATACTGCGGCCCAGGAGAATACATAGAAAACAATACATAAGGCTTCTACTTTCGAACTAAATAGGTATACAGATTTTAATATCTGAAAATCAGTACACAAAATGAACAAATTACTAACACTGTACCTACTGGGCTTCATTAAATTATGACTTTTTATAATACTTAATGTGTTTTATTTTTACCTGTGTATTATACCAAACAATTATTATAAAATCGTTTCCTATACTTAGAAAAAATTACTTCAAATGACATGCATGTAGAAAATTAAAGTTTCCTTTAAAAATAATCAAATAAAAAGTTTGAGTTTAAAAATCAAAAATAAGTACTTGAACATGTCATTTAAAGTTTCACAATAAACTTAAGTTAAAGATTGGCCTATAAAACGTTAGACTATTTTATAAGCAAACAAAATAGGAACCACAAAGATTACATATTACATAAGGCTAAGTAATCAACTATTTTATAAGGTAAGTAATAATATTCTGTAAGCTTAGTACTACATAATTTTAAATGTTTAAAGCTGGTATTTAGCTTAGTTTAGAAAACAGCTTTAAAAATTTAAATACTAAATATTTTTATTTAGAAAATAGTTATTAAATTTAGATAAGTGACAAAAAAAAATATATATTCAATGAGTAGGAATTAATTTTCCATTGGCAGTACACAAATGCTTTGCAATGACCTATTGTACATTTTTCCATTAGCTGTTTTTAGCTGAAAGGCCCTAACCTTACCATCATTTCCAGGAAATGTTTTCACAACACGTGCCATGGGCCACGCCAAAGGTGGAGCATTAGGCTCTCTCATAAGGACAAGAGCACCTTCGTTTACGTTAGGCATAAACTTACACCACCTATTCCTATTTTGCAGTGTATTTAAATAATACTTATACCAAGCCTTCCAAAACCTTTGTTTTAGTTGGATACATTTCTGCCAAAAATTTACTCTGTTAGTATTTGTTTCTGAAATGTCTGTCTCAGGATACATAGTGAGTGCCGTCCCTACCAAAAAATGTCCCGGAGTTAGGTAACAATAATGTGATGACTAATATGACTAATATAGACTAAAGAACTTAAGGTAACCAACTTATTAAACAGCGGACCCTGCACTAAGCACAGCTTGTATCGCAGGGCCCCGATACTCGATTTTCCTTTGTATTGCTTGCTGTCAAGGAGAACAGCAGAAAAATAGCAAATTTATAATATTCAATTCGGCTAAGACAATAAGAACGGGCCATTGATTTGATTCGAAGACAATAAACATAATAAAACATGAGTATAAAACACAGTGTGAGTGGGTGTAGTTGTGGAGTAAGTGTGTGTGTATGTGTATGTGTGTGTGTATGTGTATGTGTGTGTGTGTGCGCGTGCGTGCTTGCGGATGAAATCAAGTCTCTGATAGTGCTATGATTTCTTCTGTTTGCGAGTAATTCATGCTTACCAGCCACATTTCTATTTTAGATTTAGCTTCGTGGTTTGATGCGGTTTTGAGTTTTGGCAACTTTTGACACACTTTGTTAAATAAATACGGGAACATAAACTTTGGCAAACGCTTTGCAAAAGTAGTATGAGTAGTTGGAACCATAATTTTGAATTGTCTTTTGCTGAGCAGCTCCTCGTACTCAGGCGAGCTACATACAAATTTATGCATTGAGACTACTACTCTTTGTATGTACAGTTGACGAACCCTTAGAACTTTTACTTCATTGTAAAGACAGTCCGTACTAAATCTGAACGGTTTCCTTAGCATTACCTTGAGTAAAGCCCTTTGGGCTCGCTCTAACGGGATTACTACGGTTTTGGCTGCGCCACCCCAGACACGAATGCAGTACAAGATAAGAGACTGACATAGAGCTTTGTATACCGCTAGCAGGGTTTCTATTGACGCAGAATCTCTAAGAGACTTCATCACAAACATTTGCCTTCTAACGCGAGAAGTTAATACTGAAATGTGCTTTTTAAAAGACAGATTTTCGTCCAAGGTAATGCCAAGGTACTTCAGATTGGCTGTTCGTGCGAAGACACTACAGTTACAAGTAGGCGAGAGCTGGCTTGGCAACTGAAGCGACCCGCAACTGTGTGAGTGTAATCTAAGGGTAAAATTTGAAGACGGTTGTGAGGCACGGGTCTTGTGAAAAGCAATGTATTTGGATTTGGAAAGGTTTAAAGTCAAAAGATTTTTATCAAGCCACTCTGCGACCTGTTTCAGGCCAATCTCAGCTATTTCATAGACTCCCTTCCACTCAGAGCCGTGAAAAACTATTGCCGTGTCATCAGCATAACACAAAACATTCGCATTCCGCAAGGTTAGCTCCAAAAGGTCGTTAATGTACATAGTAAAAAGCGTGGGGCCAAGGACGCTGCCCTGCGGGACACCAAAATGCACTAACATCATTTCGCTTTTGTTTTGACCTACTCTAACACACTGCTGACGATCAGAAAGATAGCTCTTGAACCAGTCAAGAACAGTACCTCTAATTCCAAAAGTATGCAACTTGCGTAGTAAAATCGGGATTGACACCGTATCGAATGCCTTGGCAAGGTCAAGAAATACGCCCAAGCAGTGATGATTCTGATCCAAGGCAGATGATACCCTGTCAACCAAGAGAAGTGCAGCGTCCTCTGTCGATTTGGCTTTTTGAAAACCAAATTGCTGCTTCGATAATAAGTTATTTTTATCCAGATAGTCTAACAAACGTTTGTTGACGACCTTCTCTAAAATTTTGCCAAAAATACTGAGCAGTGAAATTGGTCGATAATTGCTCGGATCATTTTTAGAACCATCTTTGTGTATGAGTGTCACAACTGCAGATTTCCAACTTTGAGGGAACGTACCAGTGCTTAGACTTAGATTACAAATGTGTGTCAAGGGTTCAATAATATAATTTTTACTTTTTTGAATTATCTCAGATGTGCAACCATCCAGTCCAGGAGCGCTCCCGGGCTTCAATAAATTTATGAGAGCACAAATCATTTATATCTTCAGAGAGAGGAAGAATTGGGCGTGAATTTAGAATGGCTTCTATTTGACATAATACAGTATATAACTGCTCATAAGTTAGTGCCGCATCTAAAACAATTCTCTTTAAATGGAATTTCATACTTTTCACAGCCGCCTCTGCAAGCCCCGCAAAAACTGGCGCGTAACTGGGCGTGAAATGAAATTTTATGCCTTCTTTGGCAGCGAAAGCTTGCACATGCGTCTGATGATCGTCCGAACTATGAAGCTTGTACAGTTCAGCAAGCTGGTTCCTTGCCCCACGAAAATTACTACCATTGTCGCAAAATACGTCGCTGGGCAAGCCTCGTCTGCTAATAAATCGTTTGAAGCACGCTAAGAATGCATCTGTTGATAGATCAGAAGACAACTCTAAATGAATTGCTTTCGTTACGAAACAGGCAAATATACAAACATAACCTTTACCGACTATGGACTTTCGTACTCGCGAATTCTTGACTTGGACTGGCCCAGCGAAGTCGATCCCGACTTTTTGAAATGGCCTGCACGCCGTCACGCGGTGCTGAGGCAAGGATCCCATAAGTTGCTTCGCTGCACTAGCCTTGAGCCTGAAACATACCAAGCATTTATGGGTTACTTTCTTAATCTGTCGCATTCCGTTTATCAACCAATACTTTTGGTTTAAGTTTGCCAACAAAGACTTTGGTCCAGAATGAAGTAATCTAACATGTTCGCTTTTTATTATGAGCTCTGTTATGCGTGAATCTTTTGGTAAAATTAATGGGTGTTTTTGAGATAGCGGTATATCTGAGTTATCTAATCGGCCTCCTACCCTAAGCAATCCATTTTTATCTAAAAAAGGATGTAGAGATTTCAGAGGTTTTTGCATGCAGTTGCCCTTTCGCAGTGATTGTAACTCATCACCGAAATGAATGGATTGCTCATGCTTAATAATCAGGTGCAACGCATGTTGTAACTCGTCAGCACTAAGTACTTTATCTCGGATCTTAGTACTGTTTTTTAAGTTGTGATAGAATCTAAGAATATAAGCTATCACTCGCGTCATTTTTCCTATGTCAGAATACCTGTCTAGGATTTTTGAAAAATCGTAATGGAGAGCTGCAGCGAGTACCACTTTGGAGGGCGTCGTCGGATCGGAGACCTTCATTTCTGGTAGTCGTCAGGTAAGTCCAATTTTTTATTATTAAAGTTATACTCACCTTGTAGGAATTTCGGTCCCTTCCACCAGAGGGCGCAAGCGGGTAGCTCCTTAGGGCTAATGCCTCGACTAATCAAGTCCGCAGGGTTTTCAGCCGATGGTACATAGAGCCATCTCCATTTGCCAGTTCTTTGCTGTATTACACTGACTCTGTTCGAGACATAAGCTTGTAGTTTTGTAGCCTCCGTTTTTATCCAAGCAAGAGTTATTTTTGAATCCGTAAATAAATACACGTCATCAATTCGCATGCTTTTTGATAGTGTATCATACACTTTTTCTGTTAAAATAGATAAAAGGAGTGCAGCATTTAGCTCTAGCCTGGGGATTGTTAATGCATTTACACGTGGATTAACTCGCGACTTCGAACAGAGCAAGTGTAATTCAGCCTTACCATTCTCACCGACCACGCGCAGGTATACGCAGCTCCCGTACCCCGTAGTACTCGATGCATCCGCAAATCCGATCAGCTGCACTGCTGTTGAATTGTTAGTAGGAATGTGACGGTTTAAATTTATAGGTTCCATGTCAACCAAGCTATTAGCGAAGTCCAGCCACTCCTCGACGAGCTCCTGAGGTATAGAATCGTCCCAGCCTATCTTGAGCGAATAAATTTTTTGCATGATACCTTTAGCCCTTATTACGATGGGACTGGCAAATCCCATGGGATCATAAAACTTGGAAATGTAACTTAGAACATCCCTTTTTGTAATTATTACATTTTTGCTAAAAGGATCAAGTTTGTTAATAGTGAAAGAGTCTTTTTTAATATCAAGGGTAAGCCCTAAAGCCTTCATGTTATAATCGCCCTTCTGCAGATCAATCTGGCTAAATTGCTGTTTTGTTTCAGGTATGTCGGACAGAATGCTAGGAGTGTTAGAAGCCCATTTGTGCAGACTAAAGCTTCCATAACTTAACATTTCACAGAGCTGTCGTTTTGCTTCAAGCAATTTATGCATGTCAGAACACGAATATAATATATCATCGACATAGGTACAATGTTTAAGAATGAAAGATGCCAAAGGAAGGTCGTGCTCATGCTTTTGTGCAAGTTCAATCAAACACCGTGTTGCCAAATAGCTTGAAGGTTTCATACCGTATGTGACTGTATCAAGACGAATACATTTTATGGGTTGATTGGGGTTTTCGCGCCACAAAATGTTCTGGAGTGAAGTATGTTCCGGATTTACCAATATATTTCTGAACATCTTTCTAATATCTGAACTGAGTGTAAATTCTCCAAAGCGAAATAATAACACAATGTCAAATAATTCTTTCTGAACTGTGGGCCCATTCAATAAAATATCGTTCAATGAGATTTTATTACCTGTCTTCATTGACGCATCAAACACTACCCTTGTGGGTGTGCTTTTATTCTGCTCATTTACTACAGCATGATGCGGCATAAAATATATGGGATCTTCATTGAAATTGTATGAGTTAATATCTATGTAGTGCCCGTGTCCAAGATCTACATACTCATTTATAAAATCTTGATAAGCAGTTAGTAAATTAACATTTTTTTGCAATCTTTTTTCAAGACTGAGAAATCTGTGTAGAGCTAGATCAAATGAATTGCCCAGGACTTGATTTACATTGCTGGTTTCTAGCTTTAAAGGTAAATCGACACTAAATTTATTATTATTTAATTTTACTGAACTTTTAAAAATATTTTCAGCTACTTCTTGCTCTGAATCCCCCCCTTCTATTAGTAATTCCGGAACGCGCTCCACCTCCCAGAATTTTTTGATACTGTCACTTACATCTGATTCACATTTAGCACAAACAAGCGATACAACCTGTTTTTTTATTATGTTGGATGCCAAGCCTCCGGCAACGATGTAGCCCAGCTGTGTGTTGAAAATACATGATGATGGTGTCGATAGGTCATTGCTTGCAGGTGAGGACCCCGCCTCCTCAGTCGGCAACAGCACCTGAAAGAAGACATCAGCACCAATTAGCATATGGATTTCAGATGGTTGGTTAAACGTCGCATCAGCCAAGGTAAGACCAGGAGGGATGTTTACATCTTCTAGGTTGATCGGTGCCTGTGGTAATTTACATGTGATCTTTTCAACTACATGACAATCAATAAGGGTATTAAATGGGGATGTCAGTGAATGGATCTGAAGAGGTACACAGTAGCTAATTTTGTTCTGGTTTTCTGTCACACCGATGAGGTTTATGTCAGATCGCTCAGGTTTAAAACCTAAGACCTCAACAGCCTTTGTAGTGATAAGTGATACTTGAGAACCTGAGTCCAAAATGCATTTGACATGCACCTCAGTCCCATCTTTTGCAAAAACCTTGACGCGCGCCGTGGGGACCAAGACATTATTCACAGAGGCTCCTGAAAGAAGGACCACTGGCTTTGGCCCGCTGTCGTCATCCTGATGTAACAGTGTGTGATGAGGTTTTTTGCACTGTGCACATCTAAAATGGAATTTGCACTTGCCAACATGGGCATTTAAACATGTGTTACATAAATTTTTATCTTTGGCAAAGGAAACTCTTTCCTTCGCAGGCAAAAGCTTGAATTTATTGCAAGTATATAACTTGTGGTCTGTGTACTTACAGTAGATACATTCTATTGCAGACCTCGCAATAGAATGTATCTATTGCGGTGTCGCTGTAGATTGGCGCCTTCCCGTCTCAACATGGTCTTGACATGCGTCACTGTTTTCTAAAGTGAGTGCACGCTTGTCCATATAAGCTAATAAATCTGTCACCGTTGGCTCCTCCTCCTGGTCCCTCTCCAGCTGATAGGACCGGGAGCTGTAGATGTCTAGCTTCCTTGTTAGGATGCCCAGGAGGATGGGGCTCCATGCCTCCACTTCTGCACCTAAGTTCTTTAAGGATGCTAGCATTTGGCGAACCGCTGAAACGAAATGCCTAATATGATTAGCATTAGGGAACTTGGGCAGCCCATCTAAGTCTAACAAAGTGCTGACATGCAGAGATATTATTTTATACTTGTTGTAGTAACGTTTTTCTAACAAATTCATCGCCTCATTGTAACTTTCACTTACTAGGGGTAAGTTTTTTATAAGGTCATAAGCTTGATGTTTTAAGAAAGAACGCAGGTAATATAATTTTTGCACATTATCTAGATTCCTGTCATTATGAATTACGGACTTGAAAATTTCAATAAATGTGACATATTCAGAATAATCGCCAGAAAAGCTTGGTATGTTTACGCTAGGTAATTTAGCCCTAGATACACCACAGTTACCTTTTTCCGAGTTTCCCTCTTCATTATTACTAGAGACAACCTTCTTTTTTATGTTATCGTTGAGTACAGTTAAACAATGAAAGTACTTATTTTCTACGTCACTGACATTTTCCGTGTCCGACGAGTCTAACACCAAGATTTGTTTATTGTAGCCCTCGTAATTGTTGAAAGACAAAATCAATTTGTCGCGTTTCGCTAATAAGGCTTCGATGTGGCTAACCTTAACGTCATTCTCGTTGGACACAAAATTAAAAAATCTGGTAATGGTACCTTTTTCGTATCCTCGTTCTACACGTAAAACCTTTAAATCTTTTAAATTCTCGTCGTCAGACATTTTTGGTGTTGCAATCACCAATAACTACAAGTCTTACAGATATTTTAGAAAAATTTCTAGCTCTAAAACACAAATCAGTTCAGTCAGTTGAACCCAACGAAAAAATGGCGGACGACACACGGCGAATGCATAGCTTGTAGAAAATCTTTTCTGAGAAACGTCGGCAACTCGCACGCTGATTGGCTGTCAATCGATCTTACCATCATATGACCAACGTGACAAAACGAAAGGGCACGTTCGTTTTTAAACTCGACGTCTCAATGTTGGGCCGTGCAGGACGATTGATGGTGGATTTGATGCAACTAGTCGGCCGGTCGGATCGTTCGTGTCGGGTACAACCGGAAGTTGACGCGACGCGTAGCTGTCACCTTGTATGCGATCCGCTGTTCGTTCCTTTTTTTTTTTCGCAGCTGCTAGCCAATCTTGCTGTCCTCTTCACACTCGTATATGGCGTGTTTCTGCTTGGAATCTTGTTTGATGATGAAATCCCACTATTCTCGCTAATCTTCTGATTCGAATGAAAAATCGTTGCCTCGCAGCAGTCGATACTTGAAATCTTCGCAAGTATTAAGCTGGTAATTCGTCTTCTCCGTGTCTCGCGCTGCAATGCATGTGTCCTTGTGACTGGCTCGCAGTTCGTACCTTGCTTCTGCTGATTTTTTGCCGGTTCGGAAGTGACCAATGTTGTAAGCTAGTGGACTGTCTGCTGTGGGTTGGTCAGGGCTTGTAGCAGGTAAAACAGCTTCGTGTACTTCACTGAATATATTTATTGCACAGAGAACACAGAATTTTGGTTACATAGCAGCGTGACAACGTAGAGACAAGAGCGGAAGTTGAACAATTACCACATTAAAATATTTAATACTTGTGTTGCCATAAACAACGACAGTTAGCGTTTCGTCTTGTTATTGGTTGTACACTGAATCTCAATAAAGAAGCTGTTGCTGCGCACTATCGCCGTTTCCTTAGAGATTCCTGTAGAATTCCCTTCTGAGATAACACATGTTTCTTTTTTGTTTGTTTTTAACTTTTTAATTCTTTCATTTAGTTATTTAAATACAAAAATGACAGAAATTAAAATTTCTTATTTAGTACCTTATTTTTTCGTGGTCTAAATTTTTTCCAACAGATAGAGAAATTTTTATAGGTATGTTTTTTTATTTATTACTTACCGTCGTCGTCGTTGTTATTACTTATTTTTTCATTTACTTAGTTCAATTAAAATACCTTTACAGATAATCACTTCGTTTTTCTTACACCGAAAGTTCTGCAACAAATGGCACTACAACTCACATAGTGACGAAATTTTCTTCTAAAAAACCATTTAAAAGTATTTTCAGTTATTTTTTCAGATATGTTACACAGAAATGGAAAATGCTATTTTATACATTTTCCATTTCTGTGTAACATTTCTGTGTTTTGATGCACTCACGGAATCTATTGCTTCCTTTACGAATTATGACCATTTAGTAATTTTAGGTGATTTTAACATCAATTTACTTGATGGTTCGGACCACAAAATTACACATTTGCAACAATTTTTACACTCGTTCAACCTTTTAAACCATGTCGATGAGCCGACACATTTCACAGCAACTAGCTCAACATTGATTGATTTAGTCTGCACTGATGCCGCCCTGACTATACACAGTAAACAAGTTACACATTATCCTTCGCTCGGTAGACATGCTCTAGTCTCAATCCAACTAAAATGCGTAAAACCTAAAACCCCTGTGCAACGTGTCACCTTTAGAGCGTTAAAAGTTATTTTTTTTATTATCCAATAACAAGCATATACATCTTCACTTAGTCTATGTATAGTCCACTTATGTGTGGTGGCGAGTCGCATATAAAATAAGAACAATTTTGATAGGCAAAAGAGTAAAAATGAAATGAAATGCATTTCCAGAAATGTTATTAAGCAGAATAACCCTCTTGTTGTGAATAAATAAAATAAAATAAATAAATGTATGTCGAAGATCAATGTGAAATGTAGTTTTGAAACGTCAAGCAATACGCTTGGGTAAAATCAGAGAGGTGTGACATTACATGTCATGTGGCTGTACTGTATGTTGGCTGACATCAAGATCAGGCGATAGTTTGGATTTCTAAAATAGCAACATTTGGTTAGCATTTTTAGGTTGGCAAGACGAAAGCTGGATGTCAAGCTCGTTTTAAAAAGGGAGGATGGACGGTTAGAGGAATGGAGTGAGTCACACCTCTTTGGGATTACCACGTTTTCCATCGGCATTAATCTTAACGATTTTCATAAATTGGTGAACTTAATTGTGATTATCAAATACACAGTGATTGTATCTCCACGAATTGAGATTTATTTTGCAAACACCCAGCAACAATCCATGAGTGACGATAACCCTGACGACAACCATGAGGAAGCTTCGATATCAGAAGCGGGATCAAAAAACACAAATGCCCACAGTGACGGAGATAAATGGCGAATGCTTCTCGAACAGCAAAACCGGAACTTTATGGCGCTGCTGCAAACCATGAGGACATCGAATAACGATCAACGAATACGTTTCCCTGAGTTCGACCCCGACAAACACAATATGGACGCACGGGCTTGGATTAACACCGCCGACATGTGTATGGCTGAAAAACCACTTCGGGGCGCAGCGCTCATGATTGCTCTTAGCAATGCTATGAAAGGACAGTCTGCCGCCTGGTTGGCTCAAATATCGTTTCCTGGAATGACATGGGGTGAGTTTAAAGAACAGTTTGTATCCATGTACGATTGCCCCGAGATACCAGCTGCATTTTTGATAAATTTGAGTAGTAGTACCCCAAGCCCTGGCGAATGTCTCGCCGCATATTCAGCCCGCATTTTGACATCCTTGATGGCACGGTGGAAAAACCTTACCACAGAACAAATAGCCGTGTCCACCGTCTTAGCACATGTTGCACCCATCGAACCTCGTGTGCAACGCTTAGCATTTACGACTAATATTCCGACGCGTGCTGATATGCAGCGTGAGTTGAAAGCCATATCTTATTCGAGAAAACGTGTAGCAACTACTAGTCAGGAGACTTCTGGACCCGAGGTTAAACGTACCAAGACCGGACAGCAACTATCCAAATGTTTTACATGCGAAAAACTTGGTCATAAGTCGGTCACATGCCGATCTAGATCAAACCAGCAGCAGTTCAATAAGGGTGGCGTGAAAAGGGACTTTCATTCCAAAACTTTTTTTTTTTTTTTTTGTTTTTTTTTTTAACATAACTCAACAATATGTCATAGTATACTTTACCGCTATCTCATTTATCTAAAAGAAGATGCAGCGAGCCAGTAACATAAGAAACCAACATCAACGATCGCCATCAGTGCCATAAGACCAGAAGTATACCTGGCGAAATTGGCATAATCCGAAAGAGTATCCTCCATGGCAGAATGACTAAGCCCCTAAATATGTCCAGTCTCCTATGTATTATTATAAAGCTTTGATGACCAGGGATGTCATTGATTTGTTTATGCTCTACACAAATATGTATGCGCACCAAAAGAACAAGCCGGGTAATATAACTGAAGCAGAGATGAAATGCTTTCTAGGAATATTGTTCTTTGGTTGATAGGATATGTTGCGGTGCCCCGCAAAACGATGTATTCGGAGAAATCTTCAGATACTGATTTCCATTGATTTATATAATGCGATGTCTCGTGATCGTTTCAGTCGTTTTGTCGTAGAGATCGTTTTGGTAGATTAGAATCATGTAATTTAATACAAGCAAAACCAACTGACATGTAAATGCTGCAATAAGAAGACTAATTTCATTTGTAAGAAGTGTGTCGTTTATTTACATCTCATAACATGTTTTGTGGCTCATACTCCGCTTTAAGTTTATTCCGATAAATAAAAGCATTTAATTCTATTTTCTTTTTATTATCCTAACTTGCTCAACCGTACTCCTCTGTAGGTACTTTACGTAGTAGTACATTCTCCTACCAGGTGTTATAACACCACCCATTTTCCGACTTTCCCAGATGACTTAGGTTTTTTAAATGATTTTTCCTTTGACTTATGAGTAAAAAAAAAACAAAAAACAAAAAAAAAAAAAAACCTTTTTTTT
The DNA here is from genome assembly GCA_951230895.1 of Carpatolechia fugitivella. Classification (NCBI taxonomy): domain Eukaryota; kingdom Metazoa; phylum Arthropoda; class Insecta; order Lepidoptera; family Gelechiidae; genus Carpatolechia; species Carpatolechia fugitivella. Next base: position 15,312,000 of record OX579651.1, read on the forward strand.
TTTAAAGTAACAACATATTAAAATTATTTAAAAATTGGTGATGATAAATAGTATCAGGGTTATCTGGGTTAAGTAATATTTACATTACGTCTGTTAAAGGTCACTATAACAAATTTTTACAACAACATAAGACTTAGTTAAACTCTATAGTACATTGTTATACGAGCGGTGAAAGAAACTTACTTAGCGCCGAGACGGGGTTTGGGGCCTGAGCGTAGCGAGGGCCTTAATAGTTCGAGGCACTAAATAAGTCTTTAACCAGAGTTAAACACTGTGCTTTTCATTACGAATACAAGGAAAGTAAAAATAAAAACACGAATTAGCTAAAGAAAAAATGAGTGACTTCCGTCATTGTAAACAAAACCCTACAACTCAAGAAACAAATGATAATCGGACTGTTGCTTTCCCGCCTATTTTTTATTTTTTGCTGTGGCCGTGCAGGCCAGCTTTTGAACCATTGTTTTTAATTTCCATCATTGAAAAATGTTCAATATTTTGCCAAAATCTATTTTATTTTAAAGAAATAGTTGAAAGTTAATCATAAGTACCTGGTTGACCGAGCTTAGCTCTTTTAATTTTTTTTGTAAGACACCTACGCATTTCGGTAAACTCTAATTACTTCAAACGTTCAGAAGAAAGTACACGCGGCTAGACATAGTAGCACCACTCTTATACTTTAAACGAGCAAGATAAGAATAATAAGGATCTCGGAAACGTACGGCTGCAACGATTTCGCAATTTAGTTTCGGGGGCAATAAATCGATCTAGCTTATAAAATAGATTTCCCCGTATTTTCAGGCTTAAAAGAATTGATACGCGATATCATTGAAATAGAAAGGTAATTTTGGCTCAGTCGGGACACCGCGAGTTTGCAGTTTGAATCTCGACAAATATATTTTTTTATTTCTTTGTTCTTTTTTCGTTTGTTTCTTTTTTTATATTTTTTTTATTCTTTCATTTATTTAGTTATTTAAATACAAAAATGAAAGAAAATTTCTGATAAATTTTTTGATGGAGAAGTTTTCCATCAGATGGCCCGAGTAAAACGAGGAAAAGAATATTATTATGTATTATAAAATAATAGGGTGGGACTTTTGATAAAATTCAGAAAGGATTATTATAGGAAAATAAATTATTCCCATACCAACTAACCTACCAACTTATTAGCAGTAGTTCCAATTTTGGCCACTTCACAGATATAGTGGTAAAGGCGGCGCTAGTAGTAATATAAATTTGCATTTATTGAGGTTGCGTGGATAATTTCGATGAAATTTAGCATTATATGGGGTTTCGGGAGCGATAAATCGATCTAGCTAGGTTTAATTTTTAGTATAAATAGATTTCCCTGCATTGACAATAAATTAGGATCGGAATTTGGATAGAATTCAGAAAGGAAAATAAATCATTATTCCCATGCCTAACAGTGGTAAAGGCAGCGCTAGTAGTAATATAAAATTTAATTTGTTGAGATAGCGGTAAAGTATACTATGACATATTGTTGATTTATGTTAAAAAAAAACTTTTTTTTTTTTTTTTGTTTTTTTTTTTTTAACATAAATCAAGATTCCTAATGTTGGTAGGACGTTCGTTCTGATGGAATGTGTTAAGTTTTCTTTAAAAATAAAAGATGGTTATTAAGTACTTTCCGAGGTTTAATTCCAAGTCCCACATAAATATATAAATAACTATACCTACCTACTTATTATTATTAATAATAATAATAATAATTTATTGAACCAATTATAACAGTACAACAAGAGGTAACAACAAGGATGTACATTTAAAAGTTGAACATTATCATATTCCCTGCCTCCCAAACTAGGTAAAAACCTGTGACTTGGGAGACAGTGATCCGACAATAATAACATTTTTATAATGCAGGTTTGTGTGCGCTCGTTTACAAAAGTAGATGTTTCCAACATTGGTTACAACATTGGTAAGAGAAAGAAAAGTAAAATAAAAAGACAAAAAGACAAATAAAAAGAAAAACGTTTTAAAAACAGTACATTAAAATAGTAGGCTGGGGAAAAGTTAGCTTCTTCGCATTTTTCAAAACAAAATTCAAAACAATTTTTAATAAAGTTTATTTACATTTAACTAAAGTATGTGTGCCATTTTTGTTCGATAACTTTCTGCCATCTTGCAGGTAGGGACATGATCCCATTGCTGTAGAAATTCTGGGGCTTCTGATCAAAAAACCGCGACAAGTGGTTTGGGCAGTCCTCTCGTGACGTGATGTTAACCTGGCACTGCCTAAAGAATTCTGAAGAGACCGAAAGTGGAAATCAGAAGGTGCAAGGTCAGGACTATATGTCGCATGCATTAACACCTCCCAGCCAAACTCTCTTAATTTTTGCTGAGTGGCTAAAGATGTGTGAGATCTAGCGTTATCATGATGAAAAACCACACCACTTCTGTTTGGGGACCCAAATCATTATTATGTGAACTGCTAAATAAAAAGCTGGATTCTTGAGGGTTTTCTTTTATTTTGATGAGGAGCACACAATTAACAATCTACACGACGGACAATAGCCAAACCAAGTGACAGAACCAAAAATTTACAATTTTACTTTTT